>JALGPY010000008.1:9292500-10492500 GCA_023055425.1 Linanthus parryae
TCATATCTAAATCAGGAAAGCCCTATTTGTTGAGATTGTGGATATGTATTATAATTTATTTGGACCGATCAGAATCATTCCATAGTCGTTGCAGGAGTAACTGGCAGCCATGGATATTTGTCATAGGGTACTGGAGCATCAGCTATGTTGCGTGGAAACGGAGATGGAGACGGGTACGGCAGGAGACGGAGACGCCGAAACGCCAAATTTTATGAAATCAGGAGACGCGGACACGCCGCATATATACATCTATATATATATATGCCGCATCTATATACACGCCGGATACATACATACATACATACATACATACATACATACATACATACATACATACATACATACATACATACATACATACATACATATGTATGTATGTATTAATTCAAAACTAGTAATTGACAAATTTAAAACTATATCCATTGCAAGAGTCGAATGAAGCTTAGCATCCAAAAGATAGCAACACATAACATACAAGTTATCAGGGTGTTTTTTCAAAATTTTAAAAAATACACGAGGTGGAGGTGAACTGTCTCATGTTTTCATCTTTAAACTGTCTTCACCAACCCTAGCCGCACAATCTCTTTGACAAAGAAAACAAAGAGGAAGAGAAGCAAGAATAATCAGATGTGGTTTGGTAAATCGACTAACAACTTTGTCCAACTCTCTTTCTCTACGTCTCCCCCAAATGGAACCAGACATTTCGGGCCACATTCTTATCAGTTTTATTCGGAAACACCAGGTGGAGTTTCCGAAACATCGTTCAGGTGTGTCCAAGTTTCCGACAAGTTTCTGAGTGTCCGAAACGGGAACGGCACCCCTGATGGAGTGTCCATGCAACATAGCAGCATCAGACACCATTCTCAATATGACCAGGTAGTTTAATCATTTACTTCCGCCACAGGAAATGTTGTTGTGATTCATCCGCATTTTAGTCGATAAGCTATGCGAGGAAGGGAGCATTCCTGAAATGTCAATTTTATTTTTCTCTTCCCGAGTTGACTTAAATTTTAAGGAAAAGCTTAAAAACAGTGCTGGCAACCTGAGCGTCGAGGATAAGAAGTGTCAATTACTTCTTCCACACATAGTCGCGAAATGTAGTGTTACTGTGTTAGTGAAGGACGTTACATCCAGTGAAGATTCATGAACCAGTCATGTCGATCTCTGAAAATTCGATTTTTTAATTTTATTCAGTATCAATCATAAGATACTTATAAAATGAGGGGGATTCCAGCATGTTTTGTTTGCTTAATCTGGTAATGATGAAAAGATTAATACCATAACGGTGCAGTTCAGATGCACCAAGCCGGTTACAAATAGCTTATAACGCTACCCTCACTTGTTCAGAGAGATAGAAAAAAAAAAAGAAACCAACATTTGTTGGGGTGGAGCTCTGGTTCATGGGCGACCCGTTTTATGATTAGACCCGGTTCATGTTTGCTACGACCTGAAAAAGGAGACATGATTCGTCCCGTTTTGACCCGTTTGGGCTTGAATCCGGCCCGGTTTAATAGGTCGTCTATTTATAGAGTTCTTAGGGTTCGTAGCAAGTATGTTGAGCGTTCTGATTTCACTTGTAATTCTCTCTGAGACGATTCGTCTGTTTTAGTGAAATCTCTGCAACTCTGTGGACGTAGGTTGTTTTGCCGAACCACGTAAATCTGTGTGTTTGGTTCTTTCGTTCTGCATATTTCGTTTTTCGCAACAACATTTACACAATAGTTCTCATCAACTAACCAAACTGAAGAGTTTGGTGCTGGTCGATCATTTCATATAGGCATAAGTTAAACTGGTACATTATATCTCATAAAGTGGCCGGAGCTGTAGTAAACGAACATGGAAACAGGCATGACTTCAACCACATGAACATGGAAACATATTTCCATAGGTATACTAGTGAGCTGCCTCTAGCATCTGAGCAGAAGTGCTTGGTTCCTCTTGTCTCTCAACAGAAGTGTTAGGCTCTTCTTGTGTCTGGGCAGAAGTACCAGGTTCCTCTAGGATGACGTGTTGCACTATAAACACATGTTGGAAACGTCCATGGCGGTGACCATGGCCATGATGTCCCCAACCATGTCCGTGGCGTCTGCCGCCATGGCCATGATGACCATTGCTTCCTTTGTGGCAATGATGCTTCCTTCCATGTGCAATTGCCTTGATGTGTTTACGGATATGATGTCCCCAACCATGACCGCCATGATGTCCGTCACGTTAGTGATGGCCCTGGTGGTGATGGGGCCCGTATCCGTGGCTGATGGCATCACAAGGATGGATTTCGCATATTGCCATTTCGTTGGAGTTGTGCGACTCTACCAGAGAACTTGTTCACCATTTATAAAGGAACATGACGGTTATGGGCTGTGGACTTGTGGCTTAGACTCTTTTCTTAGGGAAGAAGTAACTGGGTGAAGAGGACGGGTTATGCAGGGAAGCTTTTCTTTGTTTGATCCATTCATTGTCACCAAAATGGTTAGAGGTCCCTTTCGTGAAGATGACAGATGAGGACAGCACTTGCATATTTCTGGTTTGGGTTTTGCTCCTCTGCAAAAGGATTAAATTGCAAAAAGAAATCTGTTACGATATAGTAATACTAGCAAATCTTTGAATGCTCTGTTTTCTGGATAGCAAACCTCTGTTTTCTTCATATGCACTAATGGCAGTCTGTATATCCATTAGTTGCTGTCTGTTTTTGTCGTTTACGTTGACGAGGGAGTATAATTTGTGGTAGTTTGCTTAATTTTGTAAGGAAACTACATGAATTATAAATTCTCATTAAAGACCAAAGCGCCTTTGTTTTAGCAGAAACGCCTTTTGTTTTAGGGATGTATATATGCTGAAATTACCATGATTTACTGCGATGCGCTTTGCGTATGTTATGATTGCGAGAAACATTTCTTACAATGCTTAGCTTATGAACTCTGACAAAGCATACAGGTACCATAGTTCTCCATATGTACACTTTCGTAGAGAAGAATGCCTTCTGCTCATTCACCAAAATTTCCATTGGTTCTTCTCTATATCTGTAAGAAAATTGACTGGAAATTTATTTTTTCTGGGTGGATGAGTTGGTTGGCTAAATGTGGGCTATGGAAGTAAGGTAGGTCAAGTGTTGCCGGGTCTAGCCAATCTGGTGAATTGAGTTTATCATAGGAGAGTTGGTCAGAGGATGAACACCGGACAAGTTTGAGTGGTTCGATCTATATACCTGTAAGAAAATTGATTGGAAATTTATTTTTTCTGGGTGGATGAATTGGTTGGTCAAATGTTGCCGGGGCTAATCAATCTGGTTAATTTGGTTTATCATAGGAGAGTTTGCTCGAGGATGAAAACTGGACACATGTTTTAATAATCCGATATACTTTTCCTGGAATTCATGTATTCTTTTTGTGAAAGTTGCACTGCTGAAATGGTGGTTTCTTGTTTGTAGACTGCAGTTCGGAGTCTGATGGAAAATCTTAATGATATCGCAAGCAATCAAGACAAAGAGCATCTGTTTGGACATGCGGCATGCTACTTTAGTTGAAGATTCACGGACCAGGCATGTCAAATCTTTGAAATTACCTTCTGTTTTATTTTATCCGTGACAAGGTTGTTAGAAAAGTGAGGGAATTCAGGAATTGGACTTCCTGCTGAACCCTGACCGCAAGGAGAGTAAATTGGCTGATTCTTGCATATTATTGTTGGCTTTTTCTTGATATCGTGATCCCTAGTGAGTTCTTTCAACTGCGGGTCAAAGATGAATATAGAGGGGGTATTCAATCAGACTTTCCTGCAGAATCCTGACTAATTCTTGCATATTTTTCTGGCTTGTCTTTGATGTCAAGAACCCTGCTTAATTGCTTGTTACTGGGCTCTTGAGTTCCAATGGAGCGCAAGTAGTAGATGAACACGAAAATAACACATATATTTATCACATTAACTGGCTGGATCAGTAGTAGATGAACACGGAAACAGTGATCACATCAAATCACACGGACATATCCTCGTCTGTAGTAGATGAAAGGTTGTCTTCAAACTGGCCGTCTGAGTAGTACTAGATGATGAACACAGAAACTGAATCGAACACAACATCCTCATCTGTAGTAGACCAACAGATGCCTTATTTCTTCGAATCAAACGATAGCTTTTGCAGTATAGAGCACACAATACCATCAATCACACAAACATCATCATCTGTAATAGATGGAACAGATCCCTTTTTTGCAGAGATATCCTATGCAGTCACCTCCTGGATCTGCTCAGAAGTGCCCGGTTCCTCTTGTATCTGAACAGAAGTCCCTGGTTCCTCCGGGCTGATGTGCTGCACCATGACCTCACGATGACAGCACTCACCCCTGCCATGAGGACCGCCATGGTGTCCCCAACCATGGACGCCATGAGGACCTCCATGTCCTCTGCGGCAGACACCACGGCCCTGATGGCCCCAACCACGGCCGCCATGAGGACCTCCATGTCCTCTGCGGCAGACACCACGGCCATGATGTCCCCAACCATGGCCGTGGTGCCCTCCACCATGTCCATGATGTTCACACCCATGACCTTTGGTGACCACACCTTTGCTCCCTTTGTGGCAAAGGTTTTTCAGTTTCCTCCCATGTGCAATTCCCTTACCGTGTTTACGAATATGATGTCCCCAGCCATGACCACCGTGAAGTCCACCGTCAAATCCGCCATGTTTGTGATGTCCGTGGTGGTGATGGATTCCATATCCGTGGCTGATGGCGTTGCAAGCATGATGAGTACTGATTCCGCACTTCGCCATTATTTGCTGTAAGTGTTGTGTCTCTGCAGAGAACTAACTTCCAACATTTATAGGGAAAACTCGAAGGTTGTGGATGTGGCTTATAACTCTGGTTTCTTGGGGAGGAAGTCACTGGGTGAAGAGGACTGGCCCATGTAGGGAAGTTTGACTTTGTCTGTGCCCATTCTTTGTCCCTAAGAAATGTTTTAGAGGTCCCTTTCTTGAAGATGACAGGTGACATAAGCGCTTACGTATTTCACCAAAACATATTTTTTGTTTGGGTTTTGCTCCTCTGCATAGAGAACCAGTACATCTATTGTGGTTTATACCAACACATCATCTTCTTTTACCATTGGATTGCAGAAAGAAATTTGATCAATAGAGTTTGCTAATCCTTGAGCATGTTGTCGCCTTTTCTTCATATCATGAACCTTTCTTTGTTCCTTGTACATCTATTGTTTGGTTGGTTTGCAACATGTTGCGGTTTGATCTTGGTTTTGATTCAAGCTAACTGAAGGTGTTGGTTTGTTTGCAGTATGCTCTCTAAGCTATCAAATCCGGCCCATACACACCACTAGCCCTACTCATCAGGTCCCTTTCGTGAAGATAACAAATGAGGTCAGCGCTTACGTAGTTCATCAAGTGGATTTGATTGCCACATGTTCTTGTTCGGGTTTTCGCTCCTCTACAAAATAGTAAGCTCTAATGATTTTTTTCCATTCATTTCTAGTTTTATGCCAGTGTTTGGAGTGTGAATGATATCTTTGACATTTGCTTTTTCAATCAAGATAAACCATAATACGAGGGCGCAGTGAAAACATAAAATCGGTAAAACACGAGGCCATAAGGAACAGAAACTAATTGATGAAGTATGAAACATTGGCCGTTTAATTAACATGACTCAGTAATCTCATCCACAAAAGCCTTGAGGTTAACATTTGATGACCCACCTTCCATGGTTGCTTCCTTTGCCAAATCCTTCCACTTTTTAGCATTCAACCTAATTTCCTCTCCTTCCATCACCATCTCTACACACCTATTGATTTCCTCCCCTTCAACTATCCCTTCTCCGTACGTCTCCGCCCTCACGCCGCTCCCAAACGCGTCTTCCAAGAGCTTAGCGTTTGTCGGCTGATCAATGAACTGCGGCATCCCCACCACCGGGACCCCACAAACAAGGCTCTCCAGCATCGAGTTCCACCCACAGTGACTCACAAAACATCCTATGGAAGGGTGTGAAAGAACCTCGACTTGGGAACACCACGGTACTATCAAACCTAGTTTTCCAAGCTCTTCCACGTAATTCGGTTCCATTTCTTTCTCCATCCCTTTGCTAGCCCACAAAAACGGACGGTTACTTTTTAGCAACCCATCACCAATTTCCTTCACTTGTCGCTGCGATAACTCTGCAATGGTTCCGTACGATACATAAATGACCGAGGATTCAGGTTTCGTGTCTAGCCACTTGATGTAATCCTCAGAACTTGCGGTAGTGAGGCAGGGGACTAACGGTCCTATAGCGATGGCGTTGTACTTCTTGATAGCTCTCAAGGCTTCATGCTCTAACGCGTCGAATGTGTTCACAAGAATTCTGTTTTGGGGGTTCTCTGGCTCGGACTCTAAAGCATCTATCTGTCTCTTGAAAGCAGGTAGCGCTAAATCGCTCATGCCTGCCGTTGGATCGGCTAGAAATGAGGGCAGATCGCGCTTAGTGATCGTTACCTGTGGAATGCCGGGAAGTTTGATAGACAACATAGGATCATCATTGATTTTTCCTATGATGTCCCCATAACCGTTGTAGTAGTAGTAATAGATGTCTAAAACAGTGGCAGGTTGGATCCAAAGAGGCGTGGCACGGATGCCAAAACCACGCGCCACCTCGGCAGCCCACGTAACGTTCATGGAGTAGACGACGTGGGAAACCGGGCGGCCTTGCTCGGTGCAGGCCTTAATGATTTCTCTAAGGGCTAGGATGCCACGGTTTATGAACTGTATGATGAAGTCCGCGTATCCTTCGGCATCTTGGACTTTGAAACCTTCGTCGTATCCGTTGGAGAAGGTGGAAATTGATAGGCCTTCTAGGGTTAGGGTTTCGGCTAGGTGACGGCCGGCGGAGATTGTTGTGATCAAGGTGACCTTGGTAACACCCAACCCCAGTAGGTTCTTGGCGAGTTCTAGAGATGGGTTGATGGCACCTTTTGCTGGGTAGCTTACGAGGAGGATGTGAATGTCTTTCACCATTTTTTTTCCGGGTTTACAGATTAGAAAGGGAAGTGAAAGATGTGTTTTTAGTTGATGGAAATGATGTTATTATATAGAGGTAGTATGGTGAGACCTTTGACGTTTGTGCCAGTAAAACCGAGTTACTAGAAGTTTATTGAAAACTTGTCCCATGAATGAGACATATTATATGAATTAGTGTTCTATTGACTGAGCTGATGACCTAATACTGTATCTAATTAGCAGTGTTCTATTAGAATGTTACTCCTATAATTAAGTAGTATTTAGTTGTTGAATATGGCTCCTAAGCTTTGATTAGTCAGTATCGATGGCTTTTAATAGTCTTGATACTAGTTTAATTTTCGTTGGTAACTTTTTATAGTGGTAACCCTAGATCTGGATATAAAACTTTTAAAACCAAATGATGTGAAGTTTGAAAAGTAGCAAAGATCAAACTTTGTTTCCCAGTACACTAGGAAAACACGACTACTATTAGAGAAGAGTGTGTAAAGCGTTAACGATGAGTGTAATAAACATTTGAAGATGACAGATGAGGTCCCTTTCTGGTTTGGGTTTTGCTCCTCTGCAAAAGGAGTAAATGCAGTAGTGCACAATTACATCCTTGTGGTTATTCTAGATTACTAACATATCTTCTTACTTTACCGTTCAAATGCAAAAGAATAGCGAAAACCATATAACAAATCTTTGAATGCTTATTGCTGGCAGTTGTGTACTATCTTCTAACTTTATTTTCCTCATTAGCTTTAATTGCAGTCTGTAGCTCCATTAGTCCTGTCTGTTTTTGTTAGCTTTTTATCATTTACGTTGATGTGTGCAGTTTTCTTATCATTTGTGAGGAAAATACATCAACTATTCATAGCTGTAAAGTCCAAAGTGACATGCTTTTATTTTATGGACGTTTGAACTATCTCTTGAACCTTGAAAGGCATTAGTCGGAACATATTCGCTGCAATGCCTTTTGCATGTGTTATGAGTGTGAGAAACCTGTAACATAGTTCTCCATATCATTCATTTGAGCTACACTGTATGCATTCGTAGAGAAGAATGCCTTCTGATTCACCCAAATTTCCATTGCTTCTTCTATTTCCTTAAGAAATTGAGTTGAAAATTATTCATGTTTACCCTAAGTGATGAAATGTTTATTTTTGGTTTCAGAATGTTGCTTACATTCTCAAAGGGTGTTTATTCTAGGTGTACGAGTTTGTTAGTTAAATATGGGATAGGGAACCTTAAGTTGGTCAAGTGCTGAGTCCAACGAAGGGGGTAACCATAACTTCCTTCATGTTTGGTGATGAAGAGCCCCACGGACAAAGGCTGCTAATTGGACCAGACTCAGGAAGTTGACCAAGGTTCGTCCACCAGCAAGCCACCCGCACTTGTGAAGTCAGGATATCTTCGCTGGGGGTACTTTATTGGGTATTGAGTAAGCTAATTCTTACATATTTTGTTGGTTTTGCTTGATATCATGATCCCTGTTGAGCTCTCGATTGGGAGTTTCAATTGAGGATTAAGATGTATATAGAGGGAGGGGGTCAAGCATAGAATTTCCTGATTAATCCTGCCCAGCAGAGTACAAGCTAATTCTTGCATATTTTTTCGACTTGTCCTGATATCACGAACCCTGCTTTATTGCTTTTTGTTGAGCTCTCGATGAGATAGGGGGTTCCAAGCATAGGACCTCCTTGCTGAACCCTGACCAAAAGGTGTATATGCTCAGTTTTGCTTATTTCTCGGCTTTTGTTGATGTATGGAGCTCTTGATTAGTATGAGCGTTAATATGAGCTAATCATTGCATAGGTTGTTCGCTCCATGAACCCGACTTAGTAAGCATGTTTTTAAGCACTTGATCAAGTGGTAATGACCCAACAGGGTAGAAGTGGAACTTGATCCACTTCTTAGCATTCAACCTAATTTCTTCTCCTTCCATGGATCCATTTTTCTAAAGAAAATTGATCAGAAATGTGCAATTTGTTTCTTCTTGAAGGGTGTTTATTCGCTAGGCAGATGAGTTTGTTGGTAAACCCAAAAATGCCATTCATGCTTGTTCCTTTTGGATAACTTGTAGGGATACGCCCGATAAATTACATGTTTTGTTTGCTTAATCTGGTAATCAAGAGTTCAAGACCCTGTTATATTATCTTGTTTCTTGAGCCCTTGATCAGTTTCAATCAAGTGAAACGATTCTGATTCGGTTACAAGTAGCTTATAGCTCTACCTTCACCTGTTCAGAGAGAGTGTAAGAAAGAGAAACCAACATTTACACAATAGTTCTCATCAACTAACCAAACTGAAGAGTTTGGTGCTGGTCATTTGGTTTATACATGATCTAGAAAAACTAACACAATTTTCACATATGCTAAGCCATTAGACGAACATGGAATCAGTCACGACTTCAACCACACAGAACATCTTCATCTGTAGTATACGAACACAAATCTTATTTCCTCAAATCGAATGAGAGATGTTCCATAGGAACACTAGTGAGCTGCCTCTAGCATCTTGGCAGAAGTGCTTGGTTTCTCTTGTCTCTCAACAGAAGTGTTAGGCTCCTCTTGTATCTGGGCAGAAGCACCAGGTTCCATTAGGATGATGTGTTGCACAATGACCACATGTTGGAAACCTCCATGCCCTCCATGGCGTTGACCGCAGCCATGTTGTCCGCTGCCATGACCATGATGACCTCCGCTTCCTTTGTGGCAATGGTGCTTCTTTCCTTGTGCAATTCCCTTGATGTGTTTACGGATACGATGTCCCCAACCACGTTTTTGATGGCCGTGGTGGTGATGGGCCCCGTATCCGTGGCTGATGGCATCACAAGGATGGATTTCGCAAATTGCCATTTCGTTGAAGGTGTTGTGCCTCCACCAGAGAACTTGTTCACCATTTATAAAGGAACATGAAGGTTATGGATGTGGCGTAGACTGGTTTCTTAGGGAAGAAGTCTCTGGGTGAATAGGACTGGGCCATGTAGGAAAGCTTGTCTTTGTCTGATCCCATTAATTGTCACCAAAATTGGTTAGAGGTCCTTTTCGTGAAGATGACAGATGAGGTCAGCACTTTGTATTTCTGGTTTGGGTTTTGCTCCTCTGCGAAAAAGGAGTAAATGCTGTGGTGAACTAGTACAATCTTGTGGTTATACTAGATCACTAACACACCTCGTTTTACCGTTCAGTTGCAAAAAGAATTCTGATACATCCTTGTGGTTATGCTAGCAAATCTTTGATGGCAAGTAGCTGGTTACTTTCCTGATAGCGAACCTCTGTTTTCTTCATAAGCACTAATGGTAGTCTGTAGATCCATTAGTTGCGGTAGCTTTTTATCATTTACATTGATGAGGGAGTATCATTTGTGGTTGTTTGCTTAATATTTGTGAGGAAACTAGATGAAATATGAATGTCAGTAAACGCCAAATTGGCTTTTGTTTTATGGATGTATATATGCTGAAATTACCATGATTTGCTGCATTGCGTTTTGTGTATATTATGATTGCGAGAAAACATATCTTTCGACGCTTAGCTTAAGAACACTGTCAAAGTATACAGGTAACATAGTTCTCCGTATGTACACTTTCATAGAGAAGAATACTTCTGCTCATTCACCGGAATTTCCATTGGTTCTTCTCTATATCTGTAAGAAAATTGACTGGAAATTTATTTTTTCTGGGTGGATGAGTTGGTTGGCTAAATGTGGGCTATGAAAGCAAACGTAGGTCAAGTGTTGCCGGGTCTAACCAATCTGGTTAATGTAGTTTATCATAGGAGAGTTGGTCAGAGGATGAACACCGGACAAGTTTGAGTGGTTCGATCTATATTCCTGTAAGAAAATTGATTGGAGATTTATTTTTTCTGGGTGGATGGAATGGTTGGTCAAATGTTGCCGGGTCAATCAATCTGGTTAATGTAGTTTATCGTAGGAGAGTTTGCTAGAGGATGAACACTAGACACACGTTTTAATGATCCGAAATACTTTTCCTGGAAATCATGTTTTCTTTTTGTGAAAGTTGCACTTTTGAAATGGTGGATTCTTGTTTGTAGACTGCAGTTCGGAGTCTGATGGGAAATCTTAATGATATTGGCATATCGCGAGTAACCGAGACAAAGAGCATCTGTATGGACATGCGGCATGCTACTCTAATTGAAGATTCAAGGACCACGCATGTCAAATCTTTGAAATTACTTTCTGTTTTATTTTATTCGTAACAAGGTTGTTAGAAAAGTGAAGGGATTCAGGAATTGGACTTCCTGCTGAACCCTGACCACAAGGAGAATAATTTTGCTGATTCTTGCATATTATTGTCGGCTTTTTCTTGATATCGTGATCCCTGTTGAGTTCTTTCAGCTGCGGGTCGAAGATAATATAGAGGGGGTATTCAATCAGAGTTTCCTGCAGAATCCTGACTAATTCTTGCATATTTTTCTGGCTTGTCTTTGATGTCAGGAACCCTGCTCTATCCTCTTATTTTTGAGGTGTCATTTTGGATTTTTCTGTTAACTTACGTCCGCACGCTATGGTTTAGCTTGATCGAATCTAGGGTGTCAAATAACAAGATTTTGATTTCAGATAATTTGTAGGGATGCACCTGGTAATGCATGTGCAACATGGTTCTCATTTCTGTATGAAACCAAGTGATGCTGTAATCTGGTAATCCTATCAATATGGACACTCATATTTGTGGCCTATATTCCTGAATTCGGTCACCCTTTAAACTGTGGATCATGAAACCTGCTTTATTAGCTTGTTTTTGGGTTCTTGATGTTTCAGCTGGGTGAAAGAATTAATACCGTAACGGTGCAGTTCAGATGCACCAAGTCGGTTACAAGTAACTTTTAGCTCTACCTTTCACTTGTTTAGAGAGAGTGTAATAAAGAGAAACCAACAATTACACAACATAGTTCTTATCAACCAACCAAACTGTGGTGGTTTCATTTAGACATAAGATGAACTGGCACAATATTTCACATAAACTAGCCGGAGCTGTAGCAGACGGACATGGAAACAGCCAAACAGGCATGAATTCAACCACAAGAACATCCCCATGACAAACACGAGTCTTATTTCTTCCAATCAAGTACGAGACTTTCCGTAGGTATACTAGTGAGCCGCCTCTGGCATCTGAGCAGAAGTGCTTGGTTCCTCTTGTCTCTCAACAGAAGTGTTGGGCTCCTCTTGTATCTGTGCAGAAGTGCCTGGTTCCTCTAGAATGATGTGTTGCACTATGACCACATGATGGAAACCTCCATGGTGGTGACCATGGCCATGATGTCCGCTGCCATGACCATGATGACCTTTGCTTCCTTTATGGAAATGGTGCTTCCTTCCATGTGCAATTCCCTTGATGTGTTTACGAATATGATGTCCCCAACCATGATGTCCGCCATGTTTGTGATGTCCGCGGTGGTCACGGGGCCCGTATCCGTGGCTGATGGCATCACAACTTTCACAAGGATGGATTTCGCATATTGCCATTTTCGTGGAGTTGTTGTGCCTCTACCAGAGAACTTGTTCACCATTTATAAATGAACATGAAGGTCATGGATGTGGCTTAGACTAGTTTCTTAGGGAAGAAGTTACTTGGTGAAGAGAACCGGGCCATGTGGGAAGTTTGTCTTTGTCTGATCCCATTAATTGTTACCAAAATTGGTTCGAGGTCCTTTTCGTGAAGATGACAGATGAGGTCAGCGCTTACGTATTTCTGGTTTGGGGTTTCCTCCTCTGCAAAATAGGAGTAAATGCTGTGGTGAACTAGTACATCCTTGTGGTTACACTAGATTACTAACAATACCATGTAGCAAATCTTTGAATGCTTATGGCTGGCTGTTGTGTACTTTCTGGCTAATGAACCTTTCTGTAGATCCATTAGTTTGCGGTCTGTTTCTATCGTTTCTGTTGATGAGAGAGTATCATTTGTGTTCCTTTGCTCAATATTTGTGAGGAAACTTCATGAAATATGAATGCCGGTCCAGACCAAAATCACTCTTGTTTTATGGATGTACTTATTTCCTGAAGTTACCTTGATTCTTGAGTCATGAACCAACTCTTGGACCTTGTTAAGTTGACTGTAAGTCATTAGTCATAACATATTTTCTGCAATGCCTTTCACATATCTTATGATTGGGACAAACATTGCTTACAATGTTTTGTTTAAGAACTCTGTCAAAGCATACACACGTAACACATTTGTCCATATGTGCGCGTTCATAGAGAAGAATGCTTTCTGCTCATTCACCAAAATTTCCACGGTTCTTCTAATTCTTTAAGAAAATAGATTGAAATTTATTTATGTTTACCTTAGGAGATGGAATTTATTTTTTTCTGGGTAGATGAGTTTGTTGGTTAAATGTGGCCTATGAAAGCTAACGTTTGTCAAGTGTAATCAATCTGGTTAATGTAGTTTGCTGTATGTTTGGTGTTGAAGAGCCCCATAGACCCAGGTTGCTAGTAGGATCAGACCCAGGGGTTCAACCACCAACAAGCCACCTGCATTGGTCAAGACGAGATAGCTTCCAGGCAATGTTCAAGATGATTATATCGCCTAGATCAGAAATTGATTAACTTCATGCTATGGTATAGCATGATCGAAGTGTTGAATACCAAGATGTTGGTTGATTTCAGATAAATTATAATGATGTACCCTGTAAAGTATGTGCACCCAGTAAAGTATGATTATATTGTTAGGATGTATCGATGCACCCGGAAAATTGTAAGGTTGAAACCGAGTGATGCTGCAATCTGATAATCCTATCTATATGGACTCTCATATTTGTTCAGACTGTGATGAAAACTTATTCCATTTTCCTTACCAGAGCAGATGGCCTATATTCTCAATTTCCTATTGGTATTTATCATTGGAGAGTTTGTCGGAGGATGAACACTGAGACGTTTAGTGGTTCTATGTACTTCACTTGGACAATGAATACGCATTAGGCGTAGGGACAAGGCTTGATATGTGGGAAGGAGAATACTAGGAGATGAGGTTCTCGAAGAAGAATGGTACTTTTCCTTGAAATCATTTATTCTTTTAGTCGGAGGATTAGCATTGCTGAGACGGTCGTTTCTTGTTTGTAGACTGCAGTTTGAAGTCTGACGAAAAATCTTAAAGACGTCACGAGCAACCAACCAAGATGCTATAAAGCATCTGTGTTGGACGTGCGGCATGCTACAAGATTCAAGGACCAGGCATATCAAATCTTTGAAATTGCTTTTTTTTTTTTTTTTTTTTTTTTTTTTTTTTTTGTTTTACTACTTCATTGGGTATCGATAACAAGGCTGTTAGTAGAGAACTGAGGGGATTCAGGAATATGAGACTTCATTTTCTGAACCCTGACCACAAGGAAAGTAATTAAGCTGATTCTTGCATATTTTTGTAGGCTTTTATTGATATCATGATCACCATTGAGCTCTCGATCGGGATTTTCAATTGAGGGTCAATATGAATATAGAGGGGGCAATTCAAGCATATAGTTTCCTGCAGAATCTCGACCAAATTAAGCAGAATATATTTTCAATTCTTGCATATTTTCTTGGCTTGTCTTTGATGTCAGGGTCCTGCTTAAATTGCTTGTTGTTGGGCTCTTGATGAGTTCCAATTGAGCATAAGTGGTATATGAACACGGAAACAACATATGTCACATTAACTGGCCGGATCACTAGTAGCTGAATACGGAAACAGTGACCACAACATTATATCACACGGAGGCATCCTCATCTGTAGCAGACGAAAGGCTGTCTGTCCGGCTGAGTAGTAAACTGAATCAAACATAACATATCCTCATCTGTAGTAGACCAACAGATGCCTTATTTCTTCGAATCAAACGACAGATTTCGTAGAGATACTTGTATAAGAGCACATAACATCATCAATCACCCAAACATCCTTTTCTGTAGTAGACCAACATATGCCTTGTTTTTCCCAGAGATATCCTAGGGAGCTGCCACCTCCTTGATCTGCTCAATAGTGCCTGGTTCCTCTTGTATCTGGACAGAAGTCCCGGGTTCCTCCGGGCTGATGTTCTGCACTATGACAGCACGATGACAGCGAGGACCTCCATGTCGTTTGTGATGTCCCCATCCATGGCCACCATGAGGACCTCCATGTCCTCCGTGGTGTCCCCAACCATGGCCACCATGAGGACCTCCATGTCCTATGTGGCAGACACCACGGCCATGATGTCCCCAACCATGGCCGTGGTGTCCTCCACCATGACCATGATGTTCACAGCCATGACCTTTGGTGACCACACCTTTGCTTCCTCTGTGGTAAAGGTGTTTCAGTTTCCTCCCATGTGCAATTCCCTTGCCGTGTTTACGAATATGATGTCCACCGTCATGTCCGCCATGTTTGTGATGCCCATGGTGGTGATGGATTCCATATCCGTTGCTGATGGCGTCGCAAGCATGATGAGAATGGATTCCGCACTTGGCCATTATTTCCTGCTGAATGTGTTCTGTATCTCCAGAGAACTTCCTTCAACATTTATAGGGGAACATGAATGCTGTGGGACTAGTTTCTTGGGGAACAAGTTACACGGTGAAGAGGACTGGCCCGTGTAGGGAAGTTTGACTTTGTTTGTGCCCATTCTTTGGCCCTAAGAAATGTTCAAGAGGTCCCTTTCTTGAAGATGACACATGACGTACGCGCTTACGTATTTCACCACATATATTTATTTATTTATTTTGTTTGGGTTTGCTTCTCTGCATAGTGAACCAGTACATCTATTGTGGTTTATAGTAACATGTTCCTTGGGTTTTTCTTGATGTCGTCAAACCTTTCTTTGTTGCTTTTTATCGAGCTTCAGATCAGTTTCAATTGAGCGTGAATATGAATACTGAGATGGATTCAAGCATGGCACTTATCTTTGTTTGTTTGACGGTTTAGTTGGTTTGCAACAAGTTACGGTTTGATATTGGTTTTGAGTTCTTGCAAACCGAAACTGTTGAATTAGTGTTCTACCAACTGAGTTGATTACTTGACACTGTATCTAATTAGCAGCCTTGTTTTATTAAATCGTTACTCGTATGTTTAAGTAGTATTTAGTAGATGAATATGACTAGTAAGCTTTTATTAGTCAATACCGTTGCAATGACTTTTAATAGTCTTAATACTAGTTCTAATTTTCTTTGGTTGGTAACTTAGGTAGAGCGAGATTTGGATATAATAAAACTTTTGAAGCAAAAGGATTTGAAGTTTGAAAAGTAACAAGGATTAAACTTTGTTTAGTCGTCATAGTAGTTGACTAGGAAAGCTCTGTTAAACAATGTAATAGTGCAGACATGGGAGGTAGTTGTAATTAGTCAAATATAGAACAAAGGGAGGTAGGTGTAGTTTACTAGAATTAGTAACAGCCTTTCCCTCCTGTTATAAGTGTTGATTACCTGTAATTGAATCAATTAATAAAAATAATATTCTCTCTCTACTTTCTCTCTCTTGTTCATCTGCTCTTCATCTTCAACATGGTATCAGAGCCAAATCGGGGGTAATCACCCTGGTTCTTGATTTAATTTTAGATCTCTCTATGTGTTTTTTCGTCTCTCTCCGTGTTCAAGTTCACTTTGTTATCGATTTCAATAGGATTCGTCATGATTTCTGAAGCCCAGAACGTCCTCTAGGGCTCAAATTTTTCATTTGCAATCTGAATTCTGTGGTACAAATTCGTCTTCATGGCACGAATTACATGGTATGGCGCGCTCAGATGGTGACTATTCTTCAGGCGAATGATCTTGAGTTCGTTTCATCATCAGTTGTGCCTGAGAAATTTCTATCGTCGGAATAAACTCCGACCGTGTTGCCTGAGTATTCACAATGGTTTCTCACCGATCAACATCTGAAGAGTGCTCTCATGGCGACGATCTCAGTGTCGGTTCTTCCGATTATCCTTCATCTACCTCATGCCTTCTTGATCTGGACTGCTCTTGAGCAACGTTTTGCTTCCCTCTCAATATCGCATATCCATCAATTGAAGCTTCGTCTCTGCTCGATTTCCAAAGGTTCGAACTCTATTTTTGCTTATCTTGATCAGATTAAGCACATTACAGATCAGCTTACTCAGGTTAATGAATTCATTAAGGATGATGATTTGATACTCTACATTCTCAAGGGCTTACCTAGTGAATATGATGTGCTTAAATCTACAATTCGGATTCGAGGTGCACCTATAACTGTGTTTGAGCTTAATTCTCTGTTGATTTCTGAGGAATCACATCTCCAGTCACAAACAGCTCCATTATTTACTTCACCATCACCTGCATCACTAGCTAATTCTGAGTTAATGACTGCTTATTTTGCGCCTAAGCACAAGTACGCAACACCTCATAAGCAGAAACACAATAGTTCTTCTACTGGTTCCTCCTCTTTCTCACCGGCCAAACCACAGTGGTCTCATGATCATGCTTCTTCTGGTGCTAAATCTGCTATTGATGTCATTGAATGTCAAATCTGTGGAAAACAATGGCATACTGCTAGAAATTGCTGGTATAGAATGGATACACAAAAGTTTGCTGCAGCAAAACCACTCAAGAAGGCTTACAATAAAGTTCATTATTCTCAGTTCCCACAGACTTCTCCTCAATACAGTTCTCCTCAAGGAGTTATTCCACAATATGCTTCTGCACGACACCAGTCTCTTGGAGGTTATGCCTATGGATTAGTTTCAGCTCCTAGTACATGTGGCTCTTCAAGTTCAATTCCACCTCCATGGTTGTTAGATTCTGGTGCTACTCATCATGTGACAAGTCAGTATGATCAGCTTCACAATGCCACTCCTACTTCTGATTCTGCGCTCATTGGTGATGGTTCTCATGTCCCTGTCTCTCATACTAGTATATCACATATTCCTACTCCTAACTATTCCTTACATTTGCATAATGTTCTCTATTCTCCTCAGTTTAGTGCCAATCTTGTCTCTGTTCATAAACTTGCAGCAGATAATAATTGCACAATTTCATTTAATGCATCTGGCTTTGTTATTTAGGACAACCTTACTAATGCAATTCTGCATCAAGGGTCCTGCAACAATGGCTTGTATGCATTAACACCAACTACACCAACAACACCTTCTCATTCCCAGTGTCATTTTACTTCCAATCTTGGTGATTCCACTACTTGGCATCACAGATTAGGTCATCCAGCACCAGCCATCATGCAACACTTGTCTTCCCAGCTTCATTTCAAGTTCAATTTTTTTGTTTGTCATTCTTGTTCACTTTTCAAAAGTCACAAATTGGCTTTTTCTAAGAGTACTAGTGTATCTACAGTTCCATTTACTCTTGTACACTCTGATGTCTGGGGACCCTCTCCCTTACTTTCTTTTCAGAATTACAAATACTATATTGTGTTTCTGAATGATTGTACAAAGTACTGTTGGCTATATCCTCTTAAATCAAAATCAGATTCTTACCATGCTTATTTGCATTTCTCTGCATACATAGCTAATCAGTTCTCAGCTACTATCAAAACTTTTAGAAGTGATAAAAAGTACCTCAATCATGACTTTGCTCTCTATTACAGAATCATGGCATCATACACCGAACTTCATGCCCACATAAACCAAAACGAAATGGTAAAGTTGAAAGAAAACACAGACACATAGTTGAGACAGTAGTTACTTTTCTAACACAGTCTCATCTTCCAAGCTCTTATTGCGTAGATGCTCTGTTAACTGCAAATTTTCTAATCAATAAATGCCAAAGAAATCTCTTAACTACATTTCCCCTTTTCAAAGTTTGTTCTCTCTAACTCCAAACTATTCACAACTCAAACTTTTTGGCAGTCTTTGTTATCCATGGCTGAAACCCTACTCCACCTCAAAACTGACACCAAAATCTACAGCTTGTATTTTTCTTGGGTATTGTGCACATACAAAAGGATACAGATGTCTTGATCGTGCTAGCAAAATTGAATATGTTTCAAGACATGTTGTTTTTCATGAATCTGTGTTTCCCTTATCTGATTCTGCACTAGCATGTAATTTTGTTAAACCAAACTACACATCTGACTGGTCTTTTCTTACACCCATCTTTATGAGCACTACTCCTACTCAAAACTCTTTTCCTATTCCCCCTTCTCCACTAGAGTTAAATGCTCCTTCTCCTATACAAGTTTCACCTTCTTCCTCTTCTACTATCTCTATTTCTTCACCTCCACAACCATTGTCTTCTGTTTATTCTACTCATCCCATGAGAACCAGAGCACAAAATGGAATCAGGAAACCAAATCCCAAATATTATCTCACAGGAGTTACCAAGTCCTGTTTGGATGACACTCAGCTTGAACCTCATTCTGTTCAAGAAGCACTTTCACAGCCAATTTGGTTAACTGCTATGAGAGAAGAATTCAGTTCTCATATCCAACAAGGAACTTGGAAATTAGTTCCTTTGCCACCAAATAGAAGACCTATTGGCTGCAAATGGGTGTTCAAAATAAAGAAGAATGCTGATGGTTCAATTTTTAGATACAAGGCAAGACTTGTTGCCAAAGGTTTTTTGCAAAAAGAATGAATAGATTACAAAGAGACTTTCAGCCCTGTGATTAAACATCAAGCTGTTAGATTGGTAATGTGCATAGCAGTTCAATGTGGCTGGGACATTAGACAATTGGATGTGTCTAATGCTTTTCTTCATGGCACACTTCAAGAAGAGGTGTTTATGACTCAACCTCCAGGTTTTGCTCATCCTCTGTTTCCTGGTTTTGTTTTCAAGCTTCAAAAGTCCCTTTATGGCTTAAAACAAGCTCCCAGAGCTTGGTTCACAATGCTATCTTCAATTCTAGTACATCTGGGTTTCAACCAAAGTGCTGCTGATCACTCTCTGTTTGCTCAAAGGACTGCTTCTACATTCATCATTATGCTAGTATATGTAGATGACATTCTTATTACTGGGAATTGTTCATCACATATATCACAAGTTATTACAGCTTTGCAGAAACATGTTGCTCTCAAAGACTTAGGTCTAGCTCATTACTTCTTGGGCATTGAGGTTACTAAAGATTCAGTTACTAGAGCTTTAACTCTCACAGAGGAGAAGTATGCCACATAACTTATTCAGAAGGCTGGTCTTGCAGAATGTAAACCTCGTGATACTCCTGTAGCCACACAAAAATCCACTCTTCAGAATTCTATAGCTCCTTTTGACAATGAAACTTGGTTCAGAACTTTGCTTGGTGGTCTCCAGTATATGACCATTAAAAGACATGAGATTCAATTTGCAGTTAACTCTCTGTGTCAGAAAATGCATAGTCCCACAGTTGGTGATTTTGTTGCTCTCAAAAGAATTCTCAGATTTCGTAAAGGTACTCTCCACAATGGTGTTACTTTAGCTCCCAGTAGTTTCAGTCTTGTTGGCTACTCAGATGCAGACTGGGCTGGCAAAAGTCTTGACCGGAGATCCACCACTGGGTATTGTATCTTTCTGGGTTCTTACCTCATTTCTTGGTTCTCTAAGAAACAACAGACAGTTTCTAGATCTTCCACAGAAGCTGAATACAGAGCTCTTGCCTCTACTTACTCATAAATGAAAATGATTACTTTTCTTCTCAGAGATCTTGGGGTTTTGCTCAGGGAGGCTCATGCTTTGTATTGTGACAATTTATCAGCTATTTCCCTAGCCAAGAACCCAGTATTTCATGCCAGGACCAAACACATTGAAGTGATTTTTCACTTTATCAGAGAACAAGTCTTAACTGGTATTTTACATATTCTCCATGTTCCTACTTCTGAACAACCTGCAGATGTTCTTACTAAAGCCTTGTCTATTTCTAAATTTATGGATATTGTCTCCAAGCTTCACCTTAATACTAGGTTATGCTTGCAGGGGTGTGCTAAACAATGAAATAGTGCATACATGGGAGGTAGTTGTAATTAGTCAAATATAGAACAAAGGGAGGTAGGTGTGGTTTACTAGAATTAGTAACAGCCTTTCCCTCCTTATGTTATAAGTGTTGATTACCTGTAATTGAATCAATTAATAAAAATAATATTCTCTCTATACTTTCTCTCTCTTGTTCATCTGCTCTTCATCTTCAACAAACTCTCCCTTTTGAATCAGAGAAGAGAGTGTAAAGAATTACCGATGGATGTAAATTGTAATAAACATTTGTATCTTGATAAATTTGTGCCTGCACATCTCTATAAAACCTTGGAGTTATCATTAATTAAGTTAACAATACAAAGGGAACAATGAAGACCAAGATTTAGTAGTATGCAGATTGCGAGCTTCTATAACCAATAGACACTTATCCTGATAAAGAGGTACTCCATGATGCTGAACTTTAATCAATTATCAAAGAATTATAACAATACTTTTCATGTCCACAAGCTCGAGTCCAACCTCTTTATCTGGGACATCCTAACAATTTGTCCGTTTTTGTTAGTTACCCATTCTCAATTCTGTCATCAAAAGTGGTAATTGTTTATAACATAGTGAGAAACGTGGGAGAGAAAGTAGTAGGCAACATGTAGTAAATAAGTTGCAATACAATTATTATCTGTCCCAAAAAAATGGAATATCAAACCAAGACTCTAATATATGGACAGAGGGAGTATATAGGTATGTGTGTCTAAAATTTCCAATATTTTCATTCATAAAGGAAGAACTGGTAACCCAGTCGGAATGTTTAGTAATTGGACTTCTCTCTCGTGCAGGTTAAACAAAGTTCTATAGTGCTGGTAAAAAAAGGATGGAGAGCTTGAAATTGCTATACATGGACGACTGCCAAAGATAAGAGAGGTTTTTGTATGGAACAGACTGAACCCTGGAAGCAAAGCTCTATGGAATTCATTAAGACCTTGTTCTCCTTCACCAGCAACACTTAAGCAATATTATCAATTTGACTTCAAATATGCCATCAAATGCATCAATGGTGAGATCTCCTCCAAGGCCATTACAGAAGATATAGGTGTTTTGCTCCATAGCTGCAATTATACTCTCATTTATGTTCCAAGATGCACTTGCAACAGAAAAGAATATTGCAAGATGAAATTGTTGTTACTCTGGATTATCCTTCACCAACCTTCAGCAACTTGTTATTAGGGATATGGTTTGGAGTGCCTATAGTCACTAAGCAGAGGCGGATCTAGAACTTTGTTAAAGTGGATGGTTCAATAAGAAAAATTAAACAAAATAGGTATATAAACGAGGAGTGGAGGCTATAATGCAATTTTTATGGGGCTAGACTGAAAAATCAAGTAAAATAAGAGTACTATTTTGATTTTGAAAAGTTAAGTGGGGCCATGTTCTCTTGAAACCTCATGGTTCTGCTGCAACTATATCTCATTTATAGTTATAAATTATTATAAATTATTAGATACTTAAACTAAATATAAATTATGAAATCATGAAAAATATACTAATGATAATGTAATTTGAATAGTATAATAAAATATAATTGATGGTGGGTGGAGGATAGGGAGTCATGCATCTTTGGAGGCTGAATGATAATTTTTTTGAATATTAAGAAGCAAACAGTCGAGTCAAAGAGAGTTTAGAGTGAGGAAGACCTCAACAATTGCAGATGGAATTTAGGGCCAGTTTGGAAAAGCTTTTGCTGCCATCACAACTGGTTTCCGACAGAAGATGCAGTTTTAGTGCATTTGGTAAAAGTATATTTTTTAAAAAAATTCAGCCAAATATCTAAAATCCACAACAACTTTCACATAGTGAATCTCACACAGCAACAACTGGCACTAGCACATCATTTCCAAACTGACCCTTAGTTTACTTCCAAGAAGTAGATCTAAGGCCGCTAGGGTTGTGACTCAAGTGGTAGAGCGTTTGGAGTCCCTGCATGAGGTCCCGAGTTCAAACTTGATTGACGACAAAAAACAATTTCTTAAAAAAATGAAGGCAATGAATGCGCGCATTCAGGAGTTGTGTAAATGTTGCCAGGGCCATTGCCAAATGGGCCACCAAATGCACGAGGCCCATGCTGACTGGCCTTTTGATGGTTCGGGCCGGGTTGTCAGCCCACACCCATTTCCAGTGTTTAGCAATTTCAATGTTCAGCTTCACAATTTATTATTTATATGGTAAATAATACCTAGCATTTGCATACTCACGTGTTTGCTAAATTAAGATGCGAACATTAATCAATTAAAAAGTATTAATTCAATTATTAATATGGCATTCAGAATACAATTCCCAACATATACATGCTTCATTCTCCACTTAAGTCGCATAGTGCGGTCCACTTAGGAGGTATGCCTCCAATGTATGGTCTGGTCTCGAAAATGATTACCAAATTTTACAAAGAAAACAACAAATATTGTAAGAAAATGAGGGATAGAGAGAGAGAGAGAGTGAGTTGGCAAGCTATGGTGAAAATTTTGGGTAATGAAATTTTCTTTTTATAATGGTAAAGGTATTCATTCAAAAAGCCAAAATGGATAGTCACAACTACTTACAAATGACACCGAATAGTCACAACTGTTAATGTTTAAACTCATCAAATATTGTATTTTAAATTACATTTCTAATTTGAATAATCACAACTCTTTGAATTTTGTTCTATTGTTGTTTTCTAAGGACAAAAAACTGTTAAAATACTAAAACACATTTACACTTTTACAAAGTAATATATATATATATATGTGTGTGTGTGTGTGTGTGTGTGTATGTGTGTGTGTGTGTTATTACATTGCTTCGCCACATGATTTCACTATTCCTCCTCCATTTTGGTTCTCACCTTCCTTACGTGGAGTCGAAATAATAGTGATAACTAATCTTCGAGGATCTATGAGTAGGGAGAATATTACTTTTCTGAGTCTTCCTTATTTTGGGAAAATAACAGCTCTCTCACAGTTGATAAGTCAGACCACCAACTAGTTAGCTACTACTGACTATAAATTCACAGATTTTTTGTGTTTCCTTATGATGTTAGGATGGGGAAGGTTGAGAGAGAAGACAATACATTCAACATGAACCCGTCAACCATACAGCTGATGCATACTATGAAGCATGAGAGTGATGACGTCTCTCAACTTAAAAAGCATGAGAGTGATGCAACCTCTCAACATAAAAAGCACGAGGCAACAACTCCCACATTATCCAATCGAAATATTTGTCGTAATTGAACAATAAGTTCCTGTTGAGGCAGTATCTTGAATTGAAAAAGTCAAAGGCGGCTAGTTAGATATTAGGGAACAATTGTGAGGCGGTGGGTTCCTTTTCCGTCCATAACATTGTTTTTTTTGGAGAAGATTTATTTAACCCAACGGGCCTAAGTCCAACATAACGGTATCAATTACATTTCTAATCCACTCTAGATCATTGTGGGCCCAGATAGAGAAGAACCACTAAGAAGAATCTTCTGGGCTACTAAATGCGCAGCAGAGTTACAGCTGCGTGGAGAAAATGCCGCCACGTACTTAGTGGAGTCTTCGAGGCGTCTCAAACAACTATTGAGCAAACTGTGACATAGGGAATTGTCATTCACCACCAGTTCAATGTTTGTGTTGGAGGGATTTTATTTTCCCTCCAAACTTCGAACATATAATCGTTAGAAAACTCCATCTTTCCTTCGTCTCCACTCACGCCATTAATAGTTCAAAACCCATCTCCACAATCTTCAAGAACACATTCCACCTATTGCCTTACATCACTTATGATATACAATTGGTTTTTTCCAATATCCTACAAGAAGATTAGCAATTAGTCTGTAAACTCATCACAACGTTTCCGTGGGCAAGTTGAATATGTTGTGATAAAGACATTTAAGGAAACTTAACATGAAGTGGGAAACATCAACATGCAAAATCTGTTTTCATGCTCTTCTTATGCAATCATATATTGTAAGTGTGTATCTACATTTTCGTGATCAGTGATGTCAAAATATACCCAATGAGAATGAATAGTAACATTTCATACCCTTACATCACTCATGATTTCGGGAACATGTTTATTAGATTATTCGTCTGAGCAAAAAGGACTAATCATAGAAAAACAACTTCACAATTTATCAATTGTCTCACTTGACTCCAGTAAATTACAATGTTTACACATTAAAACTTTCTAATAAACTAGGAAAACACACGCAAAGTGGAACTGGAAAAGGTCGAGCTACCACATAGTGCTGCCCATCAGCCCTATGACACGAAAAGCCCTCCAAGCCCAACCCAAAAATATTAGGGACTGGGCTTAACAGTTTCCTTAAACAGCTGGGCTCAAGAAAAAAAATTGGACCAAAATCTTCATGACCGAGCTTGAGATTCAGAAGTGAGGCCCGAGAATGCCGGCGCGACCCGGGCCACTGAGCAAAATAAATAAATAAACATATTTGATATATAGTGTCATATATTTTTTCATCTGAAGTGATAAACTACTTTGCCTGAATAATAACATAATCTGAGTTAAATGTTTTTTCTTCTTTATGAAACACTAAAATCCGAGTTTAATGTTGAAAATACATGCATTTATTTCACTATGATTGTTCAGTACTGCAACATTAGGTAGAAATCTAGCCCATGATTTTCTGGTGTCTCCTACCACTCCGTCCCGTCTCTTTGTTCCCATTTGACTTTTTTGACTCGTATCTGGGTCACATTGACCGGGTGATTTGGATAGCAAAATAGTACGATTTTTTGATAATTCTTTCACCATATTATAGAGCAACTTTTACTTTACAGCACCATGAAAAAATTATCAAAAAATTACATCGATTTGCTATTCAAATCACCGGGTCAAAGTGACCCAGTGAATAGTGACAAAAATAAAATTGGGAACAAAGAGACGGGACGGAGTGGTACTACTTATAGAGATATCACATTTCTAATAGTACTTGACCTTTCTTTTTTCAGTCATCTAAATCCTTTATACAAATTTTTCGTTACTCAAAAGCGCCTGCGCGCACTGGCAATGTCATTTGCATCGGCATCAAATTTGGCTCGGCCCTCATATGTGAAACCCTCCAAAAGTGTATTAACCACTTCAAAATTGAAAACCACAGATACACATGTGTGTTACTGTTTTCTTAGAACCTAAACGAAGCGTGCTCAAGATCTTAGTTTTTCAGGAATGAACTATTGGCGTGTATGACTGAATCAACCTCCCAGATTGAGAATGAGACCAGAATTGGACATTCAGTAACTCATAACCGCCCTTAACAAGTACCATTGTTATTATTACTGGTTAAACTCCTTGATTTCCCTTGTACCGTCGATTGATTTAAATCACATGATAAGCTAAAACAACGCAGATAATACGTTACTAATGACAATCTTCACATGTTGCAACTTGGCACGCGACAGTACTCTAAATGTGCCCGTATAACATGAAAGGCGAAATTTGTGAGCATGAATGGAAGTAGAAAAAGCACATTATCCAAGACTTTATGACAAGTCCTCCACAAACAATGAGACATCATGATGGAACATATATATGCACACACATCGAAGCAAATACGCACCAATCAAAATTGCATTATTCAAAAGCTAGTAGTTCTGTGAAATTGTAGTAGTACTAGAAAATGACCCGTGCTCGTTGGGCACTACAAAAATAAACGACTCGTGCCAGTATGATATTATTAAATAAATGTAAATTATAATTAGAGATATCATTTTTGCAACATTTACGTTTTTATTCGTGTAACAAACAAATAATGAATGAAAAATAATTATGAAGATATAATGAGATAGAAAAGTGGTTTTTGAAGATACAAATATTATCTTGACTTTAATTTACTTTATCTTAACTAACAATAAGAAAAAATAGCAAGTAGATTATAAGTAGTCAAGATTCACCTCACCATCAAAGGAGGAAAGAGCTGTTGCAAAGTAGTAGCATTCCACTGAAGAGGGTTTGTAGAAAGTAATTGAGAAACCCATTTAACATGCTTTGCATCATCAGAAACTAACAAACTATCAGCAATTGAAGCAGTTGGGACTGCTGCCATTCATCCTCCAGACCTAATTCAACTTAGTACCGTCTGCCACCTTCCACTACAAGCCAAGAGAAAGGGTATTTCTACCTTTGCAGATAGCTTTCGAAGCCCAAGAAGGATTAGAAGGATGCTTGATAGAGCACATGGTTTCTTTTACAGTATTTATGAATGCTTATGCTGCCATCACAACTGCTTCTTGACAGCAGAAGCAGTTTTTAATGTGTTTGGTAAAAATAACATTTCGACTTTTCAGACAGTTTATGATGTCCTACAACAACTTTCAGGAAACAAAGGGGGGATGTTTTCCATAATTTCCTTGTGAATAAATTATCTACAAGACCTTACAAAATCTTAAATTAATTGTAATCTCTACATAAATGACACGTGTCATATATTTTTTGTCATTTTACTTTGTCACTGCATGTTCACAATTGATTTTACCAAAGACAAAACTACTATATCAGTATTTCACATCAACTTTCACGTTATATTTACCAAAAAAATATTTAATTTAAAATTCACAACAATTTTCACACTGTGTTTTTTTACATAGCAGCTTCTAGCACTCTCACATCATTTCCAAACTAGTTTTTTTTAGGACAACCTCAAAACTAGCTCTTAAGTTTGCTTCCAAGAAGATGTTTGAAGTCTCATTATCCTAACATGAGCTTTGACCATAATTTGAAAGTTGCCTCTTTGATTAACAATGGGAACTGGTCTCTTGACTCTCTGGATCAGTTTATCAATGTTAACCATATGAATACTATTTTGTCCAGAAACATCCCTACTAACCCCAACACTCTTGATTCCTTGTGTTGAGGTTTGGAAGATAATGGTAAATTCTCGGTGGCTTCTGTCTATGATATGATCTCCAATCCTCACAATAACAAGAAAATTGTTGATTGGAAGTGGATATGGAAAATCAGAATCCCCACAAACTTATCCTCTTCATGTGGAAAATTTGGCACAAAAAACTCCTTACCAATGTCCATAGGAGTATTAGAAAGCTCACTTTGGATGACTCCTGTCCTCACTGTCAGGGGTCAAGGAGGAGCTCTTCCATCTCTTTCTGCATTGCCCTCATGCTGATAAGTTCTGGAGAGCTACATTTGGCCAAGCTTGGGTTTTTGATAGTAAAAGCATGAATTTTGTGAACTTGATTAACAATAACTGCAGGAATAACAAGAGTTATAACTATGAGCATTGTATTCACTTCATATGTGGTCTTTGGACTATTTGGAAAAATAGAAATCACAAAGTTTTTAATGTCACAACGATTCCCTTTGAAGTAAATATCAGCGATTGTAGCTGGATGACCCAAGAGATTATAACCCATCTCTCCAAAGGTAAGGTTCATGATAGTGCTAATCAGAGTTCTAATTCTAACACTACAGTGTTTGCTTGGTCCCCCCCCCTCTCAGGTACACTTAAGCTCAACACTGATGGAAGCAAAGCAGGTGAAATAGGAGTGCAGGTTATGTAGGAGTGCTTAGAGATGAAGAGGGTCAATTAATCAAGGGCTACATGGGTCAAATTGGATATAGCTCAGTGCTGGAAGCTGAGTTATGGGGCATCCATAGAGGCCTTGTCATCATTCATCAGGATCAGCTTAAGGAGGTGGAGATAGAATGTGATCGCAGGAGGCCATTAACTGCATCAATGGAGATTTCCCCACTGACTTCCCCTACAGAGCCATTACTGAAGACATTGGGATCCTTCTCAGAGGGTGTGATTGCAGAATTAAGCACATTCCTAGAGAAATGAATGAGTTAGCTGATGCTCTAGCCAAGAAAGGAAGGCAGCAGGAAGAACTTCTGGTTATTTTGGATGAACCTCCCACTGATCTTGCTCAGATGATCATTAGGGAGATGGTTAATTGTAATAGTTAGGTTGTTGTTTTTATTTCCGGATAAGCAAACAAAAGAAGATGATCTGAAATTAAGGCAAGAAATGCGCATGCACGAGTTGTACAAACATAGTCGGCCCAGATCATCCCCAAACGGGCCACCAAATGCACGAGCCCCAACCTGATGGCTCCGTAATGGTTCGGTCCGGGTCATCAGCCCACACCCGTTTCCAATTTCAATTCCCGCCAAACCCATTCATTTCCCGCCATCAAAATAGCAGCATTTTACCTCCACTCTTTCCCGCCCCCCTTTCCTTCCCTCTTTACTTCTCACACTCATCTCTCTCTCTCTCTGCAAACCCTAGTTTCAGCCATGGAAGCGAAGCTCCAAACCAAGAAGCGAAAACACCAACCACCGTCGAACAACCCCTTCACCGGCGTCTTCTCCCGGAGCAAATCACAGATCTACCTCCACCGCAACAGATCCGGCAAGTCCCGCTCCGACACCGTCCCCAAGCAGCGCCACCACCAAATCCTCATCTCTCCACCACCGAACCGAAAACGGAGAGCAATTAGAGATCCAGAAGCTGTAGATCCCGAAACCGTGTCCCGAACCCCTGTGAAGGATCTCCGATCCAGAAGAGTCTTCTCTCCCGGAGCTCCGATTGGAGACGATTGTGCTCCCGATGGAGGTAATCGAAACTCTAAACCGAAACCTGATTGCGATTTGGTTGAATCTGGTGCTTTGGAGAAGATTAGGGTTTGTTCGGTGGCTGAGAAGTGTGTTACAGACGAAACGCTAATCAATTTGACTATCGATTTGTCACCTGGTGGTGTAGAGGTGGTGAGGAGTGATTGCAGAAACCCTAATTTTTCAGTCGCTGAAGAGGAAGCCCAGAAAGCTCAGAATGACAAAATTGATAGTCAAATGGCAAATGTCTCTATTGCACCAAAGCTTGATGATGCCTTCAATGGTATCAACAATGATAATCGCTTGGTTTCGCAGGTCAATCACAAGAGTAAATTGGTAAGCTACTATTGGAAAATCTGTTTGTATTTTTCTTGTTATGTGGTTGATGAACAGTTATATGGCTTACATGATTCTATATACACTTGGGCTCTGTTTGGTTCGCAGTAAAATGTTTTACAAGGGAAAATATTTTACGTAAAATTTGTTGCGTGAAGATAGCTTTCCCTGCAATTATTTTCTCGTGTTTGGTTGACTCTTGCCAAAGCATTGGGTCGTGACGGAGATGGTAGTGATGGGTGGCCGCAGGGGCCGATCAAGGATTTCATGGCAGTGTGGGCTAAATTAGGAAAAAGTAATAACCTTAAGGTCAATTTTGCTTTTTCGAATATTCAGTGGGGGCTATAGTGTAATTTAAGCTGGGGCTAAAGTGAAAATACTAAAAAATGAAGTATAAAATTTCAAATTTTGAAAGTTGAGTGGGGGCTATAACCCCCACTTGGGCCCACCTAGATCCGCCCTTGGGTGGCGGTGAAGGTGGGGGGCGGTGATGGGTCGTGGTGGAGGTAGGTGGTACTGGTAGTGGTGGTGGAGGTGTTAGTATGAGTTGTTGTGCTCCTTCACTCTCCGGAAAATGGCTTATGGATTTGAAATGTGTAAATCATTTTACATCATTTGAGGGAAAACATTTTATAGGAAAAACATTTTACTTCTAACCAAACAGCACCAAAACACCAAAACAAGGGAAAACATTTTACAGGAAAATGTTTTACCACCAAACAAACGGAGCCTAAATGATTCTATATTTCCTTGATGTGATCTTAAAATTGATATCTTCAATATGGTGTAGGTTGGTGGTTCTTGTACTCGTCAGAAGGTGTTCAAGAGTCCTGGTTCATTCAGCTACAGGAGAATGCTACCTTTTCTTCAGGATATTTCAGCAGATGATTTTGGTAAACTTGTTATTTTGTTTCTTCATCTTCTGCAATGTGATGAATGTTGTTAGTTAGCTTATTTTCAGTCCTTTTTTCGTCTTTTAGGTGCTTCTAATACAGAGAAACCTAGTTTGGGGGATAGTTGTAATGCTCAGAGCTTAGAGAAAACAAACCCTAAAGCTGCTGATGCTGTGTCAAATGGGGTTGATGAGATGGGTGAGGGAGATGTTCAGATGACACCACCCGACCCGGATATCTTCTTGAGGCCTGAGGTTAAAGATAACAGGAGAAACGGTGATGGAATTGGTGTGCCGACTCAGGATCATGTTTCAATAACTCCATTGAAGGGGTGCCTAAAAAGAAATGATAGATTCACGCCTGAGGTTTACCACAGACCTACAAGTCAGAAGACTGGATATTCTCCGAAGAGCAATTTGGTGAGAAGTTGGAACCATATGATGTTATTTTAGAATTCCTGTTAGTTAAAGTAGTTCTCTAGAACTTCATCTGTTATATGCTAATAGGTGACTTGAAAGGTGTTTTATGCTAAAAGTTGGTTCTACAATGTTTTAGGTTCTTACTCCTTGTTCAAGGGTCAAGAAACTCAAAACTGTGACCTCTTTCAGCTACAGAAGATTGCTTCCTTATCTGATGGAGAGTAGAAACCGCGACTCTGATATTTCCAATGGTAATCCTCATTTCATTTCTTTCCTCAAACTTTGATTTCCAGGGGATACTAGGGGTATGGGCTTAGGAGATAAGTGTGTCGATTGGGAATTATAGTGCTCGGGAGCTGACCTTTTTTCCATTAACTTTTTTGTTATCATAGATACTTCAAGATGTGCTCAGCTGTTAAAGGTGGATGATGCTTCCGAAAACAAGATACCTGGTCCTGCAGTTGGTTCAAGGTTTGGGAATATTCCCAATGGCACATCTAAGACAGATTCTTCTGCAGAGCTGGAAACAGCAGCTTCGACATTGACTTGCGAAACTGGTTTGCTTACTACTAATCACGTAACACTATCATCCGATGAAAACACATTAACATCTGATGAGAACATTCCGTCATTGGTGCTTTCTAATTCTCTGAAGGAATGTACTTCACCAGTTGAACAATGTTTATCAAATAAGCCTGAGAAGGTTCAGTCTGTTCTTAATGATGCGAATTCCAACCTTGACGAGTCCCGACCAGCCCCACCTTTGTTTGAGGATACTGATTCTGAAGCTTCAAATCAGCATGATAAGTTGAAGCCTGCTACTAGTGTGAAGAATAATACGTTGCTGGATGGAGAAATCTCTAAGGATGCAACGATAATTGAAGTTGTGAACATTGGTGGGGAAACTTCCCAATCTGTAAATGATGAGTCAGAGATATCGCAAGTCCAAGAGGTTATCCAGAAGATTTGTAAAAGTTTGGAACTTGAACCTGATAGTTCGAGTTCCAATTTTGAACCAGCACCTCAAACCATGACCCTTGGCATGCCTGCTGATACAGAAAGTCCATTAAAGAATTCTCCAAGTCCATTGAAGAAATCTCCAGGTCCATCAAAGAGTTCTCCAAGTCCATTGAAGAATTCTCGTGATCTTTCTCTTGGTAGTCAAGACGGAAATCAACCCAAAGATGCCAAGCCAAGTGAACTAGTCAGTTCGGATGAAACTTTTTCACCACTTGAAGAATTTATTCCTTCAGGAAATGTTGTTGATGGTCGTGCAAGGGGTATACTAAGGAGAAACCCACGAGGATGTAGAGGTCTCTGCAATTGTCTGAGCTGTTCTTCATTTCGCCTGCATGCAGACAAAGCATTTGAGTTCTCTAAGAATCAGTTGCTAGATGCAGAGGAAGTTGCCGAAGAGTTGATTAAGGAAATGTCACATCTTCGGGATATGTTGGAGAAATACAGCTCAGATGCAAATGGTCATGCCAGTCTTTGTGTTAGTCAGGTAATCAAGAACTAATCACGCACAATACTATTTTCTATTACTCAACATTAGCTTATGTTGTCTGATTCATATGCCGCAACTCCAGTTTTCCTTTCACATTTCTCTGAACTTTGTTGTAGTGTTATCTGCATTGAGTTCTTTTAATACATGATGCTGATATCAATCAAATTCATATTTTACACAATGGCAACCCCACATGTTTTTCTGGATTCTAAGCGATGCCATTTTCTCTATCATTTCTCCTATTCTGACATTGCACCGGTAATGGGCAGTATAGTTTGTTTGACTTATACACTAGTAGCTCAAGATTGTGGATAATATTGTTGGTGGTACTTGGTAGTCTACATACAAAACTTTCATTTCGATCTACCCAGAATCTCACTTTTAGGCATTGGCATTTCAATTGAAGGGCACTGTTAAAATTGTTTAGTTCATTCCTAAAATATTTGCTGCCTTGCCATTCTAATGCTCTGCGATGTGTGAACGGAATCGTACTTTGATCAGTGTCCTTGTTTGAAATAGTCATGCCCTACTAGCCCTTGGACCGTCTTCTTTCTTTGGTCTGGTGATAAAGAACAGTCACTGGTTTTAATAAAAGATTTTACGCCCTCACATGCACCTATTATCTCAAAATCCATTCACCTCATTTTTTTTACTCCAATATGAAAACATCTTACTGTATCCTTTTGCTCACTGATTCTTCATTTGTCTTCAGGTAAAGGATGCATGTCTTAAAGCTTCCAAAGCAGAGGAATTGGCAAAACATCGCCTCAGCGAAATGAACTGTGATCTTACAATTCACTGCAGAACCATGGTAATTTTGATTATTACATGCTCAATCACATTCTACTGCGTTTGATTGAAACCCAAAATCTTTTGTGCATAAGTTGCAAAAGAAATAGTCATATTCATCACCTGTTTACAGTGAGAAGGCAAAAAAACAGTGTCAATTGCCTACTTTGCATATTCATTCCCATTTTGTCTTCTTAAGCAAAATCCTAGGCTTTGACAAACTCTATAGAAGGGTTCATTCATCTAATGGTTTTCGATACTTTAGTTTACCTAGTCATATCTGATATACTGAATCCATTTTCTTATGTGTGACAGCAACTCCAACGACCGAAGGTGAGATTTGCCAACCAAGTTCAAGAAACAACCATCCCTAAAATAGGCGAGAAGAACAAGTAAGAAGACCAAAGAAAAAGTTCATGAAGGAATTCCACAAGATGTGTCATTTAGAGCTGAGGTTTTGTTTATGTAAGCAACTTAAATCTGCTTTTGCTCCTAGACATTCCTGTCCGCCTTGCTGAGTTTGTTGCCTGTATATTCATCTGTTACAGTGTCTCTTTTGAGACAACTTAATTTCATATTTATAGCAAGAAGTTTTTGGGATTTTTTTTGATACAATGCACTTTGCACTATGAATCTCTATCTGAGCATTGAAACGTCTAGATAGAGCAGAGTATATAATCTGAACTTATTGTTTATGTGATCCCCTAAATTAAACGATGAATATATATAAACCTATTAAAAGTAGCTTACATGCATCATTCAGAGACCAAGACGAGGGAAAACATTTTGAAAATAGTCGTTTTTGAACCCTTTTTGACCCGAAGTAAATACTAGTTGGAAGGTTTAGAGCATAACCGGTGTCCCAATGCACCACCGCTCGGTGCATATGAATCAAGTGCCCAAGGGGCATTAGTTGGGCACTCCAGTGCCTCCGCACTGCCCCAGACCACTTTAAAGTGTCTTAGTGCCTCTCTCTCACGCCTTTGCAACACGTGTGTACACAATTCACATGAGCAAAAATTTGAAAATACCCATTTTGAATAGTTTGTTTCCCTTGTCCCTATCCCAACAGGTTTAAACTCACCAACTGATGAACGCGCTCTTAGGACGATACGATTGGCCTTTAAGTCTAAGACTCCAAATTTTGAAATCAGCATATTATTCTGATGCAATACTATGTTGTAACACCAATACTGAGAGAATATGAAGAGCTTCATTTATTCAGAACAGCTTATTAAGAAATTAAGAAATGGAAACACTACAACTCAAACTGAAACCAGAAAATGAAACTTCATAACATGAAACCAGAAAACTATAATGTACAAGTACCACACAACACATGGAACTTCATCTTCTGCATTCAATAGGAGCGCCACGAGGGAAGCGTTTCAAATCGCTGCAGTAGTTATAAATCATGAAATTCTTCTGAACCCATCTCAACCTCCTCCTGCTGTTTGCATCAAGTTCCTGATTCTTCTGCCACGCCCCTTCGGAGAAGGCAGAAGTGCATTTTCCAGGGCAAGTTTGGACATTAAAGTTGCGGTAGTAGGCTGTGAAGGGCGCTCTCGACCAATCGGTCTTCACCAATCCGCCTCTCGTGGCCCAATCGTCGGCGTTCCAGAGGCTGGAGTAGATTTTCATTGGCTGGTTTTTAGGGAATGGCACACCAAGGTGTTCAGCATTGTTGAACACTCTTATGGGAGTGTTATCTACCAAGAAACTGCAGAATGTATCAAACAAATTTTGAATTAGGTTAGGAAATGAGAGTTCAAAAATGCCCTTGTGGTTTTGTGGAGAGAATTGACCTTTTTGGGGTACTTACATGATCTGTTGGGAGGTCCAGTGAACGGAATAGGTGTGGAAGTTCTTTGTAGGGTCAAACCAGAGGTGGAATTGCTGCTCTCTGTTTCCTTTGCCTTGAGTGAAGACATTGGTGTGGAGTGTGTAAGGGTCACCAGTGAGGTTGCCCAAGAACTCAAAGTCAATCTCATCATGTGTTGGACCTTGAGAAGACAACTGCAACACCCACAATTCCAATCAGCTCAAACTTGCAAGTCAACTTGCATTTGTATACTACAAGGTTAAGTTAACTTTGACCTCATCTCATACTATGTTTTTGTTTGAGGCATGAAATAGAATTGTAGAAAACATTTGATAGAGCTGATGCGTTCACGTTTAAATTTTCATATGATACCAAACAGACGGTCAGACTCGTGGACTAAAATCTTTTCAGACGGCGAGAATATAAGTGGGGCCTACCTAATTTAGTGTCATTTCCAAATTCAAAACTAAGAGTTGAGAGTGATACTAGAAAAGTAAACTAACTCCATGAGAGTGTGAGAGTGATAGTGGTGATACATACATAGTAGGCAGTGACGGTGCCAGCAGAGTTGCCAGGAACAAGTTTGAGCTGCATATCAATTCTTCCAAACAAGTAGTCTCTCTTGGACTTGAACCCAGAGCCAGAGACCTTGTCCAGGGAAAGAGATAGAAGTTGTCCTCCATTGAATATCTTGGCTCTATGATCACCCCATGTTAAGTCAAAATCTTGGTAGAAGTTTCCACCATGAGCAACCACAAACATGAGGAAGCAAAGAACAGCCACAATTGTGAAGCACCCATTGTAGGATGAAGCCATTTCAGTGTGGAGAGAGAGAGAGAGAGAGAGAGAGAGAGAGAGATATTTGGTTGGTTGAATGGAAGAGAGTCAAGGCAGGGTATATATAGGGGGACTTGGAGGAGATGTAAGCTATAATTGGGAGATGGGGATACTTGTGAAGGGAGAGAGAGAGAGAGAGAGAGAGAGAGAGAGAGATTCTTGTGAGTTCTAACTGGATAGAAGCAGGGTAGGGGGAGAGGAGAAGCTGGTGCCAGCTGATCACCATGAAAGCTGGAAACTTTTGTCCTAGACATTGATGGATGTTTGGCAAAGAAAGGGGCTTTTCAAATTTCAAGCCCAATATGCCAAACGACTAAGTGCTTGTTTGGTGCAACTTTCTCTTAGCTATCTCAAGCTTTTAACTTCCAAGTGTGTTCAATCTTTATGATCACAACTCTTTTTAGGCCAAGACAGGCATACCATAGCTGGATAACTTATAAGTAAAAGACAACTAGGGATGGCAACGGATCGGATTTGGATCGGATCTGTCAATAATCCGATCCGATCCGAAAATGATACCTCCTGATCCGAATCCGATCCGAATCCGTTCGGGTCCGGATCGGATTCGGATCGGATCATATAACGGATCACCCAACAAGTCCGAATCCGATCCATAAGGAAAACGGATCACGGATCACAAGAACGGATCACAAATCGGATCGGGTCGAATTATATATTATTACATAATTATATATATAATATATGATTATATTATATAATTATAATTGCATTATATAATTATACATATATTATATGTAATTCGGATCGGATCGGGTCGGATTATCGGATATTTTATGTATATATCAGATCGGGTCGGATCGGATCGGATCATCGGATATTTACAAATATGATCCGAATCCGATCCGAAATCCGAACGGATCGCATACTTGTGATCCAAATCCGATCCAAAGGCAGATGGATCGGATTCGGACCGCTCCATTAGGGTCGGATCATCCCGGATCTCGGATCGGAGCGGACCGCATTGCCATCCTTAAAGACAACCAAGGTTTCTTGAAGAAGTTTTTTGATGCGAAAGCACGAATTGCCAATAAACTTAGTAAATTTTTGCACTTGGGTACTCTTATAATTTCTTGCAACGTACAAGTGTAATAAGTCACATACCAAACAATATGCATCTCAATTTTTATAACTGATATAATTTTCACGAGCAATGGTTCTAAGCACTAGAAAAAGTAGCACAAACATCCTACTCGTAGTAAGTTTTTTTGTTTGCCTCCAAGAGCAAATGACATGACGTACTTCAATTCATACAATACAGGGGACACAATTAAGAGAGAGAATGAGCGACTCAGGAAAGATAATGAATTTGATACATGTTCAGCCGTTTGAAGTAGAGCACCACATCAAATTACTCTTGTAGCAAGCTCTAAAACGATTAGGGTAAAGATTATACTTATGAGGTTTGTCAGTCTTACCAAACAAGCCTTAGAATTGAACTATCCTTTTGGATGAGGACAGTGATTCTATCTAGGAGGGTATGGGACCAATGACATACTTCCTCTGTTTCTTCTCTTTCTTCCACTTTTGAGTTTTAGCACTATTCATCAGGTCGCTTTGACCCGATGATTTGATTAGCAATACGATGTAATTTTTTGGCAAAATTTTCATAGTGTTGTACAGTAAACTTTACTCTACAACACCATGAAAAATTATCGAAAAATTGCATCGTTTTGCTATCCAAACCACCGGGTCAAAGTGACCTGCCTACGGATGAAAAAGTCAAAACTGGAAGAAAGAGAAGAAACAGACCAAGTATGATTGCTGTGTGGAAGTGTGTGGACCATTGGGTTGGTGCCAGCTGGGGGGGCTTTATGAGAGATGCTCTCTCATTCACTTCCACGGCTCCAAACTAAATTCCAATTCACCACCACCACCTCCCCCTCACCCTCCCCATCCTCCTGACTTTTGTCACGAGTTTTATGCTCATCTCAAACAAAATAACATACCCCAATGTATGTAGCCACTACATTCGGATAGCTTTTTCCACAAATTATTATTGTATATCTCAATCGTATACTGCAACAGCATATTCACTCGTGATAACTCGTACCACTCCATCCCACGTGCAACGCACCATTTGACTTTTTAACCCGTAACCGGGTCACTTTGACCCGGTGATTTGAATCGCAAAACGATGTAATTTTTTGATAATTTTTTATTGCCTTGTAGAAAAGAATTACTCGAAAACACTATGAAAAAATTATTTAAAAATTGTAAAATTTTGCTATCCAAATTATCGGGTCAAATGACCCAGTGAATAATAGTAAAAGTCCTAATGATGCAAAAGAGGTGGGACGTAGTGATACCAAAATTGTTTATGAGTTTTAGGATTTTTCTTGACGAGATACTTTTCATATGGTTTTTTGAAGTTCGGTACGTGACAGATGATATAAACACCGTTCACAATATTAGGACATTTATGACAATCTCAACCGTTCAAGCTAACCCGTTGTCAAGTAGAATGTTCATCCACATACTGGTCGAGGGTGACATTATTTTATGAGTTTCACAGTGTACACGTATCGAATCAGAAAAGATTGGTGCGAGGGAGGAAACCTCTTTACAATGATATCTATTCGGTAAATTAAAAACACCTTGTGGTGCAAACCTAAAAAACGATGGAAGTGTGCCGAGTATAAGAAATTAAGAATGAATTGGAGCATAGAAAGAATTCTTTTTTTGAGTAGTACCTACTTCCTACTACCACTACCACTCTGTCCCAGCTCTTTCTTCCCAATTTGACTTTTGTTACTATTCACTGAGTCACTTTGACCATGTGATTTGAATAGGAAATCGATGTAATTTTTTAATAATTTTTTCATGGTGCTGTAGAGTAAAAGTTGCTCTATAATATGGTGAAAAAATTATCACGAAATCGTATTATTTTGCTACCTAAATCATCCGGTCAAAGTGACCCAGATACGAGTCAAAAAAGTCAGATGGGAAGAAAGAGCTGGGACGGACTGGTACTTTATGAAAGAAGTTTTGGTAAGTACCAGTAGTATTCATATAAGTGATGGGTCAGTGGGGGAGTAGGAGAGCGGGCCACCACCGTATGTTTAGTAAGTGGTGGCGGTGGTGGTTCAGCCTCTCAAGACGGTGGTGGTGCGGTCACTTTTGAAGAGGGGAGGTCAACTCTAATGATTAAACACCACCTAGTATAAGCTTGTGTTTGCTTCGACTTTTCAATATTAGTTGTATCATTTGGGATTGAACTGCGTGAACCCGCATATATCAATTAATAACGTATTTTCGTTGTCCAAAAGTTACATTTCATATATTTTTTGTTTAGAATGTCCTAAAAGTGCAAAAATAAGGATAGAGCAATGACTTGCATCTTAGTAAGTGAGTTAGGCTACGGTTAATGCCTATTTCCTTAAAAATTTGAAAATAATATTAACACAAGTGAGTTAGTACTTAAACATGCACCCACTAGTAACGGCATCTCCAATCATGTGTTGCCTTTAAATATTTTAGTACTACACCCTTTTATTAACTACACAAATCGACTGATTTTTTTTTTAGGGATAAATCCATTGATTTTGAACCCTTGCACTGGTAGTCTGGTTACTGGTACCCCTGTTATTGGCTTTACATTGAATTTTACCCGACTGTCCCTTACTTTGGTAAATTACTGGTGCAAATAGCAAATACGAGTATACAAATGGGAGTCACTGATAAGCCCACAACAACTAAAGGGCAGCAAGAGTAGTTCAATTTCCTGGTTCATGCAACCACAACTAATACGCGGCTTTTACACTGGCACCAAACCTACGAATTCACATTCTGAGCAAAAACGAAAAATATATAATTTGATGTCTGAAACCATGAAGCTAAGGGGCCAACACATTGCACTGCTCTATATCTAAACTGGGTACAATAAGCACGACAACCTCATCATGCCTTCACTGGAGCAGCCAATTCTCGCTGGTGGTTTGCTTTCCTTGTAAGATTTTAGCCCCCCTTTCGACACAAACAGATTCCTCCTATTTCTGGGAAGTTTCTGTCGAGACATCGAAACCGGGAGGGATGAATACCACGTCGTCCCACGTAGACATTGCATTATCCTGCAACGTCAATTCTTTAGTTGGTTATCGGCAAAGTAACATAGAAAAAGAGAAAGGAAAGATTACATAGTAACTTGACCAATGGGAAGGATTGGTGGTTAGATGTAAACGAAGAAAATCAACTTGGTGATTTTATGCAGAAGTAGAAGATTAATTGGGAGTTACATGTATCATGTTCATTTTGTTTTAAGAGAAAACTGTAGGGGAAAAAACGTAATTTCTGTATAACAAAATGGCCGGAGACAGTATAATGTGACAACTGCCATCTTTCAAAGCTCACAACACTTTCATGTTATTTTAGATTTTACTAATGTTCCCAACATAAATCACGGAGTACCGCATTCTCCAATTCTAGCCGATGGTGCTCTGAGGCGGGGGCTCGAGGGCTCTGTTTATGTACTTTTTTGGTGTATGTTTTCTCCAGGGAAGGGCATGACACTATTCATAATGGGGTATTATCGATGTTTTTGCGCAAGTGGACCCCGTCTGGCAGAGTTGTGACAGAGGGTCACTTTGAAGCCCTGAGGCAATGTGTGCCTTATGTGGAGGGAACTGGCATGCCCAGCTCGAGCTAGGCACCCCCGGCTTGGTGGGAAGGTGAATACTACTTTCTGAATTTTTTTTGTGACGGAATGAGGTGGTGCCTAGGCATTGGGCGACTGGTGAACATGTCTTTTTTTGTTTATTCGTGGTCACTCATTATAATCATTTTTAACTTCAATTATTTGATACAAGGTAAAGACCATCAGTTATAAATCCTATCACACTATAAGACTCAAAACTCAAGAACCAGATTGTAGTCCATAACCACCGGACCATGTCTTCATACTTCTTTATGTGTTCAGTTTAATCATCAGGCTTCTCTATCTCATAGTCACCAGACTCCAAGTGAAGGAGTACCAAGAATATTATGTCACATGGAGGGGTTTATATCTGACTACTGCCTAGTTTCCGCCTAACAAATAAGAGACATGACGAAACCAACTTTGCTTACCTTCATTCCTTGTATTATCTCCTCGAGAACAGCAACCTGCAACATAGGAAAAGTTGCAATAGCATGAAACAAAAGTCTGTATGCCCACATCCAACATTATACCTTCTCTTGGTAAAAAAGAATTATACCTGGATGTCACCTTCTTTAAAGGCAGGATTTAATCGCCTTTGATGGCGAGAAGCTCTAAGCAGTGACTTTTCTAGGTCTTCCTAAAGAGTAACAGAAATGAACATATTGTGAGGAATACAACCACAATGAAGATGGGGCATTGCATATGAAGATCTTCTGCACTAACCTTCCTGAAAAATACTGGCCGGTATCTCTTATTTTGGCTCCTCAAAATCAAGCTTTTTGACTGCAAGACCATAAGATATTAGAGAGGGAGCCAACAACCTCACCATTGCATGTACATGAGACTGAATATGAACTTACAGGATATTTAGATTGGTAAATGATGTATTTCTTAGTGATAATCTGAATTGTGACAACTCAAATGCTCTATCATAAACGGTGTTAGCTGAAGATTTTCTCATTCATGTGCGGAAGATATGCATGACAACTTTAGGGTTTAAATGTATAAAACCTAGTCCATAATAGCTTTTCACACTCTAATAAAGCAACAGAAAATGAGAAGATTGATCAGTGTGCATAATCCCAAAGAATTGCAGGCTTCAATCAATAGTTCTCACATTTGGTGGACAGCTAACACTAGCAGCTTAAGAGATGCAATTTGGCTGTGAGATTACAGATAAAGGTAAAGTTAAATATAGGGAGGTCATCAACTTGATTTGCGATCGGGGGAAGTAGCAAATTATATCTATAGCAAGTATATGAATCTGTCAGCAATGTTGAGATCCTAGCCCACACTAATGGCGGGTTTGTTTTCAATTTCCTTGTTTCGTACTTTAGAAAGACTCTTTGAAGAGCGGAAAATTGGGAGCTACCAAGTAAGTCAAATAATCTTCATATAGTACAAAAGATATATTAATACTACTTTGCTGGTGCATAAGGTAACAGTATTTGTATACGTGTAAAAATTAGACAAGTGAACCTGGAAAACAGGAACCCCAAGGAAGTCACCCTCTGCGGAACCTGCTTTTCGCTTCTCCTGCGTAAGGTAAAAATGGATCACATTTCAGGCATAAATATACACTTTAGGAAGTCTGATACCAATTCATGGTAAAACATCTGCAGATCTAAATATCGTAAAAGAAGTGTTAGTTAAGGTTATGTTCACATGCAAATCAATTGTTATGCTGGAAGGAGCATCCATTACTCATTCAACATAACATATACTCAAACAGAACTGTTGCTCTCGTATAAATTCAACATTAATGGTGTTAAAAATGGATATGAGTACAGTCAGAGGGTTCGAGCACAATATAAATCATGATATTGAGCTACTGCAGATTGGTTATCAAACTGAAATTTCTCATTGCAATGGAGTGTCACCTAACAGCGTAGTTTACTCCTTTGACATAAAGAACAAATATATTCATTTAAATAACCTAAAAGTAAATCTAGTGAATGGGCATTTTAGAAGTACCGAGAACGGATATGGATGTCAGACACAACATAAGTGCAGATACGTGGACCTACAGGGCGTACAAGAATCTTTTCTAAACTCTATCTCATTTTACTTTTTACATGGTGGTTTGCACCATGCCGAAAAAGAAATGCCATTTGTTATGAAGAATGAACATCCCACTACCCAAGTATAGCAGCAGTATCCAAGTTGTACCTTAGGGGATACTTCAAAATAGGAGTAAGACACCATTGCAGTGAATCCCAAATACGAGTTCTTTTAATCAAGCTTTAATGGTGGACATGCTGTAGAAATGCCATAAATGCAGTTCCCTACCTAAAATTCTATAAAAGGTGGTCAAACCTATGTTATCAGAAACATAAAACTAGTTGTGTTTCTCGATTGGGGACGTTCGTACAGAAACGTGGTACATTTTCAACCCAGATCGCAGAAAGCAGTCTCCTGAACGTTTCAGAGAGTGAGAGAACAGAATCTGACCAGTTTATCATCTTTGTTTGCACAATTAGACCCATCTTCACCTTCGTCTTCTCCGGTGGCCGTCATTATCTCTGGCATAGTTGTCAAAATCTTACGATTCACGATTCGTATCCTACGATTCGATTTGATGCGGTTCACCCATGAAATGATGCGAATCCCTTAATGAATCTTTAAAGGACAAAAAATTATCTGAATCCCGAATCAAGAGACCGAATCTTACGATTTAGTTGCGATTCAGACCGATTCATACGATTCACATTCAATTCATCTAAATGTCTAATGGAGTTACAACATCAGTCTAAGAAATAGTACTTCCTACATCTATATCTGTTTTGCAATGTATATCAGTTTTGAAATTACTAGTGCATTTTTCTTAAGTCCAAGACTAATAATTTCCTAGTATTTTTAATCTCCTTGGCATCTTGTAGTTCCTTGCTCCACATGCCTATCTATATCTTGATTATTTTTTATCTTCTAGATGTGTGAAACTCCTAATCATTAGTTAGGGATCCGAGTTTCCAATCACTTAAACTGTCTTTTTTTGTTAAAACATGAATATATTGCTCACATATGTCATAGCTTTATGAAATATTTCATTATATCTACAAAAAGATATTGCAAGCTGAATCTTTATGATTCATGATTTGATTCGATTCACGATTCAGTGAAGGAGAATTTCGATTCACTATCTGAATCCCGATTCAACAACTATGCTATCTGGTGGAGGCTTTGTCGTTCTCTCTTGTTTGAGACTAGGTTAAAAAATATGTTCTTTAAGAGGAAAAGTGGGTATGAGGAGTAATATATATTACTTTATTTTATATATTTAAAGATGGGTCCCATATTCCACAACCCTACCAGCCAATTCATATTCGTCCCAGACAAAGTTTCGGAGAACCCTAACCCTTGCTTACCCCATATGGAGACCTCTCGCGTTCCCATTCCCATTTCACGAACCGCGGCATCCGACGTTTATGGTAAAATAGGGAAAAACAAGTGAGCAAAATTCTCTGAAAAAACATTGAAATTGTGAACTCGATACTCATATAAGTCAAAGCTCTATTCCATAATTGGACAAGACGACATAAAATGTGGACAACTGAGGCGACGTGGAGACAAGAGAGGGGAAGACAATTAAGACGTATTTGCACAAGTAAATTCTCTCTCCCATTGACTCGTTTTTTTCCCTTGAAGTGTTCTCTTTTTTGATCTGGAACTCCCTCAATGTCCCTCTCTTGGTCTATCAATAGACCCTCTTAATCTTTGTGTAACTTATATAAGGAAATTCTAAATTTACACGTAAAATAACCATGATACCGCAAGCATACAACATAACAGCATCTTGGTTCGTGATTATTTCGAAATTAGATGAACCACCGACGGTTGTGCTGTAGTGATTTTGAACTGTTAATCAAATTGATGCCGAATTTGCAATTAACTGCAACAATGAGTGATAGGGGTACTGTTTTCCATGAAAACAATCAAACTAAATAGACTTCTTGAAACACAGGGTAAAGGTCCATAAGTGTATCTCATCTTCTCTAGAAGAAAACGATTAAGCACTTTTCTTGATCTCATCCTTACTCTCAGTTGTTTCCCTTTATTGTACAAAGATCATCCTGAGATCTCAGAGCATAACCTGTTTCACATGTTTACATAGAATAAGATACATATGTGTCCACTCATAGATCCATTAACCAAGGGTTTTACCAACTAACAAGCTACTAATCCGGAACTCCTAACATGTAACGCTAAAACAAGCGGTAACTTGCTCACCGAAAATTCTTCCAAGCTTTTGTTCTTTCATAACTTAGGAATACATCCAGTGTCAACCCAGAAACGGTAACTCACTCTACATCATTCGGACAGCAAAAACTTAGAGAGAGAGAGAGAGAGAGAGAGAGAGAGAGAGAGAGAGAGAGAACAATTGCTTAGTTTCGGTAAACTAGATAAACTCGGTTTTGTTAAATATCCAGGCCTCGTTTGGGTAGCGGATATGACTTATGCTGGGATACGAGCTAGGATATGTATGATGTCGGATAAGGCCTGATATAATATGCTGACTCACTATGTTTGGGTGCTGCAGGATATGAGGCAGGATAAGAAGCATGATATGAATTACCATGTTTGGGTGGTGCAGGATAAGAAGCAGGATATGTTCCAAATGACTATAATACCCTCAGTGCAGCGAATTTTTTATAAAACTACTTGTATTGTAAATTGATGTCTGAATTGTATGAAATGTTTGTAATAAACAATGCATTTTGGCAGATAATACTCATTTTCGCTTGAAAAAAATTACGTAAATGATTGTTGTCATATAATGGAGTAATATAATATTATATTGATATTGTACCTCGTGATAACTCCTTAGTTGGAGTTATATTTCTTAGTTAATACACTACTGTTTTGCGTGATTTCCAACAAGATGAGATGAGTTTATGGTCGTGACTTGGAGTTTTTGCAAGTTAGAGCTTACTGTGCGTATTGTCGAATTCGAGCGTGTTCGTATTTATTTTGAGCTATTTTATATCATATTTGATCCCGGTATATTTAGTATTGTTTGTTTCAGCTACCGGAGGCTCGGATCATGGATTGGGGGTGATGACAAACTTCGGAAATACGAGAAAAAGCTCGAAAATTAGCCAAGGAAGTGCAGCAGGAGAGGCAAGTGCAATTGAATAAGGTTTCATTAAAAGACAATTGGTTACCCTCTGAGTTGCAACATCAGAACAAAGCTCTCTCAGTTTCTCTCCCTGTAAACTGATCTGCTCTTCACCATGACCGAATCACCTCCACTTCAAGCCATCAACACACTGCCAACAACCCTCAAACCACAACAAACCAGTCCACCTACATCATAGACCTCACCTCCACTCCAATCGACTACCACAGCCATCACCGCAACCAACCAACCACTGCCTCCATAACCACCGACAAACCTCCATCAATCCCGACCTAAACCAACCCCTGAGACCACCAATCGAATCACATACCTCACCTCCACTCCAATCGACTACCACATCCATCACCGCAAACAACCACCACTGCCTTCATAACCACCGGCAAACCTCCATTAATCCCGACCTAAACAAACCCCTGAGACCACGAATCGAGAAACCCAACCTCCAATCGACCCTATTTCACACCGTCGATCTCCACCTATCCTCTCTGCCATCAACACCGAATTCCAACAACCCACAACCATCGCCACCCTTCAACCGGCCCCCTTCCACCTCCCTCTTCTCCGACGAACGCTTAGCGAAAATCAGCAAACAGTAGGCTTGTCTCTCGGCTGCGGTGTGTGTGTTGGGTCTGAAAGGGGGGAATGAGATAGGGTTACGCAGGGGCAGATTGGGTAGTAAAAAGATTTGTTGAGGGTATTTTGGTCACAAATAGAACCCCCTCTTATCCCCTCACCCCCTTATCTGATGTACACCACCCCCTAGGTGGTATAAGAATCAAGGCAAAAATGTTGGGGAAGGATAAGAGGAGGATATGATTGCCCCTCCTTATCCGCAACCCAAACAAGGGATAAGATAAGGGAGGGGATATCATATCATATCCCCCCTCCTTATCCGCTACCCAAACGAGACCCCAGAGTATAATCCCAAAATCCAACATTTCTTTATAACATGCTTTCTTTTGAGGCATTTTGTGATCAACAGTCAACGGTCACATAGCTGGAGTGCCTTCTCAGTGTGTCCAGCAAGAGGGCCAAAGATCCGCGTACATTGTCAGACTTATTGAAGGGGAAGTTCTGGAAGGGCAAAGCCAAATTAATATCTGCTCCTATTGGTCAAGATTTCAGAGCAAACCACTACCAGGGATAGTCCTTGTGGCACTCCATGAGTAGCGTGACGAACAGTTTGTTGATAAGCAAGGGCATCAAAATCTGAGGATTCTTTTCTTAGAAGTTTGATGCAAAAAAAGACTCCCAAACATATTAGTATGGGGAATAATCTTCTTATTAACAAAAAATAGCTTCTCAGTTGAGACAACACTGCCTCAGAGTGAGAGAAAAGCACTAACAAAGACAGGCTTCTAAGCTAGTGCGAAGAAGGCGCTAAGTGGAATATCTTCTTTAGACAAGTAGAGCAAGAGATCCATTGAAACATTTCTAGTGAGTGAAAATGATATCTCCACTCACTATCTTATCGTAATTTCTCGCCTCTAAGAAACATGACAATCGAGATCTCTGTTTGTCTAACCTAGTAAACATAAATCACTGCCGCTGTTTCTTCTCGACACTCTGAGTAGCGGTTTCTCAACCCCAGCCTGTCTCCTACCTGGGTAGCGGCTTTCACGGTCACCAGGATCTATTTTCCGGTGACCCCGTCTCTCTTTCCTCAATGTCTTCAGACGATGGAGATGGTAATAAAGAGGGAATGAACTCAATGAAGGGTCGACGTCCGACGCCTTACCCACACTGGTCAAACCCAAATAATTCTCAGTACTCTCGAATTCAGGCATTGGAAATAGCTCCACTTCTGCTACTCACATCAGAAGTCGATCTACTTCCATACACCCTGGGAACATGCCTTCTTATAGCTACAAGGAGCAACCGACCACTGCTGATTTGACAGAGGATTTCCCTCCTCTTCCTGGCCACATCCACGAGTCTACAGCTGCACCTACTTCTGGCTCTTGGAAGGAAACATTGGTGAGCAAAAGTCAGTCCAGGTGAGAAATGGTCTTTTGATCCTAAAGCTAAACTTGTGAATGGTAAATTGCTAATTCCACATAATATTACTGATAAAGATATACGTCCCAATAAGTTGGGTATGTTCTTGGCAAGAAAATGGCGTTCTCCTTCATGAAGAAGTTAGTAGAAACTTTGTGGGGAAAAGCTGGACTAAAAGAAGTCCATGCCACTGACCATGGTTTGATCTTATTCAAGTCTGATACAATACACTAGAGTGTCTTGATGTGCTTGAAAGAGGTCCCTGGCATTTTGGTGGTAAGGCCCTTGTGCTCAAATGGACTCCTATCATCCTATGTTGAATACGGATAAGACTAATCCCTCGAGAGTACCTATTTGGATTAAGCTCTACAACCCCTTTGAATTGTGGAAGAGAAAATCTTTGAGCTATGTCAGTAGTGTGATTGGCAAACCTTTATGTGCACATAGACATACTGAGAAGAGTTTGAGAATATCCTTAGCGAGAGTGTGAGTTGAAGTTGAGGCGTTGACTGAGATACTTATGAGGTAGGAGAGGAATTGGAAGATACCGTGGAATTGCCAATTATGCATCCAATTTTCCCTAAGTTTAGGGTCTTTGGCCATAAGGGCCCTCTTGTGGTTAGACAAGAATGGCAGCCAAAGGGCAGAGGAACCAAATGTAACAGTAGCTACTGACCAACCTACCAAAGATGTTGAGCCAGGAGCAATAGCTGACCTGGGGCTTGGTCAAGGGTGGAGGAATGAGCAATAGCTGACCTGGGGCTTGGTCAAGGGTGGAGGAATGTCGACAGGCAGCCTATTATTCCATCACAGCATGGTCCTATTGAGCAGCACACAGGAGTGAAAAATGTAATCAACGAGCTACAAATAACATCTAGACCAATAGTAACCACAGATTCAAGATACCAAGTGCTAGTTGAAGATGACTTAACCCCAGATAGCAATGATGAGGCTGACACAATGCAGAACCCTCCTGATAGCTTACTAGAGTAACCAATCCATTGATTACTGGTGGTATCGTGAGTGCCACTCATGGATTCACTCCAACTCAGACAGTCAGACACAACCTGACATGTCTACACTAGAGTTGGAGATCTCTCCTGAGACACAACCTTCATTCATTCCAGGCCTCGAGGACCTCAATTCTCAGGACATGGTTGCTGTGCAACACTGTATCTTTGACCCTCCTTGGAACCCAGTTATCAGGAAGAGAACTAAAGCCATTCATAGGGTTAGCTCAAGGAACTCCACTAGCCAAAAAAGTGGATCTGCGAACTCCATTTTGTATGCCAACAGGGAAAGGAATAGCCCTAGTGGCAGGAGGTAGTGTTTTCACCTCCTCTTTTTGTAGTATCCATGAATTTTGCAGTATAGAACACTAGAGGTCTATATAATCCTATCAGACATGTGGATGTAAGAAGCTTCATCGAGGAGCATAAATTGAGTATGATTAGCCTTTTGGAAACCAAAGTTAAGAATGTTAACATTGATGCTGTCAGCAAAAGTATCCAGTGAGGTTGGCAAGTGTCACAAAACTTGGAGAAGCACCCTCTTGGCAGGAATGTGAATTTGGGGACCCTAGTATCTAGGTTGTAAGGGTCATCTAATGCACTGAACAGCTTATGCATTGCAGCATAACCTTTTTGAGTAATAATCATACCCTCTATGTTACCTACATTTATGGGCACATTGCCACAATGATTATATTCCCAAGTAGGCAGCTTAAGTTTTGATATTGTCCACATTGCTACGAGTATCAAGGATGAGCCTTTGATCCTATAAGGGGATTTTAATGCCTCAAGGCACATATATGACAAGTTTGGGGGATATCACACCTGGCCTTCCCATATGGAGGACAGAAGGATTTCAGCTCTTGAATCTTTTGGCAAAAGTGATGGACCAGAGATTCTTTGCCTCTCTGTGCACCTGGCCCAACAAACAAACTTCCAACCCAATGTCCACAAAAGTTGATAGAGCCTTGATGAATTTAGCTGGAGATGGCTCTTACCTCACTTCTAAGGCTTTCTTTGGTCCTATACTTTCCTCTGATCACTCCCCGGTGGTGGTGACCCTGGGCTCCCCTCATCAGATATCCCTTAAACTGTTTACACTTTTTAATATGTGGACTCGGCATGAACATTACAGCATCATCATCACAGAGAACTGGGGCATCCAGATTGTGGGGTCAAGACAGTATAAGATTGTTCAGAAGATTACGACTCTCAAAGCCCCTCTAAAAGGTTTAAACAAAAGCTACTTCAGCAACATCTCAACCAGATTGAAGGAGTGCAAGGCTGAAATGGTGAACTGCCAAGGTGCTATTGATAGCGATCCTGGTAATACAGACCTAAGAAACCAGGAGAACGCTCCAGTGAATGAGTGCACAAGGGTTGCTAAGGCTGAGGAGAGCTTTAATAGAAAAAAATCTACAGAAAAATAGTTGAACCCAAGGATTTAAATAACGGTATCGGACGCCGTATCGGTAACGGTCGCGGAAACCGGTTTTGATCCAAAACGGACAAATCGTAACGGGAATCGGAAACCAAACGCGTGAATGTTAAAAAATCGTCAAAAGATGCCAACAAGTATTTTTTTAAACATTGTTTTTTATATCAAATGACTTTTACTAGTTATTTAGACAATGCATGACTAATTTTTAAGAGATAATGATACATTACACACTTTTTTCTGAAATGATACATTACACACTTTAGTACTGCTACCAAACATAACCTATCATTAAAAAAATAAAAAATTGCCTACAAATTACTAGCAGTCAATGCTCAATAGTCAAATTGTCAACACCACTTACTCTAATTAAATGATATGAGAAGGATTTAGTGGATGAGAACAGTCGAGTGGATGAGAACAATCGTGAGAGAGAGAGAGAGAGAGAAAGAAGAGAGAGAGAGTCAACGCCGTTCTTTCCTACAAATCGATTTGTTCCTGGCAAGGATTCAAATATCGGTCTGTAACGGTGCGTATCGCCCGGTTCGTAACGGTATAGTTGGTCTCCGAAACCGATATGACCGATACGCGACAGGTGAATCGGATTCACCCGTGAATCGTCCGATACGCACCGATATGGTCATATATCGGGCGATACGATCCGTTTTAAGGAAAAAAACGGGACTTGGAAGAACACAGAAGAAGATGGAGAAGATGAATTGAACACTTACCCAACTCTAGAAGATGCAGATTTGAGGAGACAACAAAACCCAATTTGTAAGCCCTATAAATCGATCTCGTTGCTGCTTTGGAGTGAAATCTGAGAGTACACAGAGAGAGAAAGAGCGAGATAGAGAGACCCTTTGCTTTCATCGGAGTTGCGATCCCGCACGTCGCACACGCCGTTCTTCTATTCTTCGCACCGACGACCGCCAGGAACAGATCGATTTGTAGGAAAGAACGGCGTTGACTCTCTCTCTCTCTCTCACGATTGTTCTCATCCACTCGACTGTTCTCATCCACTAAATCCTTCTCATATCATTTAATTAGAGTAAGTGGTGTTGACAATTTGACTATTGAGCATTGACTGCTAGTAATTTGTAGGCAATTTTTTATTTTTTTAATGATAGGTTATGTTTGGTAGCAGACTAAAGTGTGTAATGTATCATTTCAGAAAAAAAGTGTGTAATGTATCATTATCTCTTAAAAATTAGTCATGCATTGTCTAAATAACTAGTAAAAGTCATTTGATATAAAAAACAATGTTTAAAAAAATACTTGTTGGCATCTTTTGACGTTTTTTAACATTCACGCGTTTGGTTTCCGATTCCCGTTACGATTTGTCCGTTTTGGATCAAAACCGGTTTCCGCGACCGTTACCGATACGGCGTCCGATACCGTTATTTAAATCCTTGGTTCCTGGCGGTCGTCGGTGCGAAGAATAGAAGAACGGCGTGTGCGACGTGCGGGATCGCAACTCCGATGGAAGCAAAGGGTCTCTCTATCTCGCTCTTTCTCTCTCTGTGTACTCTCAGATTTCACTCCAAAGCAGCAACGAGATCGATTTATAGGGCTTACAAATTGGGTTTTGTTGTCTCCTCAAATCTGCATCTTCTAGAGTTGGGTGAGTGTTCAATTCATCTTTTCCATCTTCTTCTGTGTTCTTCCAAGTCCCGTTTTTTTCCTTAAAACGGATCGTATCGCCCGATATATGACCATATCGGTGCGTATCGGACGATTCACGGGTGAATCCGATTCACCTGTCGCGTATCGGTCATATCGGTTTCGGAGACCAACGATACCGTTACGAACCGGGCGATACGCACCGTTACAGACTGATATTTGAATCCTTGGTTGAACCTTGGTGAGAAGAACTCAGCCTATTTCTTTAAAGTTCTAAAGAGCATAAATGCAAATAACATGATAACTTCCATCACTAGTGTACATGGGCAGAAATTACATGATCCAAGGATGGCAGGTGGAATTTATCGTGTTCTTGGCTGCCCTTACTCAGCTCAGTTTTGGAATTTCTTCTCCCTCTCTGCTAGATTTGCTACTACTAATACATGGAGCTCCACCACCGTTGATTTGAGACGGGAATGGAATGGTGGTGGCGTGTCACTGATCAAGAAACTTTCCCTAATGAGCATGGTCTATCATTTATGGAGGAGAGGAACCAGAGAATCTTTCAAAGGAAGAATACTAGACATGAAGAAGTGATCAGGAAGATAGTCACAGCTATTGGAGCAAGACTCAAAGACAGCAACTTGAGATCCAACCTATTTGTAGCTCCGATCTCGATTCTTAGAACCTGGAGTATTGATTGTTGCTGGCCTTGTCGCTTGGTTTGCTTATAAAACAACTATTGGCTTTGTAGTTTCATGTATAGCTAGTCAGCTAGTGTAGGTTTGTAGGGGGAGTTCCCCCCCCCCCCCCCCCCCTGTTATTTTGTATACAAGCTCTAGCTGTGTATAGCTACTGGGGTATGGCCCTTCTATACTGCAATGTTGTACTTTTTAATACTTAAATTCACCCAAAAAAGGCGCCAAGTCCAACCAACTTTTTCAGTCGAACTTCTAAGCATGCGTCCCCTGGCTGTTGCCAGTAATCTTTCAACTTTTCCACCACATTAGCCATCATCTGTGCATTGTAATTGCAACCAGTCCAACAACATAAAACATCGGTACTGTATAAGTATCTTCAGTTTTCATTCTAAATGAAGTATACTAATTGCACTTATCCTTCATGTTCCCAATACCTTAATGCTTCAAAACTTAACAGAAGCTTACTTCGGATTTTCATACTTCAAGTGGGAAAAACTGTTTGACAAAAGTTACATACCATGTATTGAGAACTTACGAGTCCTGCCTAGTATCTTACCTATTCTATAAGAAAAGTTAGTTTTTCGCAAAAGTCAGATGTCAATGATTTAAGCTACACCAAAATATCCCACCTTGTACCTCAAGTGCAACAAGGAATCACCAAAAGCAACAGATTCCAATCTTACACCAAACCACCACTCACAAGACCAGAAATCAGCCAGTCTGTTGATCGTTCTCGAAGTCTAAATATGTCATAGTTCATCTCCACAAATTTAAAGTTAAACTCAGGGGTGCAAAGACGATCCGGGAATCTGCAAAACGATCTGATCCGTGTGGTTTGGATCGGTTCTGATTGAATATTAAATGCACCGGTCGGATAAAAGATTCTATCTATCTGTGCCGAATAGCATCGAATTACGGATCTGTTTTCCAAAATTCGAAAATCGGAACCATATACACATAACTGAGAAATACTTTTGTACTAAAGTTTTCATTGGTCCCACTGTATTGTTGCATGGCTTTAGTATGTACATTTACGGGGATAAGCATCAGAAGCTAACATCACTCTCCTAACTTGTTTTAATAGATGAATGCCATTAAAACTATACTACCAAGACAGTCCGAAAACAAAAAACTAACAAGATAGTTTATGAAATTTAACTCACCTTAATCGCGTTCTTAACTTGAGTTACCTCTGGAATCAACCTAAAGGACACACCATCCAGTTGAAGCTGAAAAACCTGCAATACCCATCATTCATTACCCAAAATATCCAACCAAATGAGAATTACAGCTTTCACTAAGGCTCCGTTTGGTTGGTGGTAAAACATTTTCCTGTAAAACGTTTTCCCTTGTTTTGGCGTTTTGGTGCTGTTTGGTTGGAAGTAAAACGTTTTCCCTCAAATGATGTAAAATGATTTACACATTTCAAATCCGTTAGCCATTTTCCGGAGAGTGAATGAGCACAACAACAAACTCACACTAACACCTCCACCACCAATAACCACCACTACCACCAACCTCCACTACGACCCATCACCGCCACGGCCCACTGTTTTGGCAAGTGTCAACCAATCACGAGAAAATAACTGCGCAGAAAACTTTTTCACACAAAACATTTTACGCGTAAAATATTTCCCTTGTAAAACATTTTACAGCAAACCAAACAGAGCCTATTAGCGAAATTGAACCACACTTTTTTATTCAATAATCAGTTGCTTTGAGAAAATGAATGTACCTTGTTGAGAGCCACAGCTACAACCTTAGAGCCCTCACGCATTGAAGGGTCCATGGACTTCATCTGTTCAAGAAGAGCCCCAGCGTCCTCCTCCTTGAAACAAAACAGCCCGAGAGACTTCCCGGTGTCCACTCCCGAAACCAGCACGAATTCATCGGCGGAATTACTCAGCGCGTATACAGGCACGCCGGCCAACCGCTCTTCAATCGCCTCAATCGCCAAAGCAGCCGCACCGCTACTCGTATTACTACTAGCACCACCACCACCGTCAACGCCACCGGCAACGCCGCCAGGTGCGACGGCGCTGTTTTTCTCGGCGATTCGAGCCCAGAAAGGGCTTTTGTTGGTTTTCGCAGGAGAAGCGGAATTGAAGCCGAGTTTGGAAAACCCAGATTGGATTGCTTGTGTGGCGTGGTGATGGAAGTCGGAGAGAGCCGAATCGAGATGGGTTTTGAGTTTTGGGTCGAATAGATGGACGCTGAAGAGGAAATTGTGAAGATGGTGGTCTTGCTGGTGGTGGTGGTGGTGGAAGAGATTGGAGCAGTGGGTTTGGAAGTCTGTGAGGGCTTGTTGGATGAAGAGGTGTGGGGGTTTCGATTTTGAAGAATTGAAGGGTTCCATTGTAGAGTTGTGGATTGAGAGAGTGTGAGAGGGTTATGGGTTTAAGAAAATGTGCAGAACGAAGTGGATGATGAAGAAGAAGAAGATGACGACGAGGGTCTTCAACTTCTATTCTGAAAAATTTATTTCTGGCCCAATATTTTAATGGGCCATTATTGTAACTGGCCCGTTAGCCCAAAAAATCTTGCCAAACCCAAACCTTACTGATATATTGCATTGCATGTCATGGTGGCAATACGGGCCGACCCGCGTGCCAAGTTGGCACGACCCGCACCGAACACGGCTAAACACGGCGCGAGCATGGCCCGCTCCACCCTCCGACACGACACAACCCGCTCAAAAGCGTGCCCACCCCGTGGCACGCACGGGTCATGATCCTCCCCTAGCCAACCCGGCCCGACCCGTTGTCCCCCTCCTCCTCGGGGTCGAGCACGACCCAGCACAAAAAACGGCCGACACGACACAGTCCGTGCACAACCCACCCCCATAAAACCTGGCACGTGCCGAGCTTCGCGCATTCCGGGCCTGGCCCGTACTCGGCCCGCTCCGCCATCCGACACGGCCCACCCCCAACGCGCTCTCCTCCAGCCCGTCCTTAACACAGCACGGCCCGGCCCGCTGTCACCATGAATTGCATGTTTGTCGATTTTTCTTCGTTTGTTTCTCTTTTCTTTTGAAAGAATTGTTTGTTTCTGATAGAAAGACCAGGGGTGGAGCCAGGATTTTGCCACAGTGGGGGCTAAACTCTAGTGTGAGAAAATCTAAGGAATAAACATATAAAGGAGGGGATAGTCATGTTGGTGTTGGTACTTTGGCCATTGGTGTCGAGTGCTTGGCCATAGGTGACGATTGCTTCTTCCCAGGGTCGGATATATATAGAAACCTGAAACCTCCAGTCTTAAGGGAACAAACTCTGGGCCTCAAAAGTATTGTTTGCTTTAGGGCAACAAAAAAACTAGGGCCGGCCCTGCTTCTTCCTAGTGTTGCTTAGGTATGTTGGTTTGTTAGACGATTTTGAGTTTGCAGCGAATTCTTTGATAGTGAAGATATTCTGAAAGATTGAGAGCTTGCAAGGAATCTTTAGTGGATATAAACATGTTGTTCATGGTGACTAAGTTATGAGAAAGTCACTTTTTTTTTTTTTTTTTTTGAGCCCAAGTCACATTTTTTTGCACAGTGAGGAAAAACAATAATTTTTCGTCCTGTTGAGAGAGTGAATAACAAAGATCACTAAGAAGGTTAATAAAAATATGCAACTCGCATATACTTTGCTTCAGGCCCAAACTGTACAAACCAGAGAGTACCCGAGGAGGGACATTAAAGGTAGCAATGGCACAGAGTTTCAATTTTCGCATTGCATCCATCACAGGTGGTGGAGATTGATAGGAAACTTTCAATGATGGACAATGATATCTTTTATTGGTGATTTCCTTGTAATGCATAATTTAGCTGTAATTACAACTATTCTATAAAATAGAACGGTTGAATTAATTTCAGCCGTTAAATTGAATCAACCCCAGCCTTAGATCTCACCTACTTTAAAAATAGATTTTGAAAAAAAAAAAAAAAAACTAAACGCACGACCTCAGTATTATAGAGCACGACCTCAACTCAAACTCTCCACCTTCTTCCCTCTCTCTCACTTCGTCTCTCCCCCTTCCCACTCCCACGACCGGCCACCGCGGAGTTCATCACATGAAGACCTCGCTCCACCTAAGGTACGTGCTTATTCTTCGATTTCAGTTTCAATTCGAAAACACAGAGAAGCAGAAGAAAGAACTTCTCGATTTTCAGGGTCAAGTTCAATTCTGAACTGGATCTGGCAAATTCGATTGGTTATTATGGATTTTGACTCTGTTTTTGTGGTTTCGGCTGGGGTATTGTCGATTGGGGCCGAGATTTTGCCTGATTTCTCGGTTTCAAGCGACTTAGCAATTAATGGTGTCCGTCAATCAGTTTATGTTCTTCTTCTGCTGTATTTTTCTTCTCTTTTTCGGTTTCATTCTCAGTTTTGCCTTCTTCTTCCATTCCATTCTCAGGTAGCTTATGAAGGTAGTTTCTGGCTAAAGTAAGGCCTGGATAGTGATTATTAAGGATCTGCCAATCTCTATCTCCCTGAGTACATGATCCGTCCATGAATATGTGATCTGTCTTCTATGCCTAATTTTGTTGTTTACAGTTCCATTTGTTCATGTCTGGCGATCCTCTTCTATCTTTGTTTGGTTGGTGTTAAAGTTATTTTCGCCATTCAGGTTATGCGTGTTGGGATTCTTAGGCATTTACCATTAGGGATTCTTAGGGACCAGTAGGGATTTGCGGTTGCATTTTTGTTGGTATAGGGCAGAAGTTATTTCTATTCCCTGGAGGAAGAATAATTGCCTCCAACCAAAGGAACAATGACTATTCTCAGTTATTTCTATTCCTTTGAGATGTTGACCTTAACTTTGCTCAAATAAAATTGCTCTGTAAACAAGTTACTTGACATCGTTTAAAATTGAACTAAAGAATCCGATCAAATTACGTCTATTTTCAAAGTCATATATGTCTATCGCTGAACACCTAGGGATTTAACTGCATAAGTTATGTTTTCTGTTGGTATGTTCCCCAGTTTTTCATTTTGTTCCCACGATTTAGTTCGTTGTTAAATTTTCATTTGATCCCACACCATTGAGACTAACAATTTTCTTATTTATGACTTGCGGCTTCTTAGTTTGTTATCATGTCGCTTTACAGGTCAGAGAAAAATTAATTTGCTGGCGGTGTGTTCACGCCGCTTTAGAGGTCAGAGAAAAACTAATATTTGTTCCTATTGTCTTTCTAACTAAATATTTTTGTACTCTGACTCAACGTTATTGCATGTTTGCTTGTATTAGGAGTAGTGCGAGCGAACTGAAATGGAGCTGAAAATGTGCACCCAGGTTAGCTTAGAGTCACAAATTATACTATTTTAACTTCAATGAAGAATGAATGGATACGACAACATCGTTTATTCTGGCCTTTCAATAGCTTAAATTACTTACTTGGAAACTAGCATTATTTTGTTTTTTTCTACCACAAATTTATGTTCAAAATAGGGATAACATAAATTGATTTTGACAAAAATTGATTCCTAGGATCGTAAAAGAATGAGAGATATCACAGTTCAGTGCCAACAAAAACCAATCAATGGAACCGAAGAAGTGCAAGAGACATTATGCCATGTGTGTTCACCTCTTCCACTTAGTAAGTCCGGAGTTTAAGATAAATATTCTACTGCTATGTTTTAAGATCATTTTTCAGGTGGGTTGTTCATGTAATATTTTTTTGAGCGGCATTCAAGTAATATTTTGGTTCCTTCGAGTTAGTTTTTTATGAGTCTCACTGGAATTTAACCTAAAGAATTTGATAAAGAGATAACTGATCACACACACACCTCATAGGTGTAAGCCAACTCTTTGAAGCCTGATTCAGTAGTGAGAAACTAACATAGGACCACCAATGACAATTGTTTTAAATACCGTAAATTTGACATGTTTGTGTGTAACATAGTGGAAGTTAGTTTTACTAAAGGTATATATTACCTGCCACTCGAAACAATTCGGGTTGGGCCACACTCTTATTACGTCTGTGAATGTATTGCTTAGTTTCTTTTCCGATAACATTTGTTATTGTTTTTTTTTTCTGAGAAAGCCTGTAAACCTACGTGGCTAATTGTTTGACGGTCATTTTCTCATTGAGATAAAATTTGTTATTGGTTTTTTTGTCTGAGATAGCCTGTAAACCTACATGGCTAATTGTTTGACGGTCATTTTCTCATTGAGATGAACCACACACCAATAAATTAAGGCCTATTTTTTGTCTCTTATTATCATCGTCTTTCTAATTTGGTGTTTAATTATGTAACAGGCCGACTCTAACGTGTTTGATTATGCAAGGAGGCTGGGTTGATCGCCATTTTATTTTCAGTCTCACGTTCGGTTTACTACAACAGTTACAATGATGGTCCCTTGGTATCATCTGGAGCTATAGGAGGTTTGGTATCTACAGGAAAGGGATCAAAACTCACCAATGATGGATTGTTGTTTCATTAATTGTGGAGGTGGAGGATTTGATGGCCGATTTGTATGTTTACGTTTTTTTGTAAATTCGGATGTAAATTTACATATTTGACATAGAAATAGCTTTAATGGCCCGTATATGCTGCAAAAGTTTACTGGAAAGCTTAACTTCATTTTTGGACTAAAACTTCTTATTTGTTTCATGAGCATCTGCATGTAAGCGATGTTCTTACTGTTTGTTTAGGGTAGTGCCCTCGGGCACGGGCAATCCCCTAGTATGTATTAATTTAGCAGTAACAAAAAAAAAAAAAAACACGCGTGATACAAGTAAATTATATCCATCATATGTATCGCCGCACTATTTAATTATAAGCTCGACCACGTGCTGGCACATACAAGAGCCCATGTTATTGCACCTGTAAGACTATCGTGTGATTAACATAATCTACTACCATTGACTAGGTACAACTAATGATGAATTTACACACCACGTCACTGTATCACTAATGTACTACCTCCGTTTCTTCTCTATCACACCGGTTTGACTTTTTGACTCGTATCTGACTCACTTTGACCGAGTAATTTGGATAGCAAAACGATGTGTTTTTTTGATAATTTTTTCACCGTGTTATAGATCAAGTTTTACTCTACAACACCACGAAAAAATTATTAAAAAATTACATCATTTGGCCCCATATATCATCGGGTCAAAGTGACCCAGTGAATAGTGACAAAAGTCAATATGGTGTGATAGAGAAGAAACGGAAGTAGTAATATTTAGATACTATTTTCTACGATTTGTCCCGTGAAAAATGATGTGAGGCAATAATCAACAGTTGGCTGATATCTTCTATCTATAAAATCTCCCGCGTCACACTCTCAAATTTCATATCACTTCTCTTTATTAGAAGAATGGGAGACAAAGAAAACAACAATTGTTATCGTCCTCCCAACTGGTCTCGTATCGGGTACGATGTTACCGAGAACATACTGAAAAAGTTACATTTCCCCGATTTGCTCCAATGCGGAGACGTTTGCACATCATGGCGGTCTATTAGCAGCACCCTAATCTCAGTTTTCCCAATAAACTCTCCCGTTCTAGTGCTTTCGATACAACATATTCCCAAGAAAATATTCTCTTCAGAAGAAATAGAGGATTTCCTCTTCGGAAAAGATGATTACGATTTCTTCTTCACAGGCAATTATTCTCGGGCCACTCAGTTGCTTTGTTTCTTCAATCCTGTAATGAACAAATTATACAAAATCAGCCAAAAATGAAAAGAGCTACTAACAGGGAGCACTTTCGTCGGATCAACGAATGGGCGGGCTTTGTTCAAAATGGTAGTAGATTTACTTGTGTTCAATCCTCCAACGGGTGTAGGCATCCGCGTTCCTTGCACCACAAGTGATTCGATTAATATCGAGAAAGTTGTGTTATGGGGTGATGCAATTTTGGATATGAGGAAGGGAAATATCAATAGCCATGGTATTTTGGTTGTGAAGGGTGGTTTTCATAATGGCGTCTTATGTGATGAAAGTCTCTCTTTTTCTATATGGGGTGGCACAAGATTTAGAGACACTCTTTGGAGACAAATTGTATCCTTCTGATGATTTATATTTCGATGGTTTGGTATATGCTGTGTTTGGCAAGGGTTTTATCCAAGTTTGGGATTTAAATCAAGTGGGATTAGGGTTAGCTCCTAAAATGGTAGAGAAGTATCTGCCAAAATTCAACCCAGGTAAGGGGTTGCCGTCAACATGGCAATGTAAGTTGCGTTTGTTTGATTCGCTAGGCGAGTTGTGTCTCGTTGGGTTCTGGAAAAGTGTGTTTTTCGGTGTTTACAAAATGGATTTCAAGGATAGAAAATGGGTACATTTGGAATCATTAGGAGACCGAGCCGTGTTTTTGTGTGGGAGTCAGTGTATTGCATTTTCAACACAAGAACATTCAAGGTACAGGAGAACCTGTGTATATTTTGAATACGAGGATCAGACTAGTGACCTCGGTCGTTGAATCTATGCTTACAACTTGGCGACAGGTCTGGTTGAGAAGGTTCGATTTTGAAGAACTCAAAAAGTTTCTTACAGAAGATCAATTTTGATTGTATGTGCTGGATATGAACATCTTTATGAAAGTTCATTTTCTACTGTTCAAAACAGTTTTATTTCATACATGATTAGTGATTCGTCTTCAATCACACTGTCTAAATCGATTCTCCATTTAACTTGTTGTATTAATTAAGGATGCCGGTCGCACCGGGAAATCGAAGACCGAACAACGCTAAACAGTCGGTTTATGTTTGAAAAAATTCAAAACCCATATAAGGTCAAGTTTTTCAAAGTTATTAAACCGAACCAAATCGAATTATTTAACCAATGTGCAGGCATGTCGTGTACTTCAATCTTTAAATATATGCATATCTACACATATAGATATACATATACATATAGATACACTTATACGTGTGTTGTGAACTCAAGAATGAGAAGAGAAAGACGACATGTGGAGGAATATCAAGTATGTCTTATTCTCCACCAAACCTCCCCTTGAATATCTTGAAAGCTGACCGACACAGTAAATGTGTACTCTTTCAAACTAGAAGGGGTGAAAGTGTCTTTGCAGCAAACTTGAGAGGGTGAAAGTCTATTTTACCATGTTTTAACGCGTATATCACCGTCCTACCCCCAAAATGTACAATCCTTCTCAAAACTGGGGATTACAATTGTTCAAAAACGCTTAGGGCACGTTTGGTGTCGGGATTGAAAATTGGGGTTACAGGGACCCTACAGTATTATAGGGTGTATTGATATTAAGGGAGTAATAATTATATAGGGAGGATTAGGGCTGAGCACGGGTCGGGTTGGCCGGTTATTTTGGCATTACGGCACCCGGCCCGACCGTCCGGGTATGTAAAATCTCAAACCGACCCCAATCGAAACACTAGTGATACCCGATGTTTACGGGTTCATCGGGTTCGGCCGGTTTCGATCGGGTTTGTCCGAGTTCGGCAAAGAGATAAAATACATGAAGGCCCAATCGGATCTACAGACAGAGGGAGGAAGAGAAGAGTATGTCGTCGACGCTCTCTACTCACCGCCGCCGCTCTCTCCTCACCGTTGCCGCTCTCTTTCGTTCTCTTGTCGTCGCCATCGAATCTAGCTAGGAAGAGAAGAGTACGTCGTCGACGGAGAGTGACGGCCGCTCACCGCCATCTTCTTCTTCTTCATCTATCATTTTGTCCTTATCTTTCTTCTCTCTCAGACTCTCTATTTTAATTGAAGCACTCTCTTTCACTCATCTCTCTTTCCTCTCTATATAATAGTAGTAGATATGTATTGGTAGTAGTTGTAGATAATATTTATAGTAGTACTAGTCAGATGGGTGGCGTAGCCGTGGAGAACAATTAGTGGTGGATAGATATTGATTGTATAATCTATGCAGGCTATAAGAAACGGCCGGGTCGAGTTTTATCGGGTAAAAACACTCTTGACCCGCGAATCACCCAATCTTTGGTCGGGTTAGAGATTCTTAACCCATACCCAATCGAAGTCCATTCGGTTTTGTTTACTAACGGGTTGACTTTGTTTGGACCGGCCGGGTCGGCCGGGTTGGCGGGTTTTTGCTCAGCCCTAGCCTAGGATTATATAACATGTTTGTTTGTACCCGTATATATAGGGGGATTAAGACTTTAGTATTCAATCCCACCTACATGCTGGGATTATATTTTAGGCATGTAAGGGGCATTGATAATAAGGGAGGATTGAATCCCCCTTCAAATTATCCCTCTACCAAACACCAGTTATTACCCCCTACTGATATTATTATTACTGTACCCCTTATTAATCCCTGCATCAAACGTGCCCTTAGGGTTCATAAAAAACCAACCAAAATCGCCATTCCTCTTGCTCTCTCTATCTCTCTCTCTCTGCACGAGTTGATCAGAATGGACACTGATAGCGGCGACCAGAATTGTCACAGTCGTGATTGGTCTAGTCTCGGTTACGATCTCACAGATCACATTTTCAGAAACTACTTGCCTTTCACCGATTTGCTTTCCCGTTGCCGATACGTCTGCACATCATGGCGCTTAGTTTCCGACACCATCGTCTCATCTCTTCCAGTAAACTCCCCTGTTTCGGTGCTCCCTAAGAGTTTCCTTCCCCAGCAGATCATCCCTTCCGACGAAGAAAGCTGCCAACTCTTCCGTTTTGGCAGAACTCAGCTGTGCAGTTTCTTTAACCTTGTAGCTTCTGAATTGTATCCACTCAGTGACAAATCAAAACAGCTTTTGAAAGGGAGATGCCTCATTGGATTATCAAAAGGGTGGGCTCTATTCGAAGGGCCTTTTCATGCTGATGGTTTGCTCCTGTTCAATGCTGCCACGGGTATATGCATTCGAATGCCTTGCCCCGAAAGTCTGATGAAGAAAGCTGTTTTGTGGGGTGGTGACCCAATTTTGGACAAAAAAAGCCACGGCATTGTGGATATATCAGGAAGTTGGCCTCCTAATATCTGTGTTACGACTGCCATATCGGGAGACAAAAGGTTTAAGTATACCCTCCGATATTTATCATATCCTTGTGATGTTCTATACTTTAATATTTGATTTATGCGGTTTTCGAGAAGGGCTTTATTAGGGCTTGGGACTCTAATAAAACCATTGGCACGTTTGGGGGCTTGAATCCTACTAAGTTAGAGCATTACCTGCCAAGCTTCAACCCAGGAAAGGAGTTGACGTCCGATCACGAGTTGGGTTTGGTTGATTCTTCGGGCGAGCTATGGATTGTTTAAAAATTGGGGTTGGGGACTGAATGCAAAATTGGAGTTTACAAGCTGGATTTCAGGGAAAGGAAATGGGTCGATTTGGACTCATTGGGCGACTGGGTTGTGGCTTTGTACACGAACCAGAGTATCGCTTTCTCACCTTTGGGCCCTTCAACGTACAAGAGGAATTGTGTATATTTTGAAGACTATGATGCACCTACATCACTTAATCGTTGCATCTATGTTTACAACTTGGAGGATGGCTCCATCGCAAAGAGTCTTTTATGAGCGTTCTTATGAAATATCATCGGTACGTAGCACGAACATGGTAGTAGTTAGATATAATTATGTTTTCTCATGCACTAATTTGAATAATTCTCATGAAGCTGGTTTTCTTATTACCTTTCTATTTGGGACATATCATTGTAACGGCCTAGTACTAGTTACCCCTACCTCACATATGGGCTCGGCTTTTCTACAGTCGTGAGACTGAGTTGTGATTTTGTGCAAGGGTCAATCAATTTCGTTCTTGGGAGCCTTCAAAGTATAAGAAGAATTGTGTCTGTGTTGAATACCACAACGAGATGATAATGAATGTTCATTTCATCCATGTTTAGAACTTGGAGGATGGTACTGTGGGGGAAAACTCTTTGGTGAATAGCTTGAATTTTCTTGGGTCTTCTGGATAGACCTCGAGTTTTGTTTTTCATCAACATGATTGATTCCTATATCAAGTTTTTTGCTAGGACCATTTATGCGTTTCCAATAACTATTTTTTTTGAAAGTGGTTAAGAATATTTTTCGAGGTTGGTTTTCTTGTTTCCTTTGGAGTTGAATAGGTAATTACAACACTAATTACACAAATTAGTCCTCTAGTAATTACAAGACGAGTCCTACAACTATTAAATAGTTCAACTTCTAATGACAAAGAAGCTCTATGCTTAGCACGAAAAGATATAGAAGCTCTCTCCTCATATGAGAGAGAGAGAGAGACCATGGGGGCTGTTAGAGGGAAACACGACATCCATGCTCCGTTAACTTGCAAGCTGCTATCATTCTCTGCGCGGAGCTGATCTTGAAGGACAACTGATGATAAATGTACTACCGACCCTTTTCAGACTTGTGCGCCCGTGGAATTCCCTCCACATCGAGTGGCGAGACACCTAAGCAAGGAGAAATACCAGGTTAAAGCTCTAAACGATGTTGTATCGACGCTTAACTCCTATAGAAAAGTATATACAAAATGATCACTACAGGAAATTTTGGTTGTAGTGGCGGGTTCTTTACAAGCGGCTCCAATAGCCACTGCTATAGGAAGCCTGTGCCAACGGTTTATAACAAAACGTCAGCAAAAAACTAAGCAGCGGGTAGGAGGTAACCCGCTGCCTATGATGCACATAAACTCCGTGTAGGACTACGTCCCCGTTCCAGGAACGCCTTAAACTCCGGAACTCCCTGGAACGCCACATGGCATTTTGGTAAAAGTAATCATTCGTTTGATCTCCAACAACGAGGGCGGGGGTGAAGTTGTTGATGCTGAATACCCAGTTAGTTTAATTATACCCTCCAATATTTATCATATCCTTGTGATGTTCTATACTTTAATAATTTGGTTTATGCGATTTTTGAGAAGGGCTTTATTAGGGCTTGGGACTCTAATCAAACCATCGGTACATTTGGGGGCTTGGCTCCTACTAAGTTAGAGCAATACCTGCCAAGCTTCAACCTAGGAACGGAGTTGACTCCGATCACGAGTTGCGTTTGGTTGATTCTTTGGGCGAGCTATGACTTGGTTCGAAATTAGGTTTTGGGACTGAATGAAAAATTGGAGTCTACAAGCTAGATTTCAGGGAAAGGAAATGGGTGGATATACACACATTGGGCGATTGGGTTCTATGTTGTGCAAGAATCAGAGTATCGCATTCTCACCTTTGGGCCCTTCAAAGTACGAGAGGAATTGTTTATATTTTGAATGTTGGAGTAGATGTCCTAGAGGCGATCTTATTTATTATGAACAATGTTTTTGGCTAGATTATTCATTTATTATTTATGGAGATATTTAATATAATGAAGTCCTTAGATTACAATTGTTGTTTATTTAAAATATCTCTGGTCATGTATATTGATTAATATGACGATCATTATAGACTAGTATGTGGGTAGATTGATCTGAAGATATCAAGTCTAACACATTTGTATGCATGAGTAATGGCATACTTGATTGACCCACCACGAGAAGGCTACGTATAAATTACGTTAATGTCGCAAGTGATTCTCGTAGTGACAATGGTGATGTAGTCCTTAGACTTGGAGTCACTAGATACTCTAGTTGTGAAATATCACGTTTTGATATTTTCCAACGTTACATCGTAATTGGGTAACTATAAAGATGGTAATCCGACATGATAGGAATCAAGCTGAGAGATGGTAGTGATGTAGAGATGATTTGTCCCTCCCACATAATGGGAGTAAATATCCACGACCACTCGATGGGTAGTGCTTATGGAATGTCTGGCGAGACTCAGATAAATCAATATGTGCTATTGATGCTATATGTACAGATATGCCTATTCCGAGGATCGAGAAACAATAGATTGGATATATGAGTGTGACACTTATGTCTCGTGTCTTATCCGGATATGGAGGAAAAAAATGGACATATACAACGCGGTAACATTGGGCACATAATTTGTCGATCAGTGACTATTTCTATTAGTTCGGTGGCATAGATGTGTTGCTAGACACCGCTTATGTTTGAAATTGTTACTACCAAGTAGAACCCTACAGGGTCACACACCTTATGGATTAAAATGGATGTGGATATTAATTAGTAGGATTTGTTAATTAAAAGGATCAAAAGGCAACAACATGCAAAGTTAGTTGGACTAAGTTGCAAAGTGGACTAATCGGTGTATGGACATGATTAGTGTAGGGGCAAGTTTGTAGTTAATAATGAGTTATTAACTATAAAACGGCGAGCCTAGCTAATTATTTCTCATGAGTTGTCATTAAGTGAAATAAGAGAGCAAGGAGAGAGACCCCAACAAGGAGCCGCCCCCTTGTCGTCGGCCTCAACCCGTCGGCCTCACCAAGTGGTTCGGCCACTTGGTTGCTCCGTTTTTCATTATCTTTTCGCCTCCCTCTTTCAAGTAGCTAGCACTAGACATGGAGGGAATTCCAGCTTGCAATCCTAGGTGTGGATACCGGTAGAGATGTGGACATCATTCTGGATTGTGATCACACAAACAAACAGGGTACACAATCGTCTTCCTTTATCACGTTTGGATATCTTGCCTACGATCCGTGGAGGGATTTAATCAGGAATTTAATTTTGTATTTTGGCTGCGTAACTTGCATCAAAACCCTATATTGAAGACTATGATGGGCGTCCGTCAATTCCCATAGTATGTATGTTTACAACTTGGACGATGGATCCTTCGAAAAAGAGTCTTTTGTGAGCGTTCATATGAAACATCATCGGTACCTAGCATGGACATGGTAGTAGTTACATATATTTATGTTTTCTCATGTAGTATTTGAATTATTCTCGCGAAGCTGGTTTTCTTGTTACCCTGTTTTGGACTTATCGTTGTAATGACATAGTATTAGTTACCCTTCTAGCATAAATGGGCTTGGCTTTTCCACTGCCCTCCTGAGATCGAGTTGTTGTTTTGTGCAAGGATCAATGAATTCGTTATTGCTTATAGACCCTTCAAAGTATAAGAAGAACTGTGTGTGTTTTGAAGACCACAATCGGATGACAATGAATGTTCATTTATTCTATGTTTGCAACCGAATGACAATGAGTATTCCCTTATCTCCCTACAAGGGTTTGCCTTTGCTACAATCCCAAGACGTGTGGTTGGGATCGAGCAGCCAAAGTTGAGTCAGACCAATGTCCTGAGTACTCTCTCAATCATAAGTTGCGTAAATTCCTCCGGAGAGCTCTGGCTTGCTTCTAAATTTGGGTTCGTAACTATTCTTTGTTTTGTAATTTGGATTTCAACCCATTGTATAATGTAGAACCATTAGCAGCCGAGCTTTGATTTTGTGTAGGAATTACTAGTGCTTCACGTTCTTGCCTTAGGGAAACTAACATACAGTAGAAATAATGCATATTTTGAGGATAGGGAGATTAAATGGAAACGGCGTGCATTCTATGCTCACAATAGAACTCGAAGGATGGTTCGTTAATTCCATAAACTTAAGAAGGTTAATTTTTCCAAAAATTCAAGTTTATTTTTTCTTTTTACGTGAAAACTCCCAGCCACTAACATTCGTATGTGCACAGTGTAAATCCCAGTTCCAGTGAAATAGCATGCAAATATCACGAGAGACGTAAACCAGCATGGAAACACCGGATTCACATGCTCGCAGTTGAGCGGCGCCAATAGGCAACCCATGGATTCCCCCAAAGTTTGAACTTAAGACCCTATGTGTAACACCTAACCCTAGAGTGCTGGAGAAATTTAACTTAGGTTCCTCAGACTCTCAGGAATTTCCTCCGCTAAGCATGAAAGATGCTCACGGAGGAGTCTAACACCAACATTCCTGTAACAAGACATCATTAAAGAAACTGAAGCTTAATAGAAACTTACTATCATGTAGTTTCCATAATTTGTAGTGTAGAATTCTAAGTGATTGGCTATCTCCACAGTTTCCCGCGTAATCGCTTTCTTCTCTAACATCTACAAGCTCCATGGAATGCATACTTCAATAACTTCTGACAGAGTTACTATCTTCTCTAGTAAATTGGCCCGAATTGTTCAAATATATGGGCATGACTTTGAAGTATACTACAACCTATCATCCGCAAACAGATTGGCAAAGTGACTAATGATAGTCCTTACAAATGGTCAAAGTGGCTGAGTTTGGCAGAATAGTGATATAACACTAATTTACCACTGTTCCCTACAATTAACTACAGTTGAGGCTCTTTATGCTTGCATGCCACACCATTTTTCTGTCCATAAACTCAACAAAGCTGGCACCTATGAGGTGGATTCATTCCTTCACGACAGAGCTACGTTGATTCAATTGCTCAAATATAACTTGTCCAAAGTACAAGAGAGTATGCAACTCGTTGCTAATAAGTATGGAAGTGAAAGAGAAATCCAAGTTGGTGATTGAGTGTATTGAAACTTCAATCTTACAGGCTGCAGTCAGTCCATATCAGACTCAACTTCAAGCTCTCTGTCAGGTTTTATGGCCAATTTCAGGTGCTGACAAGAGTTGGCAAGGTTGCTTAGAAGCTCTAGTTACCAGAGTCCTCCAAAGTGCACAATGTGTTCCATGTGTCATCGCTTGAGAAATCACTCAAAGTTGCAACCATGATATTGATAAAATTCCACATGTGGGCATTGATGTCCATTTCTTGTAGATCTAGTTGCTATCCTGACAGTAGATTGGTAAGACACTGTTGGAATAGATGCCCTAGAGGCAATCTAGTTTAGTATGAATTTATTTGTGGCTAGAAATTTATTTATTATTTATTGGATATTTAATATAATGAAGTCCTTAGATTTACAATTGTGTTGTTTATCTTAAATATCCCTAGTCCAGTATAATGATTAATGGGACAATCATCTATAGACTAGTATGGGGTTGAATTGATATGGAGATATCATGATCCAACACATAGGTGTGCATTAGGGGTAATGTCGCACTGGATTGACCCATCTCCGAGAAGGCTACATACACGTTATGTTGAGTCACAAGCGCTTCTCGCGGTACAACGGTATTGTCATCTTTAGACTTGAAGTCACTAGATATTCTAGTTGTGGATTATTGTGATTTTGGTAGCGTTAAACGCTACACCGTAACTGGGTAGTTATAAAGGCGTGTACTGGATACAATAAGAAGCAAGCTTAGAGATCGTAGTGGACGTAGATAGAATTTGTCCCTCCCACATAACGGGAGCAAATATCGTAGGCCACTCGAGGGATAGTGCTTATAGAATGTCTGGCCAGACTCAAATAAATCAATATGGGATATTGATGTTATTTGCACGAATAAGGCTATTCCCATGGATCGAGAAACTATGGATTGGATATACGAGTGTGACTTGTATGTCTCGTGTCCAATCCGGATATAGAGACAAAGGGATGAGACAATTACTTGTGCAAAGGTTGTCAAGATGACTATTCTATTAGTTGGCTAGAATGGATGTTTTGCTAGAAACCGCTCCATATTAGCAAGTAGTTGCTACCAACTAGATAGAACCTATGGGGTCACACGCTATATAGAGTTGAACTAGATTTGGGAATTAATTAATTGGATTAATTAATTAGAAGGATCACTTTGCAAAACCTTGCAAACTTAGTAGGGACTAATTTGCAAGGAAGGGACTAAATTGAATTCTAGTAGGACTAGAATAAGTCCTGTAGGTAGTTGGCAAGGAGTTGTTGGACTATATAAAGGACCTTCCTTCCTTCCTTCCCAGAACTTATGCTCATAATTGATCATAACAAGAGTGGGAGATAACAAAAGGAGAGAGAGAAACAAGCTAGAGGAGCCGCCGCCCCCCTAGCCCGCCGCCCGTCCCCGTCGACCCCAAAAGAGGCCGAAACCTCCTTTGGTTCGTCTCGTTTTGCGTGATTCTTCTTCCTCTTCCTCTTTCCGGGCTAGAACCAAGGATTGGAAGATCTAGAAATCAACTCTAGGCGTGGATCAACTATAGAGAACATGACACAATTCGCGTTTGAAGTCATCAAAGGAGAACCCTAAGGTGTGTTATTGATTTCTTCCTTTACCATCGTTATATCTCTTGACTTGTGATCCTTGGAGGGTTTTTGCATGGTTAATTATTGTTTCCTTTGCGCATCCATGAATCAAAACCCTACAAAGGGTCCTCTTATACAGTTCATGTACTCACTCAATGGGCTAATCTCTCACCTGTCGAAACTACTTGGGAGGACTACTTCAAGATCAAGGCATATATTCCCCAATTCGATTAACATGGAATGAATCATCTCAAGCTGGGGGTGGGGGGCTTGTCATGATCCTTGCTCATTTCTACAAATCGGCGAGGATTCCGACTAGTTTACCGAATTCTCACTGTCGGTTTCCAAATATTGATATTCACTAGTGAGATTATATTTTACGTAGAATGGTGCCATTATGTTCCACCTAGGTTGCGTTCTTTACACCGCGACAACCCTTGATTGGTCACGTGAATTCCAAAGTGACATTGACCCTTTATCAATTCAATCAAGTAGTGGTAAATACATTTAGACCCACCTAATTCTTGTAATTTTGTTTTTACTCTGAACTATATAAAGTGACGAGTTGTATTGAAATGATATCAACTTGAAAAATTCATGTCCCCTTTCTACAATCTCGTTCCCTTTCTTCGTTCTCTCCCTCTCTAAATATAATCTCAACTGCGGTTAAACTCGCTAGAATTCACATCCTACCGCTTTAAGTCGTGTCACAAGTTGATTTCTAAAGTTGAAGATTAGATCCATTAATTATAATGATCAGAACTACCCATACTAATCTCAGCTCCATTTGTGAATCAACCAACGCACATTGAACCCAGAAAAGCAAACCTAGAGAGAGAAGAGAGAGAGAGAGAGAAAGTAGAGATAGAGAGGAGAGGGAGAAAGTAGAGAGCAGTTGCTAGTGGTCATGGGATTTGGTGGCTTTGAAATTTAAAAAAAAAAAATATTACACAAACATAGTCATTATTGTTATGAAATATGTAATTGGACTGATGTGAATATCCACCACATAGTTGGGTGTATTTTGTATTATTATATTCTGGTCCAAAGCCCACCTAATGCCTATATAAGGAGGCTTAGGGTTGGAGAATAAGACAACTCTCAACACACTTCTCCCTACATCTTGTCTCTCTTTATTTTCTGTCTCTCTCGTCTTCTCAGTTTTCGTTTCACAACACGTTATCAGCACGATAACTCTTATGCATGATTCGAAGAGAGATTTAAATAGCCGCCGCTTCAGTTCTACAACAGCCGTTTTTTCCTCATGATCAACAGATCTAATGGTGATGAACTTGTCCATTACGAGGTTAGTTGTATTTTTGAGGTTATGTGTGTGTGGCTTGTGGAGCCCATGATTTATACTTGGTGAAATTAATGAAGCAGGTCACCTTTTGTCTTCATTATCAACAAAGGGTTTATTTTATTCTTTACCAGAGCTTGTGTGACTATTAAACATACTAAAGGCAAACCCTTACTATAGTAAAGTGATCTGCAAATTCGACGTCTTCATTATCAACAAAGGGTTTATGTTTGTTGGGGATTTGCTTTATTTATTAATATAAGTTAATTGATTTCCTTGAACTGACATATAATCATCAAAATTAGATGTTTCAATTTTCTTTTATTTGGTTCACTTTGTTGATATCATAATTAGTGACCGTGTTTTCGCACCTGAAGTTGTGAATTATAATTTTTTTTCGTGACCCAAAGTTACGATACTATTTTTATGACCCGAAGTCATAAATTATTATTAGGTATCTCCAGAAGAGATCGTATTGAACTCTTAATAGACTTGAAAAAGTCATGATCCATACCTGACGTTATGGATTACATGAAGTCTAGATCGTAACCTGAAATTACGACAATTTTATAAATTTTTGACCCGAAGTCATAATTGCATCTCCTGAAGAGATGTCATATAATTCTTTTAACCTCCACAAGAGGTCTCTAATAGACTTGCAAAAGTCATGATCCATACCTGAAGTTATGGATGACATGGAATATTAATCGTAACCTGAAGTTGCGAATTTTTTTCTTTATGACCCAAAGTCATATTTAGTTACACTTCCTGAAGAGATGTTCTACAATTTTCGTGTAAACCTCCCGAAGAGGTTATACTTTGTTACTTTACTTTATCTAATTTTATGCATTTGTTTTTGCTACTTTTATTCTTCTGTTCTCTCATTATGGATCAAAAATGAACCTCCTGAAGAGCATTCGTAATCGCCATCGATGTTAAATCTGGCCATGTCATATGTACCCGAAGTTACATATTACATGATATCACTCATAACCAGCAGTTATGACTTCATAACCTGGAGTTCTGAAACATTATAAATAATTATCTCCTGAAGAGATTGCTACAATTCAACTATGATCCACCCTCCTGAAGAGGTTATATTATGTTTATTTCTTATATCATATACGCATTTATTTTTAATATTGTCTAGTACTTTACCGTTTATACACTTGTTATTGATTTAAGTAGAGAATCCAGAAGATGTTCATCGTCCATGAGGATTTATTGGACAAATGCATTTTATATGCGTAAGAAGTGATTTTCATACCAGAAGTTATGAAAATATTATAACATGGAGTTACATCAAAAGATCTCCCAGAAGAGAGAATCTACGCCACTCACTTTTAAATAAAAGTATTGACATTTACGTCTCTTTTTGGGTTTATTGGAAGAAACTTTGATTAGAGAACTACGGCGTCCAAGAGATTGCTTATTGTCAATATTTTTGTTTAATTTTGATTGGTTTATACAAAGTGCATATGAGACAAATTGATGTCTGAAGCATCAATAAAGTATCATTATGGTTATGATCAAATAGCTCACGCCATGAGGGGGAGAATGGGTCCTATTGCATGACGTGAGCCAAAATATCATTGTCTCTACGGGTATGTACTAATGTAAAATCACAACAAAATGGATAGCTTCTCGACAAATAGGTGTCGGTTTGAGTATACACTTTAAGCATAAAAGGGTGCTTGTGTACATATGTTAATCCTCCAGAAGAGGAACATAAATCAAAGCATCCAAATAAGTTGGGATATTGATATACTACTCTACAAGATGGGAACAGAAGATTATGAGGAAAATCTTGAAAGGTTATCATTAATATGGATCAAAGCCAACGTTGGTAGTTAAATAGCCCTGGAAGAGGCTCATAGCCCTGGAAGAGGCATATAGCTCTGGAAGTAGCTAAAGGTACCTTAATACAATCTCATGATCCTACAATTAATGATTATTATATTAAGCGCTATACAACTCATATGGGTTAAAGGAAAAAAGTGTTGACTAGATAATCAATGGCCAAAACAAAGTCAACACACGCATAAACTATTGCTCGGGTTACATAATTATGTAGAGCAAAACGTATAGTACTCAAAGTACTTACAACCCGATGCATAAATTACAATATATGCGAATACTACATATCCGCTGTTCAGCGTGGGATCCATGTAGATATTACAAATCCGCTACCAAGCGTGGGATATATGTCCGCTGTTAAGCGTGGGACTTATGTTTGGTATATATTTCCGCTGTTAAGCGTGGGACTTATGTTTGGGATATATGTCCGCTAATAAGCGTGGAACTTATGTTTGGGATTATGTCCGCTTTAAGCGTGGGACTTGTAAAATGAGAAACATGATATATGGGTCATGATAAATTCTCACTAATATAATCTTCTCGTGGAGAGAATGATAATAATGTTGTGTTAGTCTCGGGGACTAAGGTACAACAAAATATGGGTTAAAAATGTAACTAGTTATAATTACGATCGTATGAATCACAAATTTTTTGAAATTCCATGGAGGTTGGTTCCCATGAGAAATATTATTTGCCTGAAGCAAATCAAAAAGTGTACACTCGCGAGTAGTTTAGGTGCATATGCATTATATTGATTATGATTGTTAATCGGCTATTTTTAGATAATTGTTTTTGCAATGAGTTTTGTTTGTCAGGTACAAGGATGTTCCAATGAGGGGGAGATCCAATGAAATGCTAAAAGGGCGGCACTCTTTTTCCTTCGCTACAGTTTTTGTCCCACAGGGTTTTTCCTAGCAAGGTTTTAACGAGGCTTGCGAAGATTATCCAGATGCGTTCCAGAAGAATGTCATCCTATGTTGAGCTAATAGAATTCACTAGATGTACTCTTTTTCCTTAGTCATTGATTTTTCCCACTGGGTTTTTCATGACAAGGTTTTAACGAGGCATCGTAGTGGTGAATATTCAAGGGGGAGTGTTATGAAATATGTAATTGGACTGATGTGAATATCCACCACATAGTTGTGTGTATTTTGTATTATTATATTCTGGTCCAAAGCCCACCTAATGCCTATATAAGGAGGCTTAGGGTTGGAGAATAAGACAACTCTCAACACTCTTCTCCCTACATCTTGTCTCTCTTTATTTTCTGTCTCTCTCGTCTTCTCAGTTTTCGTTTCACAACAATTATGTCAAATTGTAATGGTTTTTCCTAAAAAAAATGCTTAATTACTTAATGCATACTCCCAGTTTGCCGAAACTATCACATTGCAACCTCCAATTCTAGTACTAGTTGATTGCATCCCCATTTACAGAAAATACGTCAATGTGAAACTTAAATTGAAATTTTGTCGCAAAATTAACGTACTCGAAGAGTATTATCTCAAACAATGTGATGCGATTGTATCATAGAGGGTGTGCACTTTATGAAAATACCGTCGTCGGGTTCGAATTTTATGATTTGTTGCCAGTTTGACATTGACGAATTTTTTATAAATAGAAGATGCAATCAACTAGTTCTAGAACTGGGGTTTGCAACGTTATAGTTTCGATAAATTGGGAGTATGCATTAAGTAATTAAGCCAAAAAATTGTAATGGTTCAAAGTGTCTTTACCATCCTATTTTTTTTTTTTTTTTTTTGAAATCCACCCTATTAATTATTAAGAAACTAGAATGGGTAATTCATCATTCTTTCACTCAAAATTTACAATAAAAATGCCCAAAAAATTACAATAAAAAAGGCTTAATTACTTAATGCATACTCCCAATTACCGAAACTATCACATTGCAACCCTAAGTTTTAGACCTAGTTGATTGCATCCCCCATTTGCAAAAAATACGTCAATGTCAAACTGGGAACGAAATTCGATTATCAAATTCAAACCCGACAAAAGTATTTTTATAAAGTGCTCATCTTCTATGATACAGTCACATCACATTGTTTTAGATAATGCCCTTCGAGTACGTTAATTTTGCGATGAAATTTTGTTCCCAGTTTGACATTGGCGTATTTTTTGCAAATGGGGGATGCAATACTGAGGGTTGCAATGTGATAGTTTCGGCAAACTGTGAGTATGCATTAAGTAATTAAGCCTAAAAAAATACAATAGTTTTCAAAACTGGGGATTAGGGTTCTGCACAAACCCACCAAAGTCACCACCATACCCCTCTCTCTCACCCTCTCTCGTTTTCTGTACGATTTCATCAAGATGGACACTGTTACCGGCGACCAGAATCATCTGCGTCGCGATTGGTCTCGTCTCGATTACGATCTCACAGACCATATATTCAGAATGTACTTAACTTTCCCCGATTTGCTCCGTTGTCGAAACGTCTGCACATCATGGCGCTTTGTTTCCCACACCATAGTTTCATCTTTGCCATTAAATTCCCCTGTTTTGGTGCTCCCTAAGAGTTACCTTCCGCAACAGCAGATCATCTCTTGCAACGAAGACTTCTTCGAAAGCAATCAGTTATGCTGCTTTTTCAACCCTGTAGCTTGTGAATTGTATCCACTCAGCGACAAATCAAAACAGCTATTACGAAGGAGATTGCTCCTTGGATTATCAAAAGGGTGGGCTTTATTCAAAGGGCTATATGGGGTCATTGATGATGATTTGGTCCTGTTCAATGCTCCCACCGGTGTAAGCATTCGAATGCCTTGCTCCGTCGTTCCTTCGTATGAGATCAAGAAAGCTGTTTTCTGGGGTGGTGACCCTATTTTGGACGCCAAGAGAAACGACCATAGCCATGGCATTGTAGCCATGACAGATACTCGGCTTCCTGATATCACTTTTGGCATATGGGGAGACACAAGGACTAAGCATACCATCCCAGATTTGAAATATCTACTTCATGATGTTATATACTTTAATGGATTGGTGTATGGGGTTTTTAGGAAGGGCCGTATTCAAGCTTGGGATTCTTCTAATCAAATTGTCGATAGCTTTGGGGGCTTTACTCCTACTAAGGTAGAGCCTTTCCTGCCAAGCTTCAACACTGGAAAGGAGTTGGCACCACGTAACGAGTTGCGTTTGGTTGATTCGTCAGGCGAACTATGGCTTGTTTCAAAACTAGGGTTACGGACAATGAGCAAAATTGGGGTCTACAGGTTGGATTTCGAGGAAAAGAAATGGGTCGATATGGAATCATTGGGCGATCGTGTCGTGGTTTTGTGCACGAATCAGAGTATTGTATTCTCACCTTTGGGCCCTTCAAAGTACAAGAGGAATTGTGTATATTTTGAAGACTACTATGATGGATCCACATCTTGGTATCGTCGCGGTTGCATGTATGTTTACAACTTGGAGGATGGGTCCATCGTAAAGAGTCTTTTGTGAGTGTTCTTATAAAACATGATCGGTACGTAACACACACATGTTAGTAATTCCAGATATCTATGTTTTCTCTTGCTCTAATTTGAATTATTCTCGTGAAGCTGATTTTCATGTTATCTTTTTTGTTTGGGACTTGTCATTGTAATGACCTAATACTAGTTACCCTTCTCTCACATATGGGCTCCGCTTTTCTACAGTCCCCCTGAGATTGGGTTCTGGTTATGTGCAAAGCCTTCAGAATACAAGAAGAATTGTGTAGTTTTGAAGGCATCAACCAGATGACAACCAGCGATCATTTTACAACTTGGAGGATGGTTCTGTGGCGAAAACTCTTCTGTGAAGAACTTGAATCTTCTTTGAGTTTTCCAGATAGAACTTGAGTTATGTTTTTCTTCGACATGATTGATTGATGCATTGTGTTTTTGGTTAGTACTGCCATTTGGGTTGGTTTGCGATCTAATACTTCCTTGAAGGCGAATTGGAATATTTGTGGGATGTTTGTTTTCATGTTTCCTTCTAAGTTGAATAGTTTTCTCATAGAATTTATGTGTGTGTTTCTTCTGCATATGGGAGACTAACAACAATAGAGAGACCTAATCTTAGTTTCCCTTATCTCCGTATAAGTGATTGGCTTTGCTACGATCCCAAGGCGTGTTGTTGGGACCGAGCTGCCAGAATTGAGTCAGACAAAAGACGAACCTGACCAATGTCATGAGTACGCAGTCAATCATAAGTTGCGTATTTGATTGATTCGTCTGGTGAGGTTTGGCTTACTTCTAAACTTGAAGTTGTGATTAGAACTATTCTTTTGCCTTTAAATCATAATAATGTAGAATCATTTTCAGCCGAGCTTTGGTTTAGCGTAGGAATTGTCAGTGCTTTACGTTCTTGCCTTAGAGCATCTAGAGTACTGTAGAAATTATGTATAGTCTGAGGGTACAAAGATTAAATGGGTAGGCCGTGCCTGCTATGCTTACAATAGAACTTGAAGGATGACTTGTGAATTCCATAAACTAAAGAAGGATTATTTTGTCAAGAAAACTCCCAGCCCCCTTCAATACATATGTAAAGGTTTGTTAAATTCAAGGCTTAATTACTTAATGCATACCTTCAGTATAGCGAAACTATCACATTGAAATACCATGTTTCAAAACTTGCTAAAGATGTACCCATTTGCAATAAACTAGTCAATTTGAAATTGGTAAATTTTTCCATCCAAACACCATCATCATAAAAAAGGCAAATTTGTCAATAACGAAAAAATAAATTAACATTAAAAAATGTAAAATTTGAAAAAGAAAGAAGAAAAACAAGTCGAAGGTTTTCCAGAAACACACGGTTGAAGATGAGGATGGGGAAGGAGAGGGGCCTGAAGATGTCCTCTCTCTCTCTTTACCATCTCTCTCACTCCATCTCATCTCCGTCGCATCTCCCTCCGTCATTGCTGGTGGAAATTTTTAGTCAGTCTTCCATACTACCACCGGTGCTCTCTCTCTGCTCCTTTCCCTCCCTCCCTCTCTTCCTCCACTTCTTCGCCGTCCCTCCTCCGCCCCTCCTCCCCCTTCTTGCCTAAATAGGGATCTTGAAAACCTGGTCAGAGATCTTGCAATTTCCTTTAATTCCACTTTGATTCCTTCTAATCTCTGGATCTCACAGTGGATCGGTGGAAGAGATGGGATCGATCGCTGGAAGACAGCGGGGTCGAAGAGAAACGAGAATGGAGTATGAGAAATTGGGGGCTTTCACAAACCTATTTTTTACGGACAGGTTGAAATTTTAGTGAATGGAGGGGCAATTTTGAAAAGTTAAGCCAATGGCCACGATTAATAACCATGGCTAAACCGTATACCACTGTAGGTACACTACTGCAACAGTAAATCAATTTGTCGTGCTTAATGTGCTATTTTTCCACGGTTTTCGGTCACAGAGATGGTAGTTTTCGTAGACGAAGGATGACCAGAGGGTGGAGGACCGGGTTCAATTTTTTGGTCGGACGTCTGGCTGGGTGGCCAGAATCTGGGTTTATTTGACCTGTTTCTGAGTTTATTGGCGGTGATGGTGAAGATTGTTGGGTTGTTCTTAGTCTTCATAGATATGAGGGAATATACAATTTTATCCTTGAACAAAAGGACATGAAAGCCAACTAACGGCATATTCTGTTAAGTGCCGGACGGAAAAAAACTTCCAATTTTAAATTGACTAGTTTATCGAAAATGGGGTACATTTTTAGTAAGTTTTGAAACATGGTATTGCAATATGATGATTTCGTTATACTAGGAATATGCATTAAGTAATTAAGCCTAAATTCAATGATAAAATGTAAATAATACACAATACAGGGAGTCCTGATCTTTATGGTCTCGCTTGGGTAGAGGATAAGGAGGGAGCATAAGATAAGTTATACCATCTATTTTTTATCAAGTGTTTGGGTGCCGGATAAGAGAGGGGATAACTTATGTTGGCTTATGTCAATGGAGCTTTTAATGAACAAATTTTATACCACCATTATGGAGGTATAAACTCGGATAAGAAAATATAACATATTAGGATGCTAGTAGGTTGAGAAAAGTACCCCCACAAACTATCTAATTTTCTTCTACTATTATACATATATATATATATATCCATGCTACATGCATGTCTACCGTGTATGGTCTTAATAATAATTCGCGTATTGATATACATTTTGTATACTATTGTGTAGAAAAAAGAGTACTAATATATAAACATAAATACTGATGTATTTTGTATACATTTTTTCATCAATTTGAAATAAACAATATTTTATACAAAATAACAACATTGAAGATAGTACATTCATTTTGGCACATATCATTCTTCATATCCTGCATCATATTCGACAACACCCAAACACAGACAGCCATCATATCATATCAGGACTTATAAGACAACATTCATATGCTTACTCATATCCCATCATAATCCTTATCCCTATATTCCATATCCTCTACCCAAACGATGCCTAAGGATATGAAATTGACCAGGTGATTCACTAGATGTGATCAGGTTAAGATACTGCTCAAAGCATGATCTGCTATCATGCCCCTTCAAAATAGGCCGCTTGTAGAGATCTCAATCTTGTCCTTGAGCAAGTTGAACTGACTAGGTGAGAGAGGCTTTGTTAGGAATTCGGCAAGTCGGTCATTTGGAGAAGCATGGGCTGAGTTTGTTATGACGTATTTGCAACTTAAGCTGACTTACAAATTTATGGCAAAAAAATCGACGACAAAAATTGAAGAAAAAAGATCCGTGGGTCTGGTCTAAAAATTATTAAGTCCAAAGGTTCTATAAAAGATTCAAAGACCCGACTATTTCTTAGTTCATTTTTAATCTATGAATTTCTAAGTCAATTTCAGAATTCCATCTTAAGTCACACACCAAACACTTCTCCCCCATGAGCTATCCGAAGGAAACCTGATTGAACTTGAAGAGTAAAATGATAATCGACTGCCGCATGCTTCATGCGATAGCGAAACATAGAATTTGAGCTTAGCCGAGTTGCACCAATATTGTGACAATAAATTACCAGACTCGTTGGTACTTGCACACCTAGTTCAGCCATAAGGGAGCATATCCAACGTATTTCAGCATAAGCAGCTATCAATGGACCGATATTCAGCCTCGTTAGAGAATTGCACAATAGTATGTTGCTTCTTGGAACTCCAGTAAATGAGATTGCGGCAGAGGTAGACTAGATATCACTCGTAGAAAAATAGTCATCCTTATTACCCTCCCAATCGGCATCACAAAACCCATGAAGGGATAGGGGAGAATCAAACTTAGCAAAAATCCCATCATTCCTCCTGCATGCCACATAGGTACCTCAAAATATGCTTAACACGAACCCAATGCTCCTTTGTTGGTTGATGCATAAACTGGGAGAATTTCTTCAACGCAAAGGAAATATACGTTCGAGTGAGTGAGAGGTATTAAAGGGCAAAAACACGATACTAAGTTGGAATGCGAGAGTAGAGCCTATGGTAGCAGTCATTGAAGATGCACTTAATGACACTGGAGTAAGTATAGATTTAGCATCGGCACTGGAGTAAGTATAGATTTAGCATCTTCCATGTGACTTCGCTTGAGCAGATTTGTAATGTTTGAGCGAGAAAATTGCCATGATGGTGCGGAATTATCTCAACTCCAAGGAAGTATGATAGGGAGCCAAGATCTTTCAACGAGAGACGAGCATCTATTGAAATCACAAAAGTGGGGACAAATCCATTAAAATCACACCTTCTAGTTTCGAAAAGGACTTTTCACCCCGTTAGTGTGTCGAACTTCAAATAATTTACAGTCTATGACTGTGAATCCCTTATTTTGGGAGTGATGTTTGTCATTGAAAATAAATTCAGAAACCAATAAGAAACCCATATCATGCAAAAAAGTATAATATGCTATTGAGTAATGCCTAGAATTTAAAATTTGTCTCAAAAATTATTTTTACTAACAGTTCCAAATCCCAAACTAATGGTGTAACAATACGTGATGTAAATTACTTGAAGTTTGGCACCTGAAAGGGTGAAAGTGTATTTTTCCAAACTAGAGGGGGTAAAAGTATCCTTCAATGAAACTAGAGATGGTGAAAGTATACAATATTTGTTACCCTATAGGGGGGCTGAAAGTATTCTACTAGAATGCGTAAATCACCTTTCTTTCTCTCAAAATATACAATCATTTTCGAATCTGGGGATTAGGGTTCTTCACAATCCCTCAAATCGCCATTCTACTCTTTCTTTCACTCTCTCCCACGTTTTCTGTACGATTTCATCATAATGGGCACTGTTACCGGCGACCAGAATCAGCAGGTGTAGTCTGGATTACAATCTGACAGGAGGTACTTACCTTTAATTAACTAATTATACTTTAAATAAATCTACTACTTCAGTGCAACGCCATGTCCTGCGCTGATACGGTTCAGGAGGTACTTACCTTTTCCCGATTTGCTCCGTTGCCGAAATGTCTGCACATCATGGCGCTTTTTTTCCCACACCATCGTCTCATCTTTGCCATTAAATTCCCTTGTTTTGGTCCTCCCTAAGAGTTACCTTCCCCAGCAGCAGATCATCTCTTCTAACAAAGAATGAAGCTACTTCTTCGGAAACAATTCCTATCAGTTATGCTGCTTTTTCAACCCTGTAGCTTGCCAATTGTATCCACTCAGCGACAAATCAAAACAGCTATTAAAACAGAGATGGGTCGTTGGATTATCAAAAGGGCGGGCTTTATTCAATGATGATGATGATGATGATGATGATGATGATATGGTGATGTTCAGTGCTCCAACAGGTATATGCATCTGAATGCCTTGCTCTGTAGTTCCTTCGATTCTGCTCAAGAAAGCTGTTTTCTGGGGTGGTGACCCCAATTTGGACACCAAGAGAAAAAACAATTGGCATGTCATGGTCGCTATGACAAATATTGATCCTCCCAAGATCACTATTGGCATATGGGGAGACGCAAGGACAGTGTATACCATCCGAGATTTCTTACATCCTTGTGATGTTATATACTTTATTGGATTGGTGTATGCGGTTTTTAGGAAGGGCTTTATTCAAGCTTGGGATTCTAATCAAAATGTGGGTAGGTTTGGGGGCTTTACTCCTACTAATGTAGAGCATTTCATGCCAAGCTTTAACCCAGGAAAGGAGTTGGCATTGCATAACGAGTTGCATTTGGTTGATTCTTCAGGCGATGATACGGGTACGTATCCTGACACAAACACGGGCCTTAGACGTGGAACGCGTGAACGAGTTGCACCCGGCTATCTCAAGGACTACGTCACGAAGTAGTCGCTTATTTATTCTATTAATTTATTTTAATTATTAAAGTAGTAGAAAGTATTTAATTGTTTAGGGGTCTTAGCATGATTAGTTAATTGTTAGAGGGAGTGTTAGGATAATTAGTCGTTAGCCAATTAGTATTTATATGTTGCTCCGGTTTAATTATTTTTATCAAATGAATTGAGAAATAATTTATTTGTTTGATCAACCCTAGTTTGTTAGGAAAAGTGCCGTAGGCTCAGCTACGTGATCACTTTTTGACAATTTTCACAAAATCGTTAACAACTTGATACCTTCACGGTATCAAATTGGTGCTTTCATTGCTTTCACCATTCACGTTGGTGATACGATGACGAACGCCAAAGCACTAACTGAGGAATCCCTTCACGCCATCACCCAAACACTCCTGGAAACGGTGATGAAGAAGATGATGGAAGAATTTCTGATTCACGATCAGCAATTGGAATCACGATTCACTCAATTGGACGACCGTCTAACAGCGCTCCAACCGGTCCCTTCTCCGCCAAACCCACAGACGGCCAACACACACCAACCAGCCGGCCAACAAACCCTAGCCGTCGCTACCCAGTCACCGTCGACCCTGCGACAGGAGGTTGCCCCTTCTCTCGCCGCCATCACCACTCGCCTGACCGCCGTGGAGAGCTCACTCGCTGCCGTCATAGGTCACGACCCAGATCCGCAGGGGCCAATCGTCGCTCGACCCAATCCAGCCGCCAGAGACACCGACGAACTCACACACGGTCCCAACAACCACCTCCTGCAACGCTAGAATCCCCGTCCCGATACCTACACAAGTCGCCAACACCATCCTCTGGTCCCGACCGGGTATGAATAAGACGACTGGGAGGCTACATATCACACAGGGATCCGACCCAGAACCCAGCAACCAAATCACCCCACCTACCCGACCCGTTTGGGTCAACCAAACCCGCCTGGGTCACAACACCAGACCGGTTACTCTGGAGGCACTCGCCAGATCGCAACACCTGGGGGTTTCCAACCACGCCACCGCCTCGCTGCTCTCGCAGCCGCCGCCGACGTGGGATGGCTTCTGCACAACGATTACCGCCGCCCGTATGGGGCTGCACAACGGCCTCCAACCACTATGGGCAACGTCGCCATGGAACATCAACGTGGCGATTTTGATAATGATTCGTGGGACTCAAACGAATTACTGTACGATGACACGATCTAACCGCAAGTGTACGGCTGTCGCATGTAGTAATATCCGGTAATCCGGGTTTGTCGAACCCAAGGGACTTGTCGTGAATTAACTAAGATGATTAACTTTGTGTGGGCAAGCAATTGGATTGTTTTATTAAACTAAGAAAATTTAAAGAACAAATTATAAAAATTGAGACTAATACGAGGGATAAGTATCAGGATATCTCTACGGGTCACTAGGTATTTCTCGCGATATCGGATTTATGTTTTGTTAACACGATGATTTATTATTCTAGCTAAACGAGCATGAATGTGTTGAAGGTGTCTCAACCAACACCAATACTTAAACTAGCAAAGCCGATGTCTCTAGCCTAAACAAGTTCAAGTATGCCTTAAGATCATTAATCTACTCTTTGTTCTAGCTAACTAGCAAGATTTCTCAACCCTAGATACGGCTAGTGTGTATTTCAATTTTCCGGGCAATGAATATTGATGTCTCTAACATTCATAACCTAGCTCTATCCTATCAATACGTCTATTGATAGCAAAGAAGAATTAAACACATAAAATACACATAGCTAGATAAAAAGTTCATCAATTAAGCATAATAGCATGAAATCAAATCCATAAATCACAAATATCGTGATCAAACCCTAGCTCCCTACGAGATACCCTGATAAAAGTGTTTAGCTACTCAAAAACATGATTCACGTACAAAGTTTCGTGATCAAATAACAAAAATAGAGAAGAAACGGAGTTTTAGAGGTCAAACGAATGATTCCAAGCTTCCTTGATCGTCTCCTAAGCTCCAAGCTCTCTTCAACGTGATAGAGTACGTGATTATCCCCAAAAACATGCCCTAACAAAGTCTAATACGTTCTCCCAATGTTTAGAATAAGTTAGGAGTAATTACAAAGCAACCCCAAAAAGTTACAAACAAAATCTGCCCGAACTAGGTCGTGTGACCTAGTTAAGTAGGTCGTGCGACCTACTGTGCTGCCCAGAACAGGTCGTGTGACCTGTGTAGTAGGTCGCATGACCTACTGAAACAAGCTGGAATCGCTAACTAGGTCGTGTGACCTAGTAACTAGGTCATACGACCTAGTTGCTTCATCAAATCTTTCCATCTTCTTCCCACTTGTTCCTCTTGCTTCCGAATCACTTCCCGAGCATCGTTTCTTCATTCAATCCTCCATTTTGAGCTATCCTCATGCCTCAACACTCGTATCATCTTCTCTTGAGCCTCTCTAGCACTTGATCCATCAACTCTCGCTTTCCTTCCCAAATCTTGAGCTCGCATCACTTCCGAAGTTCGTTTCCTCTATCCACTTGCTCCTCGCGTGCTCCGGTCCTGAAAATCACAACACGAACACCCCGCGAAGATCAAATATGACAAAATAAGATAAATAGCACGTAAAACAATGCAAGAAACGCCCGGACTTCACATTTTAGCGTACGAACTCATTTTCTCAAATAAACACATGATCTACTCGAAAAGACGCAACATTCTCCATTATAAGCACACAAAACGTAGCAAAATAAGCAATAAAATAACTCTGAAAACGGAGTTATCAACTACCCCCACACTACATTTTGCTCGTCCCGAGCAAATCCCAACTTTCACATCATGTCCAAGCCACAAACTCAACTAGCTTTCAACCCACTATATTGCATACATAACCAAATATTAGCCGACTTGACGCAAACAAGACTCAATTCACAACTCGATTCATGCAACAATATGATGCAATGCAAATTAGACTCGATCCTAAACACATATATTTACACACACACACAAAACTAAACTTTTTTTTTTTCTTTTTGGCGAGATCGGACAATCTCAAGTCCTTAAATCGGTTCTCATGGAGTGATGATCAATTTAGATACAAGGCGTGAATTGAAACTAAACTTGACAACAAGAATTTCCCTTAGATCGTATAGAGAACCTAACCTTACTAAATACAAGAGTATCCTACCTCTTCGCGTGTGTCGATAAATAAGAGGCTACGCTAGGCTAAGCCACATCCAAGGTACGAGCTCCTAATCCGCTAACGGTTTTAGAATGTTGAGGCTTAGGGACTTAAGGATAATCATGATGAAACACGTCCTAAAGCGTCACATTCTCACATTATAACCCACATCTCACACACCCTCACCACGATGATAGAAACCGCAACCCGAAACTCACCGTCTCCGGCCCTCGATTCCCTCAAACCCCCGGTACAATTACGATCCCGTGGCCACCGTCTTGAGTCGTGCACAAAATTCAAACCGTCGTTACCGAAATAGTTGCTTCTTCCACTCGATTTTTGTTAAGCTCAATCTCTTTCCTTTATTCCATCTCTCCTTTTTTTCTCTTTTTTTTTTCTTTCCTTTTTTTTTTCTCTTTCTTTTTTATATATAAAATTCCACAATCAACACAATCCTTCCAAATGTACGAGTGGTCTTCCAAGAGTAGTCAAACGAGTATGTTAGGGGAAGAAAACAAACAATCCAATGAATGAGTATCACATATAAAATTCCTCCTCCCCTAACTCTATGAAGTACATGGTGCCACTAAACAAAGCCGCAAACAAATCAAATCACATGTGTGGGGATGGAGTCGTCGCAAGCTCGATCTCGATGTCCGTGGTCAAAAGTCGACACCCCCACACTCGAATGTAGTCACGTCCCCTCTCAAGTAATCAAAACAATGTAAGTCTCGTGCCTAATCCAACCAAACCTCCTACACCACGATGAATGAGATCCAGTACCTAGCACGATCCACCAATTAAATCACCCAACCCAATTTGTGCGTATTAGATGTCACGCACTCACGGCTCTCCACAACTGTGTCCATGATGTAATGACATGGAACACCGCCACACCGAAGTGCGCAAGCCTACTCTCACTCACCCTCGCATTCCCCTCGATAATCATACATGAAGTACAAACGATACGTAAGAATCACACAATTATATCATGAAGTACTCCCTCATCGAACCCCCTCAACTACAAACACCCTCGTGACGCACTAAAGCGGTGATTCTAACCAATCAATGATGAATGCCAAGAATCGTCACCCTAAGTCTAGAGGTTATCAAAGAATCCAAGGTTCGAAACAGGGTTTACTAGTGGTCCTACAAGGTAAGTTCTATAAGCAGTGAGTGCTCTAATACACACCTCGCACAGCTGTTCTGTGTGCCACTACGAGGCGGGTTGGCGACTACCTAAGACGTACACATGAATGTTCGGCTTGTTTAGCTCACACCTAGCTCAACTCTTGTAAGAAAACAAGACACACACTTTTAGATTTGAAAATCAAGTAAGTGTATAAAAATAGGTAGGCACTCCCGAAAAGAAAGTCTCTCTATACGTACTAAGGGGAACTCACATTGTCTATCTCGGTCGCAAGTCACGCCCTATGCCTAAATTTCTCACACTCCTCGATTTTACCAATATTAAGATCTTTTTGATTGCCCTTTCTCAAATTTTTTAATTTTTTTTTTTAGATAATATTTCCTACTCTATATGCATGGGCCGACTCGAAAGAAGACTCGAAACTGACTCAATTTGGGTAGGTGGACTCAAAGTAAGAAAACGTGCAATCATATAATACGAACACATATATATATCACACAACACTATGACACAAACACACTTTACGACAACGACTACGAAACACACTACGACACAAACATCCTATATGCAATTGGTTCATGCAGACACGGACTTAGCTAATATTCAGAAAATCTCACCCCCACACTAGAATGCTTCGTTGTCCCCAACGAGTTTAGAGATCATGCAAGAGAACCCAACAATCAAATGTGTATGCCATAGATGAGATGGAGCATGACATGTACAAAGAAACACATAATTTTAGCTAAAGGAAGAAATACTCACAACCGCCTCAAGGGCGGGGACGACATCCACTCCAAGCAATCCCCAAGCACTAGTGGTGCCACTGTGCTCCTATATGGTCAGTGTGTTCTCGCACACCAGGGTAGACTGCCCTCCTCTGCTAAAATCTGTGTCTTGGAGAATCCCCAACTCGCATGCACGAGTCCCCATAAAGGTCGTGTGTGCCATGGCACACCGGGGTAGACTCTCCCATATCCTGCTCAAATATGTCACTCAAAAGATGTTTAAGGATATTTTTCTCTCCACTTTTTCTTCTTCCACCATCTCTTCTCGATCTTTCTCTTCTCAAGTGAACAAGAACAAATTCTCACAAGACGCGCAAATCTCAATAATGATGAACCCGGGTTGCAAAAGTGAAAGATCTCCGTAAACGTTTTCTTCTTCTTCTTCCAATTCATGAAAACCGTCATCATAACGATTTCAACAATAAGCTCAAGTCTCTCATGTGGTGGAAATCTATGAATGCCTTCATTACCCGTTTTCTCAATTTGCGATATCTTCATTGAAATTTCAAACGGCAACACATAAAATATGAAAGTTTGAGTACCTTCATCACCTTCGTTTGAAACACCCGAATCATCAACTAATTCAATTTCGGCGTCTTGTTCATCTTCAATGATCTCAAACTCGAGATGCTCCATCAAATTTTCGACCGGAGTGTCAAGCTCATCAACATTGATTCCTCGAAGACAACTTTCAATCTCACTAAAAACCGCATCATGCTTCTCCCTCATACTTGATTCAAGCCATGAACCGATGTTTGGACAAATTGGGATATTCAACGGCTCATCATCCTCTACTTTAAGCGTTGGAAAGGTTGGAGCATCCTCTTGATTTGGATGGAGAACAAATTGTGCGTCCATGTGTGTTGTCTCCATTCCCATTCTTGTTGCTCGTTGTCGCCATTCTTCCACATTAGGAATCATCTCCTCAAGCAAGCAACCAAGGAAGAAGAGTAACTTAGTGGGAGGGGTTAAGTCATTAGGACGAAAGGTATAGCGTTGTATCTCCATGGCTACCCTCTCTCTAATGCCATTCACATGACACTCTTTCACGAATTGCCCATATGCAAGGTTGCATGCTTCAAATATGCTCGCAAAACGGCAATATTTCTCATCCTCCATGCTTAAAGTAGAATGTCTGCACACAAAAAAATCTCAAGAAATATCGTGAGATAATAAGAATAGAAAATAACAAAAAAAAAGTTCCCTAAAGCTAATAATTCTAACTAATTCAACCGAAGTCCCCGGCAACGGCGCCAAAAACTTGACACGATCTAACCGCAAGTGTACGGCTGTCGCATGTAGTAATATCCGGTAATCCGGGTTTGTCGAACCCAAGGGACTTGTCGTGAATTAACTAAGATGATTAACTTTGTGTGGGCAAGCAATTGGATTGTTTTATTAAACTAAGAAAATTTAAAGAACAAATTATAAAAATTGAGACTAATACGAGGGATAAGTATCAGGATATCTCTACGGGTCACTAGGTATTTCTCGCGATATCGGATTTATGTTTTGTTAACACGATGATTTATTATTCTAGCTAAACGAGCATGAATGTGTTGAAGGTGTCTCAACCAACACCAATACTTAAACTAGCAAAGCCGATGTCTCTAGCCTAAACAAGTTCAAGTATGCCTTAAGATCATTAATCTACTCTTTGTTCTAGCTAACTAGCAAGATTTCTCAACCCTAGATACGGCTAGTGTGTATTTCAATTTTCCGGGCAATGAATATTGATGTCTCTAACATTCATAACCTAGCTCTATCCTATCAATACGTCTATTGATAGCAAAGAAGAATTAAACACATAAAATACACATAGCTAGATAAAAAGTTCATCAATTAAGCATAATAGCATGAAATCAAATCCATAAATCACAAATATCGTGATCAAACCCTAGCTCCCTACGAGATACCCTGATAAAAGTGTTTAGCTACTCAAAAACATGATTCACGTACAAAGTTTCGTGATCAAATAACAAAAATAGAGAAGAAACGGAGTTTTAGAGGTCAAACGAATGATTCCAAGCTTCCTTGATCGTCTCCTAAGCTCCAAGCTCTCTTCAACGTGATAGAGTACGTGATTATCCCCAAAAACATGCCCTAACAAAGTCTAATACGTTCTCCCAATGTTTAGAATAAGTTAGGAGTAATTACAAAGCAACCCCAAAAAGTTACAAACAAAATCTGCCCGAACTAGGTCGTGTGACCTAGTTAAGTAGGTCGTGCGACCTACTGTGCTGCCCAGAACAGGTCGTGTGACCTGTGTAGTAGGTCGCATGACCTACTGAAACAAGCTGGAATCGCTAACTAGGTCGTGTGACCTAGTAACTAGGTCATACGACCTAGTTGCTTCATCAAATCTTTCCATCTTCTTCCCACTTGTTCCTCTTGCTTCCGAATCACTTCCCGAGCATCGTTTCTTCATTCAATCCTCCATTTTGAGCTATCCTCATGCCTCAACACTCGTATCATCTTCTCTTGAGCCTCTCTAGCACTTGATCCATCAACTCTCGCTTTCCTTCCCAAATCTTGAGCTCGCATCACTTCCGAAGTTCGTTTCCTCTATCCACTTGCTCCTCGCGTGCTCCGGTCCTGAAAATCACAACACGAACACCCCGCGAAGATCAAATATGACAAAATAAGATAAATAGCACGTAAAACAATGCAAGAAACGCCCGGACTTCACATTTTAGCGTACGAACTCATTTTCTCAAATAAACACATGATCTACTCGAAAAGACGCAACATTCTCCATTATAAGCACACAAAACGTAGCAAAATAAGCAATAAAATAACTCTGAAAACGGAGTTATCAACTACCCCCACACTACATTTTGCTCGTCCCGAGCAAATCCCAACTTTCACATCATGTCCAAGCCACAAACTCAACTAGCTTTCAACCCACTATATTGCATACATAACCAAATATTAGCCGACTTGACGCAAACAAGACTCAATTCACAACTCGATTCATGCAACAATATGATGCAATGCAAATTAGACTCGATCCTAAACACATATATTTACACACACACACAAAACTAAACTTTTTTTTTTCTTTTTGGCGAGATCGGACAATCTCAAGTCCTTAAATCGGTTCTCATGGAGTGATGATCAATTTAGATACAAGGCGTGAATTGAAACTAAACTTGACAACAAGAATTTCCCTTAGATCGTATAGAGAACCTAACCTTACTAAATACAAGAGTATCCTACCTCTTCGCGTGTGTCGATAAATAAGAGGCTACGCTAGGCTAAGCCACATCCAAGGTACGAGCTCCTAATCCGCTAACGGTTTTAGAATGTTGAGGCTTAGGGACTTAAGGATAATCATGATGAAACACGTCCTAAAGCGTCACATTCTCACATTATAACCCACATCTCACACACCCTCACCACGATGATAGAAACCGCAACCCGAAACTCACCGTCTCCGGCCCTCGATTCCCTCAAACCCCCGGTACAATTACGATCCCGTGGCCACCGTCTTGAGTCGTGCACAAAATTCAAACCGTCGTTACCGAAATAGTTGCTTCTTCCACTCGATTTTTGTTAAGCTCAATCTCTTTCCTTTATTCCATCTCTCCTTTTTTTCTCTTTTTTTTTTTCATTCCTTTTTTTTTTCTCTTTCTTTTTTATATATAAAATTCCACAATCAACACAATCCTTCCAAATGTACGAGTGGTCTTCCAAGAGTAGTCAAACGAGTATGTTAGGGGAAGAAAACAAACAATCCAATGAATGAGCATCACATATAAAATTCCTCCTCCCCTAACTCTATGAAGTACATGGTGCCACTAAACAAAGCCGCAAACAAATCAAATCACATGTGTGGGGATGGAGTCGTCGCAAGCTCGATCTCGATGTCCGTGGTCAAAAGTCGACACCCCCACACTCGAATGTAGTCACGTCCCCTCTCAAATAATCAAAACAATGTAAGTCTCGTGCCTAATCCAACCAAACCTCCTACACCACGATGAATGAGATCCAGTACCTAGCACGATCCACCAATTAAATCACCCAACCCAATTTGTGCGTATTAGATGTCACGCACTCACGGCTCTCCACAACTGTGTCCATGATGTAATGACATGGAACTTGACACGATCCAACCGTTTGGAAAAGTCAGGATATCTCTACGGGTCACTAGGTATTTCACACGATATTGGATTTATGTTTTGTTAACACGATTAACATTTATCTAGCTAAACGAGCACAATTACGTTGAAGATGTCTCAACCAACTCCTATGTTTAAACTATTGAAAACTGATTTCTCTAGCCTAATTGAGTTTAAACACGCATTACGAGAATTTGTCTACTCTTTGTTCTAGCTAACTAGCAAGATTTCTCAACCCTAGATACGGCTAGTGCGTATTTCAATTTTCCGGGCAATGAATATTGATGTCTCTAACATTCATAACCTAGCTCTATCCTATCAATACGTCTATTGATAGCAAAGAAGAATTAAACACATAAAATACACATAGCTAGATAAAAAGTTCATCAATTAAGCATAATAGCATGAAATCAAATCCATAAATCACAAATATCGTGATCAAACCCTAGCTCCCTACGAGATACCCTGATAAAAGTGTTTAGCTACTCAAAAACATGATTCACGTACAAAGTTTCGTGATCAAATAACAAAAATAGAGAAGAAACGGAGTTTTAGAGGTCAAACGAATGATTCCAAGCTTCCTTGATCGTCTCCTAAGCTCCAAGCTCTCTTCAACGTGATAGAGTACGTGATTATCCCCAAAAACATGCCCTAACAAAGTCTAATACGTTCTCCCAATGTTTAGAATAAGTTAGGAGTAATTACAAAGCAACCCCAAAAAGTTACAAACAAAATCTGCCCGAACTAGGTCGTGTGACCTAGTTAAGTAGGTCGTGCGACCTACTGTGCTGCCCAGAACAGGTCGTGTGACCTGTGTAGTAGGTCGCATGACCTACTGAAACAAGCTGGAATCGCTAACTAGGTCGTGTGACCTAGTAACTAGGTCATACGACCTAGTTGCTTCATCAAATCTTTCCATCTTCTTCCCACTTGTTCCTCTTGCTTCCGAATCACTTCCCGAGCATCGTTTCTTCATTCAATCCTCCATTTTGAGCTATCCTCATGCCTCAACACTCGTATCATCTTCTCTTGAGCCTCTCTAGCACTTGATCCATCAACTCTCGCTTTCCTTCCCAAATCTTGAGCTCGCATCACTTCCGAAGTTCGTTTCCTCTATCCACTTGCTCCTCGCGTGCTCCGGTCCTGAAAATCACAACACGAACACCCCGCGAAGATCAAATATGACAAAATAAGATAAATAGCACGTAAAACAATGCAAGAAACGCCCGGACTTCACATTTTAGCGTACGAACTCATTTTCTCAAATAAACACATGATCTACTCGAAAAGACGCAACATTCTCCATTATAAGCACACAAAACGTAGCAAAATAAGCAATAAAATAACTCTGAAAACGGAGTTATCAACTACCCCCACACTACATTTTGCTCGTCCCGAGCAAATCCCAACTTTCACATCATGTCCAAGCCACAAACTCAACTAGCTTTCAACCCACTATATTGCATACATAACCAAATATTAGCCGACTTGACGCAAACAAGACTCAATTCACAACTCGATTCATGCAACAATATGATGCAATGCAAATTAGACTCGATCCTAAACACATATATTTACACACACACACAAAACTAAACTTTTTTTTTTCTTTTTGGCGAGATCGGACAATCTCAAGTCCTTAAATCGGTTCTCATGGAGTGATGATCAATTTAGATACAAGGCGTGAATTGAAACTAAACTTGACAACAAGAATTTCCCTTAGATCGTATAGAGAACCTAACCTTACTAAATACAAGAGTATCCTACCTCTTCGCGTGTGTCGATAAATAAGAGGCTACGCTAGGCTAAGCCACATCCAAGGTACGAGCTCCTAATGCGCTAACGGTTTTAGAATGTTGAGGCTTAGGGACTTAAGGATAATCATGATGAAACACGTCCTAAAGCGTCACATTCTCACATTATAACCCACATCTCACACACCCTCACCACGATGATAGAAACCGCAACCCGAAACTCACCGTCTCCGGCCCTCGATTCCCTCAAACCCCCGGTACAATTACGATCCCGTGGCCACCGTCTTGAGTCGTGCACAAAATTCAAACCGTCGTTACCGAAATAGTTGCTTCTTCCACTCGATTTTTGTTAAGCTCAATCTCTTTCCTTTATTCCATCTCTCCTTTTTTTCTCTTTTTTTTTTTTTCATTCCTTTTTTTTTTCTCTTTCTTTTTTATATATAAAATTCCACAATCAACACAATCCTTCCAAATGTACGAGTGGTCTTCCAAGAGTAGTCAAACGAGTATGTTAGGGGAAGAAAACAAACAATCCAATGAATGAGTATCACATATAAAATTCCTCCTCCCCTAACTCTATGAAGTACATGGTGCCACTAAACAAAGCCGCAAACAAATCAAATCACATGTGTGGGGATGGAGTCGTCGCAAGCTCGATCTCGATGTCCGTGGTCAAAAGTCGACACCCCCACACTCGAATGTAGTCACGTCCCCTCTCAAATAATCAAAACAATGTAAGTCTCGTGCCTAATCCAACCAAACCTCCTACACCACGATGAATGAGATCCAGTACCTAGCACGATCCACCAATTAAATCACCCAACCCAATTTGTGCGTATTAGATGTCACGCACTCACGGCTCTCCACAACTGTGTCCATGATGTAATGACATGGAACTTGACACGATCCAACCGTTTGGAAAAGTCAGGATATCTCTACGGGTCACTAGGTATTTCACACGATATTGGATTTATGTTTTGTTAACACGATTAACATTTATCTAGCTAAACGAGCACAATTACGTTGAAGATGTCTCAACCAACTCCTATGTTTAAACTATTGAAAACTGATTTCTCTAGCCTAATTGAGTTTAAACACGCATTACGAGAATTTGTCTACTCTTTGTTCTAGCTAACTAGCAAGATTTCTCAACCCTAGATACGGCTAGTGCGTATTTCAATTTTCCGGGCAATGAATATTGATGTCTCTAACATTCATAACCTAGCTCTATCCTATCAATACGTCTATTGATAGCAAAGAAGAATTAAACACATAAAATACACATAGCTAGATAAAAAGTTCATCAATTAAGCATAATAGCATGAAATCAAATCCATAAATCACAAATATCGTGATCAAACCCTAGCTCCCTACGAGATACCCTGATAAAAGTGTTTAGCTACTCAAAAACATGATTCACGTACAAAGTTTCGTGATCAAATAACAAAAATAGAGAAGAAACGGAGTTTTAGAGGTCAAACGAATGATTCCAAGCTTCCTTGATCGTCTCCTAAGCTCCAAGCTCTCTTCAACGTGATAGAGTACGTGATTATCCCCAAAAACATGCCCTAACAAAGTCTAATACGTTCTCCCAATGTTTAGAATAAGTTAGGAGTAATTACAAAGCAACCCCAAAAAGTTACAAACAAAATCTGCCCGAACTAGGTCGTGTGACCTAGTTAAGTAGGTCGTGCGACCTACTGTGCTGCCCAGAACAGGTCGTGTGACCTGTGTAGTAGGTCGCATGACCTACTGAAACAAGCTGGAATCGCTAACTAGGTCGTGTGACCTAGTAACTAGGTCATACGACCTAGTTGCTTCATCAAATCTTTCCATCTTCTTCCCACTTGTTCCTCTTGCTTCCGAATCACTTCCCGAGCATCGTTTCTTCATTCAATCCTCCATTTTGAGCTATCCTCATGCCTCAACACTCGTATCATCTTCTCTTGAGCCTCTCTAGCACTTGATCCATCAACTCTCGCTTTCCTTCCCAAATCTTGAGCTCGCATCACTTCCGAAGTTCGTTTCCTCTATCCACTTGCTCCTCGCGTGCTCCGGTCCTGAAAATCACAACACGAACACCCCGCGAAGATCAAATATGACAAAATAAGATAAATAGCACGTAAAACAATGCAAGAAACGCCCGGACTTCACATTTTAGCGTACGAACTCATTTTCTCAAATAAACACATGATCTACTCGAAAAGACGCAACATTCTCCATTATAAGCACACAAAACGTAGCAAAATAAGCAATAAAATAACTCTGAAAACGGAGTTATCAACTACCCCCACACTACATTTTGCTCGTCCCGAGCAAATCCCAACTTTCACATCATGTCCAAGCCACAAACTCAACTAGCTTTCAACCCACTATATTGCATACATAACCAAATATTAGCCGACTTGACGCAAACAAGACTCAATTCACAACTCGATTCATGCAACAATATGATGCAATGCAAATTAGACTCGATCCTAAACACATATATTTACACACACACACAAAACTAAACTTTTTTTTTTCTTTTTGGCGAGATCGGACAATCTCAAGTCCTTAAATCGGTTCTCATGGAGTGATGATCAATTTAGATACAAGGCGTGAATTGAAACTAAACTTGACAACAAGAATTTCCCTTAGATCGTATAGAGAACCTAACCTTACTAAATACAAGAGTATCCTACCTCTTCGCGTGTGTCGATAAATAAGAGGCTACGCTAGGCTAAGCCACATCCAAGGTACGAGCTCCTAATCCGCTAACGGTTTTAGAATGTTGAGGCTTAGGGACTTAAGGATAATCATGATGAAACACGTCCTAAAGCGTCACATTCTCACATTATAACCCACATCTCACACACCCTCACCACGATGATAGAAACCGCAACCCGAAACTCACCGTCTCCGGCCCTCGATTCCCTCAAACCCCCGGTACAATTACGATCCCGTGGCCACCGTCTTGAGTCGTGCACAAAATTCAAACCGTCGTTACCGAAATAGTTGCTTCTTCCACTCGATTTTTGTTAAGCTCAATCTCTTTCCTTTATTCCATCTCTCCTTTTTTTCTCTTTTTTTTTTCATTCCTTTTTTTTTTTCTCTTTCTTTTTTATATATAAAATTCCACAATCAACACAATCCTTCCAAATGTACGAGTGGTCTTCCAAGAGTAGTCAAACGAGTATGTTAGGGGAAGAAAACAAACAATCCAATGAATGAGTATCACATATAAAATTCCTCCTCCCCTAACTCTATGAAGTACATGGTGCCACTAAACAAAGCCGCAAACAAATCAAATCACATGTGTGGGGATGGAGTCGTCGCAAGCTCGATCTCGATGTCCGTGGTCAAAAGTCGACACCCCCACACTCGAATGTAGTCACGTCCCCTCTCAAATAATCAAAACAATGTAAGTCTCGTGCCTAATCCAACCAAACCTCCTACACCACGATGAATGAGATCCAGTACCTAGCACGATCCACCAATTAAATCACCCAACCCAATTTGTGCGTATTAGATGTCACGCACTCACGGCTCTCCACAACTGTGTCCATGATGTAATGACATGGAACTTGACACGATCCAACCGTTTGGAAAAGTCAGGATATCTCTACGGGTCACTAGGTATTTCACACGATATTGGATTTATGTTTTGTTAACACGATTAACATTTATCTAGCTAAACGAGCACAATTACGTTGAAGATGTCTCAACCAACTCCTATGTTTAAACTATTGAAAACTGATTTCTCTAGCCTAATTGAGTTTAAACACGCATTACGAGAATTTGTCTACTCTTTGTTCTAGCTAACTAGCAAGATTTCTCAACCCTAGATACGGCTAGTGCGTATTTCAATTTTCCGGGCAATGAATATTGATGTCTCTAACATTCATAACCTAGCTCTATCCTATCAATACGTCTATTGATAGCAAAGAAGAATTAAACACATAAAATACACATAGCTAGATAAAAAGTTCATCAATTAAGCATAATAGCATGAAATCAAATCCATAAATCACAAATATCGTGATCAAACCCTAGCTCCCTACGAGATACCCTGATAAAAGTGTTTAGCTACTCAAAAACATGATTCACGTACAAAGTTTCGTGATCAAATAACAAAAATAGAGAAGAAACGGAGTTTTAGAGGTCAAACGAATGATTCCAAGCTTCCTTGATCGTCTCCTAAGCTCCAAGCTCTCTTCAACGTGATAGAGTACGTGATTATCCCCAAAAACATGCCCTAACAAAGTCTAATACGTTCTCCCAATGTTTAGAATAAGTTAGGAGTAATTACAAAGCAACCCCAAAAAGTTACAAACAAAATCTGCCCGAACTAGGTCGTGTGACCTAGTTAAGTAGGTCGTGCGACCTACTGTGCTGCCCAGAACAGGTCGTGTGACCTGTGTAGTAGGTCGCATGACCTACTGAAACAAGCTGGAATCGCTAACTAGGTCGTGTGACCTAGTAACTAGGTCATACGACCTAGTTGCTTCATCAAATCTTTCCATCTTCTTCCCACTTGTTCCTCTTGCTTCCGAATCACTTCCCGAGCATCGTTTCTTCATTCAATCCTCCATTTTGAGCTATCCTCATGCCTCAACACTCGTATCATCTTCTCTTGAGCCTCTCTAGCACTTGATCCATCAACTCTCGCTTTCCTTCCCAAATCTTGAGCTCGCATCACTTCCGAAGTTCGTTTCCTCTATCCACTTGCTCCTCGCGTGCTCCGGTCCTGAAAATCACAACACGAACACCCCGCGAAGATCAAATATGACAAAATAAGATAAATAGCACGTAAAACAATGCAAGAAACGCCCGGACTTCACATTTTAGCGTACGAACTCATTTTCTCAAATAAACACATGATCTACTCGAAAAGACGCAACATTCTCCATTATAAGCACACAAAACGTAGCAAAATAAGCAATAAAATAACTCTGAAAACGGAGTTATCATACGACGAAACCGACGAATGGGACACCCGGGAGCAGCCTCGGTATGGCAATCGCCACGAACGTCACCCGCACTGGTACCAGACAGACATGGTCCGAAGCTACGGATGGAGGGTTCCCGATTTTCAGGCATTGACCCACATACTTGGATATTTAAGGTTCAAGAGTATTATACTTATTATCGGGTTACGCCAGTTGAACGGCTCTGCTTAGTTGGTGTATTGTTAGAGGGTGAAGAAACCGAATGGTTTTGTTATCGTTGTAATAATTACGGGTTTGTCAGTTGGGACGCTTTTTTGCAGGAGGTACAAGTTCGATTTGATTCCAACTATTATCATGACTACTTTAGTCAATTAGCCAAATTGCGCCAGCAGACGAATGTCCTTTCTTATTATCTGAGTTTGAGAAGCTTCTCAACTAGATTGGACCAACTTCTGAAGAACATCTGATCTCCTTGTTTGCTTCGGGTTTGAAGGATCCGTTGGGCCGTGAGTTGGGTCTACGCCAGCCCATTTCACTCACGGAGGCCTTTTCTCTTGCTCGTGAGCTCGAAGCCATTCGCTCTCCCGCGCCAGCACAGGACATCATTGTTGCTCACTCGGTTACGTCCAAGGTTTCCCCAGCTCAGTCTCCATCCACGGCACCCCGTCTTACACCGACCGAATGCCAGGTCAGAATGAACAAGGGTCTTTGTTTTCGCTGCGGTGAAAAGTTCGTCAGCGGGCATAAGTGTGTGGGCCAGTTGCGACTCATGGATGCAGACACTCAGGGGACACAGCCAGCTGATAATGTACTTATTGAGGATGACGTTTCAGGTCTCTACAGTATGATTAGCTCCGATCAGCTCAGCGCTTTGCGCCTCGTAGGAACCATACACGGTAAGCCACTTTCTGTTCTCATTCACGACGACTCGACGAAGAATTTCATCCACCCAACTTTGGTCAAACAGTTCAGTTACCGGTCAAGCCGACACCATTCATGGTTAGGGTGGGCAATGGAGAGTTCCTACACTGCGACACCACATGCGGACATGTTGAGCTTGTTACGCAGGGGTCTTCGTTTTCAGCCGAATTGTACATCTTGGAGTTTCACGGTTCACAGGTTGCTGGGCATGCTTTGGCTCCAATACTTGGGCGAGGTGGTCACCGATTACTTCGAGAAGACATTGGTATTCCAGCACGACGACAAGCGTGTGGTTTTACAGGGATTGACAGCAGCAGCACTGCGTTGTCATCGTTCTTTCTTTCGCCTTGAGGACAAGGCGGTCGTCAACCAGGGGGGAGTTGATACGGGTACGTATCCTGACACAAAAACAGGCCTTAGACGTGGAACAGGCGAACGAGTTGCACCCGGCTATCTCAAGGACTACGTCACGAAGTAGTCGCTTATTTATTCTATTAATTTATTTTAATTATTAAAGTAGTAGAAAGTATTTAATTGTTTAGGGGTCTTAGCATGATGAGTTAATTGTTAGAGGGAGTGTTAGGGTAATTAGTCGTTAGCCAATTAGTATTTATATGTTGCTCCGGTTCAGTTATTTTTATCAGATGAATTGAGAAATAATTTCTTCGTTTGATCAACCCTAGTTTGTTAGGAAAAGTATCGTAGACTCAGCTACGTGATCAGTTTTTGACGATTTTCACAAAATTGTTAACAACCTGATACATCACGGTATCAGGCGAGCTATCACTTGTTTCTAAATTAGGATTTGAGACTGCCAGCAAAATTGGGGTCTACAAGCTGGATTTCAAGGAAAGGAAATGGGTCGATATGGACTCATTGGGAGATTGGGTTGTGGTTATTTGCACGAATCAGAGTATTGCATTCTCACCAATGGGCCTTTTGAAGTACAAGGAGAATTGTGTATATTTTGAAGACTACGTTTACAACTTAAACGTTGGCTCCGTCGCATAGATTTTTTTTGGAATGTTTCTTATAGACATGATAGGTATCACGCACAGACATGTTAGTAGTTACATACATTTATGCTTTTTTTATGCATTAATTTGAATTATTCTCGTGAAGGTGGTATTCTTTTTACCGTTCTGTTTGGAACACATCATTGTAATGACCTAGTACTAGTTACCCCTCTCTCACTTATTATTCTACGGTCTCTGGGGTGTGGTTTTGTGCAACGGTCAGTATGTTTCGTTATTGCCTATGGACCCTTCAAAATACATGAAGAATGTGTATATTTTGAAGACAACCATCGGATGGCAACGAGCGTTCATCTCATCTACATTTATAACTATGAGGATGGTTCATTGGCAAAACTCATCCTTGAAGTTCTTTGATCTTCTTGAGTCTTCCGGATAGAGATTGAGTTTTGTTTTTCTCTAACATGATTGCTGCATTATGTTTTTGGTTAAGACTACCATTTGTGTTGGTTTGCGATAATTTAAACTTTCTTGAAGGTGATAAAGAAGATTTGCTGGAGGTTGGTTAATTGTTTCCTTTTGATTGATTCATCGATCTGGTTACGCTTTGGCTTGCTTGTACATTAATAAAACAAACACAAGCACAAGCAAGTAATCTCTTTTATATCTGGTCTTTAAACATGCCCATAGTAATTGGTATAAGTTAATTGGTATAAGTTACTCTGATATAGTCCGCACCTGCCATAATTTGCCGAAACAAAATAGTAAAATTACTACTTTAAACATGTACAGTTTAATTGTTGATATGAATAGTAAAACAAATATGAGCTCTTAGATAGTGTTAAACTAGTTTTGAACCCGTGCGATGCACGGAAAAAATCATGTCTATCAAGACAATGTAATCGAGTCACGAAAATCATTAATTTTCTAAGGTTTAATTCCCGACATGAAATATCTCGAAGGCATATATTTATTTCTACAAAGATATGATGATTAGTGTATTTTGAAATAATAAGAGGACAATAAGTTTGAAAAAAAAGTAAAAGAAGAAGAAGAAGAAGATTTCATACCAATATGCGAACTCGTTAGTAGTTTGTTCTTAAGTAGTTGGATAAAACTGCTCCCATATTAGATATGATACTAAATAACTTATATAGATGTTATGTTCCGTTACAACGCACATTCTTGTCCCGTGCACATCTGACTTTGGATTCAATAAATGTATCTTTGATTAAGTTAATTTTGCTTGAACTACAAAAACATTAAATAATGGTGATTGCAATTGACTGCAAGACTGAGATGTCTTTCTTCATGATGCAAATGGTTTACCAATATTCTAAGATAAAAATATATCCGTTCACAATATCAATATATTACATTAAACTCTTTTTTTCTTCTGTTGGCAGCTTCAATTTATAAAAGGTAACTAACATAAGTGAACCAATCCACTACACGAAGAATTATCATTCAACATTTATGTGGACAAACTTAAGGATGGGCAATATACATGAAAATTTAAAAATATATTTTCATAACGTTAATTCTATGACTCAAAGTGATGAATTATTGATCGTTTCGTCTTCCTAATAAGTTATCTTTTATGAAATCGTCAAGATCTTAAATCCATTGCCTTATCGCATCGATAACTTCTACGTTATAATTTTCATTTTCTTCCTATAGAGACAAAATGATGAAAAAATGTATTAACATAATTTAAATATTGGTGACACAACTTGAAAATACCCCAAACTTATGCAATGTGAGATCAAGGAGTGATAATTTTAATACTTAAATGCGAATGAAAATCAATTATTTGTTGTTTTAATGTGAACTAAATAAGCAATAGTAGATCAATGTTTACAAATCTCGAAAAGACAAAATAAACAAAAACAAATAAATTAATAATAGTGCCAAATGATTCAAAGTAGTATGAACATCTATACTCATATAGTGTTTACTTCCGTCCTTCATCAGCGGAGCTTCTTCAAGTATAGTCGTTTTTTACCTGTAGAAAAAATAATATGAATATGAAAAAAGTTCCTTTAGAAACAAACTAAAGCAAATACAAAGGTTGAACCTGATTCAAAATGATTATGATAGAAAAATAGAGACGAGATAAAAATGGTGTTTACACTTGGCGAATGCACAGACAGAGATGCTAGTGTTTCTCATATATACATGTCTAGTGATAGTTTAATTTGGAAAATATATTATGAGCAACAATTACAAAGTTTTATTAGGCATGTTTACATTATAAATCGTGTAGGTTACCACTTTTGAAACTGAAATGAACTAAACAAAATCGATCATTTGGAGAGAAATAAGTGTAATCATGAATTGTTGACTTTTTCAAATCAAATTGTTTTTTTGAGAGCTATATATTTGATATATAGAATTTATTGAATAATGAATTATTGTCATGGGCTTAAATGTATGCAAATTTCCTTTTAAAAAAGAATATGCCCATGCATATGTGTGCATATGCTTATTTTTCTTCTAATTATTTAGTCAAAATTTTCAAAGATTCTCTCAAATGAAAACTGATTTGATAATAAAGCATTTCATTCGTTAATCAGTTACTTGATTGATTTTTTTCCGTTAATCACCCCCATTTTTTTCACGAATCCATCATCAATGTATATAATATGCCCTTTTTATACTATTTTAGACGTATTTAATTTCTCTCATTTCCGTTTATAAACATCAGACATACTATTTTGGAAGAATTTCAATTTCAATGTGGATACTATTTTAGACGTATTTAATTTCTCTAATTTCCGTTTATAAACATCTGACATACTATTTTGGAAGAATTTCAATTTCAATGTGGATAAAAATATTAATTATTTGTACAATGCCCTGTGGCACTCTCTCGATGAAACTCTAAAATGTCCACGTGGCATTTTCTCATGATAAGTTGAAGAAGACATTCTCAAATAGTATATATAGATTGGTTGAGTTTTTCTATAAAGTAAACTGAAAGACGCTCCCCCTTCTTTCCGTCCCAAAACGATAGTCTCTCATATGAATTTTGCACAGATTGATTTTTTTTCTTATAAAAAGTCAGATACTTTTTGCCTTACATTCCTCCATACCCATTTTCAAATTATCCACTTCCAAAATAAAGGTACAGCAGAAGGTCTATAAATTAATGATCTTGGAACAACATACTATTGATTAAAAAGAGATTAATTTACTGATTACTTGGCCTAGTGGTCGAGACTTGGGATTTAAGGGTTTGCTCCCCTTAAGGTCTTCAAACCGCACGAAGACCAATAATCCATGGGACTTGAAGTCCCTTGAATTTATTCAAGGTACGTGCAAGTTGACCTGAAAACCATAGTTATCTAAAAGTAGTAATCTCACGAGAGACGTAAACCCAGTTCCAGTGAAATAGCATGCCATCCTCACGAGAGACGTAAACCAGCATGGAAAAACCGGATTCACATGCTTGCAGTTGAACTGCGCCAATAGGCAACCCATGGATTGCCCCAAAGTTTGAACTTAAGACCCTATGTGTAACACCCAACCCTAGAGTACTGGAGAAACTTCACTTAGGTTCCTCAAATTAGGATCGACTCGGAGCGATTTAACAACGCAACGAAAAACAAAACGAAATTAAACTACGAACAAGAACACGACGATTTACGTGGTTCACCAAATTGGCTACATCCACGGTCCACACCCACTTCAGTATGATGAACGAATGAAAAGTACAAAAGATGTCTCAGCCTCTCTCTGTGATGTGATACCCTAACCCTAGAGCTAGGTTAATATATATAGAGATAACTAATATGAAATTGCTTGTAAACCCCTCGAATTTAGACTAGGTTACAAAACAGTCTTCACACTTAACAATCTCCCACATGAAGACTGATTAATTCTGAGTGTACTTCTCCCAGCTTCAATTCAACATCCTCCATGAGTGTGGACTTGGCCCCTCATCATGCAACTAGGCCAACCGAAGCCAAGCAGGTTCTCAACTTCTCCAAGGTCACAACCTTGTTAAACATATCCGCAGGATTCTGGCTCGTGTGGATCTTCTCCAACTTTATCACATCCTTCTCCAAAAGTGAACAAATGAAGTGATACCTGACGTCGATGTGTTTCGTCCTTGCATGAAAAGTGGAATTCTTCGCCAGATGAATTGCACTATGACTGTCACTATAAAGCTTGCAACTTTTCTGCTTCTTCCCAAGTTCCCTCAAGAAACACTGTAGCCAAACAATCTCTTTGCATGCTTCCTTAGCTGCTACATATTCGACTTCAGTAGTAGATAGGGCAACAATTTTCTGCAACCTCGAAACCCAACTGATTGCTCCACTGCCAAGCGTAAACACATAGCCTGTAGTGCTCTTTCTTCTGTCCACATCACCAGCCATGTCTGAATCAACATACCCTTTCAAACTGATCGCCGACCCTCCATAGCACAAAGCTACATCCTATGTACCTCTCAGATACCTGAAAATCCACTTCACAACTCTCCAATGCTCCTTAGCGGGATTTCTCATGAATCTGCTAACAAATCCCACTGCTTGGGCAATATCTGGATGTGTGCACACCATAGCATACATCAAGCTTCCCACAACAGATGCATAAGGAACTTTAGCCATGTATTTCTTCTCCTCATCTGTAGCTGGCCTCTGGTCTTTCGAAAGTTTGAAGTTACTCGCCAATGGAGTACTCACTGGTTTAGCATCATGCATGTTAAACCTCTTCAAGACTTTCTGAACATAATCAGTTTGTGACAAAACTAGCTTCTTGCCAATTCTATCCCTGTTGATTCTCATGCCAAGGATTTGCTTTGCAGGTCCCAAATCCTTCATTGAGAACTCCTTAGACAAGCTCTCTTTCAGCTTCTGAATTTCCCCCATGCTTGATCCTGCAACAAGTATATCATCCACATACAACAAGAGAATAATGTAAGAATTCTTGAACCTCTTGAAGTAGCAACAGTGATCCCCGTGACACTTCTTGTATCCTTGCCTAGACATGAAGTTATCAAACTTCTTGTACCACTGCCTCGGTGCCTGCTTCAAGCCATACAAACTCTTCCTTAGTGTGCACACCATATTCTCTTTACCTGCTGCTTTGTACCCTTGTGGTTGTACCATGTAGATGTCTTCTTCTAAATCTCCGTGTAGAAAGGCTGTCTTGACATCTAACTGCTCAAGGTGCAAATCTTCAACTGCCACAATGCTAAGTACCGTGTGGATGGTGGAAATCTACACAACTGGAGAGAAGATTTCAGTGAAGTCTACGCCTGCTTTCTGCTGAAATCCTTTTACCACCAGTCTAGCCTTGTACCTCTTTGATCCATCACGCTCCTCCTTAAGTCTGTAAACCCACTTGTTGTGCAAAGCCTTCTTCCCTCGTGGCAACTCCACAAGATTCCATGTCTTATTGGAGTAGAGAGACTGCATCTCATCATTCATTGCATGCTCCCACTTGACTCTGGCTTCACTCTGAACTAATTCCTCGAAGCTCTCGGGTTTACCACTATCTGTGAGCAAAAGATATGGAAATGATGATAAATAACGAGCTGGAGTCTGACCTTCAGTCGACCTTCTTGAAACTCTTCGTGTTGGAGCGACTGCTTCAATTTCTGAACTTTGTACTGGAGCAGGGGCTTCAACTTGTGGTTGGACGTCTCCAATATCAAGATATACTGTTTCCTTCTCATCTGAAACCTGTCCCTGTTTCCAATCCTTGTACATAACTGACTCGTTAAATACCACATCCATGCTTCTAACAACTTTGTGCTTATCGAAATCCCAAAATCGATAGCCAAAACTGTTAATGCCATATCCGAGAAACGCACCCTTCTTCGACTTAGGATCTAACTTGGACCTCTGTTCAGCATCAACATGAACATAAGCGGTACATCCAAATGTTCTCAAATGCGACAAACATACCTGTTTTCCTGTCCAAGCTTCCTCAGGCAATCCAAAGTCTAGTGCTGTCGATGGACCTCTGTTGATTAAGTATGCATCTGGGTTCACTGCCTCAGCCCAAAATGACTTAGGCAATCCAGCGTGTATCCTCATGCACCTTGCACGCTCTGTGAGTGTTCTATTCATGCGCTCTGCAAATCCATTCTGTCTAGGCTTGTTTGGAATTGTCTTATGTCTTTTGATGCCGTTCTCATCGTAGAACTCCTCAAACTCATTGCTGCAATACTCGCCACCATTGTCAAATCTCAAACACTTAAGTTTCTGACCTGTCTCGTTCTCAACAATAGCCTTCCACTTCTTAAACACATCAAATACATCTGATTTGTTCTTTAAGAAGTAAACCCATAGTTTTCTAGTGGCATCATCAATAAAAGTAACAAAGTAAGACACACCTCCATTAGAACCTAACTTCGCTGGACCCCATACATCTGTATGCACTAACTCCAACCTGTTGAGCTTTCTACTGCGGCTAACTTTGGTGAAGCTGGCTCTCTTCTTCTTCCCGTAGACACAATCCTCGCAAAACTCCAAATCAAGTTCCTTCAAACCCTTGAGCTTGCCTGTTTTGAGCATTATCTGCATGCCCTTTTCACTCATGTTTCCTAGCTTGTGGTGCCAGGTACTTGTGCCAATATCAGAAGACGCGACAGCTATGGTACTGTCCGTTCCTAAAGTCACATACAAATTACCCTCCTTCTTACCGTGAGCGATCACCATAGATCCTCTTGTTACTTTCCAGGAATCAACTCCAAAAGTAGTTTTGCAACCTGATGCTGCAAGCTGGCCTACCGAGATAAGATTCCTCTTCAACATCGGGACATGTTTAACATCAGTCAACTGCAACGCTGTTCCATTATCCAAGTTCAGTTGGATTTCTCCCTTCCCAACAATCTTACATGCCTCATCGTCTCCGAGATACACCTTCCCGAAGTCACCCTGCACATAATTATGACGAATATCTTTTCTACCTGTCGCATGGAACGAAGCACCAGAATCGACCACCCACACATCCTCCTTTGAGGATACATATAATGTTAATGTTTCTGGATCACTTTCTGAAATATTAATAGAATCGTTACCTTTGTGGTTGTCTGACTTCTTCTTGCTTGGATTCTTGCACTCCCTTGCAAAATGTCCGCTTTCACCGCAGTTGTAGCACTCAATGTCCTTAATGTCCTTTTTCTTCCACTTTGACTTTGACTTAGATCGACCTCGATCCTTGTTTCCGTTCTTCCTGTCTGCTGATCGACCTATCTGCTCGACATACAACGCACCATAAGAGGATTTGCTAGATCCACTGCTCTTCCTGCGCATCTCTTCACCGAGTACCGTGCTCACCACGTTGTCGTACCCTAGCTTGTCTTTTCCAGCAGAATTGCTCACAGCAGCCACTACGCCACCCCAACTCTTGGGTAACCCGGACAGAACCAACAGTGCCTTCATCTCGTCATCAAAACAGGTAATCCCAACGGATTCCAGCTGGCTTATGACGATGTTTAAATCATTCAGGTGCTGGGAAACATTACCACTCTCGACCATCCTCATGTCAAAGAGCTTTTGCATGAGAAACACCTTGTTTGCTGCTGAAGGTTTCTCATACATCTGTGAGAGAGCATCCATCAAACCCTTCGTCGTCGTTTCTTTCGACACATTGAACAGAACTGACGATGCGAGACTCAATCTCACAAGTCCTAGGGATTTTCTTTCCAGTATCTTCCACTGTTCGTCTTTAATTTCGCTTGGTTTCTTCTCAACTCCGTCCAACGGCAAGTACAAGTCCTTCTGATACAAATAGTCTTCTATCTGCATCTTCCATAGGCTGAAATTCATACCGTGCAGATTCTCAACAAAGAGACCTGACCAACAGATCTGGAACGTCCAAAAACCCCTAGCTTGACTCCTGTTTCAAGTCAATCGGATTCCTGGGCGCTGAGATACATCCAAAACAAATTTGAACCAAACACGCACAATATCTGAAACTGAGGCAGCGTGGGCGAGAAGCACTTGATTGCTTCTCCTGTGCAGCAGTCGTTTGTCTTCTTCCTACTCACACAAGCAGCTTGTGTGTTTCCTCACACTGTTCGGTGACTCAGAGAACCAAACCAACCCCTCTGGTTGGTCACAAATTGGCAAACAACACAACCCTTCGTTGGGTCCACAAAAAAGCAACTAACCTGCCTACCCACAATTGAAAGAAAAAGATTTAACAATTGTGATTCATAGTTACCTGTTTGAAAAAGTAATTGGTTGCCGCCGTCTTCGTCAACCACAAGCGCTATGCTACGCCGCCGATGAATTGAAGAACAAAAAAACTATTTTTTTCTTTCAGTCCGATGCACGATTTGACCGGGCTCTGATACAAGTTGTTAGGATCGACTCCGAGCGATTTAACAAAGCAACGAAAAACAAAACGAAATTAAACTACGAACAAGAACACGAAGATTTACGTGGTTCACCAAATTGACTACATCCACGGTCCACACCCACTTCACTATGATGAACGAATGAAAAGTACAAAAGATCTCTCAACCTCTTTCTGTGATGTGATACCCTAACCCTAGAGCTAGGTTAATATATATATAGAGATAACTAATATGAAATTTAGTACTGCAACTCGGGCGGGCTGGTCGGGTTGGCACCCTTGACCGAGCCTGACTTCGGTCGAGGCTGCCCAAGCCCAGCCCAGCCCGAGTTAAGAGCATTTTACCAACCCGCCCGAGCCCAAATTCGTACAAATCAATTCGGGTTCGGGATGAATTCCGGGCTAGTACATTAAACTTTATACCTTCTTTAATACATAAGAGAATAATAAATTATTGGTAAAAAAAGAAAATTAACTTGTTCAAAAACTAAAACTATGGTTAAAACCGCTAATAATCAAAAGAAAACAAACATATTTGTCTGAAATATGCTACATAATTATCTCAAAATGTAATACTTATAGGTGGTTGTCATGCAAATCGGGAAATTCGGGTTAACCCGCATAATTGTGCCCAAGCCCGACCCTAATTGCAATTCGGATGGAGAATTTATGTCCAAGCCCGTCCAAATTACTAAAACTACATGTTCGGGCCCTATTTTACTTCGGGCTGGGCTCGGGTTGGTGGGGTTCAACCCGCCCAAGTTGCACCCCTAATGAAATTTCTTGTAAACCCCTCTAATTTAGACTAGGTTACAAAACAATCTTCACACTTAACACCTCAGACTCTCGGGAATGTCCTCCGCTAAGCATGAGAGATGCTCAGGGTGGAGTCTAACCCCAACAGTCTTGTAACAAGACATCATTAAAGAAACTAAAGCTTAATATAAACTTACTATCATGTAGTTTGCATACTTTGTAGTGTATACTTCTAAGTGATTGGCTATCTCCACAGTTTCCCGCGTACTCACTTTCTTCTCTAACATCTTCAAGCTCCATGGAATGCATACTTAAATAACTTCTGACAGAGTTACTATCTTCTCGAGTAACTTGGTCCGAATTGTTCAAATATGCGGGCATGACTTTGAAGTATACTACAACATATCATCGGCAAACAGATGGGCAAAGTGAGAGGTTCAACCAATACTTGGATGTATATCCCAGGTGTATGACTAATGATAGGCCTTACAAATGGTCTAAGTGGCACAGTTTGGCAGAATAGTGATATAACACTAATTTACCACTGTTCTCTACAATCAACTCCATTTGAGGCTCTTTATGCTTACAAGCTACACCATTTTTCTTTCCATCAACTCAACAAAGATGGTACCTCTGAGGTGGACTCATTCCTTCACGACAGAGTTGTGTTGATTCAATTTCTCAAATATAACTTGTCCAAAGTATAAGAGAGTATGTAACTCTTTGCTAATAAGAAGTGAAAGAGAATTCCAAGTTGGTGATTGAGTGTATTGAAACTTCAATCTTACAGGCTACAGTCAGTCATGATCACACTCAATTACAAGCTATCTGTCAGGTTTTATGGCCAATTTAAGATGCTGACAAGAGTGGGCATGGTTGCTTAGAAGCTCTAATTACCAGAGTCCTCCAAAGTGCACAATGTGTTCCATTTGTCATCGCTTGAGAAATCACTCCAAGGTGCAAACATGCTATTGATCAAAGTCCACATGTGGGCATTGATTCCCATTTCTTGTAGAGCCAGTTGCTATCTTGATAGGAGATTGGTAAGACAAGGGTCCTCTTATACAGTTCAGGTACTCACTCAATGGGCTAATCTCTCACGTGTCGAAGCTACTGGGGAGGACTACTACCAGCTCAAGGCATATATTCACCAATTTGATTAACGAGTGAATGAATCATCTCAAGCTGGGGGTGTGGGGCTTTTCATGATCCTTGCTCATTTCTAAAGATCGGCGAGGATTCCGACTAGTTTACCGAATTCTCACTGTCGGTTTCCAAATATGATAATCAATAGTGAGATTATATTTTACCTAGAATGGTGCCGTTATGCTCCACCTAGGTTGCGTTCTTTACACTACAGCAACCCTTGATTGGTCCCTGTAAATTATAAAGTGGCATTGACCGTTATCAATTCAATCAAGTACTGGTAAATACATTTAGACTCACCTAATTCTTGTATTTTTTTTACTCTTATCTATATAAAGTGATGACTTGTATTGAAATGATATCGACTTGAAGAATTCATTTCCCTTTTCTGATGACCAATTCACATCCTACTGCCGTAAGTTGTGTCACCAGTTGATTTCTAAAGTTGAAGATTAGATCCATTAATTATAGTGATCAGAACAACCCATACTAATCTCAGCCTCCATTCGCGAATCAACGCACATCGAACCCACAAAAGCAAACCTAGAGAGAGAAGAGAGAGAAAGTAGAGATAGAGAAAAGAGAGAGAGAAAGTAGGGAGCAGTTGCTAGTGGTCATGGAATTTGGCGGCTTTGAGATCACAAAAAAACACATTACACAAACATAGTCATTATGTCAAATTGTAATGGTTCAAAGTGTATTTACCACCGTATTAAGAATAAAGAAACTAGAATGCGTAATTCATCATCTTTCACTCAAAATTAACAATAAAAACCTCTAAAAAATTTACAATAAAAAATAGGGTCAATTACGTACTATCCACCTCCAGTTTGGAATAATAATCAATGTACCACCCCCAATTTCAAAAATATATTATAACCACTCTAAAAAAAAACTATATTATCACCACCTCAAGTTTATAATTGTTATCAATTAAAAACTGGGTTCCATTTCGTCCATACTTTTCCGTTACTTAACGGATTTTTAGGGGTAAAGTGGTCAAATAAAGAAAAAGTTTTTTTTAGATAAGAGAAAAGGTTTTTTTAGAAGGAATAAAAGTTTTAATAAAGAAAAAGAATAAATAAAATGATCAAGAAGGTGCGGTCACCATTGCCTGCCGAATCCTCTTCATCGCCTTCTTCTCCGTCCTTTTAGGGACATGGTGAGCCAAAGGCAGAAACTAGCTCGGAAAATGAACAAGAAAATGAGAAACAAGCCACGAGTTTCTTTAAAAAAAAGAAGAAGCCACGAGTTTGTGGTTTTAGATCTGTCTCTCTCCTTCTCACTCTCCCTCTCAATCACTCAGTCATTCCATCTCTCTTTCTCTCAATTTCATTCGCTTCATGTCTCTGAATCTCTTACGCTACCTCTATCTCCTCTGTAATCGGTGGCGGTGTGTGGTGGCGTCAGTGATTGTTGCAGTGGTGGTATCGGCCTCCTTGAGGACTCACTGGGGCTTGGAGGGATGGGAGAGTGGGGATGTGCTCCCAGATCTTGTTCAGGTCCAGAGGGTTCACTTTTTTTCACAGCCGGCGAGCCTCAAACACCGATCAAGCACACAAGCTAAATCCAAAAACCCAGCTCTTATTATGTACAGAATCAGACAAACTGGAGAACCAAGAACTGGAACTAATTCCAGATGTGGAATCGAAATAAGGGAATCGGGAAATTGGGAATTTTCCTAAATTCGACAGACAAACACGAGGGGAAAACATGAGTATAGGGCTGGATTTTGGTTTGTTTCGGTCTTGAGATGGCGGAGATGTTATGGGTTGTGGTGATGGTGGTGTTTGTAGTAGGTAAGGGTGGTGGTTTTAGCGTTGATGTTCGCCAGTTCTGAATTTGTGATGACGACGACAGTGGTTTTACGGCTGTGCCAGTGGTGTTGTTCTTCGAGTTCATATCTTTTGAACAGTGGTAGTGGTGGTGCTAGAATGGTGGTAATGGCGGTTACGTGGTGGTTTTTCTGTGTTCATATTTTTGAATTGACCAATTTACCCCTAAAGTCCGTTAACTAACGGAAAAATTTGGACTGAATGTAACCCAGTTGTTAATTGTTAACAATTACAAACTTGAGGTGGTGATAATATAGTTTTGAAACAGGGAGTGGTACATGAATCATTACCCTAAGCTGTAAGTAATAGACCAAAAAATATAGGCTTAATTACTTAACGCATACCTCCAGTATACTGAAACTAACACATTGCAACCTCCACTTTTAGAATGAGCTTATTGCATCCCCCGTTTGCAATAAATCATACTTGTTGAAGCTGGTAAAAAAAATTATCCCAACACCATCCATAAGTTAAGGGTAAATTTGGCAATTCCCAAAAACTAATAAAAATAAATAAAAAAGAAAATAACAAAAAATAAAAAGGCATGAAAATAAGGATGAAGAAGAAGACGAGATGAGGATGTTTCTCTACCTCTGTTCATCCCCTCACTGTCGCCTCTCTCTGTCCTCTCTATCTATTCATCTCTCTCGCTCGTTTTTTATTCAATTACAGAGCACAAATGAGAGAGAAGCTATTTCATCGAAAGGGATTTTCAATTGAAGAAATCTTGTAAACTCGGTGGTTCCAAAATTGAAGAAATCTTGCTCTGCTCCTGATCTCGAACGCATCGCCATCATCGCCGTTGTCGCTGTCCTCTCTTCTACAAATTTGTCACCGTTAGACAAGCTAGAATATGTCCAGTATCTACTTGAGATCCATTTTATATGCTGTTTTTGGTAACCCACTTTCTATTCCTGATCGACTATCGAACTTATGCTTCAGTGCTCAAAATTTCTCATACCCAATCGGTGGTTTAGGTTTACTGTGATGTATCGATTTGCTTGTTTTATCAAGTAGATGCTTTTATAAAGCTTGTGAAATTGTGCTTGTATATTGGTTTCACAAAGATGGCTGCCAATCATGAAGCATTTTTGTCCGGGGATGGCCACCACTTTCTGAAAAAAGTTTGAATGGAGATTCTTCTTTGGCTAACTTACATCAGAATCTTACACTAAAACGAAAGGCGTTGGTCAACTGGAGACTTGATGCATGGGTGCTAAGGCTCCTTACCGCTGGGATGTTTGACTACTCGCTTAAATGGAGTAATAATGTGAGTGATTGGTTTTATATGGTGTTTGAGTATAAGAAGACGAGGAATTAGCATGGTTTCATTAAAAACCAGCCGGAATGTGGGTTTAAATCGCTGGAATCTGGGTTACTTAGGTGGTGTTGGGTGTGTTCATACATTAGAGTGAACATACAATTTTACCCTTCTAATAAAAGGACATGGTAGTCAATTTATTTTACCAGTTTCATTAAGTATGATTTATTGCAAATGGGGGATGCAATAAGGCTATTTTAGAAATGGGGGTTGCAATGTGTTAGTTTGAATATACTGGGGGTATGTATTAAGTAATTAAGCCAAAAATATATACTATAATTTTCAGAACTGGGGATTAGGGTTCTTCACAAACCCACCAAAATCGCCATACCTCTCTCTCTCACCCTCTCTCGTTTTCTGTACGATTTCATCAAGATGGACACTGTTACCGGCGACCAGAATCATCAGCGTCGCGATTGGTCTTGTCTGGATTACGATCTCACAGACCATATATTCAGAAGGTACTTAACTTTCCCCGATTTGCTCCGTTGTCGAAACGTCTGCACTTCATGGCGATCTGTTTCCCACACCATCCTCTCATCGTCCCCTATAAACTCCCCTGTTTTGGTTCTCCCTAAGAGTTGCCTTCCCCAACAGCAGCAGATCATCTCTTCCAACGGAGACTTCTTCGCAAACAATCATTTTCAGTTATGCTGCTTTTTCAACCCTGTCGCTTGCGAATTGTATCCACTCAGCGAAAAATCAAAACAGCTATTAACCCGGAGAAGGGTCGTTGGATTATCAAAAGGGTGGGCTTTATTCCAGGGGTTTGATGATGATGATTTGGTCCTGTTCAATGCTCCCACCGGTGTAAGCATTCGGATGCCTTGCTCTGTCGTTCCTAAGTATGAGATCAAGAAAGCTGTTTTCTGGGGTGGTGACCCTATTTTGGACGCCAAGAGAAACGACCATAGCCATGGCATTGTAGCCATGACAAATACTCGGCTTCCTGATATCACTTTTGGCATATGGGGAGACACAAGGACTAAGCATACCATCCCAGATTTGAAATATTTACTTCATGATGTTATATACTTTAATGGATTGGTGTATGGGGTTTTTAGGAAGGGCCGTATTCAAGCCTGGGATTCTTCTAATCAAATTGTCGATAGCTTTGGCGGCTTTACTCCTACTAAGGTAGAGCATTTTCTGCCAAGCTTTAACACAGGAAAGGAGTTGGCACCGAGTAACGAGTTGCATTTGGTTGATTCGTCGGGCGAGCTATGGCTTGTTTCAAAACTAGGGTTACGGGCAATGAGCAAAATTGGGGTCTACAAGTTGGATTTCAAGGAAAAGAAATGGGTCGATATGGAATCATTGGGCGACCGGGTCGTGGTTTTGTGCAAGAATCAGAGTATTGCATTCTCACCTTTGGGCACTTCAAGGTACAAGAGGAATTGTGTATATTTTGAAGACTACTATGATGAATCCACATCTTGGTATAGTTGCCGTTGCATGTATGTTTACAACTTGGAGGATGGGTCCATCGTAAAGAGTCTTTTGTATAAAACATGATCGGTACGTAGCACACACATGTCAGTAGTTCCAGATATTTATGTTTTCTCTTGCTCTAATTTGAATTATTCTCGTGAATCTGGTTTCATGTTACCTTTTTTGTTTGGGACTTATCATTGTAATGACCGAATACCAGTTACCCTTCTCTCACATATGGGCTCCGCTTCTCTACAGTCCCCCTGGGATTGGGTTCTGGTTTTGTGCAAGGGTCAGTCTATTTCGTTATTGCCTATGTAGCCTTCAGAATACAAGAAGAATTATGTTTTGAAGACATCAACCAGATGACAACCAGCGATCATTTTACATCTTGGAGGATGGTTCTGTGGCGAAAACTCTTCTGTGAAGAACTTGAATGTTCTTTGAGTTTTCCGGATAGGATTTGAGTTATGTTTTTCTTCGACATGATTGATTGATGCATTGTGTTTTTGGTTAGTACCACCATTTGTGTTGGTTTGCGATCTCATACTTCCTTGAAGGTGATTTGGAATATTTGAGGGAGGTTTGTTTACTTGTTTCCTTCTACGTTGAATAGTTTTCTTATAGAAGTTTTGCGTGTGTTTCTTCTACATATGGGAGACTAACCACATTAGAGAGACCTAATCGTAGTTTCCCTTATCTCCGTATAAGTGATTGGCTTTGCTACGATCCCAAGACGTGTTATTGGGACCAAACTGCCAGAATTGAGTCAGGCAAAAGACAAACCCGGCCGATGTCATGAGTACGCAGTCAATCATAATAAGTTGCGTATTTGATTGATTCGTCTGGTGAGGTTTAGCTTGCTTCTAAACTTGGGGTTGTGATTAAAACTATTCTTTGCCTTTAAACATAATAATGTAGAATCATTTTCAGCCAAGCTTTGGTTTTGTGTAGGAATTATCAGTGCTTTACGTTCTTGCCTTAGAGCATCTAAAGTACTGTAGAAATTATGTATAGTCTGTGGGTACAACGATTAAATGGGTAGGCCGTGCCTGCTATGCTTACAATAGAACTTGAAGGATGACTTGTGAATTCCATAAACTAAAGAAGGATTATTTGTCAAGATAACTCCCAGCCCCCTACAATACATATGTAAAGGTTTGTTAAATTCAATGATAAACTCAGTATGTATTTCTATTCCGATTCAAACATGTAAATAATACACAATACATGGGAGGTCCTGATCTTTAAGGATATGAAACTGTCTTGGTGATTGACTAGATGTGATCAGGTCCAGATACTGCTCAAAGTGTGATCTGCTATCATGCCCCTTCAAAATAAGCCGCTAGTAGAGTTGTCAATCTTGTCCTTGAGCAAGTGGAACTGACCAGGTGAGAGAGGCTTTATTAGGAGGTCGGCAAGTCGTCATCTGAAGAAACATGGGCAAAAAAATCTACGACAAAATATTGAAGAAAAAGATACGTGTGTTTGGTCTAAAAATTATTCAGTTCAAAAGTTCTATAAAAGATTCGAAGACCCAACTATTTCTTAAGTTCATTTTTACACTATGAACTTCTAAGTCAAATTCAGAAGTCCATCTTAAGTCACACACAAAACACTACTCCCCCATGAGCTATCCGAAGGAAACCTGATTGAACTTGAACAGTGAAATGATAACCCACATGCTTCATGCGAGAGTGAAACATTGAATTTGAGCTTAGCTGAGTTGCACAAATATTGTCACAATGAATTACCAGAGTTGTTGGTACTTGCACACCTAGTTCAGCCATAAGCGAGCATATTCAACGTATTTATGCATCAGCAGCTAGCAATGGACCAATATTCAGCCTCTGTAGAGGATCGCTTCTTGGAACTCCAGTAAATGAGATTGCGGCAAAAAATCGTAGAAGAATAGTCATCCTTATTACCCTCCCAATCAGCATCACAAAACCCATGAAGGGATAGGGGAGAATCACTACGTAGCAAAAATCCCATCATTCATCGTGCATGCCACATAGGTACCCCAAGATATGCTTAACACGTATCCAGTGCTCGCTTGTTGGTTGATGCATAAATTTGGACAATTTCTTCAACGCGAAGAAAATATCCGTTCGAGTGAGTGTGAGGTATTAAAGACGGTTATTGAAGACATTGAAGATGCACTTAGTGAAGACTGTACTTACTTTTACCCTATAGGGGGTGAAACTATTCTACTAGAAAGCGTAAATCACCTTTCTTTCTCCCAAAATATACAATTATTTTCGAAATTGGGGATTAGGGTTCTTCATCAGATTGGACACTGGTATGGGCGACCAGAATCATCAGCGTCGCGATTGGTCCAGTCTCGGTTACGATCTCACAGACCACATATTCACGTACTTACCTTTCCCCGATTTCTCCGTTGCCGAAACGTCTGCACATCATGGCGCTTTGTTTCCCACACCATCGTCTCATCTTTGCCATTAAATTCCCCTGTTTTGGTCCTCCCTAAGAGTTACCTTCCCCAGCAGCAGATCATCTCTTCTAACGAAGAAAGCAGCTACTTCTTCGGAAACAATTCCTATTAGTTATGCTGCTTTTTCAACCCTGTGGCTTGCCAATTGTATCCACTCAGCGACAAATCAAAACAGCTATTAAAACGGAGATGGGTCGTTGGATTATCAAAAGGGTGGGCTTTATTCAATAATGATGATGATGATGATGATGATGATGATGATGATGATGATATGGTGATGTTCAATGCTCCAACAGGTATATTCATTCGAATGCCTTGCTCTGTAATTCCTTCGATTCTGCTCAAGAAAGCTGTTTTCTGGGGTGGTGACCCCATTTTGGACACCAAGAGAAAAAACAATTGGCATGTCATGGTCGCTATGCAAAATATTGATCCTCCTAAGATCACTTTTGGCATTTGGGGAGACGCAAGGACTGAGTATACCATCCGAGATTTCTTACATCCTTGTGATGTTATATACTTTAATGGATTGGTGTATGCAGTTTTTAGGAAGGGCTTTATTCAATCTTGGGATTATAATCAAAATGTGGGTAGGTTTGGGGGCTTTACTCCTACTAATGTAAAGCATTTCATGCCAAGCTTTAACCCAGGAAAGGAGTTGGCATTGCATAACGAGCTGCATTTGGTTGACTCTTCAGGCGAGCTATCGCTTGTTTCTAAATTAGGGTTTGGGACTGTCAGAAAAATTGGGGTCTACAAGCTGGATTTCTAGGAAAGAAAATGGGTCGATATGGACTCATTGGGAGATCGGGTTGTGGTTTTGTGCACGAATCGGGGTATTGCATTCTCACCATTGGGCCTTTTAATGTACAAGAGGAACTGTGTATATTTTGAAGACTACGTTTTGCAACTTAAACGTTGGCTCCGTCGGATAGAGTTTTTTGGGAATGTTCTTATAAAACATGATAGGTATCTAGCACAGACATGTTAGTAGTTACATACATTTATATGCTTTTTTATGCATTAATTTGAATTATTCTCGTGAAGATGGTATTCTTTTTACCTCTCTGTTTGGAACACATCATTGTAATGACCTAGTACTAGTTACCCCTCTCACTTATCATTCTACGGTCTCTGGGGTGTGGGTTTGTGCAAGGGTCAGTATGTTTCGTTATTGCCTATGGACCCTTCAAAATACATGAAGAATGTGTATATTTTGAAGACAACCATCGGATGACAACGAGCGTTAATCTCATCTACTTTTATAACTATGAGGATGGTTCTGTGGCAAAACTCATCCGTGAAGAACTTGAATCTTCTTGAGTCTTCCGGATAGAGATTGAGTTTTGTTTTTCTCTAACATGATTGCTGCATTATGTCTTTGGTTAAGAATACCATTTGTGTTGGTTTGCGATAATTTAAACTTTCTTGAAGGTGATAAAGAAGATTTGCTGGAGGTTGGTTAATTGTTTCCTTTTGATTGATTCATCTGGTTACGCTTTGGCTTGCTTGTACATTAATAAAACAAACACAAGCACAAGCAAGTAATCTCTTGTATATCTGGTCTTTAAACATGCCCATAGTAATTGGTAGAAGTTACTCTGATATAGTCCGCACCTGCCATAATTTGCTGAAACAAAATAGTAAAATTACTACTTTAAACATGCGCAGTTTAATTGTTGATATGAATAGTAAAACAAATATGAAATTTGTTGAGTTTTTCTATAAAGTAAACTGAAAGACCGTCCCAAAACGATAGTCTCCCATATGAATTTTGCAGGATTGATTTTTTTTTTTCTTAAAAAAAGTCAGATACTTTTTGCCTTACATTCCTCCATACCCATTTTCAAATTATCCACTTCCAAAATAAAGGTACAGCAGAAGGTCTATAAATTAATGCTCTTAGAACAACATATTATTGATCAAAAAGAGATTAATTTACTGATTACTTGGCCTAGTGGTCGAGACTTGGGATTTAAGGGTTTGCTCCCCTTAAGGTCTTCAAACCGCACAAAGACCAATAATCCATGGGGCTTGAAGTCCCTTGAATTTATTCAAGGTACGTGCAAGTTGACCTGAAAACCATAGTTATCTAAAAGTAGTAATTATTAATTTATATATTAATAACCATTTCATTAAGTTTTGCATTGGAGATTAGTGTAATCGCTCTCTATTCTCTCCTCATATCTGTTGACAGTTTCTCCCCGTCGAATGCTTTTTACGAAGGTTTCTGGTAGTTTCTTTGCCTGAAATTGCAGAAGATATGATTGATGATTGATGTTTTATGAGAGATTTGTACTTGCAGTGGATTGTAGGTGTCTCTTTTTGCAGTTTCTTCCCGTCTTGTTATTGCTGAAGCTTTGGCTTTGACTGCTGGTCTTCCCCTTGTTAGACATCTGCTGCATTTGGATCATGTTGTTGCATGCACTGACTGTTTTGAATTGGTTAATGTCTTTAAAAGCACCCACCCTGATCATATTCTGGGACTCTTGTGGATAATTGCAGGCAGTATTGAGCAGTAATTTCCACATTCAGTTGGAGAATGAAGATTATGTCAATACTGACAACATCCATACTGACAATACTAAAGTTGTCACTCAATTTGGAAATTTAATGACAACTTCGAATATTGTCAAACAATGGGGGTGTTATGTGACAATATTCAGAAAATCCTCACCTATTGAGCGAGGCGGGGTCTTTTTTATAAATTTAAAAACAACATGGGTCAAAATACAATTAAAATTAATGCACTAGTATAAAGCGGTTTTTGTTCCCCCAGTTTCCGAGAAATTTTTAGATACTCCAAGAGCACCACGTAAGCACGACACTTGGTGCTCCACACCATTCATTAATTGACACATGTCCCACTAGTGTTAACCACTACCCCTATAGGTTATAGAAAAAAATCATATTCCTACTTGGCTATTTTCTCTCTCCCACTCACCCCACTTTCATTACACATGTTGAAATGTGAGTGGAATGGAGCACCACGTGGATTTGCACTATGAGCACCTCCAGTTTCCTCCCCAACCCGATTTATCTTCTCTGTTCCATCGAACCCTAGAAAGAGGTGGTCGCACAGACGGATCTTCCTTGCTCCGCTCATGTCGATATCAAAGGGCTTCTTCCACAGACGCTTCCGCAGGGCCAAATGACCCCAATATACTACTGTGGTAATACAATGGGGATGGGGGTCGAATATAGGATTTGCTTTGGTCTCCGAGCCAATCAGAAGAACTTTGGGGGGGGGGGGGGGGTTGATTATTGGGAGGAGGGGTGAGTGTTAAAGATTTGGCCTCTGAACTAATCGGGCAAACTTCGGGGGAGGTACTACTGTGGTACTACTAATGAGTGTTGTGGGTTTGCCAATAGTAAAATTTGGTCTCTCTGTTACCTGAATTTCATTATATTTTTATAATCTTGAATCATTAATTCAATTAGCTTATTTTTCTTCTCCTATTGAATCTATCATGTTATTCTGTAGTAATCCAAGTATCTACATTGTTATGTACATTTTTTTTGGTATTTTTGTTCGTGGTATGATTCTTATAGAGCTTTTCGTGATGTCATCCATCATTCTTACCTACAATGCCTAAAACTCCGAACAACACAGTGCAATTGACATCATATATCATTGTATTTATAGCAAGTGTGTCCCAAATTGAGTATTCTAGTTAAGCACCATGTTGGTTCCAAGTCTTCCTAGTAGTAGGTGTTGTTCTTTCTTGCTAAGGGCATTGATGCAATACTATACTGTGAAGATTGTTTCATACACTTCCCTTGAATATCTTGAAAGTTGACCGACGCAGTGAAAGTGTAATCTTCCAAACTCGAACGGGTGAAAGTGTCTTTGCAACAAACTTGAGAGGGTGAAAGTCTATTTTACCCTATTTTAACGCGTAAATCACCTTCTTACCCTCAAAATGTAGGTGCTCATAGAGCAAATCCACGTGGTTCTCCATTCCACTCACATTTCAACATGTGTAATAAAAGTGGGGTGAGTAGGAGAGAAAAAATAGCCAAGTAGGAATCTGTTTTTTTTTTCTATAACCTATAGGGGTAGTGGTTAACCCTAATGAGACATGTGTCAGTTAATGAATGGCGTGGAACACCAAGTGTCTGTGCTTACGTGGTGCTCTTGGAGTATCTAAAAGTTTCTCCAAAACTAGGGTTAGAGTTGTTCAAAAACCATTAGGGTTCATAAAAAACCCACCAAAATCGCCATTCCTCTTGCTCTCTCTATCTCTCTCTCTCTGCACGAGTTCATCAGAATGGAATCTGTTAGCAGCGACCAGAATCGTCACAGTCGTGACTGGTGTAGTCTTGGTTACGATCTCACAGATCACATTTTCAGAAACTACTTACCTTTCTCCGATTTGCTTACTCGTTGCCGAAACGTCGGCACATCATGGCGCTTTGTTTCCGACACCATCGTCTCATCTCTTCCAGTAAACTCCCCCGTTTTGGTGCTCCCTAAGAGTTTCCTTCCCCAGCAGATCATCCCTTCCGACGAAGAAAGCTGCCAACTCTTCCGTTTTGGCAGAACTCAGCTGTGCAGTTTCTTTAACCCTGTAGCTTGCGAATTGTATCCACTCAGCGACAAAGCAAAACAGCTTCTGAAAGGGAGATGCCTCATTGGATTAACAAAAGGGTGGGCTCTATTCGAAGGGCCGTTTCATGCTGATGGTTTGCTCATGTTCAATGCTCCCACATGTATATGCATTCGAATGCCTTGCCCCGAAAGTCTGATGAAGAAAGCTGTTTTGTGGGGTGGTGACCCAATTTTGGAAAAAAAAAGCCACGGCATTGTGGATATATCAGGAAGTTGGCCTCCTAATATCTGTGTTACGACTGCCATATCGGGAGACAAAAGGTTTAAGTATACCCTCCGATATTTATCATATCCTTGTGATGTTCTATACTTTAATAATTTGATTTATGCGGTTTTTGAGAAGGGCTTTATTAGGGCTTGGGACTCTAATCAAACCATCGGCACGTTTGGGGGCTTGACTCCTACTAAGTTAGAGCATTACCAGCCAAGCTTCAACCCAGGAAAGGAGTTGACATCCTCTCACGAGTTGGGTTAGGTTGATTCTTCGGGCGAGCTATGGCATGTTTCAAAATTGGGGTTGGGGACTGAATGCAAAATTGGAGTTTAAAAGCTGGATTTCAGGGAAAGGAAATGGGTCGATTTGGACTCATTGGGCGACTGGGTTGTGGCTTTGTACACGAATCAGAGTATCGCTTTCTCACCTTTGGGCCCTTCAACGTACAAGAGGAATTGTGTATATTTTGAAGACTATGAGGCCCCTACATCACTTAATCGTTGCATCTATGTTTATAACTTGGAGGATGGCTCCATCGCAAAGAGTCTTTTATGAGCGTTCTTATGAAATATCATCGGTACGTAGCACGGACATGGTAGTAGTTAGATATAATTATGTTTTCTCATGCACTAATTTGAATAATTCTCATGAAGCTGGTTTTCTTATTACCTTTCTATTTGGGACATATCATTGTAACGGCCTAGTACTAGTTACCCCTACCTCACATATGGGCTCGGCTTTTCTACAGTCGTGAGACTGAGTTGTGGTTTTGTGCAAGGGTCAATCAATTTCGTTCTTGGGAGCCTTCAAAGTATAAGAAGAATTGTGTCTGTGTTGAATACCACAACGAGATGATAATGAATGTTCATTTCATCCATGTTCACAACTTGGAGGATGGTACTGTGGGGGAAAACTCTTTGGTGAATAGCTTGAATTTTCTTGGGTCTTCAGGATAGACCTCGAGTTTTGTTTTTCATCAACATGATTGATTCCTATATCAAGTTTTTTGCTAGGACCATTTATGTTCGTTTCCAATAACTATTTTTTTTTGAAGGTGGTTAAGAATATTTTCCGAGGTTGGTTTTCTTGTTTCCTTTGGAGTTGAATAGTTTTCTTACAGAATGCCTTTTCTGGTTGTGTTTATTTTGCATTTGGGACTAACCATATTTGAGATCTGATATTAGTTTCCCTTATTTCCTTATAAGATATTGGGTTTGCTATGATTCCAAGGCGTGCGATGATAATGTGGTTGGAACAAAGCGGTTAGGATTGCCTCAAGGAAAAGACAAACCTGGCCAATATCATGAGTAGACAGGCAATCATATAAGTTGCATATTTGATTTATTTGTCTAGCGAGCTATTTCTTCCTTAAAACGATTTGGGTTTGCAAGCTAGATTTTAAACAATTGTTGATTCTTAATCATAATCTGGAATCACTGTCAGTCGCGGTTTCATTGTAGCTTCAGGACCATTTAATGTACAGTAGAAATAGTGTTTATTTTGATGATATGAAAAAGCCATGCGTTGTATGCTTTTTGTAGAACTTGAAGGATGGTTCTGTTAGTTCCATAAACACTAAAGAAGGTTGATTTGTCAAGAACTTAAAAGTATTTTGAGGGTGATTGGTGGATGTCATGCGTTTGATCTGAACATGCTAGGTTGTAAATATATTTCTTTCCCAATAAATGTAGAGAATTATATTAATTAAACAAAGACAAGCCTGCCATGAAGGATGCAACCAACTAATAAATCAGAAGTGGCTAAATGCTTGAGCTAGATATATACCGCAGGACTATAGAGCAAGATATATACAGTATATACATACATAAGACACAAAAGATGGTTTAGAGACAAGTGAATCACATGCAAAGGTTCAGTGTACCTCATAGTTAGTAAAATACGGGACGGAAATAAAACGTGATACGGTACGTACGTGTATTATACGATTTTAGGTTAAAAATACATTAGTAAAAATTCGGCTTAAAAATACGCGATTTGATTAATTCGAGTTTTCTATACGTACGTGTATAGTTCGTATACTAGTTATTCAATCGGAATTAAAAATACGGGTGCATTTCTTAGTATTTTAGCATATATAATGAGTTCTTTGTGTCACACATTTCCATCTTTTTATATTTTTATCAAATATTTAAAAATAATATGTAAAACATGTACTCAATTGTTTATCATTTATGATATTTACACTATTTACTCATAGCTAATTACTTGTGTAAAATAATATCATACTATCCAAATTACTTTTGTAAAAAAAAAGTTACTATGTATTCCCTAATCTTAAACATGTATTATTTTAAAACTTAATAATATAATACATAAGACTCAATATGCATGTATACAGGCACACACACACATATAATTATAGTTATTTTAACTTAATATTTACAAAGTTTTATAATAATACTTGTAAATATTTATAACAATACATATTTAAAATAGATAAATAGTAAGAAAATATTTAATAATAACTAATTATTAAAAGTTACACTATTTTGGATGATAAATTCTTCACTACAATATTGTTTTCAAGAAGTTTTATTCGGAAGTATTGTACGTTAAAACGTGAAATACGAGTATTAAACTTTTTTGCTCAAAAATTCGAGTATTTTACATTAGGTCCGGCAATAATACGAAATACGGAAGTATTTTTCATTTATACGTACGGACGGGTATTAAACGGAAAAATTTGAAGTATTTACTAACTAGGGTGTACCTTGTGAACTGAACAAAAAAATAGATTGCCTTTTTCTCAAGGTGAAAGATTAGTGTCCGTACGCGTGGCTCTCTCGTCGAAGCAGGGAATCAAGTTCAGTGAGACAGTCTATATAAATAGGAATACAAGAATAGTGTAAAGCATGAGCAATGGCAGTGTTGTTAAATAGTTCAACTTCTAATGACAAAGAAGCTCTATGCTTAGCACGAAAAGATATAGAAGCTCTCTCCTCATATGAGAGAGAGAGAGAGAGACCATGGGGGCTGTTAGAGGGAAACACAACATCCATGCTCCGTTAACTTGCAAGCTGCTATCATTCTCTGCGCGGAGCTGATCTTGAAGGACAACTGATGATAAATGTACTACCGGCCCTTTTCAGACTTGTGCGCCCGTGGAATTCCCTCCTCATCGAGTGGCGAGACACCTAAGCAAAGAGAAATACCAGGTTAAAGCTCTAACGATGTCGTTAACTCCTATAGAAAAGTATATACAAAATGATCACTACAGGAAATTTGGGTTATAGTGGCGGGTTCTTTACCAGCGGCTCCAATAGCCACTGCTATAGGAAGCCTGTGCCAGCGGTTGATAACAAAACGTCAGCAAAAAACTAAGCACCGGGTAGGAGGTAACCCGCTGCCTATGATGCACATAAACTCCGTGTAGGACGACGGCCCCGTTCCGGGAACACCCTGAACTTCGAAACTCCCTGGAATGCCACATGGCCTTTTGGTAAAAGTAATGATTCGTTTGATCTCCAACAACGAGGGCGGGGTGAAGTTGTTGATGCTGAATACCAGTTAGTTTAAGTATACCCTCCAATATTTATCATATCCTTGTGATGTTTTATACTTTAATAATTTGGTTTATGCGGTTTTTGAGAAGGGCTTTATTAGGGCTTGGGACTCTAATCAAACCATCGGTACATTTGGGGCTTGACTCCTACTAAGTTAGAGCATTACATGCCGAGCTTCAACCTAGGAAAGGAGTTGACTCCGATCACGAGTTGCGTTTGGTTGATTCTTTGGGCGAGCTATGACTTGTTTCGAAATTAGGTTTTGGGACTGAATGAAAAATTGGAGTCTACAAGCTAGATTTCAGGGAAAGGAAATGGGTGGATATACGCACAATGGGTGACAGGGTTCTATTTTGTGCAAGAATCAGAGTATCGCATTCTCACCTTTGGGCCCTTCAAAGTACAAGAGGAATCGTTTATATTTTGAATGTTGGAGTAGATGTCCTAGAGGCGATCTTATTTAGTATGAACAATGTTTTTGGCTAGAATATTCATTTATTATTGGGAGATATTTAATATAATGAAGTCCTTAGATTGCAATTGCTGTTTATCTTAAATATCTCTAGTCATGTATATTGATTAATATGACGATCATTATAGACTAGTATGTGGGTAGATTGATTTGAATATATCAAGTCTAACACATTGTTATGCATTAGGAGTAATGGCATACTTGATTGACCCACCATGAGAAGGCTACGTATAAATTACGTTAATGTCGATTCTCGTAGTGACAATGGTGATGTAGTCCTTAGACTTGAAGTCACTAGATACTCTAGTTGTGAAATATCATGTTTTGATACTTTCCAACGTTACACCGTAATTGGGTAACTATAAAGATGGTAATCCGACATGATAGGAATCAAGCTGAGAGATGGTAGTGATGTAGAGATCATTTGTCCCTCCCACATAATGGGAGTAAATATCCACGACCACTCGAGGGGTAGTGCTTATGGAATGTCTAGCGAGACTCAGATAAATCAATATGTGCTATTGATGCTATATGTACAGATATGCCTATTCCCAGGATCGAGAAACTATAGATTGGATATATGAGTGTGACACTTATGTCTCGTGTCCTATCCGGATATGGAGGCAAATGGACATATACAACGCGGTAACATTGGGCGCATAGTTTGTCGGATCAGTGACTATTTCTATTAGTTCGGTGGCATAGATGTGTTGCTAGACACCGCTTTATGTTTGAAATTGTTACTACCAAGTAGAACCCTACAGGGTCACACACCTTATGGATTAAAATGGATGTGGATATTAATTAGTAGAAATAGTTAATTAAAATGATCAAAAGACAACCACATGCAAAGTTAGTTGGACTAAGTTTCAAAGTGGACTAATCGGTGTATGGACATGATTAGTGTAGGGGCAAGTTTGTAGTTAATAAGGAGTTATTAACTATAAAACGACGAGCCTAGCTAATTATTTCTCATGAGTTGTCATTAAGTGAAATAAGAGAGCAAGGAGAGAGACCACAACAAGGAGCCGCCCCCTTGTCGTCGGCCTCAACACGTCGGCCTCACCAAGTGGTTTGGCCACTTGGTTTCTCCGTTTTTCATTATCTTTTCGCCTCCCTCTTTCAAGTAGCTAGCACTAGACATGGAGGGAGTTCCAGCTTGCAATCCTAGGTGTGGATACCGGTAGAGATGTGGACATCATTCTGGATTGTGATCACACAAACAAATAAGGTACACAATCGTCTTCCTTTATCACGTTACGATATCTTGCCTACAATCCGTGGAGGGATTTAATCAAGAATTTAATTTTGTATTTCGGCTGCGTAACTTGCATCAAAACCCTATATTGAAGACTATGATGGGCGTACGTCAATTCCTATAGCATGTATGTTTACAACTTGGACAATGGATCCTTCGAAAAAGAGTCTTTTGTGAGCGTTCTTATGAAACATCATCGATACCTAGCATGGACATGGTAGTAGTTACATATATTTATGTTTTCTCATGTAGTATTTGAATTATTCTCGTGAAGATGGTTTTCTTGTTACCCTGTTTTGGACTTATCGTTGTAATGACATAGTATTAGTTACCTTCTAGCATAAATGGGATTGGCTTTTCTACTGCCCTCCTGAGATCGAGTTGTTGTTTTGTGAAAGGATCAATGAATTCGTTATTGCCTATAGACCCTGTTGGGTTTGGACGTAGGTAACGCAGCGGAATAACAAAAATTAATCCTACTCAAAGCCCACCAAGGATCACAGGAAGAGACATCATAACATGATTAAGGTCATAGAAGATGTGTACCTTTTGATTTGTGAGATCACACGAAGAATGATGTCCTCGTCTCTACGGTTGATCCACGTCTAGAGGTGAGATCTAGATTCTTCCTTCAAACAAGTGCTAGCTTGAACCCGGAGGAAGAGGGACGAAGATCAAAGCAACAAAGCAACAAAGGCACAAGGGAGGGGCGGCCTCCTCTTTGCCGTCGGGTAAAGGCGCGGACGGGGCTAGGGTTTCGGCCCTCTAGTTTGTCTTGCTCTCTCTTTTGCTCTCTCCCACTCTTTGTGTTATGTCTAATAATAACTCATATGGGAATGAAGCTAGAGCCTCTTATATATATACTCCAACAACTCCTTGTTGTTTCCATATTAGAGTTTTCTTGTTCTAGTAGGACTAGAACTATTCCCTTCCTTGCAAATTAGTCCTACTAAGTTTGCGAGGTGTTGCACAATGATCCTTCTATTAATTAATCTATATTAATTAATCCCAAATCTAGCTCTACTCTATTTGACGTGTGACCCCATAGGTTTCTATATAGTTGGTAGTAACTATTACTAACATGGAGCGGTGTCTAGCAACACATCCATGCCACCCAACCAATATAAATAGTCAGTGATCCCGACAAACCTTTGTGCCCAATATATCATATTGCATTATCCCTTTGTCTCCATATCTGGATTGGACACGAGACATAAATAGTCACACTCTTATATCCAATCCATAGTTCCTCGATCCTGGGAATATGCTTATACTTGCAGATAACATTAATATCTCTATATTAATTTATCTGAGTCTGGCCAGACATTCAATAAGCCTCATCCCTCGAGTGGCCGTGGATATTTACCCCCATTATGTGGGAGGGACAAATCCTATCTACATCACTACGATCTCTAAGCTTGCTTCCTATCACGCCCGATAGCCACCTTTATGATTACCCAGTTACGGTGTAACGTTTGATAACATCAAAGCGCAATATTTCACAACTAGAGTATCTAGTGACTTCAAGTCCAAGGATTGCAATAATATTAGCACTACGAAAAGCGATTGTGACTTCACATAATCTAATGTATCCTTTTCGTCGTGGTTCAATCCAGTATGCCATTACTCCTAATGCATACCCATGTGTTAGACTTGATATCTCCATATCAATCTATCCACATACTAGTCTATACTTGATTGTCCTATTAATCAATATAATGGACTAGGGATATTTAAGATAAATAACACAATTTATCTAAGGACTTCATTATATTAAATATCGCCATAAATAATAAATGAATATTCTAGCCAAAACATTGTTCATACTAAATCTACGATTGCCTCTAGGGAATCTATTCCAACAGTCTCCCACTTGCACTAGAGCCAATCTGGCGCATCTCGTATGCCTATAGATCTGGCGTGCCCTTCATGCTTTCGTTGCGCAAGAGGTTTCGTGAGCGGATCTGACACGTTGTCATCCGTCGGAATCTTGCACATCTTCACATCTCCTCGATCGATCATATCACGAATAAGATGGAATCTCCTAAGTACATGCTTTGACTTTTGGTGCGATCTTGGTTCCTTTGCCTGTGCGATTGCCCCAGAGTTGTCACAGTACAAATCTATGGGATCCACTATGCTAGGGACCACACCGAGCTCAGCGATAAACTTCTTTATCCATACTCCCTCTTTTTCCGCTTCCGCAGCAGCTATGTACTCAGCTTCTGTTGTAGAATCAGCAACTGTGCCTTGCTTGGAACTCTTCCAGCTTACAGCTCCTCCATTCAGGCAAAACACGTATCCAGACTGCGATCTGTAATCATCCTTGTCGGTTTGGAAGCTTGCGTCAGTGTAACCCTTTACACTTAGCTCTTCCATTCCTCCAAATATCAAGAATACATCCTTAGTTCTTCTCAAGTACTTTAGGATGTTCTTGACAGCAATCCAGTGACTCTCACCCGGATTGGACTGATATCTGCTCACCACACTCAACGCGTATGATACGTATGGTCTAGTACATAGCATGGCGTACATGATGGATCCTATGGCCGAAGCATAGGGTATCCTGCTCATGCGGTCCTTCTCCATCTCGTTGGAGGGACAGTCATTCTTGGAAAGAGTGACTCCATGTGACATGGGCAAGAATCCCTTCTTGGAATCTTGCATGTTGAACCTCTTCAACACCTTGTCAATATATGTACTCAGACTTAGGCCAAGCAACCTTTTAGATCTATCTCTATAGATCTTTATACCAAGTATATAGGCTGCGTCTCCTAAGTCTTTCATCGCAAAGCACTTTCCTAGCCAATCTTTAACAGATTGCAGAGTAGGAATATCATTGCCAATGATTAGTATGTCATCCACATACAAGACCAGAAATACTATAGAGCTCCCATTAACCTTCTTGTAAACACAAGGCTCATCTTCGTTCTTGATGAAGCCAAACTCTTTGACCGCGTCATCAAAACGTCGATTCCAGCTCCTAGAAGCTTGCTTTAATCCATAAATGGACCTTTGCAGCTTACATACTTTATTGGCATTCTCTGGATCCTCAAAACCCTCTGGTTGTGTCATGTACACATCCTCAAGGAGGTTCCCATAAAGGAACGCTGTTTTGACATCCATTTGCCAAATCTCATAGTCGTAGTATGCTGCAATAGCAAGTAAGATTCGAATGGATTTAGTCATGGCGACTGGTGAAAAGGTCTCATCATAGTCAATACCATGAATTTGTCTATAACCTTTGGCCACCAATCGGCCCTTATAGGCAACTACCTTGCCATCCATGTCGGTCTTCTTCTTGAAGACCCACTTGCACCCTATGGGTCGAGCCTCTTCGGGTGGTTCCACCAAAGTCCATACTTTGTTGGTGTACATGGAATCCATTTCGGATCTCATGGCTTCTAGCCACTTCTTAGAGTCCGGGCCACTCATGGCTTCTCCATAGTTTGCAGGCTCATCATCCATGAGTGGTACGTCATCGGGCTCAGTCACGAGAAGTCCATACCTCTCTGGCTCATGACGCACTCTTCCTGATCTACGGAGTTCCTGTGTTACCTGAACAGTTTCTTCCACAACTTCTTGTGGTTCCTGTTCATGTTCCATTATCGGTTCAGTGGTTTGTGGTTCATGAATTTCTTCAAGTTCTACAACCCTCCCACTTGCTTCTTTAGAGACTAGTTCTCTTTCCAGAAACACGCCGGTCCGAGCAACAAACACTTTGTTCTCGGTAGGGTTATAGAAATAATATCCTTTAGCCTCTTTAGGATATCCCACAAACTTACACTTATCCGCCGTAGGCCCGAGCTTGTCTGTCTGTAAACGCTTTACATAGACATCACAGCCCCAAATCTTCATAAACGACACTATGGCACGCCTCCCAGTCCATATCTCATATGGCGTCTTCATGACTGATTTGGATGGAACACGGTTAATGGTAAAAGCTGCCGTCATTAGAGCATGTCCCCAAAAGGATATCGGAAGATCTGTTTGAGACATCATAGATCGCACCATATCTAATAGAGTGCGATTCCTCCTCTCAGATACACCATTCCTTTGTGGTGTTCCGGGTGGGGTGAGCTGGGATACTATCCCACACTCTCTAAGATACTCATCAAACTCTTGGCTTAATTATTCTCCTCCACGATCCGATCGTAGAGCTTTAATACTCTTGCTAAGTTGCTTCTCTACTTCATTCTTGAATTCCTTGAACAATTTAAAGGATTCAGATTTGGCCTTCATAAGGTATACAAATCCATATCTACTGAAATCATCAGTAAATGTGATGAAGTAGGTATAACCACCTCTGGCAGGCGTGGGGAATGGTCCGCATACATCAGTATGTATGAGTGCCAATAACTCACTAGTCCGCTCGCCTTTCTTATTGAAAGGGTACTTTGTCATTTTTCCTAATAAACAAGATTCACATGTCTCATATGATTCCAAATCAAATGAGTCTAGAAGTCCATCCTTATGGAGTCTAGATATGCGTTTCTCATTTATGTGGCCTAAACGACAGTGCCATAGATATGTAGGATTTAAATCATTAGTTCTAATCCTTTTAGTATTTATTTTATAGATTGGATTATTTAGATCAAGGATATACAATCCATTAGACAAATGCGCACTACAATAGTGCATACTATCAAAATAAATGGAGCAACACTTGTCCTTTATTGAAATAGAAAAACCTTTCTCGTCCAAAAAAGAAACGGAAATAATGTTTCTGATCATAGCAGGCACATAAAAGCAATTGTCTAATTCTAAAATAAGTCCAGAAGGCAAAGATAGCTCATAGACGCCTACAGCCAATGCAGCAACCTTTGCTCCATTCCCGACGCGCAAGTCTATCTCCCCTTTTCGTAATCTTCTACTTCTTTTCAAATCCTGCACATTACGACAAATGTGAGAACCACATCCGGTATCTAATACCCAGGATGATGAAATAGAGAGATTGACGTCTATAACATAAATACCTGGTGGTGGTGGAATCACTATTCCAAGCTTCTTATCCTCCAGATATTTAGGGCAATTCCTCCTCCAGTGACCCGGCTGGCTGCAGTAGTGACATTCACCTTTAGCCACACCTCCACTAGGCTTTAGGGCTTCCTTGGATTTCGCAACTTTCTTGCGTTTTCCTTTTAAAGTAGATGCAACTGACTTTCCCTTATTCTTGTGGACCATCATTATGGCTTTGCCCTTTCCTTTATTGATGCTTTGCTCAGCTGTCTTTAGCATGTTCAATAGGTCTGGCAAAGACTTGTTGATCTCATTCATATTATAGTTCATAATGAACTGATTATAACTGTCAGGCAACGATTGCAAGACGAGATCAGTCGCCAAGTCCTGGCCGAGTGGGAACCCCAGTCTCTCAAGGTTCTCTATGTACCCGATCATTCGAAGTACATGAGGGCCTACTGGATTCCCTTCTGCAAGACTGCTTTTGAACAACGCTTTAGACACCTCATAGCGCTCATGCCTTGCCTGTTCCTGAAACAATTGTTTCAAGTGTCTGATCATATCATAGGCTTCCATGTTCTCGTGTTGCTTCTGAAGCTCACCAGTCATGGTGCAAAGCATGAGCCAAGTCACGTCATTAGAATCATCAATTTGTTTCTGACGTGCCCTTACTTCCGCTAGTAGAGACTCATCTTGTGGTGGGTCTGGAATTGGAGTGTCCAAGACGTAGAGCTTCTTTTCTTGCTTGAGGACAATCCTCAAGTTTCTGTACTAGTCAAGGAAATTTGTTCCAGACAATTTATCCTTCTCAAGGACAGATCGTAGGGATGAACTCGATGCGTTGTTGTTTGCCATTTGGAATTCTACAAAACGAGAAATATGCAATTTAGTATTTTGAACAATTTAACTATATTTAACAATGGCTAGATCATTAAAAATAGCTCCCACTATTTTTCTCGGTTTAATAGCCCTCACTATTAAAGCGGAAAATATCTTTATACTTTCTAGTGGGTCCAAGATCCCTTTTTCACTTCTTCTTGAGCTTGCTTTGGCAAGTCATCCAAGAATTGGTTATTTAGGTAGGAACCATTCCAATTGCATCCCATGCAACTCTTGGTCCAATTAGGTGAATAAATTCCTTTTATTCTTTATCCAATTGGATAACTCCTAATTGCCATGCCTCTAAGCTCATCAATCCAATTGACTCTTGCCTAGTTGCGTCCAACCTCTTGCTTTCAACATACACGCATTACTAGCTTGCGTCGTCCGCAACACATCATGAAAAATTAAAATCGCCTTGCTTTGGCAAGCCCGAATTTTAATAGGCCATGATCATGAAGGGTGTTTTGACAAGAGAAGGCAAAACACAATATTTAATTGAGGGATTTCTTTTAAGTTGTTTGGTTGATCTTATCAACATGGTCTACTTATTTGAATTGGGCCATCCATAATAAAAGACCAACCTTGTTTATTATTATCTTGTTATCGTTTTTGTTTGTAGCGCCATACACACAAAATAAATAACAAGGCATGAATAATAAACATCCACAAAATAAAAAAAACGTGGCATGGATATGGCCCCTATACTAATGATATTATCAAGCCAATGATAATATTTAATTGCCCTAAAGTGCCGAGCTCATCTCCATGTGCTCCACCATAGCTGCGCGTCTAGGGATGTCTTTTGGCTCCTTTGGTTCTCCGGTCTTCTTCTCCATGCTCTTGGCTATCATCTAAATATTTCTAATTCTAGCCTAACATCTAGAATAAATAAATAACAAAAGCCTCACATGTCGAGGAGAAAAAGATGACTCGCAGGCCGTAAAACTTAATTAATTATTACATAAATTTGATCAGCTCGCAGGCCGTAAACCAAACCACAAAACAATAAACATCCACAATCCTAGGCCATATCCATCCACCATGCAATAAAGCACATAATACAGTTAAAACCAATTTTTAACGCGCTTGTTTTAATTTTAATGAAATTGGGTAACTAGGGTTTTACAACGGTCCAAAGGGCCCAAGCCAACACGTGGCCCGAACCCTAGGACCGCCGCACGCCTAGAGGCCCGCGGCCTTGCTTGGCGCGCAAGGGAGGGGCGGGCGGCTAGGGTTTCGGCCCTAGTCCCCTTCCTCCTTCCTTGTTGCCCAAGCAAGGTTGTTTCCTTATGGATTTATTTCCATAAATTTGTTTCCATAATTGAAAACCCCTTTTCAATCATGTGCCCATGAACCCTAATTTTTCAAGAACCCAATTATTCACATCCTATGTGATTAAACTCACCAATTCTAACATCCAATGTTAAATTGGGTCTTGTTTGATTGAATCAAATTCAATATTGCATCTACTATGCCAATTTTTCAGTTTTCGCGTGATAAACAATAATACGGTGTATGAACTGAAATCGTAAACACATAATATCATGTTATGCTCTACGAATTGTGGCTCTGATACCACTGTTGGGTTTTGACGTAGGTAACGCAGCGGAATAACAAAAAATTAATCCTACTCAAAGCCCACCAAGGATCACAGGAAGAGACATCATAACATGATTAAGGTCATAGAAGATGTGTACCTTTTGATTTGTGAGATCACACGAAGAATGATGTCCTCGTATCTACGGTTGATCCACATCTAGAGGTGAGATCTAGATTCTTCCTTCAAACAAGTGCTAGCTTGAACCCGGAGGAAGAGGGACGAAGATCAAAGCAACAAAGGCACAAGGGAGGGGCGGCCTCCTCTTTGCCGTCGGGTAGAGGGGCGGACGGGGCTAGGGTTTCGGCCCTCTAGTTTGTCTTGCTCTCTCTTTTGCTCTCTCCCACTCTTTGTGTTATGTCTAATAATAACTCATATGGGAAGGAAGCTAGAGCCTCTTATATATATACTCCAACAACTCCTTGTTGTTTCCATATTAGAGTTTTCTTGTTCTAGTAGGACTAGAACTATTCCCTTCCTTGCAAATTAGTCCTACTAAGTTTGCAAGGTGTTGCACAATGATCCTTCTATTAATTAATCTATATTAATTAATCCCAAATCTAGCTCTACTCTATTTGACGTGTGACCCCATAGGTTTCTATATAGTTGGTAGTAACTATTACTAACATGGAGCGGTGTCTAGCAACACATCCATGCCACCCAACCAATAGAAATAGTCAGTGATCCCGACAAACCTTTGTGCCCAATATATCATATTGCATTATCCCTTTGTCTCCATATCTGGATTGGACATGAGACATAAATAGTCACACTCTTATATCCAATCCATAGTTCCTCGATCCTGGGAATATGCTTATACTTGCAGATAACATTAATATCTCTATATTAATTTATCTGAGTCTGGCCAGACATTCAATAAGCCTCATCCCTCGAGTGGCTGTGGATATTTACCCCCATTATGTGGGAGGGACAAATCCTATCTACATCACTACGATCTCTAAGCTTGCTTCCTATCACGCCAGATAGCCACCTTTATGATTACCCAGTTACGGTGTAACGTTTGATAACATCAAAGCGCAATATTTCACAACTAGAGTATCTAGTGACTTCAAGTCCAAGGATTGCAATAATATTAGCACTACGAAAAGCGATTGTGACTTCACATAATCTAATGTATCCTTTTCGTCGTGGGTCAATCCAATATGCCGTTACTCCTAATGCATACCCATGTGTTAGACTTGATATCTCCATATCAATCTATCCACATACTAGTCTATACTTGATTGTCCTATTAATCAATATAATGGACTAGGGATATTTAAGATAAATAACACTATTTATCTAAGGACTTCATTATATTAAATATCGCCATAAATAATAAATGAATATTCTAGCCAAAACATTGTTCATACTAAATCTACGATTGCCTCTAGGGCATCTATTCCAACAGACCCTTCAAAGTATAAGAAGAACTATGTGTGTTTTGAAGACCACAATCGGATGACAATGAATGTTCATTTATTCTATGTTTGCAACCGAATGACAATGAGTATTCCCTTATCTCCCTACAAGGATTTTCCTTTGCTACAATCCCAAGACGTGTGGTTGGGATCGAGCAGCCAAAGTTGAGTCAGACCAATGTCATGAGTACGCTCTCAATCATAAGTTGCGTAAATTCCTCCGGAGAGCTCTGGCTTGCTTCTAAATATGGGTTTGTAACTATTCTTTGTTTTGTAATTTGGATTTCAACACATTGTTGCTTCTAAATCATAATGTAGAACCATTGGCAGCCGAGCTTTGATTTTGTGTAGGAATTACTAGTGCTTCACGTTCTTGCCTTAGGGAAACTAACGTACAGTAGAAATAATGCATATTTTGAGGATAGGGAGATTAAATGGAAAGGGCGTGCCTTCTATGCTCACAATAGAACTTGAAGGGTGGTTCGTTAATTCCATAAACTTAAGAAGGTTGATTTTAAAAAAAAAATCAAGTTTAGTTTTTCTTTTTACGTGAAAACTCCGAGCCACTAACATTCGTATGTGCACAGTGTAAATCCCTGTTCCAGAATAGCATGCAAGTATCACGAGAGACGTAAACCAGCATGGAAAAACCGGATTCACATGCTCGCAGTTGAGTGGCGCCAATAGGCAACCCATGGATTCCCCCAAAGTTTGAACTTAAGACCCTATGTGTAACACCTAACCCTAGAGTACTGAAGAAATTTCACTTAGGTTCCTCAGACTCTCAGGAATTTCCTCCGCTAAGCATGAAAGATGCTCAGGGAGGATTCTAACCCCAACAGTCCTGTAACAAGACATCATTAAAGAAACTGAAGCTTAATAGAAACTTACTATCATGCAGTTTGCATACTTTGTAGTGTAGAATTCTCAGTGATTGGCTATCTCCACAGTTTCCCGCGTACTCGCTTTCTTCTCTAACATCTACAAGCTCCATGGAATGCATACTTCAATAACTTCTGACAGAGTTACTATCTTCTCGAGTAAATTGGCCCGAATTGTTCAAATATGTGGGCATGACTTTGAAGTATACTACAACCTATCATCCGCAAACAGATTGGCAAAGTGAGAGGGCCAACCAATACTTGGAGGTATATCTCAGGAGTATGACTAATGATAGTCCTTACAAATGGTCAAAGTGGCTGAGTTTGGCAGAATAGTGATATAACACTAATTTACCACTGTTCCCTACAATTAACTACATTTGAGGCTCTTTATGCTTGCAAGCCACACCATTTTTCTGTCCATAAACTCAACAAAGCTGGTACCTATGAGGTGGACTCATTCCTTCAGGACAGAGCTATGTTGATTCAATTGCTCAAATATAACTTGTCCAAAGTACAAGAGAGTATGCAACTCTTTGCTAATAAGCATGGAAGTGAAAGAGAAATCCAAGTTGGTGATTGAGTGTATTGAAACTTCAATCTTACAGGCCGCAGTCAGTCCGGATGAGACTCAATTACAAGCTCTCTGTCAGGTTTTATGGCCAATTTCAGGTGCTGACAAGAGTTGGCAAGGTTGCTTAGAAGCTCTAGTTACCAGAGTCCTCCAAAGTGCACAATGTGTTCCATGTGTCATCGCTTGAGAAATCACTCAAAGTTGCAACCATGATATTGATCAAATTGCACATGTGGGCATTGATGTCCATTTCTTGTAGAGCCAGTTACTATCCTGACAGGAGATTGGTAAGACAAGGGTCCTCTTATACAGTTCAGATACTCACTCAATGGGCTAATCTCTCACCTGTCGAAACTACTTGGGAGGACTACTTCCAGATCAAGGAATATATTCCCCAATTTGATTAACATGGAATGAATCATCTCAAGCTGGGGGTGGGGGGCTTGTCATGATCCTTGCTCATTTCTACAAATCGGCGAGGATTCCGACTAGTTTACCGAATTCTCACTGTCGGTTTCCAAATATTGATATTCAATAGTGAGATTATATTTTACGTAGAATGGTGCCGTTATGCTCCACCTAGGTTGCGTTCTTTACACTGCGGCAACCCTTGATTGGTCCACGTGAACTCCAAAGTGGCATTGACCCTTTATCAATTCAATCAAGTAGTGGTAAATACATTTAGACCCACCTAATTCTTGTAATTTTGTTTTTTACTCTGAAATATATAAAGTGGTGACTTGTATTGAAATGATATCAACTTGAAGAATTCATGTCCCTTTTCTACAATCTCGTTCCCTCTCTTCGTTCTATCCCTCTCTAAATATAATCTCAACTCCGGCTAAACTCGCTAGAATTCACATCCTACCGCTTTAAGTCGTGTCACCAGTAAAGTTGAAGATTAGATCCATTAGTTATAATGATCAGAACAACCCATACTAATCTCAGCTCCATTTGTGAATCAACGCACATTGAACCCACAAAAGCAAACCTAGAGAGAGAAGAGAGAGAGAAAGTAGAGATAGAGAGGAGAGAGAGAAAGTAGAGAGCAGTTGCTAGTGGTCATGGGATTTGGTGGCTTTGAAATTAAAAAAAAAAAATATTACACAAACATAGTCATTATGTCAAATTGTAATGGTTTTTCCTAAAAAAAGATATTACACAAACATAGTCATTACTTAATGCATACTCCCAGTTTGCCTATCACATTGCAACCACCAATTCTAGTACTAGTTGATTGCATCCCCATTTACATAAAATACGTCAATATGAAACTTAGATTGAAATTTTGTCGTAAAATTAACGTACTCGAAGAGTATTATCTCAAACAATGTGATACGATTGTATCATAGAGGGTGTGCACTTTATGAAAATATCATCGCCGGGTTCGAATTTTATGATTGAATTTTGTTGCCAGTTTGACATTGACGAAATTTTTACAAATAGAAGATGCAATCAACTAGTTCTAAAACTGGGGGTTGCAACGTTATAGTTTCGACAAATTGGGAGTATGCATTAAATAATTAAGCCAAAAATATTGTAATGGTTCAAAGTGTCTTTACCACCCTATTTTTTTGCAAATGTTTTTACCACCCTATTATTTTTTTTTGAAATCCACCCTATTAATTATTAAGAAACTAGAATACGTAATTCATCATTCTTTCACTCGATATTTACAATAAAACCCCCAAAAAATTACAATAAAAAAGGCTTAATTACTTAATGCATACCCCCAGTTTACCGAAACTATCACATTGCAACCCAAAGTTTTAGAACTAGCTGATTGCATTCCCCATTTGCAAAAAATACGTCAACGTCAAACTGGAACGAAATTCGGTTATCAAATTTAAACCCGACGAAAGTATTTTCATATAGTGCTCATCTTCTATGATACAATCACATCACATTGTTTTAGATATTCTCCTTCAAGTACGTTAATTTTGCGATGAAATTTCGTTCCCAGTTTGACATTGACGTATTTTTTGCAAATGGGGATGCAATTAGCTAGTTCTAGAACTGAGGGTTGCAATGTGATAGTTTCGGCAAACTGTGAGTATGCATTATGTAATTAAGCCTAAAAAAAATACAATAGTTTTCAAAACTGGGGATTAGGGTTCTTCACAAACCCACCAAAATCACCATACCCCTCTCTCTCTCTCTCACCCTCTCTCGTTTTCTGTACGATTTCATCAAGATGGACACTGTTACCGGCGACCAGAATCATCAGCGTCGCGATTGGTCTAGTCTGGATTACGATCTCACAGACCATATATTCAGAAGGTACTTACCTTTCCCCGATTTGCTCCGTTGTCGAAACGTCTGCACGTCATGGCGCTTTGTTTCCCACACCATCCTCTCATCTTCCCCTATAAACTCCCCTGTTTTGGTTCTCCCTAAGAGTTGCCTTCCCCAACAGCAGCAGATCATCTCTTCCGACGGAGACTTCTTCACAAACAATAATTTCCAGTTATGCTGCTTTTTCAACCCTGTCGCTTGCGAATTGTATCCACTCAGCGAAAAATCAAAACAGCTATTAACCCGGAGAAAGGTCGTTGGATTATCAAAAGGGTGGGCTTTATTCTATGGGTTTGATGATGATGATTTGGTCCTGTTCAATGCTCCCACCGGTGTAAGCATTCGGATGCCTTGCTCTGTCGTTACTAAGTATGAGATCAAGAAAGCTGTTTTCTGGGGTGGTGACCCTATTTTGGACGCCAAGAGAAACGACCATAGCCATGGCATTGTAGCCATGACAAATACTCGGCTTCCTGATATCACTTTTGGCATATGGGGAGACACAAGGACTAAGCATACCAACCCAGATTTGAAATATTTACTTCATGATGTTATATACTTTAATGGATTGGTGTATGGGGTTTTTTGGAAGGGCCGTATTCAAGCCTGGGATTCTTCTAATCAAATTGTCGATAGCTTTGGGAGCTTTACTCCTACTAAGGTAGAGCCTTTCCTGCCAAGCTTTAACACAGGAAAGGAGTTGGCACCGCTTAACGAGTTGCATTTAGTTGATTCGTCAGGCGAGCTATGGCTTGTTTCAAAACTAGGGTTACAGACAATGAGCAAAATTGGGGTCTACAAGTTGGATTTCAAGGAAAAGAAATGGGTCGACATGGAATCATTGGGCGACCGGGTCGTGGTTTTGTGCAAGAATCAGAGTATTGCATTCTCACCTTTGGGCACTTCACATTACAAGAGGAATTGTGTATATTTTGAAGACTACTATGATGGATCCACATCTTGGTATAGTTGCAGTTGCATGTATGTTTACAACTTGGAGGATGGGTCCATCGTAAAGAGACTTTTGTGAGTGTTCTTATAAAACATGATAGGTACGTAGCACAAACATGTTAGTAGTTACAGATATTTATGTTTTCTCTTGCTCTAATTTGAATTATTCTCGTGAAGCTGGTTTTCATGTTACCTTTTTTTATTTGGGGCTTATCAGTGTAATTACCTAATACTAGTTACCCTTGTCTCACATATGGGTTTCGTTTTTCTACAGTCCCCCTGAGATTGGGTTCTGGTTTTGTGCAAGGGTCAGTCTATTTCGTTATTGCCTATGTAGCCTTCAGAATACAAGAAGAATTGTGTAGTTTTGAAGACATCAACCGATGACAACCACGAACATTTTACAACTTCGAGGATGGTTCTGTGGCGAAAACTTTTCTGTGAAGAACTTGAATCTTCTTTGAGTTTTCCGAATATAAGTTTAGTTATGTTTTTCTTCGACATGATTGATTGATGCATTGTTTTTTTTTTTTTTTTTTTTTTTTTTTTTTTTTTTTTTTGAGGAACGGAATTAACTTTATTAAGTAATCAAAAGGGTGTTTACAAAGTCAACATCAATTTTAATTAACTCCTGTAACCACCTCGACTTATGTATTGGGAAAGAGATAAGGCGTGCTTCGCTAATAGGTGTGCCACGTTATTGCTGCATCTGCCACTTGTTCTAATCTCGATATTCCCCATGTCTTCCATCAAGGTCTTGATACGGGTGAACATCTCCCTCATTCCGATCAACTGATTCAAGTCTCTTCCCCTTCTGATCTCTTCCACTTCTTCCAGCAATTTTTTTGCATCTCCAATAAGAGAAATGCTGCAGCAGCCGAAATCATCTCCCGGTTATCTTCCGAACCTCCAGGTCATGGACCAGCTGGCAGGTGTGTTAAATGCTGAATTGGTTGAATGATTTTTTAATTAAAGTAAAAATAATTAGTGGGGTCAACATTCAACAATCAGTTAACTATTCTATTTAATTACATTTCCTTACCCCTATTATAACTACGTTTCCTTCCCCACCATACAACAGAAAGGACAAATTATCCTTCACACAAGAATTTCAAGAGATGTGGTCTCTCTGCCTTTCGTAGTTCTTTCAGATTGGAACTCCTTTCTATTCTGAAACAACTACTCCTACTTCAATTCATTAAAATAAAAATTACTCTCCTTTCACATTTTTTTACCACTTCGTCTCACCTCTTTTGCACTATTTGGACTTTTACCACTATTCACTAGGTCACTTTGACCCGGTAATTTGAATAGTAAAACTTTACAATTTTTAGATAATTTTTTCAAAGTGTTGTAGGGTAAATCTTATTCTACAAGACAATAAAAAAAATAATTGAAAATTTGTATTATTTTGCGATCCAAATCACTAGGTCAAAATGATCCAGTTACGAGTGAAAAAAATTCAGTGATGCATTTGAGCTGGGACGGAGTGGTAGTTACAAATGAAGCCCCATACTCAATTTTTGTTATTTCATTGTATATTAGTTTCCAAAATTATAGTTTATGTCGTTTAATTGTATTCTTGCAACAAATTATTTCTCATATTTTATTAGGTGTCTTTGGTCAAAAAAAGATATACTTTCAGTATTGCATTCAACACATTCATATTCCTTATTTTAGCATCAGCTATGTTTTAAGAACGTCCTACACTCATTTGCATAGCCGTCACAGAATTGAGACTAGATATAGACAACCTGGGAATTATGTAACTTTAAATGAACAAGATAGCTTAGCATGTTCCTCATTGGAAGCGTTTCTCAGGTTAAGATAAGAACAATAGAAGAAGAATCATATTCCAGAGAACAAAACAAAATAGCTCTCTTTTACCGCGGATAAAAAAAGTTCCTTTCCAAAAACAAAAGTACAACACAATTTTCGTTATGAGAAAACACAAAAAACTGAAACCTAGTCAGTATCATAATCGACCCAAAAAGACCAAACGGAGAGTCGAAAACCACAAATGTAAACAGTGTGTTATAACAAGTACAATGACCCTGAAGGAAACAATGCTTCAATCAAAAGTTATAAACCACCATATTGTAAAGTCACGAGCCAGGTGATGTACGTAACTAAAATCCAGTCAACATATTGATTGAGCTTGATGAAAGTGTACTTTCTACTCCCTTGCCAAATCATTCATGTCGGGTATGGAGGAAAATATGTTCTTGCTCCGCGCCATGACCTAAAAAAAACGAACTTTATTTTAGTAAGATCAATAACAGGTTATGCGCAACTAAAATGTTCCAGTAAATAATACGATCAAACTGTTTATAAACAAAAATTAATCAACTAAGATACCTGAGTACCAGGAGTATTATTTGACTCTTGTGAATTTCTACTCCGTGCGAAATTGTTCATGTTGAGCATACTGGAAAGTGTGTTCGTGCTCCCGTCGAAGTTCTAACAAAATATGCTCAATTTTAAAAAACTTATTAAAATCATTGTGCCATAAAAAAAAGCTCTCATCCCACTAAAAAACTCCAGTAATCTTCTATCAGTAAACTCTAAAGAAAATACATTATCTAATAGAGATACCTGAGAATAAATAGTACTATTCGACTCTCGTGAGTCTCTATTCCCGGCAAAACAGCTCATATCTGGCATGCATGGAAACAAGTTTTTGCTCCAGTCCATTTCCTAATAAAACAATCTTTAGTTTGTAAGATCAATAAAAAATTGAAGAGTAGCTTAAAAAAATCTCAAGTAACAGCGGATACTAAGTGAAGTATAATACACAAAGCTACCTGAGAATCATGAAGGATATTTGACCCTTGCGATAGGGGGTTATATCCAAAACTTTTAGCAGCAGCATGTTGGTTAAAATTAGAATCTTGACTCCATTGCCAGTGGTATTCATTGCACCTCCAAGACCATCATTATTCTCTTCTTGTAATTCCATGCCTTGTCTCTTTGTCAATCTATACATCATATAACAAAAATTTGAGTCCAGGTTGGAAGGAAAAAAAAGTATTTCTCATATGAAAATTGAGATTGCTTTACGTTAAAATGTAAAACTCACAACTTAAAAACTAAAAAGATGAACGTCGTGCGAAAAAAAAAATGGTAATATGAATAAGTGAAAATATACCTGCTGTGATTCTTAGCTGCTTGTAGAGAAGAAACGCAGAGTAGTTGTTTTAGATTGAGAGGAGTTCCAATCTGAAAGAACTACCTAAGGCAGAGAGACCGCGTCTCTTGAAATTCTTGTGTGAAGGATAATTTCGTCCTTTCTATTGTATGGTGGGGAAGGAAACGTAGTTATAGTGGGGGAAGGAAATGTAATTAAGTAGAATGGTTAACTGAATATTGAATGTTGACCCCACTAATTATTTTTACTTTAATTAAAAAATCATTCCACCAATTCAGCATTTAACACACTTGCCAGCTGGTCCATGACCTGTAGGTTCGGAAGATAACCGGGAGATGATTTCGGCTGCTGTAGCATTTCTCCTCCAATAATGGTGATGTTCTTCTCTCTGTATCTCATTCCGATCTGAAGAGCTTCGATACATGCAATAGCTTCAGCTTCCTTTGGGCTCTCGCTTCAGCTTCCTATGGCGAGAAGGCACTCCCCTGTTTTAGTCCGCACCACCACACGAGCTGTTGTCGTCTTATCCGTCAGATTCCATCCACCATCGAAATTGATGAAGATCTCTGTTTCTGGGTTCATCCGTGTCAGGTCAATTGCAGCTTCAAAACAGAAAGTAAGCTCTCTCCCCTTCCTAATTTCCTGATCTTTGCACTTTCTCTTGATGCTTTCTATCGTCTCTTCCACCGTGTTCTGGGTTTTGTTAAAGAGGAGATTGTTTCGAAATTGCCAGATCCCCCATAGCACAACACAAAAAACTGCAGCTTCTTCCTCTTTCAGAGATTTGATTTTTCTTTATATCGTCTCTGAGATATCTGTATCTTCATCTTGCCGGAATTGGCTCCCAATCGTCTTCTCCCAAACATATTTAACAACTGGGCATGTCAAGAAAACGTGGTTTTGCGTTTCAGCACTCGCCTGACATAATTTACACCCATCATCAATTCGGAGGCCTCTTTTCACCAGTTCAGTGGCCTTAGGCATAGCTTTCTGGACTATCCTCCACACTAGGTGCGTAATCTTCCTCTCTATCTTCAATTTCCACAGTTTTTTTGTAGCATGTCGGCCATGCACCTGAGCTCTCTCCTCTATTTTCTTTTTGTCTTTGGGTTTCGTAGGCCACTGCATAGCCAGATCTTACCGTGTATGCTCCGGAATCCGTGTGATGCCATCTCAATCGGTCTGCTTCTGGTGGAAAGTGGAGTTTCATCTCACATATTTCATCCACGTCATCGCTTAAGAGGTATTGTTGCAGTTTGTCTTTGTTCCAGCACTAGTGCTCTTTGTCAATGAATTCTGCCACCACCATCTCATTTAGTCTTCTGTTTCGTGTAATCAGCTTGAACGTCAAATTCCTCGTCAGCCAGGGATCAGTCATCTTGATGTTGCTGCCATCTCCAACTTGCCATCTCATCCCTTTTTCCAGCAACTTCCTCCCGTGAAAGATGCTTCTCCATGCGAAGCTAGGTGAGCTTCCCTCCTCTGCTTTCCATAGATCAGTCTTTGCAAAATATTTGGCCTTTATGACCCTGCTCATCAGTGAGTTTGGGTTTTCTTGTATTCTCCACGCCTGCTTTGCCAGTAAGGCTTGATTGTAGACTTTGAATCTCTAAAGGAGATTCCAGCGTCCTCAATAGGATACTGTAGCTTTCTCCATTGGACCCAATGAATCCCTCCATCCTTATTATTCCTTCTCCACCAAAATTGACGAATTTTCGCTTCAACTTTTTCACAGATACCGTCAGGTAGTTTAAAGCATGACATGGCGTAACACGGTACTGCATTCGCTACCGATTTGATTAAGATTTCCTTTCCCCCGATCAATAAAGCTTTTTCTTTCTACCCTTTCAGTCTGCTGATTATTATGTTGACAATGTAGGCGAACTTTATTGTTTTTTGCCTACCTATGGTTGTAGGAAGGCCCAAGTACTGATCATGCTTTTCTGTTTCAGGAACCCCGCTAATCTGCTTTATCTCCGCCTTTACTTCGGCCGGGACATTTGGCGAGAAGACAATGGAAAATTTGGCTGCGTTTAGAGCTTTTCCTGAGGCTTTACCGTAGGCTTCTATTATTTGTTGTAGCTCTGTAATTTCATTTGTTGTAGCCTGTAGAAAAAAGATAGAATCGTCAGCGAAAAACAAGTGGTAGACCACTGGTCCTCCCCGAGACGCTGTCACGGCTTTTAACCTTCCCTCCAATGTTGCCGCCGTGACAGCTCTCGACAACATCTCACTACAAATCACAAACAGATATGGGGACAAAGGGCACCCCTGCCTTAAGCCCCTCTCATGGACAACTCTCCCTGTTATGGAGCCCTCCCGCACAAATTCGTACGTCACCGTAGAGATGCATCTACTAACAAGATTAACGAACTTAGGGCCGAAGCCAAGTTGGGTGAGGGAATCCGTTAAAAAATTCCACTCCACCCTATCGTAGGCCTTCGATATATCAACTTTGAGTGCCATAGCACCTGTTCTCCCCTTTTTCCTTGTTTTAATCGTGTGTATGACCTCGAAAGCTGTCAGTATGTTGTCCGTAATCAATCTTTTTGGAACAAAAGCACTTTGGTTTTCACTAATTAACCCACTCAAGACCTTCTTCAATCTGTTTGCAATCACTTTTGCAACGATTTTATAAATGACTGAACACAAACTGATTGGACTAAAATCTGCTGGCTTTCGTGGCTGTTTTGTTTTGGGTATTAGGGCAATCAGGGTCTTATTAAAGTCTCCCAAATCTGCACCTTCATTTAGGATTTTGAGACGAGCAGTTGTGGTATCATTTCCAACCGTGCCCCAATACCGTTGGTAGAACCCGACTGTAAAGCCGTCTTTCCCTGGGGCTTTGTCGGGCCCCATTTGGAACAGGGCTTCACGGATTTCTTCTCCAGTATAGCACTGCTCTAGAGGGTCAGTTTCCTCTTTTGTGAGAGTGTTCTGTGCGTTACTTATAAACTCGTCTATTTAAGCTTTTGTAGGGTTTTGAGAAGAAAATAGATTCTGAAAGTACCTCTCAAGGCAGGCTGTGACCTCCGTATCGTTTTCATTCCATTCCCCGTTTTCCTTTTCAATGCCCCTGAAGCAGTTCCTTGCTCTTCGCACTGTTGCATGGCGGTGAAAATTTTTTGTGTTGCGATCCCCTTGCTTTAACCATTCTACCTTTGACTGTTGTTTCCACATTAACTTCCTCCTTGAAAAGAAGTTCATCGTATCTTCCTACCACTGACCTCAACTCCTCAATTGTGGGCCTGTTTGCGCTCCAATTTCCAGTTGCTCCTTCCTCTCCCTTAAGGCTCTGATCTGGTTCTTTATAGAGCCAAAAACTTTCTGATTCCATACCTGGCACCTTTTTGCTACCCTTGTTAGCTTGTGACTGAATTTTGCCGTCGTCTCTCCTTGCCAAATCCCGGCCAGTGCATCAGGGAATTGGTGGTGAGTGTTCCACGCATTTTCAAAATGAAATCTTCTAGTTTTCCTCCTCTCCTCCCTTCTCGCCCATTCCAGTAAGATGGGTCTGTGGTCAAATCGCATACCAACTTGGTGGGTAACTCGGGCGCCCCTGAACTTATCCAACCACTCCACATTAGCCACAACCCTATCTAGCCTTTCTCTTATATTTGTTTCTTCCTCCTGGTTGTTAGTCCATGTGAATAGTGGACCAGCAAATCCAAGATCAAGAAGCTCCAAATCTTTGAGCACATCATTAAAGGCATTTAGCTGACTGAAATCATCCGACCTACCCCCTTCTTTCTCCGAGAAATTTTTAATTGCATTAAAATCCCCACAAACATGCCACGGCATTCCTGGCGTTGGGTCGATTTTTCGCAAAAGTTCCCAAGAATTGTGCCTTTGTTCTTTGACCAGGTCACCGTAAAACCCAGTTAATTTCCATCTGTCCCCATTTTCCTCGTCCACAAATGCATCTATGTGAAAATCAGAGAATTTAAATAAGCTGACATTTACCTTGGCATCCCAAAGTAGAGCTAATCCACATCTTCTTTCAATAGCTGATCTGTAGACCCCATTTGCATACCCTACCTGCAGTCTAATTTTGTCCATCTCCGATTGGGTGAGCTTTGTCTCCATAAGGAACATGACATTTGGGGTTCGGAGCCTCACCTGCTCCTTAAGTGCACGGAACGTACGGGATTTCCCCAGCCCCCGTACGTTCCGACTCAGGATACTCATTGTGCTCGGCGGCCATGAACATCAGGCGCCGCCGTTTTTGCGTTTGATTTGTTTGAGGAGCTTCCATCCTCACTGCTTTTTTGTTGTGACTGCCGCGAACAATCTTTTCTCAAGGTTCACTGCTCGGCTTTTAACCCAACCTTTTGAATTGACTTCATTTACGGGGGGGGGGGGGGGGAACTAAAATTGAAGTTTGAACCAACCTTCCTCTTTGGTGACGCTGGGGCTTTGTTCGCCCCTTTCTGGCTTGCCCTCCTAACTTCGTTCGCCACAGTAGTCTGCACCCCCGTTCGAACCTTATTGAGATTCGGTACTTTGCTGGCATCTTTGGGTTTGTGACTGTTTCGATGAAGGTGACCAAAGCCGCCACACCCCGCCGTACCATTCCGTCCACTTCTATTGCTACCTCCTGTTCTGTCTGAGTTTGTGGCTCCTCCTCTTTGTCTTTTCCTTCCCCCTTTTTCCCAGCTTCCTCTTTGTTCCTCCTCCCATCTTTCGTACCACTTCTTTCGCTGCCTGACCCATCCACAGTTGTTGTTTGTTCCACCTCTGCAGTTGGCAGAGACCCCGGATCCGCACTACTATGGCTTGGAGGTCCTACTTCTTGTTCTTCTGCTATACTGTTAATCTCAGCTTCAAACTTGGGGTTATCATACATCTGCACCTCCTCCATCACGTCCTCAACTCTTCCTGTATTATTGTCACCTCTGTCCATCTCGTCCAGATATTTATTAAGATCAAAACCTCCCACTTTTCTCCCCTCCTTACTACTGGCTTTTTCCCGTCCCTTACTGTTCGGGTTTTTCACCGGTACCGTGGTCTCCATACGTCCTTTCTTCCGGGGGTGGTAGATCATCCAGTCTCCATATCCTGCTTCCAGATCCGCTTCTTCTCCTGTTTTAACTTGATCACATTCAGGGCTAAAGTGATCTAGGTAACCACACCACCTACAAATGTTTGGGAGGCGTTCGTACTTGAAATCGAGCCACACACACTCCTTCTTGATGGTCACATAAACTCCTCTAGGTAGTGCTTCGAATATTGGCATCCGCACCCTCACCCTCACCCGAACATAGTTACGTAGACCTTCACTATCTCATTTTGGGTCAGATTCAAGCACCACCCCTATGTTTTGCACCGCCTTCCTCCCTGCAGCCTCCGTGGTTAGATGGGCCGGGAGCCGGTGAACCTGAACTCACACATCCATCGTGTTAAAACTTGGCTTCTCAGTTTCGTCTCCTAGAGACCATGGCTTCATCATCAACATCGCCCCATCAAACACCCACGGTCCTCCGGATACGATCCGATCAGGCAGTTTCTTGTTCGGGAACTTAAAGAGATACGTATTCCTGCTAACGTTGTAAACGTTTACCTCCGTTCCTTTGTTCCATACCTTCTGAAAGAAGGTCTTCATGGATATGGTATCAATATCTCCTCCCGTGAGGAACCTCCCTATGAGACACCACTCGAAATCCTTCTCCGCCTGCTCACAAAACTCATCTTCGAACGTGATCTCCGTAGCCTCCTTCTCCGTTAGCCTGAAGGAATCGAAGGCCGCCGTCGTGTCTTCCATTCGCTAGGGTTCTTCCTTTCCTCCGAGACTCATGCATTGTGGTTTTGGTTAGTACCACAATTTGGGTTGGTTTGCGATCTAATACTTCCTTGAAGGCGAATTATAATATTTGCGGGAGGTTTGTTTTCATGTTCCTTCTAAGTTGAATAGTTTTCTCATAGAAGTTTTGTGTGTTTCTTCTACATATGGGAGACTAACAACATTAGAGAGACCTAATCTTAATTTCCCTTATCTCCGTATAAGTGATTGGCTTTGCTACGATCCCAAGGTGTGTTGTTGGGACCGAGCTGCCAGAATTGAGTCAGGCAAAAGACAAACCTGACCAATGTCATGAGTACGCAGTCAATTATAAGTTACATATTTGATTGATTCGTCTGGTGAGGTTTGGCTTGCTTCTAAACTTGAAGTTGTGATTAAAACTATTCTTTGCCTTTAAATCATAATAATGTGGAATCATTTTCAGCCGAGCTTTGGTTTTGCGTAGGAATTGTCAGTGCTTTACGTTCTTGCCTTAGAGCATCTAAAGTACTGTAGAAATTATGTATAGTGTGAGGGTACAAAGATTAAATGGGTAGGTCGTGCCTGCTATGCTTACAATAGAACTTGAAGGATGACTTGTGAATTCCATAAACTAAAGAGGATTATTTGTCAAGAAAACTCCCAGCCCCCTACAATACATATGTAAAGGTTTGTTAAATTCAAGGCTTAATTACTTAATGCATACCCCCAGTATAGCGAAACTATCACATTGTAATACCCTATTTCAAAACTTGATAAAGATGTATCTCATTTGCAATAAACTTGTCAATTTGAAATCGATAAATATTTCCATCCAAACACCATCATCATAAAAAGGGCAAATTTGTCAATAATGAAAAAATAAATTATCATTAAAAAATGTAAAAGTAGAAAAAGAAAGAAGAAACAAGTCTAAGGTTTTCCAGAAAAACACGGTTGAAGATGAGGATGGGGAACGAGAGGGGCCTGAAGATGTCATCTGTCTCTTTACCGTCTCTCTCACTCCATCTCATCTCCGTCGCATCTCCCTCCGTCATTGGTGGTGGAAATTTTCGGTCAGTCTTCCATACTACCACCGGTTCTCTCTCTCTGCTCCTCTCCCTCCCTCCCTCCCTCTCTTCCTCCACTTCTTCGCCGTCCCTCCTCCGCCCCTCCTCCTCCTTCTTGCCTAAATAGGGATCTCGAAAACCTGGTCAGAGATCGTGCAGTTTCCTTTAATTCCACTTTGATTCCTTCTAATCTCTGGATCTCACAGTGGATCAGTGGAAGAGATGGGATCGATCGCTGGAAGACAGCGGGGTCGAAGAGAAACGAGAAAGGAGTCTCTGAGAAATTGGGGGTTTTCACAGACCTATTTTTGACGTGGGATGAAATTTTAGTGAATGAGGGGCAATTTTGAAACGTTAAGCCAATGGCCACGGTTAATAACCATGGCTAAACTGTATTACCATAGTAGGTACACTACTGCCACAGTAAATCAATTTGTCGTGCTTAATGTGCTATTTTGCCACGGTTTTCGGTCATAGAGATGGTAGTTTTTGTAGACGAAGGATGACCAGAGGGTGGAGGACCGTGTTCAATATTTTGGTAGGATGTCTGGCTGAATCTGGGTTTATTTGACCGGTTTCTGGGTTTATTGGCGGTGATAGTGGCGGTGATGGTGAAGATTGTTGGGTTGTTCTTAGTCTTCATAGATATGAGGGAATAGACAATTTTACCCTTGAACAAAAGGACATGAAAGCCAACTAACGGCATATTCTGTTAAGTGCCGGACGGAAAAAAAATTCCAGTTTTAAATTGACTAGTTTATTGAAAATAGGGTACATTTTTAGTAAGTTTTGAAACATGGTATTGCAATGTGATAGTTTCGCTATACTGGGAATATGCATTAAGTAATTAAGCCTAAATTCAATGATAAAATGTAAATAATACACAATACAGGGGAGTCCTGATCTTTAAGGATATGAAACTGACCAGGTGATTCACTAGATGTGATCAGGTTAAGATACTGCTCAACGTATGATCTGCTATCATGCCCCTTCAAAATAGGCCGCTTGTAGAGATCTCAATCTTGTCCATGAGCAAGTTGAACTGACTAGGTGAGGGAGCCTTTCTTAGGAGGTCGGCAAGTCGGTCATCTGGAGAAGCATGGGCTGAGTTTGTTATGACGTATTTGCAACTTAAGCTGACTTACAAATTTATGGCAAAAAAATCTACGACAAAAATTAAAGAAAAAAGATTCGTGTGTCTGGTCTAAAAATTATTAAGTCCAAAGGTTCTATAAAACATTCAAAGACCCGACTATTTCTTAAGTTCATTTTTAATCTATGAATTTGTAAGTCAATTTCAGAATTCCATCTTAAGTCACACACCAAACACTACTCCCCCATGAGCTATCCGAAGGAAACCTGATTGAACTTGAAGAGTGAAATGATAATCGACTGCCGCATGCTTTATGCGAGAGTGAAACATAGAATTTGAGCTTAGCCGAGTTGCACCAATATTGTGACAATAAATTACCAGACTCGTTGGTACTTGCACACCTAGTTCAGCCATAAGCGAGATAAGCAGCTAGCAATGGACCGATATTCAGCCTCTGTAGAGAATCGGGCAATAGTATGTTGCTTCTTGGAACTCCAGTAAATGAGATTGCGGCAAAGGTAGACTAGATAGCACTCCTAGAAGAATAGTTATCCTTATTACCCTCCCAATCGGCATCACAAAACCCATGAAAGGATAGGGGAGAATCACGACTTAGCAAAAATCCCATCATTCCTCGCGCATGCCACATAGGTACCTCAAAATATGCTTAACATGTACCCAGTGCTCGTTTGTTGGTTGATGCATAAACTGAGACAATTTCTTCAACTCAAAGGAAATATACGTTCGAGTGAGTGAGAGGTATTAAAGGCGGTCAGCAAAATCACGATACTAAGTTGGAATGCGAGAGTAGAGCTTATGGTAGCAGTCATTCAAGATGCACTTAATGGCACCGGAGTAAGTATAGATTTAGCATCTTCCATGTGAGTTCGCTTGAGCAGATTTGTAATGTTTGAGAGAGAAAAATGCCATGATGGTGCGGAATAATCTCAACTCCAAGGAAGTATGATAGGGAGCCAAGATCTTTCAAGGAGAAACGAGCAGCTATTGAAATCACAAAAGTGGGGACAAATCCATTAAAATAAACCCTTCTAGTTTCGGAAATGACATTTTCACTCCTTTAGTGTGCCGAACTTCAAATAATTTACAGTCTATGACGGTGAATCCCTTATTCTGGGAGAGATGTTTGTCATTGAAAATAAATTCAGAAACCAATAAGACACCCATATCATGCAAAAAAGTATAATATGCTATTGAGTAATGCCTAGAATTTTAAATTTGTCTCAAAAACTTTTTTTACTGACAGCTCCCAATCCCAAACTAATGGTGTAACAATACGTGATGTAAATTACTTGAAGTTCGGCACCTGAAAGGGTGAAAGTGTCTTTTTCCAAACTAGAGGGGGTAAAAGTATCCTTCAATGAAACTAGAGGTGGTGAAAGTATGCAATCATTTGTTACCCTATAGGGGGGCTGATAGTATTCTACTAGAATGCGTAAATCACCTTTCTTTCTCTCAAAATATACAATCATTTTCGAAACTGGGGATTAGGGTTCTTCACAATCCCTCAAATCTTTAAAAAAAAAAAAAAACAATCCCTCAAATCGCCATTCTACTCTCTCTTTCACTCTCTCTCGTTTTCAGTACGATTTCATCAGAATGGACACTGTTACCAGCGACCAGAAACATCAGCGTCGCGATTGGTCCAGTCTCGGTTACGATCTCACAGACCATATATTCAGAAACTACTTACCTTTCCCCGATTTGCTCCGTTGCCGATACGTCTGCACATCATGGCGCTTTGTTTCCCACACCATCGTCTCATCTTTGCCATTAAACTCCCCTGTTTTGGTCCTCCCTAAGAGTTCCCTTCCGCAGCAGCAGATCATCTCTTCTGACGAAGAAAGCAGCTACTTCTTCGGAAACAGTTCCACTCAGTTACGCTGCTTTTTCAACCCTGTAGCTTGCCAATTGTATCCACTCAGCGAAAAATCAAAACAGCTATTAGAACGGAGATGGGTCGTTGGATTATCAGAAGGGTGGGTTTTATTCAATGGGTATGATGATGATGATGGTGATATGGTCATGTTCAATGCTCCTACAGGTATATGCATTCGACTGCCTTGCTCTGTAGTTCCTTTGTTTATGATCAAGAAAGCTGTTTTTTGGGGTGGTGACCCCATTTTGGACACCAAGAGGAAAAACAATTGGCATATCATGGTCGCTATGACAAATATTTATCCTCCTAATATCACTTTTGGCATATGGGGAGACGCAAGGACTGAGTATACCATCCGAGATTTCTTATATCCTTGTGATGTTATATACTTTAATGGAGTGGTGTATCTGGTTTTTAGGAAGGGCTTATTCAAGCTTGGGATTCTAATCAAAATGTGGGTAGGTTTGGGGGCTTTACTCCTACTAATGTAGAGCATTTCCTGCCAAGCTGCAACCTGGGAAAGGAGTTGTCGTTGGGTCACGAGTTGCATTTGGTTGATTCGTCAGGCGAGCTCTGGCTTGTTTCAAAACTAGGGTTACGGACAATGAGCAAAATTGGGGTCTACAAGTTGGATTTCAAGGAAAAGAAATGGGTCGATATGGAATCATTGGGTGACCGGGTCGTGGTTTTGTGCAAGAATCAGAGTATTGCATTCTCACCTTTGGGCCCTTCAAAGTACAAGAGGAATTGTGTATATTTTGAAGACTACTATGATGGATCCACATCTTGGTATCGTTGCAGTTGCATGTATGTTTACAACTTGGAGGATGGGTCCATCGTAAAGAGTCTTTAGTGAGTGTTCTTATAAAACATGATCGGTACGTAGCACAGACATGTTAGTAGTTCCAAATATTCATGTTTTCTCTTGCTCTAATTTGAATTATTCTCGTGAAGCTGGTTTTCATCTTACCTTTTTTATTTGGGACTTATCACTGTAATGACCTAATACTAGTTACCCTTGTCTCACATATGGGTTCCGTTTTTTCTACAGTCCCCCTGAGATTGGGTTCTGGTTTTGTGCAAGGGTCAGTCTATTTCGTTATTGCTAATGTAGCCTTCAGAATACAAGAAGAATTGTGAATGTTTTGAAGACAACAACCAGATGACAACCAGCGATCATTTTACAACTTGGAGGATGGTTCTGTGGCGAAAACTCTTCTGTGAAGAACTTGAATCTTATTTGAGTTTTCCTGATAGAACTTGAGTTATGTTTTTCTTGGACATGATTGATTGATGCATTGTATTTTTGGTTAGTACCACCATTTTTGTTGGTTTGCGATCTAATACTTTCTTGCTGAAGGTGATGTGGAATATTTGTAGGAGGTTGGTTTTCTTGTTTCCTTCTTAGTTGAATAGTTTTCTCATAAAAGTATTGTGTCTTTCTTCTGCATACGGGAGACTAACCACATTAGAGAGACCTAATCTTAGTTTGGCTTTGCTACGATGCCAAGGCGTGTTGTTGGGGACGATCTGCCAGAATCGAGTCAGGCCAAAGACAAACCAGGCCAATGTCATGAGTACGCAGTCAATCTTACGTTGCGTATTTGATGGATTCATCTGGCACGCTTTGGCTTGCTTCTAGACTTGGGTTTGTGATTGGAACTACTTTTTTGTTTTGCAAGTTAGATTTCAGACCATTGTTGCTTCTAAATTATAATGTAGAATCATTGGCAGCCGAGCTTTAATGTATGAATTACCAGTGCTTTACGTTATTGCCTTAGAGCATCTAACATAGAGTAGAACTAATGTGTATTTTGAGGGTACAAAGATTATATGGAAAGCTTGTGCCTTTTATGCTTACAATAGAACTTGAATGATGGTTCCTTAATAACATAACCTTAAGAAGGTTAGTCTGTTGAGAACTTGAAGTTTTTTTTTAGGTAAAAACCCCAGCTGCCACCATTCGTGTGCGCGCCAGTCAATTCTGTTCCAGTGCAATAACCTGCAAACCTCATGAGAGACGTAAACCTTTGGTGAATGTTGCATCTCCACAGAGCTTTACAAGGTTTATATTCCAAAAATGATTAAGGTTGATGCTCCCACATGTCTACCCTTTTCGTGAGCTTGTGTCTGAAGGTAATTTCTCGCTCCATAGTAGCCTTCCTTAACTTGTAACCCCCATTTTGAGAACCCAGCCAGATCAAAGTGTCATATGTTTCTGTCTAGGGCAGATTAGTGGTCAAAAATTCTTTTGCTGTTTCTAGATTGAACTACTTTCTGATCAAGGACACCTTCCAGCCCATTCCCCTCTTTTATTTTGCTAAGAGGGCAAGGTTCTAGGTTATGAGGCCTCTAAAGCCCAGTCCCCTCTTTTATTTTGAGTTCATCGTCGTGTCCTAAGCCACCCAGTTGAGTTTGCTTTCTTCTGGTCCACATCTCCACCAAAAACTTCTAGTAGCTTTAGTTATATTTTTATAGAGAGAAAGAAGCAACTTTATTCATGGCCATCACCACATATTTGCTCATAAGTTCCCTACCTGCATAAGTAAGCATTTCTTCCAGCCTTACATTTTTACCGTTCTTTGGTGTAGTTGAGACATTCTGCTTTTGCACTACCCCACATTACTTTTGAGCATGACATGACATAGATTGAGATGACCATCTTTATGATAGTTACAAATTTTACACGCCTGAATTGTGTCATTCCATATTATATGAGGGAAAATTTTCTCCAGAAACCACTATCAATGGTAAGCTCCAGCCAAAACTAATGGCTGTCACAATTAGGGAGTTTATGAGTCTTGAAATTCAGTACATTAAAGACGGGAAACTGTCATTCCCGTAATTGTAGGGAATGAAAGTGTTTTTAGGTCAACCCTTGGGGTTTCGAGGGAAATAGTTGCTTTTTGAGACATTGTTTTTGATGATTTCATTGATGAACTTTTTTTTTTCCCGTCCATATCATATAAAAATTCAAGAAAGACTAATTACAATAAAACTCTACTATGTTGACATATTATATTAGACACAAAGCAAATGGGTGCTAGCTTAAGTGGTAGAGCATTTAAAAAACCCCCTACATCAGTTGCTAGGTTCAATCCCAGTAGACACAAACCGGTTAGTCTAAAAAATATTGTTTTAGAAACAACAATTCTATATCTATAATTACCGGACACAAAATATAAAACATTGTTTTCCACAACAGGCTATTTTCCACAACAGGCTATATATGAAATTTAGCTGACAACGTTTAAGTGAGTTTTTACAACTTTCTCGTGGCACTTCTGGCACCACTGTGTTTGAAAGCGTGAGAGGATTCCCAAACTGGCCCATATGTGTCTTTCTATCGGCTCAACTTAATTTTCTTTACAAACTAAGGGTGACAGACGGAAATTACACATCCAATCCCTTGAGGTTTGATACAAAGACACTTCTATTCAACAATGAATTTCTTAAAGGCTGGGTGTTCGCCCCGCATGTTCTCGTATTGAAATCTTCGTCTTCTCTTCTAGGTTGTCAACAAATTCCCATTCGACTTTGATCGGCTTATGATCCGATCTATGTCTCATAAGATGATCACTCGAACTCCGCGATATCTATCCAGAGAGTATTGGCAACCGAGCGGTCCAGTATCTCTTGGATTAAATCTTCCTCTTCCTGATTGTTATCTAAATCCAGTAACCCAACCTCCTGAAGTACCTTTTTGAACTCATCGATTTGGCAGTATTGGATGCCCACACTGTTACCGCAAGGGTAACTCGAGAACAATTGGACAAGAACAAAAAACGCAGAGAGGAGCGCAGGAGAGAGAAGAGAGGGTTTAGGGTAAATTTTTTCTCATTAATGTTTTAGAAGATTCAGTCATCTTTTCATATTCTAGACCCTGACGGTTCGACCTAATCCTAACCCGAGCAAAAGAACCGTTTAGAAAATCCCGAGTATAGCTAAATTCACTACGACTCTCACAAAAAAAAATATTACGCAATAGTCCAAGATTAACAAAACAAAATACTACGAAATAACTGAACAAATAAACTAACACCTCTTCTTGGGTTGCACACAGTCCTGCAAGTACGTAGGTGGCGCCACGTTTCTCCTAGCTCGCTCCACGGTCTGTTCTCCCGCTAGAGCTGACTGCTCCGGCAAGATACCCTCCTCCGTAGAAGGTGGATCAATACCCGTATCAACTCCCCCATCCTCGGAAAGTAGCTTCTCCTCAAGCTGTAAATCAGGAAAGGCGTTCTGGAGGTCATCAGCCGACTCCCAAGTAGGAGAAGCACCGTCCGACCAAGAGATCAACCATTGACGTTGGGCTGTCCCCGAGTCCAACACCGTACGGGATCGAGTTGCAGCAACATGAACAGATAGGGGTCGTCCCTTGAAGAAATCGGTAGGCAACTTGGAGACAGAGATGCCAACACCAGACTGAACAAAAGGACGTAACAGAGACACATGGAACACATCATGCACTCAACACCCCTCCGGCAGTTGGAGGCGATAAGCAACCTCACCAGTCTGTTCCAGCACCGTGAAAGGACCGTAAAACCGTCGAGCCAGCTTGGCCGATAGGGGTCATGCCAGAGAACACTGACAATAAGGCTGTAGGCGAAGCAAAACTAGATCCCCGACACTGAAGACGACATCACGTCGATATTAGCCTGATTACGCATACGATGCTGCATTTTGGCAAGGTGCACCCGCAAATCATGTAAAAGATTAATATCTTCGGCCACGAGTTCGTCCACAGAAGGCGATTTACATGCAACCGAAATAGAAGGAAACAACGAAGGCGAATATCGACCCTACAAAGTACGAAACGGAGACATATTAATACCCACACGGTGGCTGCAATTCATCACTAACTCGGCCCATGGCAGAAAGGAGACCTAGCGATTAGGCTGTTCAGAAGTAAAAGCTCGCAAATACTGCTCGAGCCCACGATTCATAACCTCAGTCTGACCGTCGGTCTATGGATGATACGCTGTACTGAATTTGAGGGTCGTGCCACTGAGCTTCAACAACTCCTGCCAAAACACACTCATAAGAACATGGTCACGATCGTAGACCAAGGATTCCGGAAACCCATGATGCTTAACAAAGATATAAACAAATAAGCATGCCACGTGTTGCATATCAAAGTCGGTCAGCAAGGCTACAAAATGAACATATTTGGATAATCGATCCACCACCACCATCACAGCCGTGGAACCATGAGATGTGGGCAATCCGTTGACAAAATCTAAGGTGGCAGACGCCCAAACCCGATCATGAATTGGTAAAGCCTGCAAAAAACCCCCAGGCTTCTGGGTGGAGTACTTTGTGGTCTGGAAAACCACACAAGCCTGCACAAAGTTATGAACATCCCTACGCATATTAGGCCAATAAAAGACGGACGCCAAACGACTAAACATACGATCAATACCAGGATGACCCGCAGTGACCGAACTATGAAACTCCTAAAGTAACATCTCCTTGACTGAAGAGTCACGGCCAATGCAGATGCGCGTTTTATACTACATAATCCCATCCACGAAGGTGAAGTGAGGAGGTTTGGAGTCAGATTGTAGGGATTTGACCAAGGCCTGTAAATCGGTCAAAATAGTAGTCTCATGTCGAATCACGTCCAAAACTGCTGGCAATGGACGAATAGCTGTCACTAATAAACTGGCTGAATCCTCTTCCTTCGTGCAATCTCGTCGTGACAATGCGTCGGCGACACGATTCGCTGTACCCGACTTGTACTCGATACAGAACCGAAACCCCATCAACTTGCGAACATAAAACTGCTGATCCGGCGTCTGAATGACTTGGGACAGTAACTCCTTCAAACTGCCCTGATCGCTACGAATGACAAACTTGCGTCCCAACAAATACTGACGCCACTTCTGAACATCCTCAACAACAGCATGTAGTTCCTCATGATAAGTGGAGGCGGCAGGCAAACTAGGATCTAACTTTTTACTGAAAAAAGCAAAAGGATGCTCTTGTTGGAGAAGAACGGCACCCACCCTAGTAGCCGAAGCGTCTGTCTCAAGAACAAAAGTTTCTGCAAAATCTGGTAAGCGCAACGCTGGTGGAGAAAACATAGCCGTCTTCAAAGCAGTAAAACTCGTATCAGCTTCGGTGGACCACGCGAAAGCATCCTTCTTCAGAAGGTCAGTCAAAGGTGCGGCAATGGTGGCATAATCTTGGATGAAGCGGCGATAATACCCCGTCAATCCCAAAAAACCACAAAGCTGCTGAACAGATGTAGGAGCCGGCCACACAACCATGGCCTGAATCTTCTGTAGATCCGCACGAACCTGACCATTGGTGATAATATGGCCCAATTGTTGGAAATATGCCCTAAAGGCAATCTGTTTCTTGTGACATGTGTGGATTTACAATTCATTATGTTATAGATGTGGAGATATGTTAACATGAATGAAGTCTTTGGAATATAAATGTTGTATTCTTAAATATTCCTAGTCAATTATATCGATTAACATGAGAATCAACTATAGACTAGTATGGGTTGGATTGATATGGAGATATCACAATCCAACACATGGGTATGAATTAACAGTAACAACATACTGGATTGACCCGCAACGAGAAGGATACATTAGATTATGTCAAAGTCACAATCGCTTCTCGTAGTGCTAACGGTATTGTAATCCTTAGACTTGAATTCACTAGATACTCTAATTGTGGAATATCGTGCTTTGATACTATCAAACGTTGCGCGTTAACCGGGTAACTATAAAGATAGTTATCGGGCATAATAGAAAGCAAGCTTAGAGATCGTAGTGACATATACATGATTTGTCCCTCCCACATAATGGGAGTAAATATCCATGGGCCACTCGAGGGATGTTGCTTAAAGAATGTCTGGCCAGACTCAGATAAATCAATATGGGATATTGATGTTATCTGCACGGATAAGCATATTCCCAGGATCGAGGAACTATGGATTGGATATACGAGTGTGACTAATATGTCTCGTGTCCAATCCGGATATGGAGACAAAGGGATAACACAATGTTGGGTTTTGACGTAGGTTACGCAGCAGAATAACAAAAATTTATCCTACTCAAATCCGACAAAGGATCACAGGTGAAGCATCATAACATGATGAAAGGAAGAAAGGTTACCTCAACCATACCTGACTGGTGACGATCACATACAAAGAATAATATCTTTGTCTCTACGGTATCCACACGAATAGACCTCAATCGGGCTTCTTCTCAAATGGTGCTAGCAATCTGAGAAGAAGGATGAACTTGGACATGCTCGGGCTGGATCACATCCATCTACGCGGCAAGGAGAGGGCACGGCATCTCCATGCCGTGCTAGAAATCATGAAGAAAACTTGAGCATAGGGCTGGATTTTGTTTTGTTTGGGTTTTGAGATGGCGGCGATGTTATGGGTGGTGGTGATGGTGGTGTTTGTCGTAGGTAAGGGTGGTGGTTTAGCGTTGATGTTCGCCAGTTCTGAATTTGTGATGGCGGCGTCAGTGGTTTTACGGCTGTGGAGGTGGTGTTGTTCTTCGAGTTCATATCTTTTGAACGGTGGTAGTGGTGGTGCTAGAATGGTGGTAATGGCGGTTACGTGGTGGTTTTTTCGTGTTCATTTTTTTGAATTGACCAATTTACCCCTAAAAATCCGTTGACTAACGGAAAAGTTTGGACGGAATGTAACTCAGTTGTTAATTGTTAACAATTACAAACTTGAGGTGGTGATAAGATAGTTTTTAAACTGGGAGTGGTACATGAATCATTACCCTAAACTGCAGGTGGGTAATAAGTATTAGACCAAAAAATATATAGGCTAAATTGCACCGGAGGTACCCATAGTTTGCCAAAACGAGCAAGTAGGTACCCAAATTTCAAAATCGAGCTCTACATGTCTCAAATTTTGGATTTTCGAGCAAGTAGGTACCCTTCCGTTAACTTTCCGTAAAAATTGGACGGAAAATTATTAAAAGACTTTTTTACCCCTGATCTCACCTCCTTTTTTTTAAATACTAGTTTTACTAAAAATCTAAAAAATAATTCAAAAAAATAATTTAAAGTATTTGATATATTAAGATAATGCAATATATTTCATCAAAATTATATTACATCATTTTAAGATATGAAAAATATTTTCATTAACATATATCCGTCAATCTTAAAGTCTTTAACTTTTTTTTTAATGGTGTTCAAGAAAAATTTCAAAATTTTATAATTTCATATGTATTTTATTAATAAAACAATAACATACAAGAATCTTTGTTCATTTTAACAACAAACATAAGAGTTGATACCTGACAATCATGAGTAGCTTTTATTTTAACAATTTGTATTTTTAAAGAAAATGTAAAAGAGACTATTGTATAAAATGTACAAAGATACTTGTATGTTATTGTTTCTTAAAAAATACACGGGAAATTATGAAATTTGAGATTCTTTTTAACATTGTTAAAAAAATTAAAAAAACTTTAAGATTGATGGATTTTTTAATAAAAACATATTTTATCTCTTGAAATTATGTAAAAATATGTAATTTTGAGAAAATATATTGCATTATCTTACATATGTCAAATTATTAAATTAAATTTTTATTTTTTTAGTTTTTTTCAAATTTTTAGTAAAACTTGTATTTTAAAAAAAAGTTGGAGGTGAAAATAAGGGGTAAAAAAGTCTTTTTATAATTTTCCGTCCAATGTTAACGGAAAGTTAACGGAAGAGTACCTACTTGCTCGAAAATCCAAAATTTGAGACCCGTGGTGCTCGATTTTGAAATTTGGGTACCTACTTGCTCGTTTTGGCAAACTTTAGGTACCTCCGGTGCAATTTAGCCAAATATATACTATAATTTTCAAAGCTGGGGATTAGGGTTCTTCACAAACCCACCAAAATCGCCATACCTCTCTCTCTCTCTCACCCTCTCTCTTTTTCTGTACGATTTCATCAAGATGGACACTGTTACCGGCGACCAGAATCATCAACGTCGCGATTGGTCTCGTCTCGATTACGATCTCACAGACCATATATTCAGAAGGTACTTAACTTTCCCCGATTTGCTCCGTTGTCGAAACGTCTGCACTTCATGGCGATCTGTTTCCCCTGTTTTGGTTCTCCCCAAGCGTTACGTTTCCCAGCAGATCATCTCTTCCGATGAATACTTCTTCGACAACAACCCTTTTCACTTATGCTGCTTTTTCAACCCCGTAGCTTGCGAATTGTATCCACTCAGCGACAAATCAAAACAGCTATTAAAACGGAGATGGGTCGTCGGATTATCAAAAGGGTGGGCTTTATTCCAGGGGTTTGATGATGATGATTTGGTCCTGTTCAATGCTCCCACCGGTGTAAGCATTCGGATGCCTTGCTCTGTCGTTCCTAAGTATGAGATCAAGAAAGCTGTTTTCTGGGGTGGTGACCCTATTTTGGACGCCAAGAGAAACGACCATAGCCATGGCATTGTAGCCATGACAAATACTCGTCCTCCTGATATCACTTTTGGCATATGGGGAGACACAAGGACTAAGCATACCATCCCAGATTTGAAATATCTGCTTCATGATGTTATATACTTTAATGGATTGGTGTACGGGGTTTTTAGGAAGGGCCGTATTCAAGCTTGGGATTCTACTCAAGTTGTTGATAGCTTTGGGGGCTTTACTCCTACTAAGGTAGAGCCTTTCCTGCCAAGCTTTAACACAGGAAAGGAGTTGGCACCGCGTAGCGAGTTGCGTTTGGTCGATTCGTCAGGCGAGCTATGGCTTGTTTCAAAGCTAGGGTTACGGACAATGAGCAAAATTGGGGTCTACAAGTTGGATTTCAAGGAAAAGAAATGGGTCGATATGGAATCATTGGGCGATCGGGTTGTGGTTTTGTGCAAGAATCAGAGTATTGCATTCTTACCTTTGGGCCCTTCAAAGTACAAGAGGAATTGTGTATATTTTGAAGACGAAGACTATTATAATGGATCCAAATGTTGGTATCCTTGCATGTATGTTTGCAACTTGGAGGACGGGTCCATCATAAAGAGTCTTTCGTGAGCGTTCTTATAAAACATGATCGGTACGTACCACAAACATGTTAGTAGTTGCAGATGTTTATGTTTTATCATGCTCTAATTTGAATTATTCTCTTGAAGCTAGTTTTCTTGTTAACTTGATGATTGGGACTTATCATTGTAATGACTTAATACTACTAGTTACCCTTCTCTCACATATGGGATCCACTTTTCTACAGTCCCCCTGACATTGGGTTCTGGATTTGTGCAGGGGTCAGTCTATTTTGTTATTGCCTATGGAGCCTTCAGAATACAAGAAGAATTGTGTGTATTTTGAAGACAACAACCAGATGGCAGCGAGTGTTCATCTTACGATTTGGAGGATGGTTCTATGGCCAAAACTCTTATGTAAAGAACTTGAATCTCCGGGTAGAGCTCGTGTTTTGATTTTTTCTCCACATGATTGATTGCTGCATTTCTGTTGGTTTACAATACTTAACACTTTCTTGAAGGTGATTAAGAATATTTGTTGGAGGTTGGTTTTCTTGTTTCTTTCCGTGTTGAATAGTTTTCTCATTGAAGTTTTTGTGTGTTTCTTCTGCATATGGGAGACTAACCACATTAGAGAGACCTAATCTTAGTTTCTCATCTCCACATAAGGGAGTGGCTTGCCTACGTCATGAATTGAGTCAGTCCAAGACAAACCTTTCCAATGTCATGAGTAGGGCTAAAACTTTTGTGCGTCCCTCTGGTAACAGGCTAATCCGGTTGTGTATAGGAGAATCCATTGAGGAAGATTCAGGCGTACACCTAGAGTAGAGAATGAGAAATACAGGAGGTATAGGGAAGTGAGTAGGGAGAGAGTGAGACGATAGCAACTGTATGAGGAGAGACAAAGTTTTTGGCAGAGCTTCCGCGTAACTCAGGTGATTAGTGTCATGTGTGGAAGGGTTAACGATCCTATATATAGTGGAGAATATGACCGTTGTAGTGGGTTAATGCGCCCATTAATGGCGGCTTAATTACCTTAACCACAACGGCACATTCGTCCACATATATAGGAACCGTTAGACACTTCGTCCGCGTATACCGGAACCGTTATGAGGTTGACCGGGTTTATGAAGCTCGTGACCATAAATCTCTCAAAGCATTAACTAAAGGTCGCGCGCGGGCTTGGTTGTCGCTCGCGCGCGACGGAACTTACTCTAGCCTCCAAACCACTAAGTCCCTACAAGTCCCGTGTTGGTATGCGAGGGCCCTGTCTCGCAGCCCCTACGTGGATCAGCGCAGGTGGTGATCCTGTGTATGCGGAGCACAACTAGGTGTGCTAGATGGCTGCCACGTGGCTGTGATCTGTCTGTCTGGAAAACACTATCTACACCGGTACTTACCGGTTATTACGAAAATGCCAGCTACCGGACGCAAAAAGTGGTCCCAGATGCCAGCTACCGGACAAAAAAAGTGGTCTCATCAGGAGGATTCCTTTTTAACCTAGATAGTATTGTTAACACACTTTAGAATGAACTAAGCTCAATAAGATAATACAATGATAACATTGATTAAGCTTTAGTTAGGGGATTTAATAGTTATGATATTAACCCTTTCATTTAAGATAAAAATTGATATATCATTCTTAACAAAACTTGAATCCTTAACTAATCACAGCAGAATTATAATTAATTATAGGAGAAACTGTCGTATTTTGAAATTAAAATGTTGAAAATGACAAAAATGACAACATACAATAGTTTCACTTGAAAATAGTGGGCTTTTGAAGCATTCTCGGCCTCTTCGAGTTTCATACTTAACTGAACACAGCAGAATAGAGGGGAAATTATCTTACTTTGAAATTAAAACGACGAAAATGACAAAAATCACAACATACATTAGTTTCACATGAAAAGAGAGGGCTTTGGAAGTATTCTCGACTCCTACGAGTCTCCTACTCAACATTTTTATCTCCTCCTGAAGTTGTTGGAGATATGGAGCACAACAAGGAATGGGAAATTCATCTTCCCAGTAGAAATAGTTGCATTGTTGACCTCTAGGCTTGGCACAAGTCCAAAACACGCTTCCATCATTTTCGGGCGTATGTGCGGTACGACTTATCGGGTAACGGCCACAGTAACACTGCCCACGCCTACACCCTGACCTCCGGGATGAATCTCGTCTTGAATATGAAGGTGGATTGATTGGTGAGGGTGAAGAGCATACACTATGTTGAGACATTTCTTAGAGAGAAAGAAGAGAAGGGTGAATGAGAAGGAGAAGTGATGAGATCTGAGAGTGAAGAGAGAAATAAAGAGTTAGTTGAGAGTGGTTGGAGATAGTATTAAAAGAGGGCAGTGGGGTAGGTAGGTAGATATTAATCCAGATATATACAGTTAAGATAGAAACCTTAACGATTTAGAATGGATAAATAATAACCTAGTAGTGCATTTATTAATTAAGTTTTGGTAGGTGAGGGTAGTTGGCCAACACCAAATGCCCCTTAAATAAATTGAACTGGACAGTTTGTGTTCGCAAAAAAGCACAAGTAATTTTTCATAAAACAACACAAGCCATAAAAAAATAAGCCAAAAAACATTGAATTGTCAATCTTTAGGAAAAATATTGTTCATAACATACATTCCTCTAAACAACCAACAACATGTTCTGACATAAATATTTTTCATATTTCAAAATCCCCAACAACATGACACACAAATTCACTTTTTCCCCTTCTTCCCCAGCGACTTCCCCGCCGACCTCATCCTCGCCCCGGACTTCAATGAATCAGTAGGAACAGTAGGAACATTAAGAAATTTCTGGTACATGTTCTGGAACTCATATACATCATCTTCAATATACTTGAAGTCCATTAACTCTTTAAAAAGCTTGGCCCAATTGATGTTTTAGTCTGATCTAGCCATTTCATTATCAACCCAGATTCTGAGCTGCTCCACTTGGACAGAGAGGTTCTTCTTTGGAGTTGGAATCAGATCTCTCAAGTTGGTCATGAAAAAGCAGACATGAGGGCCACAATCATTCCTGAGAGAATAAACCAGAATACAGGTTTAATATGTAAGATATAAACTTTAACACATTAATGCGTAAAAATAATGAATTAGAATATTACCCGTTCGGTTGTTGGGGATCGTCGTCGTTTATGTACCACACAACCCACTTTCTAATGTCATCCTGATAATCTGGGTAGGAGGATAGCACCTTGTGCATTTGATTAACTTTTCCAGCTACATTCCCTCCTCGTACCCATATCCAGAATCCGAGTCCAATATGAATTTTTCCTTGTCGACGAAGGAAATGACCATCATGAACCAGTGGGTGTGTTCGGCATTCATCGGCAGGGCAATCTATTTCATTAACAATGCAACATAAAATAAGTTCAACAAAATATGAAAGTTTAAATCGACTTGTATTGATAGCAATCATAAAACTTACATATCCCATCTCTCTCCACGTTCCTCCAAAACGATCGAACATTCTGAAATATTTAAGACCCTCCGTGTCCTGAACAAGAATTATAATTAATGATGCCATTTTGTAGATGAATTTTTGAGTGATTATACATTGAAAAGGGAATGAACTTACGGCATAAATTGTAGGAAGGTACCAAATCCGCGTGATTCCACCAAATTCGCGGCACGATTCTTTGAAATGAAGGAATCGCAAGTATGCATCCATCACCTAATTGTTTAAAAAGTTAAGAGATGGGAGAGGATTATATATGTCTTAATAAACTCCATTAAATCAACAAAAATAAATACTTACTTCGTTGTCAAACCACTTTTCATCTCTAAGGCACCATGCGGAATACCTCGTCAGCTTTTCATAACCACCGATGTCCACAACCAACTCGTTGTAGAGTTAATAACAAATCAAACCATACATACAAAAAAAATTTATGTGTCTTAAACAAATTATTTAGGAAATTTGAATGTAAGTATCAATTAATAATACTTACTCTCGCAATGTTTGTGAATCTATGGTATTGCGGCTTTTATCATCGTATTGAGGCTTAAATTTGTGGGTCATAAAGAAGTGGAGCCAGCATTGTTCCGAGGAAGGCAACTCTGGGAGACTGGTCAATTCCTCAGGATTACTTTGTTGCTTAAGAAGCAGCGATCCCCTATTATACCGTCTTATGATCCACAAGGCCTTTCCCCGGACAGACCCATCAAATTTTATCCTTGGGTTCTCCCAGGAACCCAAGGATTCCACCTAATAAATCAATAAGAAAATAGATACCTTAAGTCTAAAGTTAAAACAGTTGATTCATTTACCTCAGTGTCAGAGTTGTTTTCGCCGACCACATCCAACGAAGAGTTAACCTCATCCTGATCCATCTTCTGCTTCTTCTCAGGAGGTTCTTCTTCTTCATCCACTTCACCCCCCTTTTTCTTTTCCCCTCCTTCCTCTTCATCCTTCTTTTCATCCCCCTTATTCTTTTCCCCTACTTCATCTTCTTTCTTCTTCTCCTCTTCTTCCTTCTTGCTATCCTCATCCTTCATCCTCTTTCTTCCATCTTCCCTCTCCTCCTTAGATTTAGCCTTTTTCTTGTTGTTTCCAATCGCCAACATGGCACACAAAGTCTGCGGGTCAACCTTCCCCGCCAGCTGTCCCTCAAGATCCTTCAAATAATCCCATGGTGGAAGAATTAATTGAATTGCAGGTTCAACAACCTTCTCACTGATTGGCTCTTCATCCATTTTCTTCAACTTCAACTACAAAGAAAAATAGAACAGAGATTTTAACAGTTAAGATAAGGTCCTTAACAGGTAAACAATATCAAATAAGGTTAATATAAAATGTGACTCACATTCTTGTTCGTAGAGACATACTTCTATCTCCTCGAAACATCAGATGTCTCCCAAAATTTCAACCTGGGACTTGCTTTCTTGTCTTTGCAGCCCTTGGAATTTTCCAAAAATTTGGGGGATAACTTTTCCAAGTACAAAAGCTTGAAAATATAAACACAAAATTAGATTTTAAGATGGAGTTTTTAAAGTATTAAACAACATGATTAATTTAAAGGACAAAGTCTTAGAAAATTACCACAAGAATGAGCACGCAACCATTTCCGTGTAAGGTATCCCTAGTCTGGGCCTTAACTTGTTATTTCTTGATGTGATCAAGCCACAAGGCTGCCCAGTTCACCTCTTTCAGGTGCTCCAAATCGACAACAAGTTTGGCCAACCCAGACCGGACACCTTGTCGCGCGATCGGCATCCCTAGGGCCCCCAAGATCAAACAAACAGCCCTCTGCTTCCACTCATCATTGAACAACTCCTGATTCTTCTTGAACCACGGAAGATACTCATCGACCTTTGTGTTTTTCTTAAAGAGGCCAATTTTTTTGTTCCACTTCTTGTAGAACCTCCGGATCGACCTCCGGAAACTCAATTTTTCCGGTGCATCTTACTCCAAGGAGCCAGCCGACAACTTCCGGGGTTACCTCCACAGTCCGGCCGTGAGCCGTCAAAAACCCTTCGGTGTCAAAGGAGTTATAGAGGAACTGGTTGAAAGTCTGGGGGTGTCTGAAATGTTTAGGTACTTAATTTTCCCAAGCCCCACTTCGTCCAACCATGACTGCTGTTCAACTGTGATATCTTTAAAAAGAGTCATAACCGAGGGCAGGCTCATATAGCTTTGGAAGCGTCTCGGGTTCTTCAGCTTCTTGTTTGATTTTCCCTTCAACTTGGCTTCAGCCAATTTCTTCTTCTGCTTGGCTTTCTCACCGGTGGGTATTCTCTTCGAACTGCCCTATGATTTCCTCTTCTTATTTTTTCTTCGGCAACAGCTTTGAGATAGGGTTCTTTTTCGCAACTGGTCAGGCTATTCCATTCAACGTTGATCCTCCGTCAGACCTCATCGGTCATCTTCATAGGAGGATTTTGTTTCCTAAGCTTGTGCATCCGAACATTTCTACAACAATCATGAGACAATACATAAAATTAAGTTACAATTCCAAGTACTAGAGACAGAACATAAAACATATAACACACATCATCAAACAATTAAAATCAAATACAGTCATTAGAGATACAGTAATAAAATGCAAATTATGTAGCTTGAACAGTTAAGGATTTAGAAAGAGATGTTAATAGTTTAGAACAGGACATGTAACACACAACATCAAACAATTAAAATCAAAGACATTCTTTAGAGATAAAGTAATACCATGCAAATTATGTAGCCTGAAATGTTAAGGATTTAGAAGGAGATCTTAAAAGTTTAGAGAAATTGTTCAGAATAATAGACATTGGCTTCAAAAGTGAAACCAAAATTTACGAGATTATTGATTACAGAAAAAACTTACTTGAATCTGACGTAAGCATTCATGGCATTGCCAGGATGGGCTTCATCATCACTATCATCTTCTCTCCTCTTTTCCACATGCTTGTTTTTTTCTTCATCTTCCTTCTGTTCCTCCCTATCTTCCTCTGAGTCCTCCTCATCTTCTTCATCATCATCTCTCTTCCCTTCCACAGTTTCGTATTCTTCGTCATCATCCTTCTGTTCCCCCTCATCCTCCTCCTCCTCCGCCTCATCCTCCTCATGCTCTTCAGCCTCTCGGAGATTTTGATTTGTCCTTCGCTGAATTGTGTATTGGTTTATATCAGTCTCTTCGTCGCTAGTCTGCTGTCTCATTTTTCTCGTACCATTATTTTTTATCCTTAGGTAAATTGCAGAATACTTTATACTGCTGTACCATAAGTTGGGGAGACAGATCCTTCCCTTTGAAGCCCGTAGCAGATTTTTGATGTCGACTGTCATAAGTTAACATTTGCAAAACGTTTAAATAACATAGAATGCAATTATAATATCAGAGATTACAAATCTAACAATTAAGTAAAATGTTTGAACAGTGCATTGTGAAACAGGACAATAAACAAAGATTAATATAGGACAAAGTGATAAGGCAGAAATATAATAAAAAAATTAGAGTTTAAGAAGGATTTACTTATAAATTAATAAGAACGATAAAAAAGAAGGAAAAAATGTTAAGTACAAGGCAATACTTACATGAATAGGTCAAATCTAGGAGTATGCTCGATTTGAACCTCTGCATCTTCAGACATCTTGCCCTTCGAAGCCTTCTGTTTTCTTCATTTCTTCACAGCCTTTGGTGGGGGTGGATTCTTCCGGGTTGAACGCCTTGCGACACTCTCAATGTGTTCTTCCTTATTTTCTTTCTCATTCTTATCAGAACTCTTATTCTTCTCAACTAAGGCACCAGCCTCAGCCAATTTGGCTAATTTGTCATATTCAGCATCCACCGTTTCAAAATCCACCGTTGATAAAGGAATTGCATCTGTTCCATCTCCAAAATTCTTTCGACCAATGTCATCGGTGGATTTAGGGTTTGCCGCGCCCTCCTATGCACTCCCTTCTCTGTCCGGTGTGCTAAAGTCTCTCTCGATGGTGTTACTGGAACCATCTTGTTCTTTAGATGATTTTTCTTTCAGAACTTCCTTTTTCTCCATGGATTTCTTTCTCTCCATGGATTCTGTATGGAGATTGAAGGACAAGAGATGAAGATGGGAGAAGATAAAGAGGAAATTTTTGAAACAAGGGAGAGAGAGAGATAGAGAGATATAGAGAGAGGTTTTTAGAAAAGTGAATAGGTACCTGTAGAGGCCTCAGTAAATGGGACTCTGCAAATGGAACTATTCCGAAATTAAAGGCGTGGGGCGGGGGGTTGTGAGAGGCAGTTGAGGCGGTTGAATGTGATTGGACCACTCTTTCAAAATTTTCGAATTTCAAATTTGTTTTTTTTCCGGTAATCAATTTCAAAAATTTCAAATTGGCTACTTCATTTTAAATGTTAGTATGAAATGTTTAAACTGTCTTTGTAAAAATATAAAAAAATGACACTTTGTGTATTGATTTGACTGACTCTTAAAAACTCATTCTAAACATCTACATTTATTTTTCTTAATGCTAAACCCTATAGAGGTTCTAACTTATAACTTAAAATATATATCCATGTAAATTACAACTTATTTTGGTTTCTTCATCAATTGAATGACTCAGATTGTCGCTGTGTGTCCTGAACAACATACCAATGTCAAGTGTGGGAGTTATTTTGAAATAACTTCAAGTTATGTTCCTCTAACTTACCTAAAAAGACCCAAAACGAATGAAAACTCGATAATTGTAGAAGTCCCAAAACTCGATAGAATGTTGTACTCAATTTGAGGACTTTGTGCCTCCCTTGTGTTTGTACCATGCATGGAAGTGTGCAGAAGCTCCAAAAACCAACATATTGGCATCTTAGTGTATTTATTTTACCCAGTGTTAATAAGTCATTTTAAACAACAATCCTTACATTTCAGAATGCTAAACCCTAGAAATGGCTCTATCTTAAAGTTTAAAATATATATCCTTGTAAAATGCCAGTTATTTTGGTTTCTTCATCGATTGAATGACTCAGGGTGTCACTGTGTATCCTGAAAAACATACCAATGTCAAGTGTGAGAGTTATTTTGAAATAACTTAAAGCTATGTTCCTCTAAGTTACCTAAAAATACCAAAAACGAATGAAATCTCGATAATTGTACGAGTTCAGCCATGAAATGTGACCAATGCATGCCAAAAATTATTTAATGTCCTAATTGTGTCATTTTCATGAGCCAGGGAGTTTTGAGGTGACACCCTACTGTGGGACTTGAACAACGAGGGATAGGGTGTAACCGACTATCAACATTGTGATACTTAACGTTGTGAAAAGTCACCAGGTGCTGTAATTCTCCAAATTGGTCTTAATAAGCCATATAGTGTCAGTATGTGTTGAATGGTGGCACACATGAGATGCATAGACGTCAATCAAACTCAATTTGGGTAAGGCGTACCCGTTGTAAACATTGTTCTTCCCATTAACTTCATCACCAACATAATGATGTACTCAATTTGAGGACTTTGTGCCACCCTTGTGTTTGTACCATGCATGGAACTATGCAGAAGCTCCAGAAACTAACATATTGGCATCTTAGTGTATTGATTTTACCTAGTGTTAATAAGTCATTCTAAACAACTAACCTTACATTTCAGAATGCTAAACCCTAGAAATGGCTCTATCTTAAAGTTTAAAATATATATCCTTGTAAAATGCCACTTATTTTGGTTTCTTCATCGATTGAATGTCTCAGGGTGTCACTATGTGTCCTGAAAAACATACCAATGTCAAGTGTGGGAGTTATTTTGAAATAACTTCAAGCTATGTTCCTCTAAGTTACCTAAAAAGACCCAAAACACATGAAAACTCGATATTGTACGAGTTCAGCCATGAAATGTGACCAATGCATGCCAAAAATGATTTAATGTCCTAATTGTGTCATTTTAATGAGCCAAGGAGTTTTGAGATGACACCCAACTGTGGGACTTGAACAACGAGGGATAAGATATTTCACTGTAGAGAGAGAGAACTCAGTGGAAATGGGGGTTGTTGAAAGCATCATGGGGTGTGAACTCAATTGTGGTGGTTTTCCTGTACGAAATTCAGAATCTTCAAAATTACTCTCTAAGTTTCTGAAACAGATACCGTTTTTTTAATCCCTCATTCTTAATGTATAAAATATAAATGTATATATACATATATTTTGTTTCTTGAGTTTGTGGATTGTCATAATAGATGTTATTTTGTATTATTTGAGTATTATTAGCTTATTATATTAAATTTAGCCACATGTGTTTGAGATGGCACCCGTGATTGGCATGACAATGTGTACAAACAAACAAAAAATTCCCCATGTGGCCCAAGTATCCAGAATTTGTCCTCAATTTGGGAATTGGTTGCTCCCAACTGTTTTTTCCAGGCATAACAGTGTGTTAAACCTCCAAAAACACAAGTATTGTCATCTTTTCGTTTGGATTTGAATGTGTCTTAATATCTCCTTCTTAATAAACTTATTATAATCTCCATAATGCTAAACCCTAGAGACCAGTCTATCTTATTTTTTAGTAAACTTATCCCTTTAAAATTCAATTTATTTTTGTTTATTCATCGATTCAATAAATCAGGGAGTCACCATGTGTCCTTTATGACACAAACTTTCATGTTTGGGATTGATTGTTAAAATAATTCAAGTTATATTTCTCTAATTTACCTAAATGGCCCCAAAATTGACGAAAACTGGAGAATTTGACGTGTTCAGTCATGAAATGTGCCCCATGCATGCCAAAGGTGTTTTCAAGTTATAATTATGTAATCTAAATGAGCTAGATAGATTTGAGGTCAACCCCAACTTGCAAAAGTGATCAACGGGGAATAGGTTGCAACTAACTATCGACATTTCTAGACTTAACATTGTGAAAAATCACCACGTGTCCCAAGTATCCAAATGGTATTAGGAAGTCATATAGTGTCAATATGTCTTGAATGGTGGCACCCATGACATGTATAGACATCAATCGAACTCAATTTAGGTAATGTGTACCCATTGGAACATTGTTCTTTCCTACTAACTACAAACAAAACCAGATTTTTATCCTCCATTTTGGCAAATGGTAGCTCCCTTATGTTTTCTCCAGGCGTGAAAGTGTGTACAAGCTACAAATACATACGTATAGGCATCTTTGTGGTTGAATTTTACCATGTGTTAGGAGTTCCATGTTAATAACTTATATTGTATATTAAATGTTATAACTTCACAGTAAAGTGTTAATAAAAAGTTCTTGGCTTTGCAACCGTCATTTTGGTTTATTTCATGGATTGAGTGTGTGTGATAGTATCCATGCCCCTATATACCATCAACCTTGCAATGGTTGGAGTCATATATTAATACTTTAAGTTATCTACCTCTAAGTTGCCTAAAGAGGCCGAAAATGAATGAAACTAGATAAATGTACTTTTTGAACAATGAAATTTATGAAGACCTAAATTACATACTATTGCGCTAAAATTTCACATTAAACTTTTATAACCTATAAGGTTTAAAAAATATCATATAGTTTTGTTTCTCATCGATTGAGTAACCTCTAAGTGTCACCATGTGTCCTGAAATATACCTTGTTAGCTTTGAAAATTTTATCTTCCTGGTACATAACATGTCGTTTTATATTTTTCAAGTGTTTTGTCGCCCTTAAGTTGATTATTTTTTAGCTTTGCAACTTTTACCTTATTGGGTTATGTACTTTTTGTTGTTAGGATAGTTTTTTTAAAATAATTTTATTTAAAGGAGAGTTTATTTAAAAATCTGCTATTTAAGGTATCTCACATTCTTAGAGAGGATGGAACACTTTCATATGAACACCTCATAAGGCTTGGTAGTTAGCAGAGTTAAATCAACATTGATGAACCTTCAGCTTTTTTTGCCAAAGTGTCTAGAATTTAAGTATATGGTTGGTCTGGTTCATTTATGTTAGGCATTGAATGGTTCTGCTACCCACAAAATAAGCTTAGTGAATTGTTTCTCTTTATAATATTAACCTTGCTATCTTAAATCTTAAAAATAAGTTCACGAATGTTAGAGTTTCAACTCACTGACACCACAGTCTTGGTAGTTGAGGAATTTATTATATTACATCCTTACATTACTGAGGAGATAAACTTTTCAGAGATTTTGTAGTTTTTAAGTTAATCCCTTAAAGAATTCTTATTGTCTTTATGAATTTTATTTACAAAATTGTGCAATACTACTTTTTGGTGGTTGGGGTCTTCTTATTTGAATATCACGGTGAGAAGGAAGTGAATGAAATAGCCAGGGAGATAAAAAAAACTACTTTCAGATGAGAGGGAGTGAAATTTGTTAGCTTTGCAACTTTAACCTTGCTGGGTTATGTAATTTTTCTTGTTAGTAGATTTTATATAAAACATTTTTTCTTTCTAGGAGAGTTTATTTAAAAACCTGATATTTTAAGGTAAATCACATTCTCAGATAGGATGGAACACTTTCATATCAACACCTCATATGGCTTGGTAGTTAGCAGAGTTAACTCAAAATTGATGTACGTTCAGCTTTTCCTGCCAATGTGGATAGAATTTATGGATATTGTTGGGCTGGTTCATTTATGTTATGCATTGAATGGTCATAAATCTCTGCTACCCACAAAATCAGCTTAAGGAAATTTTGCATTCTTCAACCTTAAGACTGCAATCTTAAATACTAAAGTCTCATGTTTAACCGTTAAATTTATTTTTCACTGGCACCAAGGTCTTGGTAGTTGAGAAATTGATTATATTACATCCATATTTTAATGAGGAGATAAACTTTTCAGAGATTTCGAAGTTGTTAAGGTAATAACTTAAAGGTTTTTTTCATGTATTTATAATTTTGTTTTTCCAAAATAGTGCAATACTACTTTTTGGTGGTTGGAGTCTTCTTCTTTGAATATCAGGGTGAGAAGGAAGTCAATCAGAGAACTAGGGAGAGAAACAAACCAATTTCAGATGAGAGGGAGCGAAATTTGTGAGAGTGGAGTTCGTGGCAAAGGTTTGATATCTTTGCCTCTTGATTATGAGGAAGAAGAATACGATTTTGAGGTCTTGGATGAAGATGAATGTTTTGACATCACTCTTACAGAGAAATATGGAGAAGATACAACCATAAACTCTATTTTGGAAGCTCCAAATGGAGAGATCATACCAGGTATGGGATCTTAATATGTAAGTTACTGACTTAAGTTATATAGATAGTAATTTTAAGATGTATGCAGGAATAATGGTTACCAAGGAAGATGTTATGGCAATGACTTTTGAAAATGAGGTTCAGGCTTATGACTGGTACAAACTCTACGCACTGATTCTTGGCGTTGGGATTAGAAGGTTCAACCGCAGGTATTTCGACCTGGAAACGAAGGAATGCATAAAGTCAAGGATCTATGTGTGTGCCCGACAAGGCTTGCGCTTCGAGAAGGTCCTGTACAAAGAAAATAGGAAACGGGAGCATACCAGAAACACTAGGTGTGTCTGTAAACCTCGTATAAAAATATCAGAAACTTCACCGACCGAGCCTTTTAAGGTGGCTCAATTTGAACCCGGTCATTCACACGAACTTTCGGAACCACAATGCACGAGCAACCACCGATCACACCGAAAGGTCAGCGAGGCTGATGTTGAACATGTCAGATCTTTGAAGGAGGTGGGTATCAAGTATTGTCAACGCATTCTTTTGATGGTTAAACAAGCCGGTGGTTATAGCCAGTTGGGTTACACACAGAAGGATCTTTACAATAAAATGGCTTCTCTGGACAAGATATATTCAAATGAAGGAGATGGGTAGCAGACCTTGATGTACATTGACAGTTTGAAGCACAGTCACTATGGCGTGTTCAGGGAGTAAGATTAACTTCTTAACTATTAAACATGCTCTCTTATATGTTAACGTCTAACTACTTATTCTGGTTTTTGCTTACTAATTAGTTAACTACATGTTCTAAAATGTTAAAGGTACACTCTAAAAGTTTAAAGTTAACATATTTTATTTAACTGATCTTTCTGTTATCATAAGAATTATTTATTGTGTTTGTAGGTTCAGAACAGGTAAAAATAATGACCTTCAAAGTGTATTATGGTGTGATAGGAGATAAGTGGTAGATTACAAGAGATTTGGTGATGTACTTATTTATGATGCAACGTACAAGACCAACATGTATCAAAAACTATTTGTAGTTCTATCTGGCGTGAATAATCACTACCAGACGACTAGTTTTGGCAAAAACGTATGATTGGGTTCTGAAGTGTCTGATGAAGGTAATGAATAATAAGAAGCCTTTGTCCGTCATCACGGATGGCGATTTGGCCATGTGAAATGCTATTCTGAAAATTTCCCCAGAGGCAGGACATTGTCTATGTTCTTGGCATCTTTGTGGGAACGCCAAGGCAAATCTGAATTTGGGAGATGCCTTCATGGTTGATTTTAAAAAATGCTTGTTTAGTAGGAAACCTGAATTTTTTTGGCATGATGATTGACATGCAATGGTTAACAAATGGAACATTGCTGATAGGAATTGGGTCCAGGTCACATATATGAACCGGCACTTGTGGGGCGGAGACATACTCGAAGGAACATTTTTTCGCCTTGCAAACAGCGACTTCAAGATGCGAGAACATCAACAGTTTCATCAAGGATTTTATGCCCTTCTCGGACAAATTGACCAATGCTTGCAGGGGATTCAAGACCGGGGTTGACAAGCTACACAACAACGAGCGTAAGGCACACCATCGCTAGACGTGTCGCGATTGGTCAAGTCTCGGTTACGATCTCACAGACCACATATTCAGGAGGTTCTTACCTTTCTCCGATTTGCTCCGTTGCCGACACGTCTGCACAACATGGCGCTTTGTTTCCCAAACCATCGTCAAATCTTCACCAGTGAATTCCCCAGTTTTGGTCCTCCCTAAGAGTTACCTTCCCCAGCAGCAGATCGACGGAGAAAGCAGCTACTTCTTCGAAAACAACTTCTTTCAGTTATGCTGCTTTTTCAACCCTGTAACTCGCGAATTGTATCCACTCAGCGAAAAATCAAAACAGCTATTAAGATGAAGATGGGTCGTTGGATTATCAAAAGGGTGGGCCTTACTCCATGGGGTCATTGATGATGATTTGGTCCTGTTCAATGCTCCCACCGGTGTAGGCATTCGAATGCCTTGCTCTGTCGTTCCTTCGTATGAGATCAAGAAAGGTGTTTTCTGGGGTGGTGACCTCATTTTGGACACCAAGTGGATAGCCATGGCATTGCGGTTATGACAAATACTCATCCTCCTGATATGTCTTTTGGCATATGGGGAGACACGAGGACTAAGTATGCCATCCAAGAAATATTATATCAACCTTGTGATGTTATATACTTTCATGGATTGGTGTATGTGGTTTTTAGGAATGGCTTTATTCAAGCTTGGAATTCTAATCATAATGTCGGTAGATTTGGGGGCTTTACTCCTACTAAGGTAGAGCATTTCCTGCCAAGCTTCAACCAAGGAAAGGAGTTGGCATCGCATAACGAGTTGCATTTGGTTGATTCTTCAGGCGAGCTATGGCTTGTTTCAAAACTAGGGTTTATGACTGCCAGCAAAATTAGGGTCTACAAGCTGGATTTCAAGGAAAGGAAATGGGTTGATATGGACTCATTGGGAGATCGGGTTGTGGTTTTGTGCACGAATCAGAGTATTGCGTTCTCACCTTTGGGCCCTATAGGGTACAAGAGGAATTGTGTATATTTTGAAGACTATGACTGTGATGGACCCACTTCGTCTCATCGTTGCATCTATGTTTACAGCTTGAAAGATGGCTCGAGCGTCAAGAGTCTTTTGTTGTGAGTGTTCTTATAAAACACTAGGGGATTGCCCGTGCCCGAGGGCACTACCCCAAACAAACACGAACAAACGTCAGTTAAAATGTGCATGAAACAAAATGAGAACTTCATCTTAGAACATAGCAAGAAAAATAAAGACAACATACATAATTGGAAAACATAAAAATCACTAATAAGAGCTTATGTATTTTCATGTGATATGAAGAGGGTCGCCTATTTCTCGACATCAGTTTCAAATTGCGGTAAAGAAGTTCACCAAAACTAAAACAAAACTACCCAAAATGACAAAAGATTCAAGATACACTTGTCAAAATGTATACCGAAACAACACTTTTGTATACCGCATCGTAAACATGACGAATAAATCTTCAGGTCACATCTTATCATTGCAAATTTTACAGTTCATTACACAAAAAACATCACGTTCATACTATCAGAAGTGACATAAATTGAAATACTTGAATCAAAATTTCCCTAAAAATTGATTTGCTGACTCTAAATGTTAACATTGTCTATGCAAAGCTCCTAAGAAAGAAATCTCTTCTCGACTGATTAATTTGATCAGGGGCAACAAATTTGGGTCACGGAGTGACTTTATAACTCTGCAAATACACATAAACAAATTGTTGGTTAGACACAATATACATCACAAATAGTATTACTGCTCAAGAGTGAAAGAAAAATAACCAAAAACATGAAAATCAAGTATAGGAAGTCTCCAAAGATGCTAATATTAGGTAATAGCAAAGTGAGTTTACGGTAACAAAATAGATTAGTACAGGAAGCAAGATTGATTTATTTCTACTCATAGGTTATACGCAGTTTTGTCTACTTGGATTGCAAATACCATCAAGCGCAAAATCAATTGAACTGAAAACTAAAACTTATGTCAGTACATGACAAATGTTTATTATTTTCAACCAAAAAAATGAAGGTAAAAGTTCCGCCGCTACATGAATGGGTAGTTTCTGAGCAACCCAAACAACATAATGAATAACTCTAATGAGGTAATTAAAAAAAATGAGCATTTCAGAATGAAACAACTGAACTAAAAATAATACCCAAAATAGCTTAACTTAAATGAGACATAATGCATAGTTACTTAGTTATCTTCGATCCCCTATAGCTCATGGTTGAAGTCTTGAACTGATAGAGTAGAGCTCCTCGTTGAAATTAAAACAACAAAGTGAAAATGTGAAGACATACTGAGAGTTTAAATCGTCAGCAAGTTCTCTAGCTGCAACCGGTGAAACTACATGTAAATTTTACATTATTATCTAAACTAAAATACTAATTCAATGTAATCGTCATTACAATAAATCGCCACGGGCACGGGCAATACCCTAGTAACAAAATAATCTTAAAGGGGAGAACAAACAAACATGAGAACTAATCGCTTAGCCTACGGGCAGTGCATAGTTCTCACTGACCAAATTAGCCGAGCCGGAACACGTATATATTTGATCAGACTCGGTTCGTTTACACCCCTACTGAGAATTAATTTCTTATGATTAAGAAACTGTTTATGAAAAGTTGTCATGAACAACCTGTTGGGGACATGGATCTAAAAAGATGGTGGATTAATTGGCTAATTAGGAAAACTAATTTGTTTAAAGGTGAAAAAATTTAACATTCACAGTTTAGTGGGTGGATATTGGGAGATTCAAGTCATATTGTTGCAAGGCAAGAATATTCAAACAGCACATGTATCCCATGGCCAAACAAAAATATACTTTACTGGGAAAAAACTTACTTTACACCATGACCAAACAAATTAGCTCTACCAACATGAGTAGACATAGAAATTGAAGACTTACAGTAAGCACTGGATTTACACCTAAAAGCAAATCTGGCACCCACTTATAAACCCTAGAATAGATGATATGAAGAGAAGTGAAGAAAGCACCCAATTGCTAAAATATCGACGGACCTGATACATGTGGCTTCGATTCAGACGAAAGCACCCGTTGAAGAGATGGAGCGATGCGGTTGGACTTCGATTTAGTGGACGGCAACAGGGTCAGGCGGCTGTTGTGGAGACCTGTCCTGGCACTTGTGGAGGAGAGGCGATGGCTTCGACGGTCTTTGCACCAGATGGGGGAGAGAAGAAGGGACGCTTCAATTTCAAACCCCTCTCTCATGAGATTGAAAAAAATTTAATAGAGAAAGAGAGGCGTTTGACCGAGAGAGTTTCAGAGAGTTTGGAAACTGTAATACACGATCTGCCCCCTCTTCCCAAATTTGTGGGAATTCTAACCATAAGTGGGTGATCTAAGAGCTGGGGTTAATTCAATCTAATGGTCGAAAAGACATTTTAAAGTCAACTTTCCTATTTTATAATATAGATGATCGGTACGTAGCACAAATATTTTAGTAGTTACATATATTTATGTTTTCTCTTGCTCTAATTTGAATTATTCTCGTGAAGCTGGTTTTCTTGTTAACGTTTTGTTTGGGATTTCTCACTGTAATGACATAATACTAGTTACCCTTCTCTTACATAGGGGTTCGCCTGTGACCAGGTTGTGGTTTTGTCCAAGGGTCTGTCTATTTCGTTATTGCCTATGGACCCTTCAAAGTACATGAAGAATTGTGTATGTTTTGAAGAAAACAACCAGATGGCAACCAGCGTTCATTTGACAACTTGGAGGATGGCCAAAACTCTTCTTTGAAGAACTTGAATCTTCTTGAGTTTTCGGGATAGAACTTGAATTAAGTTTTCCTTCCACATTGATTGATTGATGCATTGTGTTTTTGGTTAGTACCACCATTTGTGTTGGTTTGCGATCTAATACTTTCTTGTTGAAGGTGATGTGGAATATTTGCAGGAGGTTGGTTTTCATGTTTCCTTCTAATTTGAATAGTTTTCTCATAAAAGTTTTGTGTGTTTCTTCTGCATACGGGAGACTAACCACATTAGAGAGACCTAATCTTAGTTTGGCTTTGCTACGATGCCAAGGCGTGTTGTTGGGGAAGATCTGCCAGAATCGAGTCAGGCCAAAGACAAACCTGGCCAATGTCATGAGTACGCAGTCAATCTTACGTTGCGTATTTGATGGATTCATCTGGCACAAATCTTACGTTCCCTTGGGGTTTCGAGGGAAATAGTTGCTTTTTGAGACATTGTTTTTGATGATTTCATTGATGAACTTTTTTTTTTTTTTCGTCCATATCATATAAAAATTCAAGAAAGACTGATTACAATAAAACTCTACTATGTTGACATATTATATTAGACACAAGTAAATGGGTGCTAGCTTAAGTGGTAGAGCAATTAAAAAACCCCCTACATCAGTTGCTAGGTTCAATCCCAGTAGACACAAACCGGTTAGTCTAAATAATTTTGTTTTAGAAACAACAATTCTATATCTATAATTACCGGACACAAAATATAAAACATTGTTTTCCACAACAGGCTATATATGAAATTTAGCAGACAACGTTTAAGTGAGTTTTTACAACTTTCTCGTGGCACTTCTGGCACCACTGTGTTTGAAAGCGTGAGAGGATTCCCAAACTGGCCCATATGTGTCTTTCTATCGACTCAACTTAATTTTCTTTACAAACTAAGGGTGACGACGGAAATTGCACATCCAATCCCTTGAGGTTTGATACAAAGACACTTCTATTCAACAATGAATTTCTTAAAGTCTGGGTGTTCGCCCCGCATGTTCTCATATTGAAATCTTCGTCTTCTCTTCCAGCGTGTCAACAAATTCCCATTCGACTTTGATCGGCTTATGATCTGATCTTTGTCCCATAAGATGATCACTCAAACTCCGCGATATCTATCCAGAGAGTATTGGCAACCGCGCGATCCAGTATCTCTTGGATTAAATCTTCCTCTTCCTGATTGTTATCTAAATCCAGTAACCCAACTTCCTGAAGTACCTTTTTGAACTCATCGATTTGGCAGTATTGGATGCCCACAGTGTTACCGATAGGGTAACTGGAGAACAATCGGACAAGAAGAAAAAACACAGAGAGGAGCGTAGGAGAGAGAAGAGAGGGTTTAGGGTAAATTTTTTCTCATTAATGTTTTAGAAGATTCGGTCCCCTTTTTATATTCTAGACCCTGACGGTTCGACCTAATCCTAACCCGAGTAAAAGAATCGTTTAGAAAATCGCGGGTATAGCTAAATTCACTACGACTCTCACCAAAACAAATATTACGCAATAGTCCAAGATTAACAAAACAAAATACTACGAAATAACTCAACAAATCAACTAACGCCTCTTCTTGGGTTGCACATAGTCCTGCAAGTACGTAGGTGGCGCCACGTTTCTCCTAGCTCGCTCCACGGTCTGTTATCCCGCTAAAGCTAACTGCTCCGGCAAGATACCGTCCTCCGTATAAGGTGGATCAATACCCGTATCAACTCCCCCATCCTCGGAAAGTAGCTTCTCCTCAAGCTGTAAATCAGGAAAGGCGTTCTGGAGGTCATCAACCGACTCCCAAGTAGGAGAAGCACCGTTCGACCAAGAGATCAACCATTGATGTTGGGCTGTTCCCGAGTCCAACATCGTCTGGGATCGAGTTGAAGAAACATGAACATATAGGGGCCGCCCCTTAAAGAACTCGGTAGGCAACTTGGAGACACAGATGCCTACACCAGACTGAACAAAAGGACGTAACAGAGACACATGGAACACATCATGCAATCGACACCCCTCCGGCAGTTGGAGGCGATAAGAAACCTCACCAATCCGTTCCAGCACCGTGAAAGGACCGTAAAACCGTCGAGCCAGCTTGGCTGATAGGGGTCGTGCCAGAGAACGCTGACAATAAGGCTGTAGGCGAAGCAACACTAGATCCCTGACACTGAAGACAACATAACAACGATGTTTATTAGCCAGATTATGCATACGATGCTGCATTTTGGCAAGGTGCGCCCACAAATCCTGTAAGAGCTCAATATCTTCGGCCACGAGTTCGTCCAAAGAAGGCGATTTACATGCAATCGGAACAGAAGGAAACAACGAATGCGGACCTCGTCCATACAAATCACGAAACGAAGACATATTAATACCCTGATGGTGGCTGCAATTCATCGCTAACTCGGCCCATGGCAGAAAGGAGACCCAGCAATTAGGCTGTTCAGAAGTAAAAGCTCGCAAATACTGCTCGAGCCCACGATTCATAACCTCATTCTGACCGTTGATCTATGGATGATACGCTGTACTGAATTTGAGGGTCGTGCCACTGAGCTTCAAGGCCTCCTGCCACCCATGATGCTTAACAACGATATCAACAAATAAGCGTGCCACGTGTGGCGCATCAAAGTCGGTCGGCAAGGCTCCAAAATGAACATATTTGGATAATCGATCCACCACGACCATCGAAGTCGTGGAACCATGAGATGTGGGAAATCCGGTGACAAAATCTAAGGAGGCAGACGCCCAAACCCGATCTGGAATTGGTAAAGGCTGCAACAAACCCCCAAACTTCAGGGTGGAGTACTTTGTGGTCTGGGAAACCACACAAGCCTGCATAAAGTTACGAACATCCCTACGCATATTAGGCCAATAAAAGACGGACGCCAAACTACGAAACGTACGATTAATACCAGGATGACATGCGATGACCAAACTATGAAACTCCTAAAGTAACATCTCCTTGACTAAAGTGTCACGGCCAACGCAAATGCGCGTTTTATACTACAGAATCCCATCCAGGATGGTGAAGTGAGGAGGTTTGGAGTCAGACTGTAGGGATTTGACCAAGGCCTGTAAATCGGTCAAAATAGTAGTCTCATGTCGAATCACGTCCAACACTGCTGGCAATGGCCGAATAGCTCTCACTATTAAACTGGTCGAATCCTCTTCCTCCGTGATATCTCGTCGTGACAATGCGTCGGCGATACGATTCGCTGTACCGGGCTTGTACTCGATACAGAATTGAAACCCCCATCAACTTGCGAACATAAAATTGCTGATCCGGCGTCTGATTGACGGGACAGTAACTCCTTGAAACTGCGCTGATCGCTACGAATGACAAACTTGCGTCCCAACAAATATTGACGCCAATTCTGAACAGCCTCAACAACAGCATATAATTCCTTATGATAAGCGGAGGCAGCACGCAAACGAGGACCTACCTTTTTACTGAAAAAAGTGAGAGGATGCTCCTTTTGGAGAAGAACGGCACCCACCCTAGTAGCCGAAGCGTCGGTCTCAAGAACAAAAGTTTCTGCAAAATCTGGTAAGTGCAACACTGGTGAAAAAAACATAGCCGTCTTCAAAGAAGTAAAACTCGTATCAGCCTCGGTGGACCACGCGAAAGCATCCTTCTTCAATAGGTCAGTCAAAGGTGCGGCAATGGTGGCATAATCTTGGGTGAAGCGGCGATAATACCCCGTCAACCCCAAAAAACCACGATGCTGCCGAACAGATGTAGGAGCCGGCCACGCTACCATGGCCTGAATCTTCTGTAGATCCGCACGAACCTGACCATTGGTGATAATATGGCTAAAGTGTTGGAAATATGCCCTAGAGGCAATCTATTTCTTGTGACATGTGTGGATTTACAATTCATTATGTTATCGATGTGGAGATATGTTAACATGAATGAAGTCCTTGGAATATAAATGTTATATTCTTAAATATTCATAGTCAATTATATTGATTAACATGACAATCAACTATAGACTAGTATGGGGTTGGATTGATATGGAGATATCGTGATCCAACACATTGGTATGCATTAAGAGTAATGTCATATTGGATTGACCCGCAACGATAAGGATACATTAGATTATGTCAAAGTCACAATCGCTTCTCGTAGTGCTAATGGTATTGTAATCTTTAGACTTGAAGTCACTAGGTACTTTAGTTGTGGAATATCGTGATTTGATACTATCAAACGTTGCGCCTTAACCGGGTAACTAAAAAGATAGTATCAGGCATGATAGGAAGCAAGCTTAGAGATCGTACTGACATAGACATGATCCGTCCCTCCCACATAATGGGAGTAAATATCCATGGGCCACTCGAGGGATGGTTCTTATAGAATGTCTGGCCAAACTCAGATAAATCAATATGGGATATTGATATTATCTGCACGGACAAGCATATTCCCAGGATCGAGGAACTATGGATTGGATATACGAGTGCGACTAATATGTATCGTGTCCAATCCGAATATGGAGGCAAAGGGATAACACAATACGTGTGAACATTGGGCACAAGCTTTGTTGGATGACTATTTCTATTAGTTGGGTAGCGTGGATGTCTTGCTAGAGGCCGCTCAATGTTAGTACTTGTTACAACCAACTAAGTAGAAACCTATGGGGTCACACTCCCTATGGATTAGACCGGAAATTGGAATTAATTAATATTATTAATTAATTAGAAGGATCAATACGCAGCTATTCGCAAACTTAGTAGGACTAATTTGCAAGTTGGACTAATTCGTGTATAAACATGATTACGATTGTGGCCTTTCTATATGCAGTCAACAAGGAGTTGTTGGACTATATAAATGACACTCCTAGCTTCCTTCCCAGACTAATGCTCATAACACATTGAGTGGGAGAAAGAAGCAAGGAGAGAGAGCAAGACCAAAGAGGGCCGAACCCCCAATGGTCCGCCCCTACCCCGTCGGCCAAAGAAAGAGGGCTGAGCCCCTCTTCTTGTGTTGTTGCGTGTTTGTGATCTTCTTCCTCTTCCTCCTTCAATCCTAGATAGCACAAAGGCTTGAAGGATCCCGTTTCAATCCTAGGAGTGGGCTATCCATAGAGACGTGAATACTATTTCACGTGAGAAGTCATCACAGGAGAACCCAAAGGTATGTAGATACTAGAATCCTTTACTATCGTTATGTAGTCTCTTCCTGTGACCCTTGGCGAGATTTGAGCAGGATTAATTTTGTTATTCCGCTGCGTAACCTGCGTTAAAACCTAACACCAAGTACTTGACACTGGGTCTGCTGAAGGTGCGTTTGGACAATTTAACATAAAAATGATGACCAGATAACAAAACCAGTACCTGATATAAATGATGTGCACGAAGCTCCAACGTAGTATTGTAAATCAAAACATCATCGAAGAAGACTATCACACAGGAACGGAGCAATGGACGAAACACCCAATTCATAGAGGCCTAAAAAGTAGAGGGGGCATTGGTGAGTCCAAATTGCATAACCAAAAACTCAAAGTGACCATCGTGTGTCTGAAAAGCTGTTTTTTGAATATCCTCCGCATTCATCCGAATTTGGTGATATATAGAGCGTAAGTCAAGCTTAGTGAAATAATGTGATGTCCCAAGCTCATCAAACAACTCGTTGGTCGTGGGGGTGGGAAAGTGATCCGGAAGTGTCGCCGCATTAAGGGCCCGATAGTCAACACAAAACCGATATGTACCATCTTTCTTGCGAATCAAAAGAACCGGAGATGAAAAAGCACTGGAACAAGGCTGAATAATGCCCTGGTCAAGCATCTCACAAACCTGTCGCTCAATTTCAGGCTTCTTAAAGTAAGGGTAGCGGTAGGGCCGTACATTCACCAGTTTGTTGCCTGGTGACAGATGAATGCGATGATGCCAAAGGCGAGTTGGCGGCAACTCAGTGGGAACCGAGAAGAGGGACCAATGCTGGCCGAGGACAGCGGAAATCTCTGGTGGGAGATCAGGCGGAAACTCAACGGAAGAACCGGCTGCGGTGTCGGACTGATCTTGGACGGAAAACAACTCAAAGCACTCCATATCAGGCCTTGTAAGAGAAAGTGCAGTTAACGCATGATAAGAAATAGGGCGTGGTCCATGATCCATGCCGGTTAAGATAATCTGTTGCCCGTCCGAGTTAAACTTCATAATCAACTTTCTCTAGTCATGAGAGACCTCTCCCAATTTCTGTAACCACTGTACCCCCAAGACGGCATCCAGTCCATAAATAGCAAGAACATATAAATCGACTTCAAAGACAATACTCTGAACCGTTAACCTGGTTTTGGGGCAATAATACGCACATCGAAGAGATTTGTCGTTACCCACATACACACGGAAGGGCGAAATCGGTTAAAGAAACAAAGACAAATGTTCGGCCATAGCCGGGTGAGTAAAATTGTGGGTACTCCCACTGTCAACAAGTAACTGCACAGTAACATCCGCAATAGTACCAGTAAATTTAAGAGAGCGCGGTTGAGAATTACTTGCCAAAGAGTGCAAGTGGGACCGGTTGTCTAAGATAATACTCGCATCGTCGTCATCCTCCAAACCCGGCAGTTATGCACCACCCTCCTCATCAACTCCCAACAAGTAGAATTTGTACTTGCAACGGTGGCCTCAGGAATATTTCTCGTCACAATTAAAACACAGACCCTGGCGAGTGTGTTCCTCACGTCCCTCAGGCGTAAGACGTTTAGGCGGATTAGGGGCTGCTGAACCCATGACGGATTAGCGGTGGAGGACGGCTGCGGTGGCGTTGCTGCCGAGGGTCGGTTGGCAGCGGACGTCCAAGATCGCTTGGGAACGTAACTCTGCAAGAGCTCCTCCTGGCTTGCTGAAAGTTCCCGAGCAAGGGCAGAGGCCTTGGCGAGTGTGGTGGGATTACGCAAATTCAATTCGCACTTTAATGGCTGTTTCAAGCCAGCGCAGATCAAAGATAACAACAGAGACTCCTCAATACCCGATATCTTATTAAGAATTACCTCAAAGTCAGATTGATAAACCATGACGATTGTATTTTGTTGCAACTTAGAGAGCAGTCCGAGATAATCTTCATAGTGACCGGGGTCGAAACGCTGTTTGGCGGCGCTCAAGAATTGCATCCATGTAGTTGTGGGATTGTTAGAAACGTAATACCATAACCATTCGAACGCCTAAGAATTGCAATAATTTCCAAGCGGTCCACGTCGGTGGTACGGTAATGATAAAAAAAATGGATCTTGAAAATCCAGCCCACATGATCCTCCCCATTGAAACGAGGGGATTCAATTCGAAGCCGTGGCGTGGAGTCGAATGGAACAACCGGCGCAGCGCGCGAGGGAGTTGGCTGCGAAGCTAATTGGCTTGACGCGATCGGGAGAGTACGCGCAGGTGGCGGCAGCGCCGCTAGAGGCGGCGTCGGCAGCAATGCGAGGGGCGGTGTCGGCAGACCCCAGTTCAGTAATTGGCGCAAGGAGTCGCGAATCTCCGCGATCTCCGTGTCGGTGCTTGCGTTCCCGTTCAGCCAAGTCGGCGTCCCGGGGAAGTTCTCGTTCAGCGACCTCATCATCACGGCCTTTATCACGCTCGTGCATATCAAATTGCAGGTTGTTGAAGGCTTTGATAGTGTCTTCAAATTTCAGGTTGTTGAAGGCTTCGCCTGTGGAGCAGCCGGCGTAGTGTCGACCATGGTGGCGGGGAGGTGTTCCTTTCTGACGCGTAACCGACCGGCGGAATGATGAAATCACCAATGTTACCGCTAGGGTAACTGGAAAACAATCAGACAAGAAGAAAAAACGCGGAGAGGAGCGCATGAGAGAGAAGTGAGGGTTTAGGGTAAAAAAATTCTCTTTAATGTTATAGAAAATTCAGTCCCCTTTTTATATTCTAGACCCTGACGGTTCGACCTAATTCTAACCGAGCTAAAGAACCGTTTAGAAAATCCCGGGTATAGCTAAATTCACTACGACTCTCACCAAAACAAATAGTACGCAATAGTCCAAAATTAACAAAACAATATACTACAAAATAACTGAACAGATCAACTAACGTCTCTTCTTGGGTTGCAAATAGTCCTGCAGGTACGTAGGTGGTGCCACGTTTCTCCTAGCGCGCTCAAAGGTCTGTTCTCCCGCTAAAGCTGACTGCCTTGGCAAATTACCCTCCTCTGTAGACGGTGGATCAATACCCGCATCACACACCTCCATCCTTTTCCGAAAGAGAAACAAAGGGCAAGGGCATTAAAACCCCGACTACAAGCCACAGAAGTTGAGGGCGTGCAACTATTCTTCAGAGTAGATTCCATGAATTATAATGTTCAGATTTGTCCGGGTCTCTGTAAAAACTTATTGAATTTTCACATAAAACCAATATCTTCTTTCTCATAAGCATCAATATGAAATTAGAAAAGATATAAGAGTAACCTTTAAGAATAATTAGAAACAGTAGACACCAAAACGTGTTAAGTCACCTTTCTTGTACGACAAACTTTCAGAATTGGGGATTAGGGTTCTTCTTCCAAATCCCCGTTCGTTTCTCGCTCTCGCTCTCTCTGTTCATCGGAATGGACACTGTTTGCAGCGACCAAAACCTTCACCGCCGCGATTGGTCCAGCCTCGATTACGATCTCGCAGATTACATATTCAGAAGGTACTTACCTTTCCCCGATTTGCTTCGTTGCCGATACGTCTGCAGATCATGGCGCTCTGTTTCCTGCAGCCTCGTCTCATCTACATTAACTTCCCCTGTTTTGGTGCTCCGTAGACGTATTGAATAACCAACATTTTTCTCATTAATCAAAATAACAACCCCAGATTACAATTTATAGTTCAGCACAGAGACTATTATGAAAAGACCAAACTACCCTTCTACATTACAGAGGACTTCAATATAGTCCTTAACATCCCCTCTGAAACTAACCTCCCTAATTTTGACAAAAACAGAGACTTCAAATCAAAGATAAGAAATACACATAACTGCTCATATCCACAATACTAACTAGAAATAGGTACCTTACTCAAATGTAGCTGATCTCTAAGATGAAGAAATTGATGATTTGGCAAACCTTTAGTGAAAATGTCAGCAGGCTGATCCTTTGAAGGAATGAACTTCACTTGAATAGCTTTAGCCATAACCTGTTCTCTCACATAGTGATAATCAAGTTCTATGTGTTTAGCTCTGGCATGAAACACTGGATTGGATGCCAGAGCTAGTGCAGACTGATTATCACACCAAACTGTAGGTTGATCAACTTGAATGTGCAGATCTCTCAACAAATAACTGAGCCACTTAACTTCTGAAGTAACAGAAGCCAATGCTCTATACTCTGCTTCAGTAGAGCTTCTACTAACTGTGTTTTGCTTTTTAGAGGACCAAGAAATCAAATTTGCACCCAGAAATACTCCATACCCTGTTGTGGATCTTCTTGTAATGGGATCTCCAGCCCAGTCAGCATCAGAGAAAGCTTGAAGAGTAAATGAGCTAGGAATAAACTTGAGTCCAAATTCAGTAGTACCTTGAACATACCTCAATATTCTCTTAACTGCCTGAAAATGACCATTGGTGGGATTATGTAAAAATTGACAAACAGAGTTGACAGCAAACTGTATGTCTGGCCTTGTCACAGTTAAATACTGCAAGCCACCAACAATACTTCTATAGAGAGCAGGATCACCATATGAGGAACAATCTTGTTGTGAAGTTGAAGCTTTGGGAGCAACTGGAGACACAGAAGACTTACAGTCACTCATACCAGCCTTTTTTAGCAACTCTTTGGCATATTTTTGTTGATGTAAAATAACACCACCTCCATCAATAGAGTCCACTTCAATTCCCAAAAAATAGGACAGCTGTCCTAAGTCCTTCATGTCAAATCTGGAGCTGAGAACATCAACACACTGTTGAACTAGATCATGAGAGCTTCCAGTAATTAAAATATCATCAACATAGATGAGTACTACCAGAGAGTGACCTTGCTGATGTTGTACAAACAAGGATGAGTCTGCTAGACTGGATTTGAAACCTTGAGCTAAAAGAAAAGAAGCCAACAAGGTGTACCAGGACCTTGGTGCCTGTTTGAGACCATAAAGTGATTTTTTGAGTTTGCATACAAAATGTGGATATTTCTGATCCACAAACCCAGCAGGCTGATCCATATACACTTCCTCCTCTAATGTGCCATGTAAGAAAGCATTAGAAACATCTAGTTGCCTTATTGACCAATTTTGATGAAGTGCAAGACTGAGAACCAACCTGATTGTTGGTTGTTTAGCCACAGGGCTGAAGGTTTCTGTATAATCAACTCCATAATGCTGTAAAAACCCTTTAGCAACTAGTCTTGCTTTATATCTGGCTAAAGAGCCATCTGCATTCTTCTTCACTCTAAAGACCCACTTACACCCAATTGATTGTCTATGTGGTGGCAAAGGAACAAGCTGCCATGTACCTTGTTTCATTAATGCCTGATATTCTTCAGACATAGCATGCTTCCATTCAGGAACACTTAGAGCTTCATGACATGTTTTTGGTTCAGAAAGTAAGAGACTAGTGGTGACTGTTGATGCAGGACAGGCATATTTAGGGTTTGGTTTTAGATTACCAGTTTGAGATCTGGTAAGATATCTGGGTGCAGGGGGTGGGACAGAACTGGAAGAAGAAGATGAAAGATCAGGTGATTGTGAAGAATGAGATGATGAGGAAGAAGAAGAAGCCAAAGGTGGAACAAAAGGAGTAATCACAGAAGGTAAAGAGGGCTGAGCTGTTATAATTGGAGTATGGATGGAGGGAAACAGAGATTTGGTAGTAGGACAAGTGGTGGAAACAGGATGAGTGACAGACTCTTTGAATGGAAAAATATGTTCATGAAATTGAACATGTCTAGAAATGTAAACCTTGTGTGTTGAAAGATCATAACACCTAAATCCCTTTGAATGAGAACAATACCCAAGAAAAACACATTTAGAAGACTTAGGTTGAAGTTTGTGTTGGCTATAAGGTTTGAGCCATGGAAAACACAAACAACCAAACACTTTGAAAATAGAGTAATCTGGAGATGAACCATATAAACTTTCAAATGGAGATTTGAATGATAAGCTCTTTTTAGGCATTCTGTTAATCAAATAATTGGCTGTAACAATTGCTTCTAGCCAAAAAGATGAAGGAATGCTAGAATGAGCAAGAAGAGCATTTGAAGTTTCTACAAGATGCCTATGCTTTCTTTCCACTTTCCCATTCTGTTCAGGAGTGTGTGGACAAGTAGTTTGGTGAATTGTACCTTCTTGTTGAAGGAACAAACCAAACTGATGATTGATATATTCAGAACCATTGTCTGTTCTGAATATTTTGACAGTAGAGTGAAACTGTGTTTTAATCAGAGAAGTGAAGTGACAATATGCAGAATAAGCTTGAGATTTAGATATAAGTGGATATAGCCAACAGAATTTGGTAAAGTCATCAACAAACAAAATGTAGTAACTAAATCCTTTGAAAGAAGATACTGGAGCTGGACCCCAGATATCTGAATGTACAAGCTCAAAAGGACTGAATGTTTTTGATTTTGACACAGTAAATGGCAATTTGTGACTTTTGCTAACAGCACAAGATTCACATAGACAAGAGCTAGATTGAGAAGATACATGTAATTGAGAGGCTAACACATTAAAAATTTCAGCAGATGGATGACCTAGTCTATAATGCCACACAGAAGGCTCATAAGACTTGGTAGAAGATGTCACAGCAGCAACAGAAGTAGAGATTGAGGCTGGAATGAGATAAAGACCTTGTCTACAAGGGCCCTGGTAGATAATTCTCTTGGTGGAATTGTCCTGTATGACAAATCCACAAGAGTTAAAGGTAATACTACAATCATGTTCTCTAGTAAACTGAGAAACTGAAAGTAGATTAGATGCAAGAGACTTGGAATGGAGTAAATTGGATAAAGAGAACTTAGTAGTAGAAAGAATAACCTCACCCTGACCAATGTTATGAATAGGCATGCCTGCACCATTGCCAACAGTGATAGAATCATTGCCTTGATAGGGTTGACTGAGATGTAGCTGTTGAAGATCATGAGTGAGATGATTAGTGGCACCTGTGTCTACACACCATGATGCTGGAGTAGAACTAGAACCAGGAACTGAGGTAGCAAAGCACTGATGATTCTGAGGTGTGAACTTAGCATTATTGCTAGTACCAGAATTGAGATCTCCAATAGATGCAGTGTGTGGAGAGTGAGCAATATAACCAGCAGAAGTACCACCACCATTGAAAATCTGACCATTACCAGAAGCAGCAAAATGTGCTTGTCTGTTCTGTCTTTTGCTTTGGTATTTAGCTGTATCCAATCTATACCAGCAATCAAGAGCTGTGTGTCTAGGTCTGTTACAAATCTGACAAACTAGAGTGTTTGGATCAGCTTTAGAGTCTTGTGCAGAAGCTCTGTAATTAGGATTTCCACCATAACCAGAAGCAGAGCTAGGACTAGGTTTAGGTCTAGGAAACTGATTCTTGAATCTAGATTGAGATCCATAAGAGTGTGTAGCTTGATATGCAGTAACAAGATCAATAGAAGGCTTAGAAACCGTATGAACATGAAGTTCTTCATTTAGAAGTAGGTTTTGAAAATCAGGCAAGGAAATTGAAGCATTATGAATACGAATTGTAGCACGAAACACATCATACTCCTTTGGTAAGCCTCGCATGATATAGAGCATAAGATCTTCATCGGAGACAGATTCATTTACCTGAAGCAATTGATCAACAATCCGCTTTACAGAATCAAGATAGGAGGTCATAGACTGAGAACCTTTGTCTAAGGACCATAACTGAGACTTCAATTGCTGAATATGAGAGCGTGACAGAGAAGTGAATCGCTGTTGAAGACAAATCCAGATCTCGACAGCTGATTGAAGATGCAGAATAATAGGAAGAATCGCCGGAGTGATAGAAGCAATTAGACAAGTGCGGAGATGTCGATCGATGCAACGCCACTGAGAATAGGTTGAATTAGGTGAGGAATCATCAAGATCCATCGAAGACGGAATCGGCCGCTGAAAGTGCTCAAGAACATCGTTCGCGGCGAAAACAGCTTGCATCTGAGCACGCCAAACCAGATAATTGTTGCTGTCAAGCTTGATTTGAACCAGAGAAGACAAGTTGGAGATGAGAAACTTCAAACCAGAAGGTAAATCCGCCATGATTGACGAAGAAAGAACACAGAAACCCTAGGATTTGGGAAGAAGAAAAGGGAGCGTCGCTGTTAAGCTAAAGCTCTGATACCATATTGAATAACCAACATTTTTCTCATTAATCAAAATAACAACCCCAGATTACAATTTATAGTTCAGCACAGAGACTATTATGAAAAGACCAAACTACCCTTCTACATTACAGAGGACTTCAATATAGTCCTTAACAAGACGTTACCTTCCCGAGCACGTCACCTATTCCGACGAAGAAAGCTGCCACTTATTCTTCGAAAACAATTATTGTTTCTGGGCTGAGTTCTGTTGTTTCTTTAACCCTGTAGCTTGCAAATTATATCCACTCAGCGGCAAATCCAAACAGCTACTCAAAGGGAGGTCCCTCCTTGGATCATCAAAAGGGTGGACCCTATTCGAAGGGGCTGTTGATTTGCTGCTGTTCAATGCTCCCACCGGTATCTGCATTCGAATGCCTTGCTCTGTAATTCATTCGAAACGGATCAAGAAAGCTGTTTTGTGGGGTGGTGACCCCATTCTGGACACCAAAGGGAAAAACAATAGCCTTGGCATTGTGGCTATTAAAGATATTTACCCTACTATTATCTCTTTTGCCGTCATATGGGCAGACAAAAGGTTTAACTATACCCTCCATGGTTTATATCCTTATGATGTTATATACTTTAACGGATTGGTGTATGCGGTTTTTGGGAAGGGCTTTATTAAAGCTTGGGATTTTAATCAAGTTATCGGTAGCTTTGGGGGCTATACTCCTACTAAGGTAGACGATTACCTGCCAATCTTCAACCCAGGAAAGGAGTTGGCACTGGGTCACGAGTTGCGTTTGGTTGATTCTTCAGGCGAGCTATGGCTTGTTTCAAAATTAGGGTTTCAGACTCAAAGCAAAATTGGAGTCTACAAGCTGGATTTCAAGGAAAGGAAATGGGTCGATATGGACTCGTTGGGTGACCTGGTTGTGGTTTTGTGCAAGAATCAGAGTATTGCATTCTCACCATTCGGCCCTTCAATGTACAAGAGTAATTGTGTATTTTTTGAAGACTCTGCTGGATCTACATCAACGGACAGTTGCATCTATGTTTACAAATTAGAGGATGGCTCCATCAGAAAGAATCTTTCGTGAATGTACTTATAAAACATTAGCATTAACATGTTAGTAGTTTCAGATATTTTCGCACATTGCAATGAACCCTTCTGTGGAGATTGGTTATGTGGCAAAAACTCTACTGTGAAGAACTTGGATGTTCTCGAGTCTTCTTAACAGAGCTTGGGTTTGAGTTTTTATTGAATACGATTGATTGCTGCATTGTGCTTTTGGTTAGGACCATATATGTTAGCTTGCAATAACTGCAATTTTCTTGAAGGTGATCAAGAATAATTGCAGAAGGTTGAGTTTCTTGCTCCCTTTGAGTTGAATAGTTTTCTTATAGAATGCCTTTTTTGGGTGTGTTTCTTTTGCATCTGCTATGGTACTATAAAAAAGATGTGTGGTTGGAACCGAGCGGCCAGATTTGAGTCAGGCCATAGAGAAACAGAGAAACCTGGCAAATATCTTGATAAGACGGTCAATCATAAGATTCGGTGATGATGTGGTTTTGATTGAAACGTTTCTTTGGGATTTCAGACGATTGTTGTTTCTAAAACATAATGTGAAATCACTGGTCAGTCGAGCTCTGATCTTGTGTACGTATGAGCTACTACGTAACCAAAAATAATAGGACAGTGCATATGCACAAATCCATCAAATGGAAGAGCTGCAAACTGCACTAGAGAGGTCAATTAGCCTGAAAAAACTAGGTTGACATGCTCTCGCATTTGAAAAGGCCAATAGGCAGCCCTTGAATCCCCTTAAAGTTTAAATTCAAGGCAAATGCACAAACTCTTAAGAATGAAACCCGACCAACTCAACTACACTCGAAAGTGTAATACACAGCAATTGCTTGTTACAAGAGGTTTCATATTATGTACAGAGACCAATGCAGCACATTCAGAAGACTCTTTTCTAAACGATGCCTTTATGCTACCTCTACTCAGGGTACTTATGAACTGAACAAAAACTATTTGCCTCCTTCTCAAGATGATATAATAGTAGCTAGATCTGTACGCATGACTCTCACGTCTTTGCAGTAATGCTGAGCAGTGATACGATTTGTATGAATAAAGAATAGTGTAAATAGCAAATAATTTGTCTTTTGATGAGAAAAAAGCACGATAAAGGTATAGAAGCTCTCTATTCATATGAAAGAGAGACATGGTGCATTTGAAAGAGGTACACGACATCCATGCACCACCAACTAGCAAGCTGCAATCAGTTTCAGCGGGAGGCTTATCTTGAATGACAACTGATGATAAATTTAACACGCTACCCTTCTCGCACTTGTCAGCATCCACATCGAGTGGAAAGGAGTGGAGAGACACTCGAGCAAATAGTAATATCTGGATACAGTTCAAGACAAGGTCACATCCGCACTTAAATCTTATAAATAGAACGATGTGGAATTAAGTTATAAGATAACAGATATGCTGATAACTATAGCCAATCCAACCAATCTAACAACAGCTTACCTACAATGATTTTAGAAAACAAAAGACATCACAAAGAAACCGGCAGCGAAGCAATTACCGATACACGTAAGCAGTAGTTTTAAAACGTTTATAAAAAATTCTCTATCTCAAAGCATTGTAGTTTTTTTATAGAATAAAGCATTGTAGTGTATATATATATATATACATATATATATATATATATATATATATATATATATATATATTTTGGGAAAAGCATTGTAGTTGAAACATGAGTGAAGTACTTATGAAAGTTAAGCATAATTTTCGAGAAGGTATATGAGAATCGAAGTAATATATTATAGATATAGGCTATATATGTGTATATATATATGTGTTACTAAGACGCCACATCACTACCAAACCTAGCCCCAAGCCTAGTCCTAAAAGCAAGAATGAAAAGGATATTTTTGTCAATAACTATGTAACCCTAGCTAGGGACTCTACGGAGTAAATTCAGAATTACCTAGGACTGCAACTTGGGTGGGCTGGACGCACCCCTGCCCAAACTAGACCACGAGTTCTGTCGAGGCTTCCTAAGCCCGACCCAACCCAATTTAAGAGCAATGAAAGCCTGCCCGAGCTCATATTAATAGAAATGACTTCGGGTTCAGACTGAATTCCGGTTAGCCCATTGAAATAAGTGAATTGAGTTATCACCTTAAGCTCAACGAACATATTTCAGCCGCTCGGTTATTCTGTTGGAGCTCCGAGCACTCCAATGGGGCCTTGAAATGGCCAGCGATGCTCGGTGGCGGAAAATACGGGTGGAATCGGACTCGGCTATCGCAGTTGACTTGATTTTGCAGATTATGTTGAGAGGACCGGGCACTGAAGCTAGTGAAGAAATCAAAAGAGTCCTCCGAACAATTGCGAACCTGTTCTCCGGATTCGATGCTTATGAAATGAGTTATGTTCTTAGGTTAGTGAAGATATCAAAAGATATTGAAAGTACGCATTTTAAAGTTTGTCATTTGAGACTAAAAATTAATGATTATGTTAGCAACATGGAATAAGAAAGAGAATCAAATGAATTTTTTTAAATACAAGATGTTAATAACTAATAATTGGGAAAAAATAAATCAACTAGTTCGCGAACAAATAGATTATTGAAAAGTAGATAAATATCAAAAGAATATTAGTCGATTCGTGTAAAATATGAGATGTAATTTGCTTCTAACATAATATTTATTTATATGTTTCCTCAAAAAAAATATATTTATATGTAGTGATATACAAATTGGAAAATTCGGGCTAACCCGTCGTTTAATATTTATGCCAAGCCCGACCTTATTACAATTCGGGCTGAGAACTTTTGTCCAAGCCCGTGCAAATTACTTAAAGCATGTATCAAAGTCCTATTTTAGTTCATGCTGGGCTTAGGATGGTCGGACCGAGCCCGTTAAAGTTGCACCCCCTACAATTATTACCTTCCCTGCTGGCATTCGTTGCCCGACAAGTCGAAAATACGGGGTGATCAATGCTCCTACCGGCGCAGCCATTCGTTGCCCGACAAGTCCACCATATGGGGTGATCAAGAAAGCTCTTCTTCTCAGAGACCCATTTTTGGATATTATGGTGAGGAAGAGAAAAACTAGACATGACCGCACTACTGTAGCTATGTGTAGTAGCAGCGTTTATGATCTCTGTTATGCTCAGTTGGAGACAATAGGACTAGATTTATCTCTACCTACACAAATTTGGTGTATGATGTTATATGTTTTGATGGATTGTTATATGCTGCATTCGACAAGGGTTCTATTCAAACTTGGGATTTTAATCAAATCTCCAAGGACTGTACTGCTCCTAAGAAGGTACTTGAGCATTGTTACCATCCGAGTTTCAACCCAGGAAAGGAGTTGACACCTAGTCATGAGTTGCATTTGGTTGATTCATCGGGCGAGATGTGGCTTGTTTCTAAATTAGGTTATGGGACGCAAAGCCAAATCGGAGTCTACAAGATGGATTTCAAGGAAAACAAATGGGTGGACATGGACTCACTGGGTGATCGGGCTGTGTTCTTGTCCAATAGTCAGTCTCTTTCCTTCTTGCCTCTGGACCCTTCAGACTACAAGAAGAATTGTGTTTATTTTAAAGACCCCGATGTAGAGACTGCGTCAACGAGTCCTCGTCGGTGCATCTACGTTTACAGCTTGGACGATGGTTCTGTGGCAAAAAGTCTTTTATGAATAACTTGTGAGAACTTGTGAGTCCTAGGCTTCTCATTGAATATGATTTGACTGTTGCATCATTTTTTGGTTTAGGATACAGGAGGAAAATTTATGTTCAATTGCAATAACTTCAGTTTTCTTGAAGGTGATTATAATAAATTGTTGAGGTTGGTTTTCTTAATTATTTTTTATTTAGTAATGATCCCATTATCTCCCATCTCTTATATGCCGGCGATTTAATGTTTTTTGATTAATGTGACAACTTTACCTGTTTTTAGTTATGAAAGTTGTTTTGGATGACTTTACTGTCATTTCTGGTCTTACTGTCAACTCTAGTAAGTCTAAAGTGTTCTTCTCTAAGAATACCTCTAGATCGGTCAAGGATGCTGTTAAGAACTCTAATGGTATGCCTTAAATTGCTGATCTAGGAAAATACCTGAGTATTACCCTAGTCCATGGTAGATTTAACAAAGATAGTGTTGCTGATATTTTGACTAAAATGAATAAGAAACTTTCTTATTCATCTATCCTGTAATTTTTTTTGGCTAAATTGCATTAGCGGAACCCATATTTCGGATTTGTGTGATATTGTTACTAATAGTTCCAATTGCAGCATCTACAGTATCCATATTTTAAATTTGTTGCAACGGTAGTACCGTCCGTTAACTTTCCATCCATATGTTGGATGGAAATGTGTAAAATGACTAGTTTACTCTCATTTTCACTCATTTTCTTTATAAAATTATAAGTTTTAACTACAATTCTTAAAAACTACATAAAATTAATTTTTAAAATCTAAATATTTACTTATATATTAATATAAGAATCATATATTTGCAAATAAAAAATGCAGATTTTTTTACGACAAAGTATCAAGTTATCACGATAAATATTTCGATCGACTAAAAAAGTTATAATAAATTATTAATTATTACTTTGACAAGGAAATTATTAAATTTAATATAATTAAATTTTCTAAAATTAGATTTGTGAGTAAAAATAAATAAAATTTTAATTATTACGATGGCAAGTATTTTTTTACATATTCAAATATATATATATGTGTGTGTTTGTGTGTGTGTGTGTGTAAATAAATAAATAAATAAATAAAATAATCAATTCAATATTCTATAAAAACTATTTATAAAATTGTAAGAATTGGCCAAGAGGCAGTGGAAATGTTTTGCACTGCCGAGAAGCACCAACAATTAAGGCGTTGGTGTTTAAGGGTAAAAATATTAATAGACTAATTAATTCCCCCAAAAATCGTGATTTAATTAATAAAAATTCAAAAATTCTTTTGCTTCCTCTCTTTGTTGTCCTCAAACGGACGGTTTCTCTCTGTTTCTTCCCTTCCTCACAGACGACGAACCCATTGCCTATCTTCATCGTCGTCTTCTTCTTCTTCACAGGCGTTGTCGTCTTCGTCATCTCCTTCGTCTTCTTCGTCTCTGGCGAATAATCCTGAACCCAGATTCACTCTCCCTCTCTCTCACTTGGGCCGGGAAATTTGTTTGAAATTGATGATTTTTACATGATTTTTGTATGTTTTGAACCTATTTAATTGCAATTGAACCCCAAAAAACACATGAAATTGGTATGAAATCAAAGAACAAACACCAAAATTTAACAAATTAGATTTCTAGGTCAATAGTCGACATGTGCTTGTCGACCCACAATCTGGGCTGTCGACAAGCCCATGTCGACTGTCATCATGTGGAAGTCGACAAACACGACCAAAATGATGCTCTCTATCCATGTTGTCTTTGAAACTAAAGCATCCAGCAAATACCTTAGAAAATGATAAATTCATGAAATTAAGCGTCCAACATAAAATTCACGAAATTAAAGAATCCAACAATAAAAACAACTCATTAGTAACTATTAATTCTCATAAAAAACTATTCATCATTCGTTAGACATAACCATCGATCATATTCTATCTAGCTGCACGTACTTCTTCCATGGGCAGTTACTTCATGCACCAACAAAACAAGATAGATATATGTACATATTAATTAAATTAATAAACTGTATAACGATGACAGCAGATAGATTTTATTAATATAGCACGTATGTACGTATCTGTGAGGGAAACACATACCTTACAAAACGGTAAATTCATATCGTACGCATTCACCTTCAAATCCACCATATAACGTGGGAACAAAAAAATGATTAAACTCTCAATGTACTCGCCATCGAGCCAGTCATTATCATCCGGGAGATTCAGGTAGTTGTGGCAGTGCTTCTGAATATGTTCATACACGTTCCTAACGAAGAAGTAAAAGGACACGATAGTGTCATTATAGCCCTTGGTCCACGTTGGAAAAACAAGTTTCCATTTCTTCCATGATTTCTTATAGCACAGTACGCGATAAAGGGGGTTGCCATGGGGTGTGTTACCTGGCGGGATTATGTCTCTCCATTCCGTTGTGTCATGACCCTTAATGCCTGCAAGGGAGTTAGTCTTCTTCATGCCATCTTCCTAACTAGACTTTCCATTAATAGGGGGGTTATACTTTTGTGCTTGGTATTCTCTGTACACTCGTAACAATTTTTCCATCCTCTCCTTCCCAGACCACATAGAGAATGGTCAACGCAAATTGGCAGATAATTCATAACCCGGCCAGAATCCTCGTGGTTCAAAGTGTCGTGCAAATCTTGTACGTCACCCGGATATGTTTCATTAATTCCTCAGAATATGCTTGAAAATGGTGTTGATCAACCCTGTCATTCCTTGCGGACCCCGCATGGAAGAAGCATCGTTAGTATTCAGGTTCAATGGAAATATTGTACATGCAAAGTCAATTTATTTTTCCACGTGAGGATCATGATGGACGTCCCAGCTGCCCTTTTGCCACTTGAAGAAGAAGCTTTCACGATTCTATAGTGCACTTTGAAGTTGTCCGTCCCAGCCTGCACTGCATTTTATGTATTCCCAGAGAATTGCTTTAATCATTCCTCTAGTATATGCAGACTGAAACAGCCCGAAGGACCACTGTTCATAGCCAGTACAACTCAACCAAACCGAACATTAAAATCTGAATCTTGATTACTGTTTATTGTTGGAATATGTACGACAATCTAATATTTAGTATGAACAATCTTATTGGCTAGAATATTCGTTTATTAATTATTGTGATATTTAATATAATGAAGTCCTTAGATACAATGTGTTGTTTATCTTAAATATCCCTAGTCCATTATATTGGTTAATAGGACGATCAAATATAGACTAGTATGTGTGTATATTGGTATGGAGATATCAAGTCTAACACATGGGTATGCATTAGGAGTATTGGCATACTGGATTGACCCACAACGAGAAGGATACATTAGATTATGTTAAAGTCACAAGCGTTTCTCGTAGTGCTAATATAATTGCAATCCTTAGACTTGAAGTCACTAGATACTCTGGTTGTGAAATATCGTGCTTTGATGTTACCAAACGTTGCACCGTAACTGGGTAACTATAAAGGTAGTTATCGGGCATGATAGGAAGCAAGCTTAGAGATCTTAGTAATGTAGAGAGGATTTGTCCCTCCCGCATAATGGGAGCAAATATCCACGTCCACTCGAGGGATGAGGCTTATTGAATGTCTGGCTAGACTCAGATAAATCAATATGGAGTTATTGATGTTATCTGCTTGCATAAGCATATTCCCAGGATTGAGGAACTATGGATTGGATATTCGAGTGTGACTATTTATGTCTCGTGTCCAATCCGGATATGGAGACAAAGGGATAGTGCAATATGAGATATTGGGCACAAAGGTTCGTCGGGATCACTGACTTATTTATATTAGTTTGGTAGCATGGATGTGTTGCTAGACACCGTTCCATGTTAGTAATTAGTTACTAACAACTAAGTAGAAACCTATGGGGTCACACGTCAAATAGAGTTGAACTAGATTTGGGATTAATTAATTAGAAGGATCACTTTGCAACATCTTGCAAACATAGTAGAACTAATTTGCAAGGAGGGGACTAATCCAAGTTCATGTAGAACTAGGAAGGGTCTTTTTGTAGTTAACAAGGAGTTGTTGGACTATATAAAGGATGCTCTAGCTTCCTTCCCACAACTAATTCTCATAACATAAGTGAGTGGGAGAGAGAGCAAAATAGAGAGCAAGAGACAAGCTAGGAGGCCGAACCCCCTGGTCGTCCCCTACCCGTCGGCCACAAGAGGAGGCAGAAACTCTCCTTTGGTTCTTCGTTGCTTGATTCGTTCTTCCCTCTTCCTCCGGTCCAAGCTAGAACTAGGGGAAGGAAGAATCTAGATCTCATCTCTAGACGTGGATCAACCGTAGAGACGAGGACAATATTCGTCGTGTGATATCCCGAAACAAAAAGGTAGACATCTTCTATGTCCTTCATCATGTTATGAATGTATCTTCGTGTGATCCTTGGTGGGCTTTGAGTAGGAATTAAGTTTTTGTTATTCCGCTGCGTAACCTACGTCAAATCCCAACATTTATATATGCTCGGAATCTCTCTAGCTTTGGGTTACTACCACAGAGTTATCAATTCTTCATTATCCTCTTTTAAATGAGATTTTAGAAAATTGTGTGTTATTTTTAGCCAAAACTCCGTTTTACATATTGTGTTATATCTTACTTAGTTCTTACTAATTATAATTTTTCTGCGGTCGGATTTGTCTATTATAAAACCCGCAGGTTGGCATTGAGGTGGGGGAGACGTGCACACGTATTGAAGCTTAGGGTTTTAGCAGCAAATAATGATAAGTTTCAGTGTTATCACTTAATTTGTTAGTAAATATTCATTTCTTTGTTTCCAAACGTTGTTGGAGAGTTCTCCTTTTTGTTTATAAATAATGTACTTGGAATTTTGGTTGAATTGTACTAGCTGTGAACCGTGGTTCTTCTGGCTGTTTCACAGACAGCCTGTTTCTGTACGTTCAACTACCGTGATCTATATTATATGCGATCCACTCAGCCAAGTCAAAATCATAATCGCGATAATGAAAAAGTATCTTCTTGTCTCGTTCAATCAATTTAACTTCATCGGTCTTATGCTGGGCTACTTCTGCAACCATGGTATTCTGAACCTCAACAACGTGCATGTCTTGATCATGTGCTTGTGACACCTTGTTGTATTTTCCTTTTATTCTTCTTCTTGCTTTTCTTCTTATCTTTCGTCTCATCCTTCTCAGCCGTAGCATCTTCTCCACATATGTACCTTGACAGTTCATCGATGTCATCACATTTTCCCATGATATTCGTGCTCGTCCAAGTGACGGGATGGCGCTTCTTTTTATCGCGTCTGGATTTCATGTTGTTGAGTCTCACTATGTGATTAGCTTCCGCATATTCTTCATGTATGAACAACACCACCTACATAGAACAAAATATAGAGTTATATGCTAGTGTTTAGGATTTCTTAGTTATTACAATGTCATGAGAACAGTTTAAATTAGGGTGGTTGTCTTCTGTTCAGAACCAGGGTTTGTGTACAAGCTCGAGAGAATGAGTGAGGCTCGAGCAGATACAGAGGCGGCGGGATGTTCCCTGAGGGCTGGTTGGCGTCTCTTCTACTCGCTGGAACCGATGATTTCGTGTCACAATCAATTGCTCTCACTTTTCCACCTTTCCACATACACCTCCTCACACATTAAAAAGACCGCGGCTACCAATTGTACATGTACGTAGACAATGTTGTTGATTATAATACCTACTACTAGTAAGTTGGTGCATGCCTAATATTTAATCAACATTCACAGACGAATTACAAGAAATATAAAATGTACAAATTACCTATTATTATTACTGAATCGATCACAAAGCATGCATATTGTAATATTACATACCTGCAAGCCATTAGGATAGGCCGTATCGAGTTTGTGTGTTTCCCGTTGGAGAAGAAACGAAGGACAAGAAAATATGCTCGAAATTGTGTAAGAGTGCATGATGCAGTAGGGTTTATAGATATAAATAGCAAACCATGGATTGGGCCAAACTGTGGTGTTGGAGGCGGTTGGCCCAAATCGTAACATATGTATAATTTTGCTGCTTTTGTCGACTTGTACATGTCCACTATCGACAGGTACTTGTCCACACCAGACAAGCCACATCCTCGTCCAATTTATACAGGTCGACATTTAACATGCTACGTCGAAAATCGATGTGTACGAGTCGACATTAGACATGATAAGTCGACAGTAGACATGATAAGTTGACAAATGACCAAAATGTGACGAAATCGTGAAACAAACAAATCAAACATCAATACAACTTCATGAATAATCTTACAAACAAATTAAACATCGATACAACGTCACCAATAATCTTACAAACAAATCAAACCATTAACTTCACTACGGTTTGAGATTCGCACAGTCTCTCAATGCTGTGTTCACTAAACCACTCCCGTACTTCACAGAAGGCATGTGGTACTAGCCTTGACCGAGGAGAACTGGCTTCTCAACGAAGTTCTTACTGATTATATCAGTGATCCTTTTCATCAACCGGATGTTGATAAATGTATCGCCCTCTCTCCGATGCTTTTTCCCACGTACGTAAACATACTATCATCATATCTCCCGGATTAGCCTATCATAACTTATCAATCGGATGTTGGAAACATGTACCAATCTCTTTTCAATGAAGCATTCAATGAAACCGCCCTATAATCTCCCGGATTAGCCTATCGTAATTTATACCGAGAAGAATGGCAAAACCTTTTGGCACTATAGTGTTTTTTCTCACGTACGTATACATACCATCATCGCATCTCCATTCCCCATAGCATGATACAACAACTTGGAGTCTTGTACACATGTCTGAAATTATATAAAATTAAAGATAGTTAAGGATTTAGGTCAACAAAACCAAGTTTAAGGATGAATCTATCCGTGTCGACTTTTGTAGGTCGACTGTCGACCTATTCATATCGATAGTTGACCTAGACAAGTAGACACTCAACCAAGGGAAGTTAACTGTCGATCTACTTAAGTAAACAGTTGACGTGCATAGGTCGACATATCATTCTGGCATGTCGACCAGTGCATGTCGACTATTGACTGCATTTCAAGCTCTCGGGTTCTAAATAAGGGTATTTTAGTACGTCAAATTAAAATAGGGGTAACTAAATAAGGGCATTTTTGTAATTTCAACAATAAGTGGGTTAGTTACATATGTTTGTGCTTTTGTTGCAATGGGTTATACCCCTTGTGCTTTGTTACAACTATTTTCAAATTTAGTGTTCATGAGCAATGTATCTCGTGAGAATTAAGGGTGCACAAGTCTTTTTAGATGTTTCCATCCAAAATACGGATGAAAAACTAACGGTGGGTACTATGGTTGCAACAAATTGAAAGTATGGGTACCACATATGCTGAAATTGAAACTATGGGTACCAAATCAATAAAAAAAATAAACTATGAGTACCATCGGTGCAACTTAGCCAAGTTTTTGGACCTTGTACTTCGATTGAGGCGGAAGCATCAGCTTTGCAAGTACGAATCACGTTGGCATACATGCTCGACATCTTTATCGATTGTATTTTTGGTGATTCTATGCTAGTTGTTCAGGTTGTTTGACGAGAGGTGACTCCTCCGTGGCGGATCTTTACAATTGTGGAAGATTGTAGGGATCTGCTTGTGGGGGTGGACCTTCGACACTCGCACTGGCAAGGCAACATGGTTGTTGAACCCTTGGCCGCTTATGGGCATCAAATTAAAATTTTCGGAGTTCTAATTTGCACTTGAAATTCCTTTTGGCATTGCTCGTCTTTAGACAAAGGTAGGGATGTAAAAGAACCGAGTTGAACCCAATATCGGCTGTTTTGGGTTGGTTTGTTTAAATTCGGAACGAACACGAACTCCAGCCGAACATTATTTAGGCTATTTGAGTTTGTTTGATTAAATTTAGTCGAGCTGGAGTCAAATACGTGCCTGCAATCGAGCTTGTGATTAAGGAAAAATTAATGCAATTATGTGTCAATTTTTTTATTTTTTTTTTGTTTTGCAATATTTTTTCTCAATTATATCTTTCGAATATACCATACAACTATAATTAAAAGAACATCAAAACCTGAAAGTCTTAAAGTATATTATGTTACAAGTTTCGGATTATCGCTTTTTTTACTTGTAGAATTACTTAAAAAAATGTAAATAATAATTGTTCGTGAACAAAACGAACAGTCGAGCCAAAACATGTGTTTGTGTGATTATTATTCGAACAAAATATTGTGTTTGAGCATGTTTGTTTATTTTTTCGAACCGAATACGAACGAGTTTTTGGCGAGCCGAACGCGAATTGTTCGCGAACGACTTGGTTCATTATAGCGCTAAACAGAGGATTGCAGAGACATTAGGTATTATCGTCCGCCGTACCTTTTAATTTTTATTTTGTAGTGGGTCAGGTTATCACCCCCCACCCCCCCCCCCCCCCCCCCCCCCGTCGCATTTCCATGCATGATATGCCGGGTTCGATTAAATGCGGGATTTGATGTAATTTTTTTCTTAAAAAACGAGTTCTTGGTTTAACAAAAAGGTTTTTTCTTTTTTTTTTAGAAATTATCTTGTCGTCAACCGGGTGTGAACCCGAAATCTCTTGCACGAGTTTCCAACACATTGGGTATCACGGGAATTCGGTGACATGGTATCACAGAACACTCTAATTGGTTGGTCATGTTAATTCTACCATATTTACTGTATCAATGTATAGAAATAATCACATAATCAACCAATTAGAGTATCTCGTGATACCACATCACCAAAATCACCGTGATACTGAATATTTTCTCCTACCACTTGAGCTACAACCGTACCTTATCAAATAATTTTGATCTACATAATAGGAAGGCATAAACCTCTTTCGTCAAAATTACCATCACTATCAAAATCGGGATTAGGGTACTTCACAATCCCCTAAATCGCCATTCCTCTCTCGCTCTCTGCTCCTTCATCAGAATGGACACTGCTACCGGCGACCAGAATCATCACCGTCGCGATTGGTCTAGTCTGGATTACGATCTCACAGATCACATATTCAGAAACTACTTACCTTTCTCCGATTTGCTACGTTGCCGAAACGTCTGCACATCATGGCGCTTTGTTTCCCACACCATCGTCAAATCTTCTCCAGTAAACTCCCCTATTTTGGTGGTCCCTAAGAGTTACCTCCCCCGGCAGATCATCTCTTCCTACGAAGATAGATGCTACTTCTTCCTCCAACATGATTCCTATCAGGTAATCTGCTTTTTCAACCCTGTAGCTAACAAACTGTATCCACTCGACGACAAGTCAAAGCAGCTATTAACATGGAGATCCTTCATCGGATTATCGAAAGGCTGGGCTCTATTCCAAGGACTTGATGATTTGGTCCTGTTCAATGCTCCCACGGGTGTATGCATTCGAATGCCGTGCCCCGGAACTGCTTTAATTGGGACCAAGAAAGCTGTTTTGTGGGGTGGTGATCCAATTTTGGACACCAAGAGGAAAAACAATAGTCATGGCATTGTGGCTATGACATATCATTGGCCTCCTGTTATCTCTTTTGCCATGTGGGGAGAAACAAGGTTTGAGCATACCCTCCAAGATTCATATAATCCTTGTGATGTTTTATACTTTCATGGACTGTTGTATGCTGTTTTTGGGAATGGCTTTACTGAAGCTTGGAGTTTTAATGAAACGGAATTCCCTTTTATTCATAGTAAGGTAGAGCATTACGGGACAAGCTTCAGCCCGGGGAATCAGTTGCACTTGGTTGATTCGTCAGGCGAGCTATGGCTTGTTTCGACATTACACTTTGATACTGGAATATGTCAAATTAGAGTCTACAAGATGGATTTCAAGAGAAGGATGTGGATCGATATGGACTCACTGGGCGACAAGGTTGTGGTTTTGTGCAAGAATCAGAGTATTGCATTCTCACCTTTGGGCCCTTCAAAGTACAAGAGGAATTGTGTATATTTTGAAGACTGTGAGGAACCTATGTCGATTCATCGTTGCATGTATGTTTATGACATAGAGGATGGCTCCATCACAAAGACTCTTTTGTGAGTGTTCTTACGAAACATGATCAGTAGCACGAATATGTTAGTAGTTACAGATATTTATGTTTTCTCTTGCACTAATTTCAATTATTTTAATGAAGCTAGTTTTCTCATTACCTTTCTGTTTGGGACATGTCGTTGAAATGATGTAGTACTAGTTATCATTCTCTCACATATGGTCTCGGCTTTTCTACAGTCCTCACACTTGGTTGTGGTTTTCTGCAAAGATCTGTCTATTTCGTTCTTGCCGATATATGGATAGAGCTCAAGGACTTTTTTTTCTCAACGTGATTGATTGCTCTATTGAGTTTTTGGTTAGGACCATATATGTTCGTTTGCGATAACTTAAAGTTTCATGAAGGTGAGTAAGAATATTTACAGGAGGTTGGTTTTCTTGTTTCCTTTTGAGTTGAATAGTTTTCTTATAGAAGTTTTGTGTGTATTTCTTTTCCAGTGGGACTAACCATATGAGAGACGTAATATTAGTTTCCCTTATCTAAGGGATCCGATTTGCTACAATGCCAAGACATGTATGATGATGTGGTTTGGACCGAGCGGCCAAAATTGAGTCAGGCCAAAGGCGAATATCATAAGTAGACAGCCAGCCATAAGTTGCATATTTAATTGATTCGGGCGAGCTTTGGCTTGCTTCTAAACTTGGGTTTGCGATTGAACGATACTTCATGTTTTTCAAGTTGTATTTCAAACGATTATTTGTTTTTCAAGTTGTATTTCAAACGATTATTTCATCTAAATCATAATGTGGAATCACTGTGCAGCTGAGCTTTGATTTTGTGTAGGAATTACCAGTGCTTTTCGTCGTAGCCTTAGGAGCATCATTAGTACAGTAGAAATAGCGTATATTATGAGGATAAGGCGACTAAATGAAAAAGGTGTGCTTTATGCTTACAGTAAAACTTGAAGGATGGTTTCGGTAGAGCATCTCCAACCCCCCCCCCCCCCCCCCTTCCGGGTGGGGGGGGGGGACATATAGAAATAGGGCTAAAGTCCAACCCCATGAGGGTAGAGGGTGCCACAGGCTAGATTGATATCCGTATTGTGAAAGATTAGTGACTCTTATCCGTATTGTGGTCTCACGTTTCTGCAGGGAATGAACTGCAGTGAGACACTCTGTATAAATAATAATAATAATAATAATAATAATAATAATAATAATAATAATAATAATAATAATAATAATAATGTACGTGAATAATGCAAAGCATGAGCGATGGCAATGTCGTATTAAATAGCAAGTATTTCCACTTTTAATGAGGAAGAAGCGTTGTGTCAATGTGGCCATCGTGTATCCGAAAAGCTGTTTTGTGAATATCCTCAACATGCATCCGAATTTGATGATATCCCGAGCGTAAGTCAAGCTTAGTGAAATAGCGGGCTGCCCCAAGCTCATCAAACAAATCGTCGGTCGTGCGGATGGAAAGTGATCAGGAACTGTGGCCGCATTAAGGGCCCGATAGTCAACACAAAACCAATACGTACCATCTTTCTTGCGAACCAAAAGAACCTGAGATAAAAAGCACTGGAACTGGGCTGAAGAATGCCCTGTTCAAGCATCTCACGAACCTGTCGCTCAATTTCAGCCTTCTGAAAATAACGGTAGCGGTAGGGTCGTACATTCACCGGTTTTGTGCCTGTTGACAGATGAATCTGATGATCCCAAAGGCGAGTTGGAATAAACTCAGTGGGAAGCGAGAAGAGGGACCGATGCTGGCCGAGGACAGCAGCAATCTGTGGTGGAAGATTAGGCAGAAACTCAACGGAAGAACCGGCTGCGATGTCGAACTGATCTTGGATGGAAAACAACTCAAAGCACTCCATATCAGGCCTTGGAAGAGAATGTGCATTTAACGCAGGATAAGAAATAGGGTACCGGGGTTAGTTTTTTCTTACCAAAAAAAATAAATAGGGCACGGTCCATGATCTGTGCCGGTCAAGATAATCTGCTGTCCGTCCCAATTAAACTTCATAGTCAACTTACTGTAGTCATGAGAGACCTCTCCCAATGTATGTAACCAATGTACCCCCAAGACGTCATCCGGTCCATTAATAGCAAGAACATTTAAATCGACTCCAAAGACAATACTCTGAACAGTTAACTTGGTTTTGTGGCAATAATATGCACAACGAAGATATTCGCCGTTACCCACATACACACGAAAGGGCGAAATCGGATTTAGAAACAAAGACAAATGTTCAGCCATAGCCGGGTGAATAAAATTGTGGGTACTCCCACTGTCAACAAGTAACTTCAGAGTAACATTCGCAATAGTTCTAGTAAATTTAAGAGAGCGTGATTGAGGATTACCTGCCAAAGAGTGCAAGTGGGACAGGTTGTCTAAGATAATACCCACGTCGTCGTCATCCTTTGAACCCGGCAGTTCTGCACCACCCTCCTCATCCACTCCCAACAAGTAGAATTTTCACTTGCAACGGTGGCCTCGGAAATATTTCCCGTCACAATTAAAACACAGACCCTGGCGAGTGCGTTCCTCAAGTTCCTCAGGCGTAAGACGTTTAGGCGGAATAGGGGTTGCTGAACCTGTGGCGGTTGTAGCGGTGGCGGACGGTTGCGGTGGCGTTGCTACCGAGAGTCGGTTGGCAGCTGACGTCCAAGATCGCTTGGGCACGTAACTCTGCAAGAGATCCTCCTCGCCCGCTGAAAGTTCCCGAGCATGGGCAAAGGCCTCGGCGAGTGTGGTGGGATTACGCAAATTCAATTCACGCTTTAGTGGCTATTTCAAGACAACGCGGAACAAAGATAACAACACAGGCTCCTCAACACCCGATATGTTATTAACCATTACCTCAAAGTCAGATTGATAAGCCAAGAATTTGGTCTTTTGATGCAACTTAGAGAGCAGTCCGAGATAAAATTCATAGTGAACGGGGTCGAAACGCTATTTGACGGCGCTCAAGAATTGCATCCATGTAGCTGTGGGATTGTTAAAAACGTAATACCGGAACCATTTGAAAATCCAGCACATAGGATCCTCCCCATTGAAACGAGGGGATTCGATTCGAAGCCATGGCGTCGAGTCGAATGGAACGACCGGTGCAGCGTGCGAGGGAGGTGGCTGCCAAGCTGATTGACTGACGCGATCGGGATGGTACGCGCAGGTGGCGGCAGCGGCGCCAGAGGCAGCTTCAACAGCGGCGCGAGGGGCGGTGTCGGCAGACCCCGATTCACTAATTGGCGCAAGGAGTCGCGAATCTCAGCGATCTCCGTGTCACGCTTGCGTTCCCGTTCAGCCAAGTCGGTGTCCCGGCGGAGTTCTCGTTCGGCGGACTCAGCAACACGGCGTTTATCACGCTCGTGCATATCAAATTGCAGGTTGTTGAAGGCTTTGATAATGTTCTTCAGGTGATAGCGGCGGCTTCGCCGATGGAGCAGCCGGCGTAGTGTCGACCATGGTGGCGGGGAGGTGTTCCTTTCCGACGCGTAACCGACCGGCGGAATGATGAAAGCACCAATGTTACCGCTACGGTATCTGGAGAACAATAGGAAAAGAAGAAGAAAACACAGAGAGGAGCGCAAGAGAGAGAAGAGAGGGTTTAGGGTAAAAAATTTCTCATTAATGTTTTAAAAAATTCAGTCCCCTTTTTATATTCTCGAACATGACGGTTCGACATAATCCTAACCCGAGTAAAAGAACCGGCAAGATACCCTTCTCCGTAGACAGTGAAGAGAGTGAAAAATTGTATTGATTGAATGATGAATTACAATTTACAAAGGCTAGCTATTTATACACAATTGCCTATGACATACTGTCTAGATACATTGTATGAGGTCCCAGAGATTAGGAAACAAATAACTATAGTAGGAAACAAATATTCACAATTATAGGCTAGAATAATTAGCATTGACCAAGAATCTTAATTATTCTCAACATCCCCCCGCAAGATGGACGGCCTTTGGGAAAGTCCGATCTTGGACATCAACATTTGAAATCGTGGTCGAGGTAGAGGCTTAGTCAAGGCATCGGCAAGTTGATCATCATTGGCAATAGGCACAACGCGAAGAGACCCAGCTTGTACTTTCTCGCGAATAAAGTGGAAATCAAGAGCCACATGTTTCATTCGAGAATGGAACACTGGATTCGCACTCAGACTTGTACCTCCAAGATTATCACAGTAAACCACAGGGGGCGATGGGAGCTTGAGGTGAAGTTCAGAGAAGAGACTTGCCAGCCATGTGAGCTCGGCACTAGCATTTGCAACAGAGCGATATTCAGCTTCAGTGGATGACCGGGCTATAGTTCTCTGTTTCTTAGAGCTCCAAGAAATGGGATTGCGACCGAGATATAGAATGTAAGCACCAGTGGAGGTAAAATCATCTTGGTTACCACCCCAATCCGAGTCTGAATAAGCATGAAGAACTAGAGGGGAGTTGCGATGAATAATAATACCATGAGTTAGAGTGCCAGCAAGGTACCTCAAGAGTCGCTTGAGGGCTGCCCAATGACAAGTCGTCGGTGCATGCATAAATTGGGATAACTTGTTGACAGCAAAAGCAACATCCGGGCGAGTAAGGGATAAATATTGCAAACCTCCAACAAGGGTACGGTATTCAGTAGGATTTTCATGGGCCGGACCATCACGGAGATTTAGCTTTAGGGTCGAGTCCATAGGAGTGAAGGCGGATTTCGCATCAGACATATGAGCTCGAGCAAGGAGATCGGAGGTATACTTTTGTTGATTCAAGAATAACCCTTTGGAGCACGGTTGAACCTCAACACCAAGAAAGTAGGATAGAGATCCAAGGTCTTTGAGTGAAAACCGAGCTGATAGAGAGGATATAAACGCGGCAACAGCAGAGGTACAGGAGCCGGTAACAATGATATCATCGACATATACCAAGACAAATAGAGAATGAGAGCCATGGTATATAAATAAAGATGTGTCTGTAGCCGAATTTCGAAACCCGGCAGCAATGAGAAAGGATAGGAGTGATCAACAAATCGCACATGGCGAGAACTGTATACACGATTTGTCGCGGGATCAAGGCATAAGTAAGCATGTTGGGAAGGGGAATAACCAATGAAAACACACGCTGTAGAGCGAGCATCAAGTTTGTGGTTGGAGTAGGGGCGAAGCCAGGGGTAGCAGAGGCTTCCAAAATTTCGAAGGTTTTGGTATTTGGGTGTGGTGTTGAAGAGGCGGAGGTATGGAGAGTCATTTTGAAGAGTAGGTGTGGGCATACGGTTTATGAGATAGACAGCTGTTTGGAAAGCATATGGCCAGTATGTGAGAGGCATAGAGGCATGAGAGAGGAGAGCAAGACCAGTGTCAACAATGTGCCTGTGTCGTCGTTCCGCAAATCCATTGTGTTCGGGAGTGTGTGGGGGGGAAGTTAAATGTTGAATGCCAAACCTAGCAAAGTCAGGTTTAAGTTTGTCAAATTCACCCCCTTTGTCAGAATAGAATGTTAAGATAGGTCTCGAGAATTGTTTCTCCACCAAGTTTTTAAAGGCTAAGAATGTAGAATGGGTATCGGATTTCCTTTTGAGAGGAAAGAACCAAGTGAATTTCGTATAGTGATCGACAAATATGACATAATATTTGAATTGATTGATGGAGTAAATGGGCGATGACCATAGGTCACTGAAGATTACTTCAAGAGCATTGTGAGATTGTAGGGATGACACATTAAAGGGAAGCTTATGAATTTTATAAATTTGACAGGCATGGCAAAAAGGTTCCAAACTATCAGTTTTGATATTCATATGTGAACAAATGGACCTAAAAACAGAAAGATGCGGATGCCCCAAGCGGTGGTGGAGATCCGTTTTATTGGTGGAGAGGGTGTGGACTTGCGGGGACGACGACGGCCAGTAGTACACTCCGTCTTTTGCTGCTCCAGTAAAAAGAATGGCACCGGTATCATATGCCTTGACAACAAAAGAATCCGAGTTAAAATCAATCGAAACATTATTCTCAGCGCAAAATTTGGAGACGGAGATAATGTTCTTATGCATTAAAGGAACATGAAAAACATTAGAGAGTTGAAATTTAGAGGATAAGAGAGTAGAACCAGTGTTGTGAATAGGGAGACCAGATCCGTCACCGATGACTATCTCGTCAGTACCATCATAAGGTGAATGGAGGGCGAGATTTTCGAGGTCAGCAGTTACGTGATGCGAGGCACCACTATCGAGGAGCCATGGGGAGGGGGTCGGCTGGTTGAGGACAGTGGGATTGGCTTGGGCAGTGGGTGTTGGGGTGGGGTTACGGGTGTAGCGAGGGACTTGAATGTTGGGGTAAAGCGATTTGAAGACGGGGCAATAGTAAAGGGTATGTCCCTGCTGCGAGCACCATTGACACTTCCCTTTAAATGGAGTCTTTTGAGTTTGGGTGACATCGACGGATGAGGGTTGTTTAGTGCGGGGAGTGATGGATGTGTGAAGAGCAAAGGTTGGGTGAGCCACAGCCGGAAAGGACACGGCAGAGGTAGGAGTGGATTGGGCTAAGACCAGTTCTCGATTTAGGAGTTTTTCGAGAAGGGCAGGAAAGGAAATGGGTTGATCTCGAGCATTGATCGCGTCAATAACAGGTTGGTAAGTGTTGTCTAACCCGTCAATAACATGGTCAGTGATGTCTTCCTCGGATATAATGGTGCCTAGAAGGGCTAGTTCATTAATGTCTAACCCGAGAAGGGCAGGAAAGGAAATGGGTTGAGAAGAGAGGGTTTAGGGTAAAAAATTTCTCATTAATGTTTTAAAAAATTCAGTCCCCTTTTTATATTCTCGAACATGACGGTTCGACATAATCCTAACCCGAGTAAAAGAACCGGCAAGATACCCTTCTCCGTAGACAGTGAAGAGAGTGAAAAATTGTATTGATTGAATGATGAATTACAATTTACAAAGGCTAGCTATTTATACACAATTGCCTATGACATACTGTCTAGATACATTGTATGAGGTCCTAGAGATTAGGAAACAAATAACTATAGTAGGAAACAAATATTCACAATTATAGGCTAGAATAATTAGCATTTACCAAGAATCTTAATTATTCTCAACAGACAGTGGATCAATACCCGTATCACACACCTCCATCCTTTTCCGAAAGAGAAACAAGGGCATTAAAACCCCGACTACAAACCACAGAAGTTGAGAGGGTGTGGAGCTATTCTACAGAGTAGATTCCATGAATTATAATGTTCAATTTGTCTGGTTCTCTATAAAAACTTAATGAATTTCCACATAAAACATTTTCTTCTATCACATAAGCATCAATATGAAAATTAGAAAAGATATAAGAGTAACCTTTGAGAATAATCTTTTGACAAACGGATTTTTATAATTTTGGTAAAAGATCAATAAATACCTAGAGTTTATGAATATAAATTGTGTGATACTGTATGGCGATGTAAGGGCATCTCCAATAGTCTATGCAAAATGCAAAATATAATGAATATGATGAAAAATTGACCTCCAATAGACAAAGCATATGCTCATGCATTTTGCAGAACATGCATCAGCCTCTCTATTAATAGCTAGCAAGAAAGTAGGCATGCAAAATTTTGTGTCTATCTCTCTCCTCTCATGCATCCTTTATATGTATATTTTAACTTCTCATAACTACAAAATGTATAAATTGCATTTTACTGCTGGAGCAAAACTACAAATGCATATCATGCAAAATTTAAAACATACAAAAAATACCTACTACTATTGGAGATGTCCTAAGCAATACTTTGAAACAGTAGACACCCAAAGGTGTTAAGTTACCTTTCTTGTACGACAAGCTTTCAGAATTGGGGATTAGGGGGTTCTTCTTCCAAATCCCCGTTCGTTTCTCGCTCTCGCTCTCGCTCTCTCTCTGTTCATCGGAATGGACACTGTTGGCAGCGACCAAAACCTTCACGGCCGGGATTGGTCCCGCCTCGATTACGATCTTGCAGATAACATATTCAGAAGGTACTTACCTTTCCCCGATTTGCTTCGTTGCCGATACGTCTGCAGATCATGGCGCTCTGTTTCCTGCAGCCTCGTCTCATCTACATTAAATTCCCCTGTTTTGGTGCTCCGTAGACGTTACCTTCCCGAGCACGTCACCTATTCCAACGAAGAAAGCTGCCACTTATTCTTCGAAAACAATTATTTTTTCTGGGCTGAGTTCTGTTGTTTCTTTAACCCTGTAGCTTGCGAATTATATCCACTCAGCGACAAATCCAAACAGCTACTCAAAGGGAGGTCCCTCCTAGGATCATCAAAAGGGTGGGCCTTATTCGAAGGGGCTGTTGATTTGCTGCTGTTCAATGCTCCCACCGGTATCTACATTCGACTGCCTAGCTCCGTACTTCATTCGAAACGGATCAAGAAAGCTGTTTTGTGGGGTGGTGACCCTATTTTGGACACCAAGAAGAAAAACAATAGCCTTGGCATTGTGGGTATTCAAGATATTTACCCTACTATTATCTCTTTTGCCGTCATATGGGGAGACAAAAAGTTTAACTATACCCTCCATGGTTTATATCATTATGATGTTGTATACTTTAATGGATTGGTGTATGCGGTTTTTGGGAAGGGCTTTATTCAAGCTTGGGATTCTAATCAAGTTATCGGTAGCTTTGGGGGCTATACTCCTACTAAGGTAGAGGATTACCTGCCAAGCTTCAACCCAGGAAAGGAGTTGGCACTGGGTCATGAGTTGCGTTTGGTTGATTCTTCAGGCGAGCTATGGCTTGTTTCAAAATTAGGGTTTCAGACTCAAAGCAAAATTGTTGTCTACAAGCTGGATTTCAAAGAAAGGAAATGGGTTGATATGGACTCGTTGGGCCACCGGGTTGTGTTTTTGTGCAAGAATCAGAGTATTGCATTCTCACCTTTCAGCCCTTCGAAGTACAAGAGTGATTGTGTATATTTTGAAGACTCCGATGGATCTACATCAATGAACCGTTGCATCTATGTTTACAACTTAGGGGATGGCTCCATCGCGAAGAGTCTTTGGTGACTGTTCTTATAAAACATATGCATGAACATGTTAGTAGTTTGAGATATTTCCTACTTGCCTATGAACCTTTATGTGGAGATTGGTTCTGTGGAAAAAAACTTTATTGTGAATAACTTGAATGTTATTAAGTCTTCTCAATACGGCTTGAGTTTGTATTTTATTTGAATACGATTGATTGCTGCATTGTGTTCTTGGCTAGGACCATTTATGTTCGTTTTGCAATAACTACAATTTTCTTGAAGGTGATCAAGAATATTTGCGGGAGGTTTGTTTTCTGGTTCCCTTTTGAGTTGAATAGTTTTCTTATAGAATGCCTTTTTTGGGTGTGTGTCTTTCTTTTGCATTTGGGGCTAACCATATTAGAGACTTAATAGGAGTTTTAGTTTTCCTTATCTCCATAAGGGATTTGCTATGGTACTATTCCAAGATGTCTGGTTGGAACTGAGCGGCCAGAATTGAGTCATGCCATAGAGAAACCTGGCCAATATCCTGATTAGACGGTCAATCATAAGGTTCTGTGATGATGTGGGTTTTGATTGAAACGTTTCTTTGGGATTTCAAACGATTGTTGTTTCTGAAACATAATGTGGAATCACTGGTCAGCCGAGCTCTGATCTTGTGTAGGAATTACTCAGTGCTTTTGGTTTTGGTCTCAGTAACATCTAAAGTACCGATGAAATAGTGTAAATTTTGTGGATACGATGACTAAATGGAAAGGCCGTGCCTTTCTATGCTTACGGTTAGAACTTAGGATGGTTCCATTGATTCCATAAACTAAAGAAGGTTAATTTGTCAAGAACTTAAGAGTTTCTTGAGAGTGATTGGTGGATGTCATGCTTTTGATTTCGTCGTTTTGTGTACGTTGTACAACTTTTTTGATAGAAAACTATATGAATAAAACAAAGACAAACATGTCATGAAGGATACAACCAACTTCTACATCAGAATTGGCTAAAGGCTCGAGTCTGGTAGTAGTGATGAGCTACTACGTAACAAAAAATAGCAGGACAGTATGTATATGCATAAATATGATACAAAAGAGGGTTCATTTTTTTCCATTATGACATTGGAACAAGCAACCGTCTTTACTTCTATGGCATACTAGGTAGACCCCCTTATAATGCAATAGCCTGCAAACCGTACTAGAGAATAAACTAACCTGATAAAATCCATTGAATGCAAGAGCCTGCAAAACCGCACTAGAGGGGTTAATTAGTCTGAAAAACCCAGGTTGACATGCTCTCGCATTTGAAAAGGCCAATTGACAGCCTTTGGATTCCCTCAAAGTTTAAACTCAAGGCAAATGCACACTCTTAAGAATGATAACCCGGCCAACTCAACTACCCTATCGAAAGTGTAATAGATAGTTATTTCATGTTACAAGAGGGTTCATATTATGTACATAGACCAGAGCGGCACATGCAAACGACTCTTTGCTAAACGATGCCCTTACGCTACCTCTGCTCAGGGTACTTATGAACTGAACAAAAAGCTAAATTGGTTTCCTCTTTCTCAAGATGAAATATTAGTAGCTTGTATGTACGCACGACACTCAGGTCTTTGCAGTAATGCTGAGCAGTGATACGATTTGTATGAATAGTAATACAAGAATAGTGTAAAGCATGAGCAATGACAATGTTGTAGTAAATAGCAGATAATTTGTCTTCTGATGAGGAAGAAGCACGAAAAAGGTATAGAAGCTCTCTACTCATAGGAAAGAGAGACATGGTGCATCTGAAAGAGGTACACGACATCCATGCGCCACCAACTAGAAAGCTGCAATCAGTTTCAGCGGGGGAGCTGATCTTGAATGACAACTGATGATAAATTTAAAACGCTACCCTTCCCGCACTTGTCATCCATCCACATCGAGTGGATAGACACTCGAGCAAATAGTAATATCTGGATACAGTTCAAGACAAGGTCACATCCACACTTAAATCTTATATATAGAACGATGTTGAATTAAGTTATAAGATAACAGATATGGTGATAACCATCTAATTCCATAGGTATTAGCCAATCCAACCAATCTAACAACAGCTTACCTACAATGGTTTTAGAAAACAAAAGACATCACAAAGAAACCGGCAGCGAAGCAATTACCAATACACGTAAGCAGTAGTCTTAAAACGTTTATAAAAATTCTCTATCTCAAAGCATTGTAGTTTTTTTTATAGAATAAAGCATAGTAGTAGTAGTAGTAGTAGTAGTAGTACAGTAGTAGTAGTTTCTTTGTTTTTTTTTTTTTTGTTTTTTTTTGTTTTTTTGATTTTTTGTTTTTGTTTTTGTTTTTTTTTATTTTTATTTTTTTTTTGTTTATTTTTTTTTTATTTTTGAGAAAAGCATCGTAGTATAAACATGAGTGAAGTACTTATGAGTTAAGCTTAATTCTCGAGAAGGCATATGAAAATCGAAGTAATATATTATAGATATAGGCTATATATGTGTATATATATGTTACTAAGACGCCACATCACTACCACACCTAGCCCCAAGCCTAGTCCTAAAAGCAAGAATGAAAAGGGTATGTTTGTCAATAATTATGTAACCCTAGCTAGGGACTCTACGGAGTAAATTCAGAATTACCTGGGACTGCAATTTGGGTGGGCTGGACGCACCCCTGCCCAAACTGACCACGAGTTCTGTAGAGGCTTCCTAAGCCCGACCACACCCAATTTAGGAGCAACGCAAGCCTGCCTGAACTCAAATTAATAGAAATCACTTCGGGTTCGGACTGAATTCCGGCTTGCCTATTGAAATAAGTGAATTGAGTTATCACCGCTCGGTTCTTCTGTTGGAGCTCCGCGCACTCCAATGGGGCCTTGAAATGTCCAGCGATGCTCAGTGGCGGAAAATACGGGTGGAATTGGACTCGGCTACCGCAGTTGACTTGATTTTGCAGATTATGTCAAGAGGACCGGACACTGAAGCTAGTGAAGAAATCAAAAGAGTCCTCCGAACAATTGCGAACCTGTTCTCCGGATTCGATGCTTATGAAATGAGTTATGTTCAAAGGTTAGTGAAGAAATCAAAAGATATTTAAAGTACGCATTTTAAAGTTTATCATTTGAGACTAAAAATTAATGATTATGTTAGCAACATGGAATAAGAAAGAGATTCAAATGATTTTTTTAAATACAAGATGTTAATAGCTAATAATTGGGAAAAAATAAATCAACTAGTTCGCGAACAAATAAATTATTGAAAAGTAGATAAAAATCAAAAGAATATTAGTCGATTCGTGTAAAATATGAGATGTAATTTGCTTCCAATATAATTATTTATATGTTTCCTCAAAAAAATATATTTATATGTAGTGATATACAAATCGGGAAATTCGGGCTAACCCATCGTTTGATATTTATGGCCAAGCCCGACCCTATTAAAATTGGGGATGAGAATTTTTGTCCAAGCCCGTGCAAATTACTTAAAACATGTATCCAAGTCCTGTTTTAGTTCATGCTGGGCTTGGGATGGTCGGACCGAGCCGGTTAAAGTTGCACCCCCTAGAATTATTCCCTTCCCTTCCATATGGACACGATTGTATCCATGTTCAGATTAGGGTTTCTTCAAATCGAGATCATACACCACACAATGGGCGCCACAAAAAGTTAAAGTTGCTAGGAGTAATCTCTCCTTGTCGTGTCAGCTGTGTATTAGATTGGTCGAGATGGAGATGGAGACCATAGGCTGTTGTGAAAAGAATGTTGGTCGGGATTGGTCTGGTCTCAATAGTGATGTCACAGAATACATCCTCAGAAAGTTACCTGCTGTTTCCGACTTAATCTCTTGTGGGAAGGTCTGCAGATCATGGTCCTCCATTTGCCACAACCATATCATCCCAAATCTCCCCGTAAAATCACATGTCTTGCTGCTTTCCAAACATTACCTTCGCAAACACCTCTCTGAAACATCCTCTTCCACCTACTTCTTCCCACTCAGCCCGGAAAAAACCCAATAAACTATATTGCTTCTTCAACCCTGTAGCCTACGAATTGTATCAACTCAGCGAAAAATCAAAAGAGTTGCTCAAATGGAGGAAATTTGTGGGATCATCAGACGGGTGGGCGTTTTTCAAAGGTGTTACTGATTTGATCATGTTCAATGCTCCTACCGGCACAACCATTCGTTGCCCGACAAGTCCACCATATGGGGTGATCAAGAAAGCTCTTCTTCTCAGAGACCCATTTTTGGATATTATGGTGAGGAAGAGAAAAACTAGACATGACCGCACTACTGTAGCTATGTGTAGTAGCAGCGTTTATGATCTCTGTTATGCTCAGTTGGGAGACAATAGAACTAGATTTATCTCTACCTACCCAAATTTGGTGTATGATGTTATATGTTTTGATGGATTGTTATATGCTGCATTCGACAAGGGTTCTATTCAAACTTGGGATTTTAATCAAATCTCCAAGGACTGTACTGCTCCTAAGAAGGTACTTGAGCATTGTTACCATCCGAGTTTCAACCCAGGAAAGGAGTTGACACCTAGTCATGAGTCGCATTTGGTTGATTCATCGGGCGAGATGTGGCTTGTTTCTAAATTAGGTTATGGGACGCAAAGCCAAATCGGAGTCTACAAAATGGATTTCAAGGAAAACAAATGGGTGGACATGGACTCACTGGGTGATCGGGCTGTGTTCTTGTCCAATAGTCAGTCTCTTTCCTTCTTGCCTCTGGACCCTTCAGACTACAAGAAGAATTGTGTTTATTTTAAAGACCCCGATGTAGAGACTGCGTCAACGAGTCCTCGTCGGTGCATCTACGTTTACAGCTTGGACGATGGTTCTGTGGCAAAAAGTCTTTTATGAATAACTTGTGAGAACTTGTGAGTCCTAGGCTTCTCATTGAATATGATTTGACTGTTGCATCATTTTTTGGTTTAGGATACAGGAGGAATATTTATGTTCAATTGCAATAACTTCAGTTTTCTTGAAGGTGATTATAATAATTTGGTGAGGTTGGTTTTCTTAATTATTTTTTATTTAGTAATGATCCCATTATCTCCCATCTCTTCTATGCCCGCGATTTAATGTTTTTTGATTAATGTGACAACTTTACCTGTTTTTAGTTATGAAAGTTGTTTTGGATGACTTTACTGTCATTTCTGGTCTTACTGTCAACTCTAGTGAGTCTAAAGTGTTCTTCTCTAAGAATACCTCTAGATCGGTCAATGATGCTGTTAAGAACTCTAATGGTATGCCTTAAATTGCTGATCTAGGAAAATACCTGAGTATTACCCTAGTCCATGGTAGATTTAACAAAGATAGTGTTGCTGATATTTTGACTAAAATGAATAAGAAACTTTCTTCTTCGTCGATCCTGTAATTTTATTTGGCTAAATTGCATTAGCGGAACCCATAGTTCGGATTTGTGTGAAATTGTTAACAATAGTTTCAATTGCAGCATCTACAGTATCCATATTTTTAATTGTTGCAACGGTAGTACCGTCCGTTAACTTTCCATCCATATGTTGGATGGAAATGTGTAAAATGACTAGTTTACTCTCATTTTCACTCATTTTCTTTATAAAATTATAAGTTTTAACTACAATTCTTAAAAACTACATAAAATTAATTTTTAAAATCTAAATATTTACCTATATATTAATATAATATCATATAGTTTCAAATAAAAAATGCACCTTTTTTTACTACAAAGTATCAAGTTATCACGATAAATATTTCGATCGACTAAAAAAGTTATAATAAATTATTAATTATTACTTTGACAAGGAAATCATTAAATTTAATATAATTAAAATTTTCTAAAATTAGATTTGTGAGTAAAAATAAATAAAATTTTAATTATTATGATGACAAGTATTTTTTTTTACATATTCATATATATATATATATGTGTGTGTGTGTGTGTGTGTGTGTAAATAAATAAATAAATAAAATAATCAATTCAATATTCTATAAAAACTATTTACAAAATTGTAAGAATTGGCCAAGAGGCAATGGAAATGTTTTCCACTGCCGAGAAGCACCACCAATTAAGGCGTTGGTGTTTAAGGGTAAAAATATTAATAGACTAATTAATTCCCCCAAAAATCGTGATTTAATTAATAAAAATTCAAAAATTCATTTGCTTCCTCTCTTTGTTGTCCTCAAACGGACGGTTTCTCTCTCTTTCTTCCCTTCCTCACAGACGACGAATCGATTGCCTATCTTCATCGTCGTCTTCTTCTTCTTCACAGGCGTTGTCGTCTTCGTCATCTCCTTCGTCTTCTTCGTCTCCGGCGAATAACCCTGAACCCAGATTCACTCTCCCTCTCTCTAACTTGGGCCGGGAAATTTGTTTGAAATTGATGACTTTTACATGATTTTTGTATGTTTTGAACCTATTTAATTGCAATTGAACCCAAAAAACACATGAAATTGGTATGAAATGAAAGAACAAACACCAAAATTTAACTAATTAGATTTCTAGGTCAATAGTCGACATGTGCTTGTCGACCCACAATCTGGGCTGTCGACAAGCCCATGTCGACTGTCATCATGTGGAAGTCGACAAACACGACCAAAATGATGCTCTCTATCCATGTTGTCTTTGAAACTAAAGCATCCAGCAAATACCTTAGAAAATGATAAATTAATGAAATTAAGCGTCCAACATAAAATTCACGAAATTAAAGAATCCAGCAATAAAACAACTCATTAGTAACTATTAATTCTCATAAAAAACTATTCATCCTTCGTTGGACATAACCATCGATCATATTCTATCTAGCTGCACGTACTTCTTCCACAGGCAGTTACTGCATGCACCAACAAAACAAGATAGATATATGTACATATTAATTAAATCAATAAACTGTATAACGGTGACAATAGATAGATTTTATTAATATAGCACATATGTACGTATCTGTGAGGGAAACACATACCTTACAAAACGGTAAATTCATATCGTACGCATTCACCTTCAAATCCACCATATAACGTGGGAACAAAAAAATGATTAAACTCTCAATGTACTCGCCATTGAGCCAGTCATTATCATCCGGGAGATTCAGGTAGTTGTGACAGTGCTTCTGAAGATGTTCATACGCGTTCCTAACGAAGAAGTAAAAGGACACGATGGTGTCATTATAGCCCTTGGTCCACGTTGGAAAAATAGGTTTCCGTTTCTTCCATAATTTCTTATAGCACAGTACGCGATAAAGGGGGTTGCCATGGGGTGTGTTACCTGGCGGAATTATGTCTCTCCATTCCGTTGTGTCATGACCCTTAATGCCTGCAAGGGAGTTAGTCTTCTTCATGCCATCTTCCTAACTAGACTTTCCATTAATAGGGGGTTATACTTTTGTGCTTGGTATTCTCTGTACACTCGTAACAATTTTTCCATCCTCTCCTTCCCAGACCACATAGAGAATGGTCAACGCAAATTGGCAGATAATTCATAACCCGACCAGAATCATCGTGGTTCAAAGTGTCGTGAAAATCTTGTACTCACCCGGATAGGTTTCATTAATTCTTCAGAATATGCTTGAAAATGGTGTTGATCAACCCTGTCATTCCTTGCGGACCCCGCATGGAAGAAGCATCGTTAGTATTCAGGTTCAATGGAAATATTGTACATGCAAAGTCAATTTATTTTTCTACGTGAGGATCATGATGGACGTCGCAGCTGCCCTTTTGGCACTTGAAGAAGAAGCTTTCACGATTCATAGTGCACCTTGAAGTTGTCCGTCCCAGCCTGCACTGCATTTTATGTATTCCCGGAGAATTGCTTTAATCATTCCTCTAGTTTATGCAGACTGAAACAGCCTGAAGGACCACTGTTCATAGCCAGTATAACTCAACCAAACCGAACATTAAAATCTGAATCTTGATTACTGTTAGTTGTTGGAATATGTGCCCTAGAGGCAATCTAATATTTAGTATGAACAATCTTATTGGCTAGAATATTCGTTTATTAAATATTGTGATATTTAATATAATGAAGTCCTTAGATACAATGTGTTGTTTATCTTAAATATCCCTAGTCCATTATATTGATTAATAGGACGATCAAATATAGACTAGTATGTGTGTAGATTGGTATGGAGATATCAAGTCTAATACATGGGTATGCATTAGAAGTATTGGCATACTGGATTGATCCACAACGAGAAGGATACATTAGATTATGTTAAAGTCACAATCGTTTCTCGTAGTGCTAATATAATTGCAATCCTTAGACTTGAAGTAAATAGATACTATGGTTGTGAAATATCGTGCTTTGATGTTATCAAACGTTGCACCGTAACTGGGTAACTATAAAGGTAGTTATCGGGCATGATAGGAAGCAAGCTTAGAGATCGTAGTAATGTAGAGAGGATTTGTCCCTCCCGCATAATGGGAGCAAATATCCACGTCCACTCGAGGGATGAGGCTTATTGAATGTCTGGCCAGACTCAAATAAATCAATATGGAGTTATTGATGTTATCTGCTTGCATAAACATATTCCCAGGATTGAGGAACTATGGATTGGATATACGAGTGTGACTATTTATGTCTCGTGTCCAATCCGGATATGGAGACAAAGGGATAGTGCAATATGAGATATTGGGCACAAAGGTTCGTCGGGATTACTGACTTATTTCTATTAGTTTGGTAGCATGGATGTGTTTCTAGACACCGTTCCATGTTAGTAATTAGTTACTAACAACTAAGTAGAAACCTATGGGGTCACACGTCAAATAGAGTTGAACTAGATTTTGGATTAACTAATTAAAAGGATCACTTTGCAACATCTTGCAAACATAGTAGAACTAATTTGCAAGGAGGGGACTAATCCAAGTTCATGTAGAACTAGGAAGGGTCTTTATGTATTTAACAAGGAGTTGTTGGACTATATAAAGGATGCTCTAGCTTCCTTCCCACAACTAATGCTCATAACATAAGTGAGTGGGAGAGAGAGCAAAATAGAGAGCAAGAGACAAGCTAGGAGGCCGAACCCCCTGGCCGTCCCCTACCCGTCGGCAACAAGAGGAGGGCAGAAACTCTCCTTTGGTTCTTCGTTGCTTGATTCGTTCTTCCCTCTTCCTCCGGTCCAAGATAGCACTAGGGGAAGGAAGAATCTAGATCTCACCTCTAGACGTGGATCAACCGTAGAGACGAGGACAATATTCTTCGTGTGATATCCCGAACCAAAAAGGTAGACATCTTCTATGTCCTTCATCATGTTATGAATGTCTCTTCCTGTGATCCTTGGTGGGCTTTGAGTAGGAATTAAGTTTTTGTTATTCCGCTGCGTAACCTACGTCAAATCCCAACATTTATATATGCTCGGAATCTCTCTAGCTTTGGGTTACTACCACAGAGTTATCAATTCTTCATTATCATCTTTTATATGGGATTTTAGAAAATTGTGTGTTATTTTTAGCCAAAACTCCGTTTTACATATTGTATTATATCTTACTTAGTTTTTACTAATTATAATTTTTCTGCGGTCGGCTTTGTCTATTATAAAACCCGCAGGTTGGCATTGAGGTGGGGGAGACGTGCACACGTATTGAAGCTTAGGGTTTTAGCAGCAAATAATGATAAGTTTCAGTGTTATCAATTAATTTGTTAGTAAATGTTCATTTCTTTGTTTCCAAACGTTGTTGGAGGGTTCTCATTTTTGTTTATAAATAATGTACTTGGAATTTTGGTTGATTTGTACTAGCTGTGAACCGTGGTTCTTCTGGCTGTTTCACAGACAGCCTGTTTCTGTACGTCCAACTACCGTGATCTATATTATATGCGATCCACTCAGCCAAGTCAAAATCATAACCGCGATAATGAAAAAGTATCTTCTTGTCTCAGTCAATCAATTTAACTTCATCGGTCTTATGCTGGGCTATTTCTGCAACCATGGTGTTCTGAACCTCAACAACGTGCATGTCTTGATCATGTGCTTGTGACACCTTGTTGTATTTTCCTTTTATTCTTCTTCTTACTTTTCTTCTTATCTTTCGTCTCATCCTTCTCAGTCGTAGCATCTTATCCACATATGTACCTTGACAGTTCATCGATGTCATCACATTTTCCCATGATATTCGTGCTCGTCCAAGTGACGAGATGGCGCTTCTTTTTATCGCGTCTGGATTTCATGTCGTTGAGTCTCACTATGTGATTAGCTTCCGCATATTCTTCATGTATGAACAACACCACCTACATAGAACAAAATATAGAGTTATATGCAAGTGTTTAGGATTTCTTAGTTATTACAATGTCATGAGAACAATTTAAATTAGGGTGGTTGTCTTCTGTTCAGAACCAGGGTTTGTGTACAAGCTCGAGAGAATGAGTGAGGCTCGAGCAGATACAGAGGCGGCGGGATGTTCCCTGAGGGCTGGTTGGCGTCTCTTCTACTCGCTGGAACCGATGATTTTGTGTCACAATCAACTGCCCTCACTTTTCCACCTTTCCACATACACCTCCACACACATTAAAAAGACCGCGGCTACCAATTGTACATGTATGTAGACAATGTTGTTGATTATAATACCTACTACTAGTAAGTTGGTGCATGCTTAATATTTAATCAACATTCACAGAAGGATTACAAGAAATATAAAATGTAAAAATTACCTATTATTATTACTGAATCGATCACAAAGCATGCATATTGTAATATTACATACCTGCAAGCCATTAGGATAGGCCATATCGAGTTTGTGTGTTTCCCGTTGGAGAAGAAACGAAGGACAAGACAATATGCTCGAAATTGTGTAAGAGTGCATGATGCAGTAGGGTTTATAGATATACATAGCAAACCATGGATTGGGCCAAACTGTGGTATTGGAGGCGGTTGGCCCAAACCGTAACATATGTATAATTTTGCTGCTTTTGTCGACTTGTACATGTCCACTATGGACAGGTACTTGTCGACACCAGACAAGCCACATCGACGTCCAATTTATACAGGTCGACATTTAACATGCTACGTCGACAATCGATGTGTACGAGTCGACATTAGACATGATAAGTTGACAGTAGACATGATAAGTCGACAAATGACCAAAATGTGACGAAATCGTGAAACAAATAAATCAAACATCAATACAACTTCATGAATAATCTTACAAACAAATTAAACATCGATACAACGTCACCAATAATCTTACAAACAAATCAAACCATTAATTTCACCACGGTTTGAGATTCGCACAGTCTCTCAATGCTGTGTTCACTAAACCACTCCCGTACTTCACAGAAGGCATGTGGTACTAGCCTTGACCGAGGAGAACTGGCTTCTCAATGAAGTTCTTACTGATTATATCAGTGATCCTCTGCGTTAACCGGATGTTGATAAATGTATCGCCCTCTCGCTGATGCTTTTTCCCACGTACGTATACATACTATCATCATATCTCCCGGATTAGCCTATCGTAACTTATACCGAGAAGAATGGCAAAACCTTTTGGCACTATAGTGTTTTTTCCCACGTACGTATACATACCATCATCACATCTCCATTCCCCATAGCATGATACAACAACTTGGAGTCTTGTACACATGTCTGAAATTATATAAAATTAAAGATAGTTAAGGTTTTGGTCAACAAAATCAAGTTTAAGGATGAATCTATCCGTGTCGACCTTTGTAGGTCGACTGTCGACCTATTCATATCGATAGTTGACCTAGACAAGTAGACACTCAACCAAGGGAAGTTAACTGTCGATCTACTAAGTAAACAGTTGACGTGCATAGGTCGACATATCATTCTGGCATGTCGACCAGTGCATGTCGACTATTGACTGCATTTCAAGCTCTCGGGTTCTAAATAAGGGTATTTTAGTACTTCAAATTAAAATAGGGGTAACTAAATAAGGGCATTTTTGTAGTTTCAACAATAAGTGGGTTAGTTACATATGTTTGTGCTTTTGTTGCAATGGGTTATACCCCTTGTGCTTTGTTACAACTATTTTCAAAATTGGTGTTTATGAGCAATGTATCTCGTGAGAATTAGGGGTGCACAAGTCTTTTTAGATGTTTCCATCCAAAATACGGATGGAAAATAAACGGTGGGTACTATGGTTGCAACAAATTGAAAGTATGGGTACCACATATGCGGAAATTGAAACTATGGGTACCAAATCCACAAAAAAATAAACTATGAGTACCATCGGTGCAACTTAGCCAAGTTTTTTGGACCTTGTACTTCGATTGAGGCGGAAGCATCAGCTTTGCAAGTAGGAATCACGTTGGCATACATGATCGACATCTTTATCGATTGTATTTTTAGTGATTCTATGCTAGTTGTTCAGGTTGTTTGACGAGAGGTGACTCCTCCGTGGCGGATCTTTACAATTGTGGATGATTGTAGGGATCTGCTTGTGGGGGTGGACCTTCGACACTCGCACCGGCAAGGCAACATGGTTGTTGATCCCTTGGCCGCTTATGGGCATCAAATTAAAATTTTCGGAGTTCTAATTTGCACTTGAACTTCCTTTTGGCATTGCTCGTCTTTAGACATAGGTAGGGATGTAAAAGAACCGAGTTGAACCCAGTATCGGCTGTTTGGGTTGGTTTGTTTAAATTCGGAACGAACACGAACTCGAGCCGAACATTATTTAGGCTGTTTGAGTTTGTATGATTAAATTTAGTCGAGCTGGAGTCGAATACGTGCCTGCAATCGAGCTTGTGATTAAGGAAAAATTAATGCAATTATGTGTCAATTTTTTAATTTTTTTATGTTTTGCAATATTTTTTCTCAATTATATCTTTCGAATATACCATACAACTATAATAAAGCACATCAAAACCTGAAAGTCTTAAAGTATATTCTGTTACGAATTTCGGATTATCTTTTTTACTTGTAGAATTACATAAAAAAATGTAAATAATAATTGTTCGTGAAAAAAACGAACAGTCGAGCCAAAACATGTGTTTGTGTGATTATTATTCGAACAAAATATTGTGTTTGAGCATGTTTGTTTATTTTTTCGAACCGAATACGAACGAGTTTTTGGCGAGCCGAACGCGAATTGTTCGCGAACGACTTGGTTCATTTATAGCGCTAAACAGAGGATTGCAGAGACATTAGGTATTATCGTCCGCTGTACCTTTTAATTTTTATTTTGTAGTGGGTCAGGTTATCACCCCCCCCCCCCCCCCCTCGTCGCATTTCCATGCATGATATGCCGGGTTCGATTAAATGCGGGATTTTCTTAAAAAAGAGTTCTTGGTTTAACAAAAAGGTTTTTTCTTTTTTTTTAAAAAATTATCTTGTCGTCAACCGGGTGTGAACCCCAAATCTCTTGCACGAGTTTCCAACACATTGGGTATCACGGGAATTCGGTGACATGGTATCACAGAACACACTAATTGGTTGGTCATGTTAATTTTACCATATTTACTGTATCAATGTATGTAAATAATCACATAATCAACCAATTAGAGTATCTCGTGATACCACATCACCAAAATCACCGTGATACTGAATATTTTCTCCTACCACTTTGAGCTAGAACCCTACCTTATCAAATAATTTTGATGTATATAATAGGAAGGCAAAAACCTCTTCCGTCAAAATTACCATCACTATCAAAATTGGGATTATCTCGATACCCAAAATCCCCAAAATCGTTATTCCTCTCTCGCTCTCTGCTCCTTCATCAGAATGGACCAGAACCATCACCGTCGCGATTGGTCTAGTCTGGATTACGATCTCACAGATCACATATTCAGAAACTACTTACCTTTCTCCGATTTGCTACGTTGCCGAAACGTCTGCACATCATGGCGCTTTGTTTCCCACACCATCGTCAAATCTTCCCCAGTAAACTCCCCTGTTTTGGTGCTCCCTAAGAGTTACCTCACCCGGCAGATCATCTCTTCCTACGAAGATAGATGCTACTTCTTCCTCCAACATGATTCCTATCAGGTAATCTGCTTTTTCAACCCTGTAGCTAACAAACTGTATCCACTCGACGACAAGTCAAAGCAGCTATTAACATGGAGATCCTTCATCGGATTATCGAAAGGCTGGGCTCTATTCCAAGGACTTGATGATTTGGTCCTGTTCAATGCTCCCACGGGTGTATGCATTCGAATGCCGTGCCCCGGAACTGTTTTAATTGGGACCAAGAAAGCTGTTTTGTGGGGTGGTGATCCAATTTTGGACACCAAGAGGAAAAACAATAGTCATGGCATTGTGGCTATGACATATCATTGGCCTCCTGTTATCTCTTTTGCCATGTGGGGAGAAACAAGGTTTAAGCATACCCTCCAAGATTCATATAATCCTTGTGATGTTTTATACTTTCATGGACTGTTGTATGCTGTTTTTGGGAATGGCTTTACTGAAGCTTGGAGTTTTAATGAAACGGAATTCCCTTTTATTCATAGTAAGGTAGAGCATTACGGGACAAGCTTCAGCCCGGGGAATCAGTTGCACTTGGTTGATTCGTCAGGCGAGCTATGGCTTGTTTCGACATTACACTTTGATACTGGAATATGTCAAATTAGAGTCTACAAGATGGATTTCAAGAGAAGGATGTGGATCGATATGGACTCACTGGGCGACAAGGTTGTGGTTTTGTGCAAGAATCAGAGTATTGCATTCTCACCTTTGGGCCCTTCAAAGTACAAGAGGAATTGTGTATATTTTGAAGACTGTGAGGAACCTATGTCGATTCATCGTTGCATGTATGTTTATGACATAGAGGATGGCTCCATCACAAAGACTCTTTTGTGAGTGTTCTTACGAAACATGATCAGTAGCACGAATATGTTAGTAGTTACAGATATTTATGTTTTCTCTTGCACTAATTTCAATTATTTTAATGAAGCTAGTTTTCTCATTACCTTTCTGTTTGGGACATGTCGTTGAAATGATATAGTACTAGTTATCATTCTCTCACATATGGTCTCGGCTTTTCTACAGTCCTCACACTTGGTTGTGGTTTTCTGCAAAGATTAGTCTATTTCGTTCTAGCCGATATATGGATAGAGCTCAAGGCCTTTTTTTTTCTCAACGTGATTGATTGCTGCATTGAGTTTTTGGTTAGGACCATATATGTTTGTTTGCGATAACATAAAGTTTCATGAAGGTGAGTAAGAATATTTACAGGAGGTTGGTTTTCTTGTTTCCTTTTGAGTTGAATAGTTTTGTTATAGAAGTTTTGTGTGTATTTCTTTTCCAGTGGGACTAACCATATGAGAGACGTAATGTTAGTTTCCCTTATCTAAGGGATCCGATTTGCTACGATGCCAAGACATGTGTGATGATGTGGTTTGGACCGAGCGGCCATAATTGAGTCAGGCCAAAGGCGAATATCATAAGTAGACAGCCAGTCATAAGTTGCATATTTGATTGATTCGGGCGAGCTTTGCTTGCTTCTAAACTTGGGTTTGTGATTGAACGATACTTCATGTTTTTCAAGTTGTATTTCAAACGATTATTTCATCTAAATCATAATGTGGAATCACTGTGCAGCTGAACTTTGATTTTGTGTAGGAATTACCCGTGCTTTTCGTCGTAGCCTTAGGAGCATCATTAGTGCAGTAGAAATAGCGTATATTTTGAGGATAAGGCGACTAAATGAAAAAGGTGTGCTTTATGCTTACAGTAAAACTTGAAGGATGGTTTCGGTAGAGCATCTCCAACCCCCCCCCCCCCCCCCCCCCTTCCGGGTGGGGGGGGGGGGGACATATAGAAATAGGGCTAAAGTCCAACCCCATGAGGGTAGAGGGTGCTATGGGAAGAAATTTTGTCTTGGGTGTGGTCATGTCCATGGAGGAATGAGTTAAAATGGATAGGGAAAAAATTGGTGGGGGATGAGTTGTAGTTTGGTGGATGGGGACGGGGAGGGGAGGAGAAAATGGTGGGACCATGAGGGGAGGGGAGGAGGAAAATTATATGGGTTGGAGATCCCCTTAATTCGTCAAGTAAAGAAGGTTAATTTGTCACGAACTTAAAGTTTCTTGAGGGTGGATGTCATGCGTTTTATCTGAACATGTCATGTTGTATAAATTTCTTTAAGCGGGTGTAGAAAATTACGAATATATTAATTAATAAAACAAATACTAAAGCTGTCGTGAAGGATACAGCAACCTAATACATCAGAATTGACTAAAGGGCCGAGTCTGGTACTAATAAGCTACAGAGCAGAATGTATATAGTATATGCAGAAAATATGACACTATCGTAGGTTCAATACTACGTACAGACTCCAGTGAAACATCTACAAAAGCCTCATTTGCTAAACGATGCCCTTATGCTACTCTGCTCAGGGTACCTTGTGAACTGAACCACAGGCTAGATTGATATCCGTATTGTGAAAGATTAGTGACTCTTGTCCGCCGTATTGTGGTCTCACGTTTCTGCAGGGAATGAATTGCAGTGAGACACTCTGTATAAATAATAATAATAATAATAATAATAATAATAATAATAATAATAATAATAATAATAATAATAATAATAATAATAATAATAATAATAAGCATGAGCGATGGCAATGTCGTATTAAATAGCAAGTATTTCCACTTTTAATGAGGAAGAAGCGCTGTGTCAAGCATGAAAATGTATAATAAGTTATGAGAAAATGTAAAGAACTGTCTCTCTGCTCACTGGAAAGGGAGACCTTGGTGCCTGTGAAAGGGAAACACAACTGATGCTGAAGGACAACTGATGATAACTGGAACACTCTGCCCTTCCTGAATATCTAGGCTGCCGTACCTGACTGTAGATCTAAGGGTAAATGCCCTCTACATCGAGTGGCTAGACACCTGAACAAGGAGTATTATCTCGATACCGCTCAAGATAAAGTCATATCAACACTAAACTCTTACACATAAAAACATAGAGAGGTATTTACAAAACAATACTGATATAAAACCTAAGATTACAGAGTGTAATAACTCTCTGATTCCAGATGTGTAAGACGATTCCGTCCAAACGATATCGCAACTTCAGTGGTTTTTGAAAATCACGGGAAAAGAATAAGGGTTAACTGCATTCTAACCCAATGTGGTTAGGGGTGGTGTAAAAGAGACCCCCTGGGATCTTAACTAATGTATACACCCAGCCCCTTTAATCTTCAGTTGGTAGGAATGTACTCCATCCACTGTCAGCTGTGAAAGAAACTATGAGAGAGCGCTAAGAAGAAGTCTAACTATAACCGATATAATCAAAATACTCAGTGAGCATGCATTTTGTTAATAGTCTCGTTTGACATTTTAAGATCACTTTGATTCGATGATTTGATTAGCAAACTCGCAAAAAGAATATTAAATTGTTGCACATCTTTCTCAAGTAAAAGGTTGACCAGGGAATGGTGAGTTTTGATCAAATAAATCCGTCTGCTCTGTCCATGACGTTAGCGATATCTGTCGAATAAAGACGAGTAAAAGGCGTGTAGGTCAAATGCCAATAACAATGAAACCCTAGATACTCAAAGGATAAAATACATCCATACATTTAATTACTATGAAACCTAGGTAGGGCCTCCTAGGAGTAAAACATTAAGGGAAAATTGTGTCCGTGATACCAGTAGTTTTAAAATATGAACTTTATACCATTACTTTCAATTGAAGCATTCGAGTACCCTAATTTTGTTACAATTGCAGCCACGTAGCCCTAGTTGTAGGAGCTCTAAGGGTAGCTATTTACAACAAATAAATAAATAAATCCAAGTACCTTATTGCATCATCTGAAAGTGGTTAAGGTTAACATTTTCATTTTTAAAATTCCGTCCACTATGGATGGAAGCTCATGGAAGCTAATCTGTTTTGTAACATCGGAAAATAAGAAAACACAAGAGACTACATAAACATTATGATGCCCATCCTGTCGGTGATGGCCAGACCTCTGATGGCATCAGGTTGGTCATAAAAAACACACTTAAGTATTTATCTTGCTCATCATCCATATTCGCAAGCGCATCAGCCACTTCATTTGCACATCGTGTGATGATCTTGATAGTACTAGCTTTGTCCCTCGTCAACATTTTACCATCCTGGATTTGGTTACTCATTGATGCCGGACCCTCATTGGTAGCATTAAAGATATCCACCACATCCATATTATCACTTTTGATGCTAACTTTCCATCCTTGCTGATGCGCAATGGTTATTCCCCGATAAGCTACCAAGATTTTGGCTTCCAAGTAGGTGCTTCCATTGACATTTCCGAAGAAGCCGAGAATCCATATGCCTTTGTCAATTCTGAAAATACCCCCGAAACCGGCCTTAGAGCAGCTGAAGCGAGCACATCCGTCAACATTTAGCTTGATTTCTCTTGCATTAGGGAAGCACAGTAAGAAGTAGGGTTCTGCATAACAAAATCATTAAAAGGAGAAAGGTTTGAGAAAGCTCCCTGTATGAGCATCATGCAGTGGCGGAGCCAGGATTTGGGTAAAGGGGGGGGGGGGGGGGGGGGGGGCACGACTTTTTTTTTTTTTTTTTTTTTTTTTGTGTAGAGAGGGTATAAATTTTTAATGAATAAAAATTAGAATGGTGTAATAAATATCATGATTTTATTGTTTATTTATTAAAAACTAGGGGATTGCCCGTGCCCGAGGGCACTACCCCCAAAAACACGTTTCACATATTGTAATGTCATAAATAAAATGAGTATTTTCATTTACAAACATAGAAAGAAAATGAAGACAACATAAATAATTGTATAAAATAATCAGGAACAAAGGAAGCCCCTTTTTTATAATTATGATAAAAGTAGTGGGTATTTAAGTGGATAGTTGAGTAGTGGGTAGTTAAGTGGGTGGTAGGTGAGATCTAAGGGTTGGGGTTACTTTAATCTGAAGGTCTAAAAGACATTTTAAAGTCAACCGTCCTAATTTATAATATAGACAAGGGCACAATTTGAACTTTTTATAAATTAAAGGGTATAATTACAGTTTTTTAAAGTTTTGGGTAAGGCACGTGCCTACCCGTGCCGCGGGGGCTGGCTCCGCCGCTGCTCCCAACCAAAACCATGTTTCACCTATTGTAATGTCATAAACAAAATGAGTATTTTCATCCAGAAACATGGGCGGAAAACGAAGACAACATAAATAATTGTATTAAATAATCAGGAAAAAAGGAAGTCCATTTTTATAATTATGATAAAAAGAGTGGGTAGTTAAGTGAGTAGTTAGGTAGTGGGTAGTTAAGTAGTGGTAGGTGAGATCTAAGGGCTGGGGTTAATTCAATCTAACGGTCTAAAAGACATTTTAAAGTCAACCGTCCTAATTTATAATATAGATTATAGAGATAATTGTGTATATTAAATAGCTGACATTGTTTTTGTCCAAAAAAAGAAGTGGCGCGGCCAAGATTGGAACTCAGGTCACTTTTTTCATAAACAAAAGAAGTAACCAATAGACCAAAGTACTACTTGTAATCAAATGGGGTGCACAATTATATATTATTAATCAACTAGAATATTACCCGTGCCCGAAGGCACTATCCATAAATTCTATATTGTTTGAATTTAGAGGCGTTTGATTATGCTAGATTATGTATGCAACTACTACATATAATCTAGCATATTGTTGGTATTTGCTCAATTGAAGGTGAAGTTGTCCACCGCCTAATATTAATTATTTTTGTCTCTCTTGGTTATTATGAGATGATACACTTGGTTGTCCATATTTGTTGCCTGTCTCACTCTCTGCGAGTTACGACGTTTGTGTTGTCTCATCAGTGGTTAAATTGGAGATTCTAACCTCTTTTATTGACATTTGTCGTTGACGACGAAGTTGATGGTACACTTGGCTGTCCCTATTTGTACTTTGTCTTCCATGCTGCCAAAGTACAAAGTTAGTCTCAAAATGAACGAAAGGAAGAATGTAAAAATGAATTCAGAGAAGTTGAGTGCAAATTAAGTACCTTGTATAAAAGCGTAATTTTGTCAATGTGCGACCTTATTTATCGTCAACAGTGGAGGATAAATTTCAACAAAAAATGTGAATGCATGCAAATTAAATAGTTACAGTAAAGATTGAAAGAGCAACTCCAAAGTAGAAGTTGGTTTGTTGAAGGATTTTCTCCGAGAATTAGCAGAGATGTGTATGTCTTTAGAAAGATGTGTTTTGTTAAACAGTTTCAGCCTTGAATTGATGTGAATGATGAGGAATCAACCTTTAGAAAGATGTGTTTGGTTAAATAGTTGCAGCATTTCAAGGTTACTAATTCGATTTTGTAGCCGTACTATATACTTTTAAAATTAAACTTCGATATTGGTTAATTTAATTAAACAAAATCAAGTAACTCTACATAATTTGATAAAAACACGTTCCCTCGTAAAAATTTTAGTCAAACATCAGCAAAAAGCAATTAGAATCTTGGATGATAAACTATCTTGAAGCTATATAATCAGGGGGTTTCTTACTACATATATAGCAACTATAGAAACATCGTAAAACTTTAAATATACTTGTGTCATGACACGTATCTAACACTAATAAATATATAACCACTATTCTCTAACAAATGGTATGAAAAAAAATACTTGAATGATTAATGATCAGCCATTGGATTAGGGAATAGTAGAAGCTTAAGTGATTAGGTTGTTGGATTAGAGAAGAACTTCTAAAACCCATCGAAACTCTTTCACTTACTCTTGGAATCTCATTCTCTACACAACCCTTTTCCTACAATAGTACTGAATCACAAAATTACTAACCAAGAAGACAATGAAATTTGAGAAAAAATGCTGGAGGTCTTGAACAACAACCTGGTCAACAAAAGCACCAAGAAACAGAGAAAGTACGCACAACCATCACATCTTGTTCTTCAAACAACACCCATCGCCGCAGGGACTTACACCTCCACAAACGCTCCTAACGACAGAGTTGCCTCACGGCAAAAATAGATAAACAAAGCGTAGTACCATGGTGTAAAGATGGGAGAGAGAAATAGAGTTATCATTATAATAGGAGTCTTATGGATTACCAGTATTTCACAGTAGTGGGGAGTTGGATAGATAGTGGGGAGTAAAAGTGATAAAACGTGTGTTTTTTTTAATTCATTTCTGTATTTTTTTTTAATTCATTTCTAGTAGTAGGTGAGATCTAGGGTTGGGATTGATTTAATCTAACGGTTGAAATAAAGTCAACCGTCCTGTTTTATTATATAGACTAGAGTATTACCCGTGCCCGAGGGCACTGTCCCTAAATTGGATAGATTTTTTTTTTTAATTTAGACGTGTTTTTTTTAAATGAATTTAGAGGTGTTATCCAAAAATTATATTTACGAATGTGGTGGAAAAAAAAACAACTTCTAAGTTAGGGATGTAATTGAAAAAAATATTTCTCCTATTAGTTATAGATGATTGACAAAATATATTAGTTATGGATGTCCAAGGAGAGTGGGTAGTTAGGGATGTCCAAAGAGAGTGGTTAGTTAGATATGTAATAAGTATGTGAGATCTAATGGTAGGGATGAGATTGATTTAATCTAACGGCAGAAAATTCTAAAATTTGTTAAACCATGCTCTTTTATAAAATAGATAACACTTTTTTTTCCAAAAAAAAGATGGCACCAGCAAGATTCGAACTCTGGATACAAGCTTCATAACAAGCTTCATAAACCAAGGTTGTTACCGCTGGAGCAAAGTAATAAATAATACTAAATAGGGGGGCACATGTATATATCCTATAATTGCACACTATAAATAGTTAAAAATATAGAGATATCCTAGTGTTTTCGGGAAAGTTTGGGGGGGGGGGGGGCACGTGCCCCCCTGGCCCCTACATGGCGCCGCCCCTGTGAGCATGTACATTCTTCTGAACTTTTGAACACATGGTTCCCAACAGTCCAACTTTCCATTAAAAACTTTAGCATTTCTTCTAATCCAAGTATTCAAACGAACAACAACAGAGATGATATTGTGAGGCACATACCTCATATTGTTGTCCTTAAGAATATTTTTTTGGATCCGTTCCTTGGTATTGGTAATCCTCCCAACAGTGGACCACAATGGTCCAAAAACATGAGACCAAATTTTCCGAATGTCAGTACTATACCGAAATACGTATTGAAAAGAGAGAAATGGACATATTTAGAGGAGAAAAATTGAAGAATTTAGGAAAAAGTGATTGTGAGAAGAAGAGAATTGAGACGAGGGCAAGAATTGATATGAGAGTAGAGAAAGACTAGATTCAGAAAAACTAATTTTTCATTGACTGATGAATAATCTAGCATTACAAAGCTTAAATAAATAAATAAACCTAACCCTAACCTAACGGGCCTACTCTACGGGCTACTAAATAAATACGAACACTAATAAATAATTAAGTAACGACTAAACTAACGAATAACTAAATAACCAAATAATATGATACGCTATCCCGTATCAAGTACAATATCTTAAAGTATGCTCAATGTCTTCCGCACTTCTGCCACACAAATTGCAACAATCCTCAGGGGCTGTGGCAGAGCTAGATAATCAAGTCAGGACAAGAATTGATAGAGAGGGAAAAAACTGATAGTTATTAATATGAGGAATGTGGGCAAGATATTATATTTCGTAAGGGTTATTCATTAAAAGTCTAGAAAATTAGGGATGCGAGCAGAAATTATCAAAACTCTGAGTCAGAGGTGAAACCTCTACGTTTCTTTTCGGCATTGGTCATGATCTTGTCATGGTAGTCCACATAAAATGGTTCAGTTTATTTGCAAGTTTCAGCTTCCAAATTTTGTTCCACAAGCTGTTACGGCAGATGTCCCACTTTCTAGCCGCTCGCGGTACTTATAGGCTGCCGCAACAGTGAATATACCACTGTTAGAGTCCTTCCAAAACGGAACATCATCTCCTTTATCAAGTTGAGGGAGAAAAATAATACCAAGACTATTATTAGCAACATTCACCGAGAAAGAGTTTCTAATCAGCTGGTGGTTCCAAGTACCATATTGGTTAATGATACTATCACCATAATCTTGATTGGCCTGGTTGGGATAAGACAAACCCAAAGGTTTATCACCGCACCACCAGACCTTCCACTATGGAAGTTAGGGATGAAAACGGTCCGGTTCGGTCGTTTTTGGCACACATCCAAATCGAACTGCATGTAACGGTTTAGGCAAAACTTAAACCTAATCCGAACTGTTCATGGCTCCAAACCGAACTGAATCGAACCGTGAAAGACCGGTTCGGTTCGGTTTTAAACCACGATTTCTAGAAATATACTATTTCACTTGAAATTTCTTAAATAGTCATTCAGCAATTAAATATTTGTTAAAATTTTAATGTCAAACAATTTTAAAATAAAGTAGCAAATACTGCATCATTTCAATACCTACTGTATATGATAGATGTGTACAAGTCATCAAGTGTGACAGTTGTATAACTTAATATGTTACATAAACGGTTCGGTTCGGTTCGGTTTATACGGTTAGAAATTATTGCAAACCTAGACCGAACCATATTATACGGTTCGTTATTTTTGCACACCTGGACTGAACCGCAATAGCATCCAAACTGAACCGAACCCAACCGCCCGGTTCGACTCGGATTGCGGTTTTCCGGTTTGAACTTGGTGGGTACCTATTTGCAACAATATGAAAATTTGGATACTAATTATTTGATTCAATTGAAAGTATGGGCACCACAGCAATATTGGCAAATACTGCTTCCATTCCCCTCCCTTCGATATGGATACAATTACATGCGTTTATATAGTTGTGATTAGGGTTTTCTTCAAATCGAGGTGATACGCCATCATCAAAAGTTGAAAGTTTTGATGATGAACACTATAATCTGCCGTGAAAAGAGTGTTGGTCCGGATTGGTCTGGTCTCAATTGTGATCTCACAGAATATATATTCAAGAAGTTACCTGCTGTATCCGACTTGATCGCTTGCAGGAAAGTCTGCAGATCATGGTGTTATGTTTCCCACAACCGTATCATCTCAAATCTCCCCATCAAATCCCCCGTTCTGCTTCTTCCCAAACATCACCTTCCCAAACACCTCTCCAAAAGCAGCTCTTACTTCTTCCAATACTGTTGTGTAGAGACTCAACTCTATTGTTTCTTCAACCCTGTAGCTTACGAATTGTATCCACTTCGCGAGAAATCAAAAAAACTGCTCGAAGGGATGAAGTTTGTGGGATCATCAAAGGGGTGGGCTATATTCGTAACTGTGACTGAGATGATCCTGTTCAATGCTCCTACCGGTACAGCCATCCGTCGCCCGATAGGTCAACCATATGGGGCAATAAAAAAAGCTATGCTTGTGGGAGACCCAATTTTGGATATGACGAGGACGAGGAAAAATAGCCGTGGCACTGTGACTATATGTAATTTTAGGAATTTTGGTCTCTGCTATGCTCAACCAGGAGACAGGAATAGATATATCTATACCGGCCACCCAGAGATAGTTTATCCTTGTGATATTATATGTTTTGATGGATTCTTATATGCAGTTTTCGAAAAAGGTTCTATCCAGGCTTGGGATTTTAATCAAATCTCCAAGGGCGCTAGTGAAAATTGCAAGAAGAAGGTGGTACTAGAGCATTCTTACCATCCGAGCTTCAACCGGGGAAAGGAATTGACAGGTAATCATCAGTTGCATTTGGTTGATTCTTCCGGCGAGCTATGGCTTGTTTCTAAGTTAGGGTTTCGGACTCGAAGCCATATCAGAGTCTACAGGATGGATTTTAATGGAAGGAAATGGGTTGATATAGACTCGTTGGGCGACCGGGTTGTGGTTTTGTGCAAGGGTCAGTCCATATCCTTTTTTCCTATGGAAACTTCAAAGTACCGGAGGAATTGCGTGTATTTTGAAGACCTTGGAGGGGCTGCATCAACAAGTGGCTATTGCATCTACGTTTACAACTTGGACGGTGGTTACGTGACAAAATGTCGTCATCTTTGAAGAACTTGAAGACTTCTGGGAAGAGCCTCTTTTTTTTTTTTTTTTTTTCTTTTTTTTTTATCCTTGGACATGATTGATTGTTGCATGATGTTTTTGGTAATGACCTGCTTGCGGTACTCTTTATGTTCTATCGAATATATTTAATTTTTTTCTTGAAGGTGATAAGAGTTGTTTTCTTGAGCTGCTTTCGCTAGTTTGTGCTGTTTCTTTTACGCTTTTACTCAGCACGCATATATTTGTTACTAATTTTATGAATATCTCGTATCTTGATCCCTTAAAAGTAAGACATTTTCTATTAGTCCATTGCGATAATGGTCTACTCCATACACAATAGATCTCAGCGTTGGCCACTGTTTCTTAGTATATCGTGTCTCCTACTTTCATATTTTTAGGGGGGCATCTCAAACGGGTTGAGCGTACGAACACCCTTTTCCTAGCCCCCAACCGACTTATCTTAAAACTCCCTGAGCTCAAACTCAGCTTGAAACTATACTTGGCTAACACTAACATTATAATGCACAAAAAGGATCCTGTAGCAGGTCGTTGAGCTATTTAAAGTTGAGAACTCCCAATTTCTTTTCATCCAATCATAAAATTTAAAATAGAGTACAATCACGACAATAATCTACTTCTTTCGGTAATCCAACATTCGCAGTGAATTATAAAAAGTCCCCGAGTGTTTGCCCCAAATGTTCTCATATTGAAACCTTCGCCTTCTCTACTTAGTGTTTCAAAAATTTCCATCTGACTTTGATCGGGTTATGATCTGATCTAAGTTCCATAAGATGAGTCACTCGAACTCCGCGATATCTATCAATCCAGAATTGGTCCAGCCTCTCTCTGATTAAACATTTCTCTTCTTGATTATTCCACTAAGTGAATGGAGATCGTGCAAAACCTAAATCCAGTACCCAACCTCCTGAAGTACCGTTTTGAACTCACTCATTAATTTGGCAGTATTGGATGCCCACACCATAGTTAGTAAATACTCCAAATTTTTCCGTTTAATACCCGTCCGTACGTATAAACGAAAATACTTTCGTATTTCGTACATTGTTGGACCTAATTAAAAATACTCAAACTTTTCAGCAAAAACGTTTAGTACTCGTATTTAATGATTTAACGTATAATACTCCCGCATAAAACTTCTCGTATACACAATTACAGTATATAACTTAGCATCCAATTATTATAACTCATAGTAATCAGTTATAATTTTTTTTTGAAACTTGTAGTAATTAGTTATAATAAATATATTTTCCTATTTTAAGTATTTATTATTATAAAAATTTGCAAATATTGTTTAAATATTAATTTAAACTAAAATACTTATACATGAAATATATGCCTAAATGCATATAATATATATACATATATATATATATGTATATATTTATGTGTGTGTATATATATCTCGAGTCTTATGTGTTGAAAACATTATTTGTTTTTGACATAATTTATTAATAATCAAACATGTTAGCATATAAGATGTTAGTATATGAGTAAATAAAGAGAACCTATAGGAGTCAATAATAAAATGAGTACAAATTTTACAAACTAATTTTATATATTTAAAAAATATATGAATAGACAACAATATGGGACATAAAGAATTCATTATATGTGTTACAACACTGAGAATTGAACCCATATTTTTAATCCCGTATGAATAATTTGTAAATGAATTATACACGTACGTATTGAAAACTCGAATGAATCAAATCTCGTATATTTAACCCGAATTTATACTAACGTATTTTTAACATAAAATCGTATAATACCTGTATGTACCGTACCAAGTTTTATTCCCGTACCGTATTTTACTAACTATGGCCCACACATCCCTTCTTTTTCCGAAAGTGAAACAATAACATTAAAACCCCCACTACAAGCCATGGAAGTTCAGAGTGCGGAGCTATTCTTCGGAGTGGGTTCCATGAATTCATACGTGACGGGTCTCTATAATCGGGTTATATAATTATGACAAAAAACCAACAACCACATAAAGTTTATTTACGAATGTAACTTTTGTGATACTGTATGGCGATGTAAGCAATAATTTGAAACAGGGAAAAAAGTCATGTTCTAGCTTCTAGGTAGGTCTTCCATTCAAAATTTGGCATGTGACGATGATTAAAAAGATTAAAAAAAAGAGCCCAACTTATTTCACTAACGAAGGAAGCTGATGTATATCCATTTCCATGAATTCGTACGTGACCTAACTCAGTCTCCATTCTTGCCGTAAGATTTGTACTGTCAGCTTTCAGAATTTGGGATTAAGGTTCTTCAAAATCCACCAAATCCCCATTCCTCTCTCGCTCTCACTCTCACTCTCACTCTCTGTTTGACTTCATCGGAATGGACCAGAACCGTCACCATCGCGATTGGTGGAGTTTCGATTACGATGTCGCAGATCAGATATTCAAAAGGTACTAACCTTTCTCCGATTTTTTCCGTTGCCGACGCGTCAAATTTTCCCACTGAATTACCATGTTATAGTGTTCCCTAAGCGTTACCTTCCCCAACACCAGATCATCTCTTCCGACAATGAAAGCTGCTACTTCTTTCAAAACGATTCCTTTGAGTTATGTTGCTTTTTCAACCCTGTAGCTAGCGAATTGTATCCACTCAGCCACAAATCTAAAAAACCATTGAAAGGGAGGTCCATCTTGGGATCATCAGAAGGGTGGGCTTTATTCAAACGGGTTAATGTTGATTTGGTGCTGTTCAATGCTCCCACCGGTATCTATATTCGAATTCCTTGGTCCTTAATTTCTTCGAAACCGATCAAGAAAGCTGTTTTGTGGGGTGGTGACCCAATTTTGGACACCACCCCACAAAATAGTAGCCTTGGGATTGTGGCTATTACAGCTACTTACTCTCTTGATATCTCTTTTGCCGCCCTATGGGGAGAAAAAAGGTTTAGCTATACCCTCCATGATTTATATCCTCATGATGTTATATGCTTTAATGGATTGGTGTATATGGTTTCTGAAAAGGGCTTTATTCAAGCTTGGGATTCTAATGAAATCATCGCTATGTGTGGGGGCTTTACCTCTACTAAGGTAGGGCATTACCTGCCAAGTTTCAACCCAGGTAAGGAGTTGACATTGGATCACGAGTTGCGTTTGGTTGATTCGTCAGGCGAGCTATGGCTTGTTTCAAAATTAGGGTTTCGGGCTGCAAGCAAAATTGGAGTCTACAAGATGGATTTCAAGGAAAGGAAATGGGTCGATATGGACTCGTTGGGCGATCGGGTTGTGGTTTTATGCAAGAATCAAGGAATTGCATTCTCACCCATGTGCCCTTCAGAGTACAAGAGGAATTGTGTTTATTTTGAAGACTATTATGAATCCACAAGCTTTCATCGTTGCATCTATGTTTGCAACATGGAGGATGGCTTCAACGTAAAGAGACTTTTGTGACTTTTCTTATAACACATGATTGGTACGTAGCACGAACATGTTAGTAGTTATAGATATTTATGTTTTCTGTTGCTCTTGAATTATCTCGCGAAGCTTGTTTTCTTGTTACCTTTTTTTTCGGGACTTCTCATTGTAATGGATTGGTGTATGTGGTTTCTACAGTCCTCCTGAGACCGGGTTGTGGTTTTGTGCAAAATTCAGTCTATAACCCTTCAAAGTACAAGAAGAAATTTTCATATTTTGATGACAACAACCAGACGGCAACGAGCGTTCATTTTACTACTTGAGAGATGGTTCTGTGGCCAAAACTCTTTCATTAAGAACTTGAGTCTTACGGATAGAGCTTAAGTTTTGTTTTTCTTGAATCTGATTGATTGCTGCATTGTGTTTTTGGTTAGGACCGTTTGTGTTCGTTTTGCAATGCCTAATATTTCCTTGAAGGTGATCAAGAATATTTACAGGAGGTTGCTTTTCTTGTTCCCTTTTGAGTTGAATATTTTCTTATAGAGTGCTTTTTTGGGTGTATGTTTCCTATGCATTTTAGGGGTAACTAATATTAGAGATCTAATATTAGTTTCCCTCATTTCCATATAAGGTATTGGCTTTGCTATGATTCCAAGATGTGCGATGATGATGTGGTTGGAACAAAGTGGCTAGGACTTAAGGCAAAGACAAACCTGGCCAATATCATGAGTAGACAGTCAATCATATTTGATTTATTTGTCTAGCGAGCTATGGTTTGCCTCTAAACTGGGAATTGTTATTAAAACAATTTGGGTTTGCAAGCTAGATTATAACAATTGTTGCTTCTTAATCATAATCTGGAATCACTGGCAGGCGCGCTTTTCATTCTAGCTTCAGGAGCATTTAACGTACAGTAGAAATAGTGTTTATTTTGAGGATACAAGGACTATATGAAAAGGTTGTGCGTTATATGCTTTTTGTAGAACATGAAGGATGGGTTCTGTTAATTCCATAAACTAAAGAAGGTTGATTTGTCGTGCGTTTGATCTGCACATGCTAGGTTGTAAATATCTTTTTTTTTTTTCGATAAATGTAGAGAATTATATTGATAAAACAAAGACAAGCCTGCCATGAAAGATGCAACCAACTAATACATCAGAAGTGGCTAAAGGCTTAGGGGTATATGGATTAAGGTATTCTACTTCAGGGTGTTCTTTGGGTCTCCTCTGATTACTGAAGCTCTTGCCCTCCTTGCTAGTTTGCAGCTGGTTTTTATGTTGAATTTGTCTCACATTATTGTTAGCACTGATTGTCTCGAGGTTGCTAACCTGTACTGTTATCCTAAGCATGATGAAGTGCTGAGTGTATTGTTATGGAATGCAGGCTGCTAGGGAGGAGCCTCCAGGTTTCCCTGAGACATGAGCACAGGAACTCCAACAAGGCTGCTGACTCTCTTGCCTCTGCTATTCTTGATGTTTCTCCTTGAGTTTCAGCTTTCAATCCTGTGTTTTTTCCAGTAGTTGAACAATGTGTTTTTTCCAGTAGTTGAACAATGTATTTTGTTGGAGGGTATATATAGAGCAAGATATATACAGTATATGCACAAATATATAAGACACAAAGGAGGGTTCAGAGACAAGTGAATCACATGCAAAGACTCATTGTACCTTGTGAACTGAACAAAAAGCTAGATTGGTTGCCTTTTTCTCAAGATGAAAGATTAGTGTGCGTACGCGCAAGAGACTCATACATAATATAGCTCTCTGGTCGAAGCAGGGAATGAAGTTCAATGAGATAGTTTGTATAAATAGTAATACATGAATAGTGTGAAGCATGAACAATGGCAGTGTTTTAGTAAATAACGAATAGTTCAACTTAAATGACAAAGAAGCTCTATGCTGAGCACGAAAAGGTATAGAGGCTCTCTCCTCATCTGAGAGAGAGACCACGGGGGCTGTTTTAGAGGGGAACACAACATCCATGCTCCATCAACTGGAAACTGATGATAATGTACTACCCAGGGGCGGATCTGTATAGGGACTGGCGGGGGCTTTTGTCCCCACTCATTTTTTGAAATTTTCAATTTTACCCCCAATTTTCACATAAATTATTATTTAGCCCCTACAAACATTTTTGAATGTATAGTTCAGCCCCACTCATTTATCTATATTTGTCTAATTTCTACTTTTAACCCCCACTCTTAACAAATTCTTGGATCCGCTCTGGTACTAGCTGCCCTTTCCAGACTTGTCAGGGGAATTCCCTCCACATCGATCGGCGAGACACCTGAGCAAGGAGAAATACAAAACGATCAGGAAATTGGGGTTATATCGACGGGTTCTTACCAGCGACTTCAATAGCCGCTGCTATAGGAACCCTGTGCGAGCGTTTTACAACAAACCGCCTGCTAAAACACTATCTTAAGCAGCGGTAAGAGACCCGCCGTGCCATAATAAAGCTTTTGCATCGGTTTATCACCCAGCCGCTGGTGTGGGACATTATCGGAGCAGGTCAACCTAACCGCTTGTAATTCACAATTTTAGCGGCAGGTTTAACCGCCGGCATAAAACGTTTTTAAAGAACCATCCTTAAAAAGTAAAATTCGCATATGCGGAGATTCAAACCAATAACTTACTGTGCCCGCATACTTTCCACCATGCCAACATCCATTTTTTTTGAGAAATTAGTTTTTCTTCAACTAGGTTTGAAACTGGGACTTTATGCAGGAGCTTCCAACACTCTACCACTTGAGCTAACTACCACCCTAGCTGCCACGCCAACGTCCATTTTGATTCTAATGTGAATTGTGCAGCTTTTTTCATTATCTCAAATTTAAATAATTTATTTATTTTTATTTTGAATTTACCAAAATACAATACACATGTTAAGATTATTATTGAGTAAAATAATAAAACTAAAATTATAAGTTTATTTTTATAATGATGAATACTTATAGTTTATTATAGTTTAGTATTATTACATTTTTTGCTCGATCTGGTAGTTGATTTCAGTTGAAGTATATTAACCTGTTGACTCAATAAAACTTCTAATATACCAATTGAACTATTGATTGTGACTCACCCTTCGTTTGGATCAGCGATCTCTCCTAATGAATTCTATTGAACTTTAATGGATCAAATTTTACTCTTGATTTTCACGTCTCTAGATTATAGATGATAACTCAACCCTTAATTAAATTGTCGGCCTCTACTTATCAACTCAATTGGAATCCTTAGTGACCAAATTGTACACTTTACTCTGACTCACGCCTCAATTTAGACTGTCAACCTCTATTGATAAACTCAATCGAACAGTCGATCTCTAATAATGAACTAAATCGGATGACCAGATTGGACTTTCAATTGTGACCTTCCTCTCAATTGGACTATCAACCTTTACTAGTGAACTAAATCGAATAATCTACCAGTTTGAACCCGACTATGATTCACCCCTAATTAGACCGTCAGTCTCTTGGAGATTAATACTATTCATGAAAGATTACACAAAGAATCCGTACATGAAATCACTTCAAAGATGCAAGCCAGGCTCTATGGATGGAAAGCAGTTTTCTCTCTTTTGGAGGGAGAGTTACACTTGCTAAGAATGTGCTCTCTACCATCCCCTCTTATTTCATGCAGATCCTTCCTTTACTGGCTAGTACGTGTGATTCTACTGATAGAATTTTTATAAATTTCATTTGGGGTGACATTTCTAATGCCAAAAAAATTAATTTGGTCAATTGGAATACTATGTGCCTTCCTAAGGAGAAAAGGGGTCTTGAGATGAAAAAAGCTAGAGTTAAAAATAAAGCTTTCCTAGCCAAACTTGCTGGAATGTCAAGTTTGACCATAACAAGTGTCTTTGGTGTGATGTTGTTCGGAAAAATAAATTGGGTAAGAATGCTCTTTCCTACTGTGCTAGCAACCTATGTCTCTTACTTGGAGAGGGGTGCTGACTTGCATCAATTATGTTGCAAATAACACCAAATGGAGAGTTGGTGATGGAATCGATATCTCACTTTGGAATGATTGGTGGTGTGGTGAGAACCCACTCATACATGGAAACACGCCCTCTATTACAAATTTTGGCAAAATTAAGGTGGCAAGTATTATTGAAAAATGGGGGCTGGAACATTAGCTCCAATGAGAACCAGCTGGATGATCAATGTAAAACTTATATTCTCAATGCTGTCCTTCCATTTTCTCTAGTTCTTCGGAGTCTCCCTACTAGAAAGACACAACCTCAAGTGATTTCTCGGTAGCTTCAGCTTATAAAACTCTTGATGTTTGGAGTTTAGCATCTCCTTTGACCAAAACAAGAGAGTGGATTTGTCTTTGGAAGCTTAAGCGTCCTGAAGGGCAGGAAGGATCTATCACATACAGATCTACAACATGAATTATAGTGGAAGATTCATGTGTTTACCTTTTCTTCCTTAGCTCCTTAGCGCAGCGGATGATCGTAGGTTGCTTGCTTTCACGTGCCTCCTTCTTGATCTTGCTCCCACCAATTTAGTGTGAATCTCGAGGACGAACACTATGATCCCTCCCACTTTCCACCTCCTTGGATGTAGTTGGAGAGAGACTAGGGTTCTCTACAACTAGAGAGTGCATCTAGACAGATTAACTTTTCTCTATGGAATAGCATTAAGCCCTTAGCATAATGTGTAGGAGGCTACCTCTTTATATAGGAAAAACTTCTCCTAGGTTTACACATAAACCCCTATGGTTTGAGCCTTAGCTACTAATCCCTCTAGGTTTGTGTATTAGTGAAACTAACCCCATAAGGTTACGATAATTGTATTGGGCACCCCAAATGGGCACACCAATTACTAACATCTACCACTCGCATAGTGGGGTTGCACAATTCATCCAGTCTCTATCAATCTCCAACTATTTATCATCTACAAGAGAGTATTGTTGTGGTCGTGGCTTGTGACCGGTGAGAGTACCTGCATTTCGAGAGATCCGTACACCAAACTCGTATAGCCAGCATGGGAAGGCACCCTTGTTGGAATAGATGCCCTAGAGGCAATCTAGTTTAGTATGAATTTGTATTTGGCTAGAAAATTCATTTATTATTTATTGGATATTTAATATAATGAAGTCCTTAGATTTACAATTGTGTTGTTTATCTTAAATATCCCTAGTCAAGTATAATGATTAAATGGGACAATCATCTATAGACTAGTATGGGGTTGGATTGATATGGAGATATCACGATCCAACACATAGGTGTGCATTACGGAATGTTGCACTGGATTGACCCATTACCGAGAAGGCTACATACATGTTATGTTGAGTCACAAGTGCTTCTCGGGTACAATGGTATTGTCATCCTTAGACTTGAAGTCACTAGATATTCTAGTTGTGGATCATTGTGATCTTGGTAGCGTTAAACGCTACACCGTAACTGGGTAGTTATAAAGGCGTGTACTGGATACAATGAGAAGCAAGCTTAGAGATCGTAGTGGACGTAGAGAGGATTTGCCCCTCCCACATAACGGGAGCAAATATCCTAGGCCACTCGAAGGATAGTGCTTATAGAATGTCTGGCCAGACTCAAATAAATCAATATAGGATATTGATGTTATTTGCACGAATAAGGCTATTCCATGGATCGAGAAAGTAGGGATTGGATATACGAGTGTGACTTGTATTTCTCGTGTCCAATCCGGATATGGAGGCAAAGGGATGAGACAATTACTTGTGCAAGGTTGTCTAGATGACTATTCTATTAGTTGGCTAGAATGGATGTTTTGCTAGAAACCGCTCCATATTAGCAAAGAGTTGCTACCAACTAGATAGAACCTATGGGGTCACACGCTATATAGAGTTGTGCTAGATTTGGGAATTAATTAATTGGATTAATTAATTAGAAGGATCACTTTGCAAACCCTTGCAAACTTAGTAGGGACTAATTTGCAAGGAAGGGACTAAATTGAATTCTAGTAGGACTAGAATAAGTCCTTTAGGTAGTTAACAAGGAGTTGTTGGACTATATAAAGGACCCTCCTTCCTTCCTTCCTCATAACTTATGCTCTAGAGAGAACATAATAAGAGTGGGAGAGAACAAAGGAGAGAGAGAGCAAGCAACAAGGGCCGAACCCGACCCTTGCCGCCGCCCCCTCACCCCGTCGGCCAAAAAGACCCCTTCTTTTTGTCTCGTTTTGCGTGATTCCTTCACCCTCCTCTCATTCCGGGCTAGCACCAAGGAGATTGGAGATCTAGGATCAACTCTAGGCGTGGATCAACTATAGAGAACGTGACACTATTCGCGTTTGAAGTCATCAAGGAGAACCCAAAGGTGTGTTTATGATTTCTTACCTTCACTATCGTTATGCATCTAGACTTGTGATCCTTGGAGGGTTTTGCATGGTTGTTTGTTTGATTATGCTTCCGTTTGCGCGATCCATGAATCAAAACCCTACAACCCTCTCGGGAGATCCACATACCAAACTCGTATAGCCAGCGCCGGAAGACACCCTTAAAAGATACAACAGTAATAATGCACTCCCTAACTCTCGTATTCCCCAGATTCCTCCGATTGTCATCTCGTGGATCATGAGCACCTGCCTTGTCCCGAAGGCCATGCTCCAATGAGTCCACATCTCCTTTATATTTTCATATCCTACATGATCCCACAAGATCTTGCAGGTGGGCCAATTGAAGATAATAAAGAGCGATGCAATGAGAATCTTTCCTTACATACATGTGTCACTTAGATTCGGCTCAGCTGCTTTCCAAACAGTGTCCGGAAGGCCGAATCATCCATAGCCGTAAGGTGTCATGCCAAAGTAGCACCACCGACCCGTCTCCTCATGACACAGACGTAAATACAAAGGGTATACAGTGTCAATCACCTTTATATGATCGACGAGGCTCACACGATGAGGAATCCCAGGGACTAATTCTACTCATCACCTCATGGTCACTCATAAGCGCGCGTTATTCAAGGGGGGAATATGCGCCATAGTGTTTAGAATCTGATCAGAGCGCATGTCTTATCCTGTAAGGACCACTATGCATATGACAATCCGGTAGCCCGTATGGCCACCTGCCTGAGTACTGCGATGTCACACTATTGTGAACAGTAATCAGTTCTCGCATCTGGCTTTCTCTTCGCAGACTATACATGGTTCGAGGTACTAACCATGTTCGATTGGACATAACAGTCTCACCTTGGAACTTATTTCCAATGCGACAATTGAGTCCGTCTGACAGGCTACTAGCTCTACTGATAGACATCGAGCTCTTATCATAGGCCATATGCTCGTATGATAGGCATCTCATATCATATCGCAGGCTTTCAGCGCTTATCAAGATTCTGTCTCATCTACCGCCACACCCAGACATATCCAGGATATTGCAAAGGCGGTCGCTCGTGTGAGTGAGCTGACCTAGTGTCTGCGTGACATGCTCTAAGCTAGTACTGGAAATGTGACATATCATACATGTATCAAACAATATGCTGCTTTAAACATATCCAATTAAAATCCAGTCAATCAATGTCTTGTGTTCTCATCAATCATATTGCTAGCTATCGACTACCAAGTCCCAATTCTCTAAAATAATCCACAAAGACAATTCCTAAGTGGTTTAGGAATGGGATGAGCCAACACTTTGGCCCATAGTCGATCAACTCCAAGATTACTCTCTAGGTAGTCATCTCACCTTTTGTGAAATGGCACCCTTGACTATGTGTTTGACTTCACCGCAGTGCTATAGCCGTATGCTAGCAGTACTCATGGTAATCGGTTTGTCGATAGCTCATAAGCTTACCAAAAAACCTTTTTAATTAAACACATTTCTGCCCTATGGCAGAACAGGCAATCGTGCTTCGCTTCCATGGTCAATGGAGCGGTCCAATACGATCATGCAACACTTATATTGCATTTGTTCCATGCGAGTCTATCGTCGAACAAAGACAATAGCCTGAGTTGGATCCATGTGCATCTAGGTCCTCACCCTAGTCAGCATGTATGGCTAACAAGTCAAAGCATCATCTTCGATAGTCACAGCACGTGATCCATTATACAGAGTATCCTGCTGCCAATAATCTTGTGTCCTAAATTGGAATATCCTGAAATCCAATTCTTCCGATTGCAAAGCATTCGCTAGGTCTGGGTATACGCCATAGTGTATAGAAGACTCATACTGCATCGGGCACTCTGGTAATCTGGTCATTCCTGTATGATATCTTTTAGGGCACAAGTCTATGCTCGTAAAGTCTTGCGCTAAGCTACAGTAGTACAGTTACTCCTTAGGGGACTCGAACAATCCCTAAGCTCCACTAGCCAATAGTGTGTCATCGATATTAAGTGACGTGATTACCAACTGTCTACTAGTGAGAGTGATACACAGCGGTTTTCATTTGTTATCGTGAACATATAGTAAACGATCCCTGATGAAATACTATTATCTAGAGTGTAGGGTTTTGATTCATGGATCGCGCAAACGGAAGCATAATCAAACAAACAACCATGCAAAACCCTCCAAGGATCACAAGTCTAGATGCATAACGATAGTAAAGGTAAGAATTCATGAACACACCTTTGGGTTCTCCTTGATGACTTCAAACGCGAATAGTGTCACGTTCTCTATAGTTGATCCACGCCTAGAGTTGTTTCTAGATCTCCAATCTCCTTGGTGCTAGCCCGGAATGAGAGGAGGGTGAAGGAATCACGCAAAACGAGACAAAAAGGAAGGGGGCTCGGCCCTTCTTTTGGCCGACGGGGTGAGGGGGCGGCGGCAAGGGTCGGGTTCGGCCCTTGTTGCTTGCTCTCTCTCTCCTTTGTTCTCTCCCACTCTTATTATGTTCTCTCTCGATCATAAGTTATATGGAAGGAAGGAAGGAGGGCCCTTTATATAGTCCAACAACTCCTTGTTAACTACCTAAAGGACTTATTCTAGTCCTACTAGAATTCAATTTAGTCCCTTCCTTGCAAATTAGTCCCTACTAAGTTTGCAAGGGTTTGCAAAGTGATCCTTCTAATTAATTAATCCAATTAATTAATTCCCAAATCTAGCACAACTCTATATAGCGTGTGACCCCATAGGTTCTATCTAGTTGGTAGCAACTCTTTGCTAATATGGAGCGGTTTCTAGCAAAACATCCATTCTAGCCAACTAATAGAATAGTCATCTAGACAACCTTGTACAAGTAATTGTCTCATCCCTTTGCCTCCATATCCGGATTGGACACGAGACATACAAGTCACACTCGTATATCCAATCCCTAGTTTCTCGATCCATGGAATAGCCTTATTCGTGCAAATAACATCAATATCCCATATTGATTTATTTGAGTCTGGCAAGACATTCTATAAGCACTATCCTTCGAGTGGCCTAGGATATTTGCTCCCGTTATGTGGGAGGGGCAAATCCTCTCTACGTCCACTACGATCTCTAAGCTTGCTTCTCATTGTATCCAGTACACGCCTTTATAACTACCCAGTTACGGTGTAGCGTTTAACGCTACCAAGATCACAATGATCCACAACTAGAATATCTAGTGACTTCAAGTCTAAGGATGACAATACCATTGTACCCGAGAAGCACTTGTGACTCAACATAACATGTACGTAGCCTTCTCGGTAATGGGTCAATCCAGTGCAACATTCCGTAATGCACACCTATGTGTTGGATCGTGATATCTCCATATCAATCCAACCCCATACTAGTCTATAGATGATTGTCCCATTAATCATTATACTTGACTAGGGATATTTAAGATAAACAACACGATTGTAGATCTAAGGACTTCATTATATTAAATATCCAATAAATAATAAATGAATTTTCTAGCCATATACAAATTCATACTAAACTAGATTGCCTCTAGGGCATCTATTCCAACAGTCTCCCACTTGCACTGGAGCCAATCTGGCGCATCTCCTATGCCCATACTCCTAGTGTGCCCTTCATGCTTCCACTGCGTGAGAGGCTTCGTTAGCGGGTTTGACAGATTATCATATGTAGGAATCTTGCATATCCGAACGTCTCCTCTATCGATAATATCTCAAATCAGATGAAACTTCCTGAGCACATGCTTGGACTTCTGGTACGATCTGGGTTCCTTTGATTGCGCGATCGCCCCAGTGTTGTCACAAAACAACTCCACTGGATCCGCAATGCTAGGGACCACACCATGTTCAGAAACAAACTTTCTGATCCAAACAGCCTCCTTTGCTGCGCCATTTGCCGCAATGTACTCAGCCTCTGTTGTAGAATCAGCCACCGTCTCTTGCTTGGAACTCTTCCAGCTCACCGCTGCTCCATTCAGGCAAAACACATATCCCGACTGTGATCTAAAGTCATCTCTATCGGTTTGGAAGCTTGCATCAGTGTAACCCCTTACACGCAACTCTTCCTCACCGCCAAACATCAAGAAAGCATCCTTAGTTCTTCTCAAGTACTTTAGGATGTTCTTGACAGCAATCCAGTGACACTCACCCGGATTGGATTGGTATCTGCTTGTCATACTCAAGGCATATGACACATCTGGTCTAGTACATAACATGGCGTACATGATAGATCCTATGGCCGAGGCATAGGGAATCCTACTCATGCGTTCCTTCTCAATCTCATTGGAAGGACAACCACTCTTCGAAAGAGTGATTCCATGTGACATGGGCAAGAATCCCTTCTTGGAATCTTGCATGTTGAACCGTTTCAACACCTTGTCAATATATGTACTTTGACTTAGGCCTAGCAACCTTTTAGATCTATCTCTATAGATTTTTATACCGAGTATATAGGCTGCTTCCCTAAGTCCTTCATTGAGAAACATTTTCCTAGCCAATCTTTCACAGATTGCAGCATGGGAATGTCGTTTCCAATGAGTAGTATGTCATCCACATACAAGACCAGAAAAGCTACAGAGCTCCCACTAACCTTCTTGTAGACACAAGACTCATCTTCGTTTCTGATGAAGCCAAACTCTTTGACCACTTCATCAAAACGTCGATTCCAACTCCTAGAAGCTTGCTTCAATCCATAAATGGATCGTTGCAGCTTACAGACTTTGTTGGCTTGCTTTGGATCCTCAAAACCCTCCGACTGTATCATATACACGTCCTCGAGGAGATTCCCATAAAGGAATGCTGTTTTGACATCCATCTGCCAAATCTCATAGTCGTAGTATGCTGCAATTGCAAGTAGGATTCGGATGGATTTGGTCATAGCGACTGGTGAAAAGGTTTCATCATAGTCAATACCATGAATCTGTCTGAATCCTTTAGCCACCAATCGGCCCTTATAGGTAATCACATTACCATCCATGTCGATCTTCTTCTTGAAGACCCACTTGCACCCTATGGGCCACGCCCCATCAGGTGGTTCCACCAAAGTCCATATATTGTTGGTATACATGGATTCCATCTCGGATCTCATGGCTTCAAGCCACTTCTGTGAGTCTGGGCCACTCATGGCCTCCTCATAGGTAGTAGGCTCATCATCTATGAGCATCGTGTCACCGGAATCAGTTACGAGAAGTCCGTACCTCTCGGGTTCCTGGCGCACTCTACTAGATCTACGAAGCTCTTGTGTTACCTGAACAGGTGGATCCACAACTGCGTGTGATTCCTGTTCATGTTCCATAATCGGTTCAGTGATTTGTGGTTCTTGAACTTCTTCAAGTTCTACATTCCTCCCACTGGCTTCTTTAGAGACAAACTCTCTTTCTAGAAACACGCCGGTCCGAGCAACAAACACTTTGTTCTCGGTTGGATTGTAGAAGTAGTATCCCTTAGTTTCCTTAGGGTACCCCACAAATTTACACTTATCCGATTTAGGCCCTAGCTTGTCTGATTGTAAACGCTTTACATAGACATCGCAGCCCCAAATCCTCATGAACGACAGTGTGGGACGCCTCCCACTCCACATCTCATATGGTGTCTTCATGACTGATTTAGATGGAACACGGTTAATGGTGAAAGCTGCACTTAATAGAGCGTAGCCCCAAAATGATAATGGAAGATTGGTTTGACACATCATAGACCGAACCATATCCAATAGGGTTCGATTCCTCCTCTCGGACACGCCATTCCATTGTGGCGTTCCGGGTGGAGTGAGTTGGGACACGATCCCACACTCTCTAAGATAGTCGTCAAACTCTTGGCTCAAGTATTCTCCTCCACGATCCGATCGTAGAGCCTCAATACTTTTGCCTAGTTGCTTCTCTACTTCATTCTTGAATTCTTTGAACACTTCAAAGGATTTGGATTTTGCCCTCATAAGGTACACAAACCCATATCTACTGTAATCATCAGTAAATGTAATGAAGTAGACATAACCACCCCTGGCAGGCGTGGCAAAAGGCCCACACACATCGGTATGTATGAGCGCCAATTGCTCACTAGTCCTCTCACCTTTCTTATTGAAAGGGGACTTTGTCATTTTTCCCAATAAACAAGCCTCACATGTCTCATATGATTCAAAATCAAATGAGTCTAGTAATCCATCCTTATGGAGTCTAGATACACGTTTCTCATTTATGTGGCCTAAACGACAATGCCATAAATAAGCAGGATTTAAATCATTTATTTTAATCCGCTTGGTATTAATGTTGTAGACAGGATTGCTTAGATCAAGGACATAAAGTCCATTAAATAATTGCGCACTAAAATAGTGAATATTATTCAAATAAAAGGAACAACAATTGTTCTTTATTGAAATAATAAAACCTTCCTTGTCCAAACAAGAAATAGAAATAATGTTTCTGCTCATAGCAGGCACAAAATAGCAATTATTTAATTCTAAAACTAATCCTGAAGGCAGAGATAGCTCGCACACGCCTATGGCCAACGCAGCAACCTTTGCTCCATTCCCAACGCGCAGATCTACCTCCCCTTTAGCCAATCTTTTACTTCTCTTTAGATCCTGCATATTTCGACAAATATGAGATCCACATCCAGTATCTAATACCCATGATGTAGAGACAGTTAAATTGACATCTACAACAAAAATACCTGGTGGTGGTGGAATCACTATTCCAAGCCTCTTATCCTCCAGATATTTTGGGCAGTTCCTCCTCCAGTGTCCAGGTTGACTGCAGTAGTGACACTCACCTTTAGTCACGACCTTGGCAATCCCACCAACAGCCTTAAGGGCTTGTTCCTTGGACTTGGAAACTGCCTTGCCTTTGCCCTTGGAGGAAGAGGCAAACCTTTTGCCCTTTCCTTTATGCACCATCATAATGGCCTTGCCCTTACCCTTGTTGATGCTCTGTTCAGCCGTCCTCAACATGTTGAGCAAATCTGGCAGTGGTTTAACGATCTCGTTCATGTTATAGTTCATAATGAACTGTCCATAACTCTCGGGTAACGATTGCAACACGAGATCGGTTGCCAACTCTTGGCCGACCGGGAACCCAAGCCGGGCTAGATTCTCCAAGTACCCGATCATTCGGAGTACATGGGGTCCCACCGGGTTCCCTTCTGCCAGATGACATTTGAACAGTGCCTTTGAGACCTCATACCTCTCTACCCTCGCCTGCTCTTGGAAGAGCTGCTTTAGATGTTCGATCATATCGACGGCATTCATGTTCTCATGTTGCTTCTGAAGCTCGGAGGTCATGGTGCAAAGCATTAGGCAGGCCGCATCATTAGCGTCATCAACACGCTTTTGATACGCCTTTAAGGCAACAGGTGTCTGATTCTCTGGACCTTCTGGAACATGCTCCTCTATTGCGTACAGTTTCTTCTCTTGCTTGAGAACAATTCTCAAGTTTCTGTACCAATCAAGAAAGTTGGTTCCAGAGAGCTTGTCCTTCTCAAGTACAGATCGTAGGGAATGTTGTGAACTCGATGAGTTGTTTGCCATTTGGAATTCTACAAAAGGAAAATACGCAAGTTTTAGTATTTGTGAATTTTTGACTATATTTAATAATGGCTAGTTTATTAAATATAGCTCCCACTATTTTTCTACGGATTAATAACCCTCAAGATATTAATGCAGAAAATATCCTTATATTTTCTAGTGGGCCAAGATCCATCTTTTCATCTCCTTATGAGCTTGCTTTGGCAAGTCACTCATAATTCGACTACTTCTAGGTAGGAACAATTTCCAATTGCATCCCATATGCAACTCTTGGTTCAATCGGGCAAATAACTCCTTATGTATCCATCCATATGGATAATCCCAATTGATTGCCTCTAGGTTTCTTAATCAAATTAATAGCCTAGTTGTGTTCAACCTCTTACCTAAACAATTGCACATTGTTACGTGCCATCGCATTCCATCATTATGAATCAAGTCGCCATGCTTTGGCACGCACGAACTTGATAAATAATGATGATAATGAGTGTTTAAATAACGAGAAGGCAAGAACACAATATTGAATTTTGAGGGATTTTTCAATTCAATTTTAATTGTTTTGTTGATCAATATCAACTAATCTATCTATTTGAGTTTGGGCACAACTCCAAATAATAGATCCGGGTTGTCTAATTTTCTTATTATCCTAATTGCATGCATCGTCCATACACCAACCACACAAATAATAAGACAATAAATAAGCAACCACAAAACAGAAATTAAACGTGATGTGGATATGGCCTTTTCTGGACTAAGATAATTCCAAGCCAATGGAATTATCTATGAACCCTAAGCAAACACATCTCCATGCGTCTTGATCTTTTGGTCCATCCTTCATAGTCATGTGGAATGCTCCATGGTCCATGCTCCATCTTTTGTGGCTTCTTTGGCTTTGGGCTTCTTTTCTTCAATCTTGGCTAACAATCTACTTTATCTAGCACTAGCTAATATCTATACTAAATAAAATAAATCTCACAAGTTGAGAAAAAAATGGCACGCAGGCCATAAAACCCTAATTAATTATTACAATTAATTGATCAGCTCGCAGGCCGTAAAACCAAACCACAAAATTAAACATCCACATCAAACCACATCCTAAGGCCATATCCAATCACCATGCGATTTGCACATAAACAGTTAAAATCCAATTTTAACGCGCTTGGTCAATTTTAATTGATTTTAGGATTTCTAGGGTTAAAACGGTCCATGGACCCAACAATCCAATTGCCCGGGCCCAACAAAGTGAACCATAAGGCCCTAGGGCCGGGCCGGCCCAAAACCCGCAAGCTAGGCCCGCGGGTTAGGGCCGCCCGGCCCCTTAGGGCGCCAATCTTGGGCGGCAAGCAAGGGGGGCGGTCCCCTAGGGGGCCGAACCTCCTTGTGGAGGTTGTTTCCAAAACAACCTCCTTGCTTGGAGCCCAAGTTTGGTTGTTTCCTTGTTTTGGGAGAACTCCTTCTTCCCCAAGGATGCCCAAACCCTAGATCTTAGATCCTAAAATTTCTCAAACTCACCAATTCATGCATCTAATGCAAAAATTGGATCTTGTTATGGGTAATTGTTGACAAATTGCATCACATGCTTGATTTGTCTTGTTTTACGCGATAAACAATAATTTTAAGGTGTAAAACAACAAGAATGTAACACATAAACTACGTTTATGCTCTATGACCTGTGGCTCTGATACCACTGTAGGGTTTTGATTCATGGATCGCGCAAACGGAAGCATAATCAAACAAACAACCATGCAAAACCCTCCAAGGATCACAAGTCTAGATGCATAACGATAGTAAAGGTAAGAATTCATGAACACACCTTTCGGTTCTCCTTGATGACTTGAAACGCGAATAGTGTCACGTTCTCTATAGTTGATCCACGCCTAGAGTTGTTTCTAGATCTCCAATCTCCTTGGTGCTAGCCCGGAATGAGAGGAGGGTGAAGGAATCACGCAAAACGAGACAAAAAGGAAGGGGGCTCGGCCCTTCTTTTGGCCGACGGGGTGAGGGGGCGGCGGCAAGGGTCGGGTTCGGCCCTTGTTGCTTGCTCTCTCTCTCCTTTGTTCTCTCCCACTCTTATTATGTTCTCTCTAGAGCATAAGTTATATGGAAGGAAGGAAGGAGGGTCCTTTATATAGTCCAACAACTCCTTGTTAACTACCTAAAGGACTTATTCTAGTCCTACTAGAATTCAATTTAGTCCCTTCCTTGCAAATTAGTCCCTACTAAGTTTGCAAGGGTTTGCAAAGTGATCCTTCTAATTAATTAATCCAATTTAATTCCCAAATCTAGCACAACTCTATATAGCGTGTGACCCCATAGGTTCTATCTAGTTGGTAGCAACTCTTTGCTAATATGGAGCGGTTTCTAGCAAAACATCCATTCTAGCCAACTAATAGAATAGTCATCTAGACAACCTTGTACAAGTAATTGTCTCATCCCTTTGCCTCCATATCCGAATTGGACACGAGACATACAAGTCACACTCGTATATCCAATCCCTAGTTTCTCGATCCATGGAATAGCCTTATTCGTGCAAATAACATCAATATCCCATATTGATTTATTTGAGTCTGGCCAGACATTCTATAAGCACTATCATTCGAGTGGCCTAGGATATTTGCTCCCGTTATGTGGGAGGGGCAAATCCTCTCTACGTCCACTACGATCTCTAAGCTTGCTTCTCATTGTATCCAGTACACGCCTTTATAACTACCCAGTTACGGTGTAGCGTTTAACGCTACCAAGATCACAATGATCCACAACTAGAATATCTAATGACTTAAAGTCTAAGGATGACAATACCATTGTACCCGAGAAGCACTTGTGACTCAACATAACATGTACGTAGCCTTCTCGGTAATGGGTCAATCCAGTGCAACATTCTGTAATGCACACCTATGTGTTGGATCGTGATATCTCCATATCAATCCAACCCCATACTAGTCTATAGATGATTGTCCCATTAATCATTATACTTGACTAGGGATATTTAAGATAAACAACACGATTGTAGATCTAAGGACTTCATTATATTAAATATCCAATAAATAATAAATGAATTTTCTAGCCATATACAAATTCATACTAAACTAGATTGCCTCTAGGGCATCTATTCCAACATAGAGGACAAGCTAATATCCCATATGGACTTAATTAGTTTGCACACATTCTGTGCATTTGACCTTATGTCACCTCTTTGACTTCTCCAGTGAGAAAATCAGTCGCCACGCTTATCGAGAATGGAGCCTTAATTCCAACTTCACTAATATCGATGCTACCAAGCAAATCAACGTAGTCCTTACCACCCAAAGCCTTGGGAAGGATACCTCGTTGAAACAACGCAAATTAGTCGGCTCGACTCAAACTTGTCGATGTCTACCTCAGAATGAGTGTAGCCTTTTTCACTTCTACGCAAGTCGTATGCATTTCCACGCTTCCGTCTGGGTCTCTGATTGACCTTGGAAATCCATTAATCTCCAATAGTCTTATATCCAGTCAGAAAGTCAACCTAGTTCTCAAACTTGGTTGGCCCCTTATAGACTATAATTTGTCCTGTAAAGCTTAATATTCATTCTTCATAATTAAAGAACGATAAGGCCTAGGATTCTATCCTATCGTTTAGGATTCTATCCTATCGTTTATGCAAGGTGATCCTTAAGATCATCCCTTTTGACCTCAAACAGTCGGTAGGGTATGCTCCTTATGAGAAATTCTTTTGCATAGGAGGATCACTATTTGCTTTCATCCCTTATGGATGGAGCATACTACTTGGAAAGTCACTCCCACTGTCCGAAGGATCCTTGAGGGACTAATTCCTCATAATCGACTAAGGAATGGGTATCTTCCAGCGGTTCCTCCATGCTCGTGGAGATCATCATCTCTACGAACATATCCCTTAATTATGGACATCTCACATGAGAAATCATATATCGTGAATCCATTTACGTTACATTACTAATCGGCTGTTGCGTTACAAATATGCAACCCCTAGAGTGCTCCGAATAGCATAAGAAGATACGTTACTCCATGAAGATATGTTTCTTCAATCTAGGGTCTAACTTCAAATTTCTTCTTGTCAGGTGATGAAATATCCTGGGACATTATCCTAGGTTCATCATTGTCTTTTGTGGTGACCCTTATGGTCTTCCTACCGATGTCACTTCAACGACGTGATACGATCCAAAGAGCGCTCCTACGCAAAGAGGGTTCCTCCACATAGTCATAATCTATGATGGGCTGTTCATAAGGCATATTACTCCCATTGTCCTAAAGATCCGTAGGAACTATTTCCTGTTGATCATTCAGGGATGGGGTGTCTTCCAGTGAAACTTCTGTTTCGTAGAGACTTACTTCTCAAGGAACCTCTTCCTGGATTGAAATTTAGTTAGTACATAAGCTGCCGATCCCCATGTCCTAAGGTGACCTCATATAGGTTGCCTATTGGTCCACATCTCGTAGGGTGTAGTGGCTACAGACTTGGTGGCCTTATGTTTGAGTATGTTGTAGCCGTTTAGCAAAGTGTCTCCTCCTAATAGGGAACATGTACTTTGCACGCTCTATCATACATCAGACCATCTCTTACAGTAACCTATTCCTCTGATTCTCTGCAGCATACTGCTGGGGCGTGGGAATAGCCAACTGACTTACTATTTTTCTCCATCACATAGCTCTAGCTAAGATAGATACTTGCAGTCTCATTCTGGCCAATGACATATCCTTTTGTCCAGACGGTTTTCTACCTTTTGTAGAGACCTGTCTGAAGCACCCTTGTTCCTCAAACTTATGTGGCCCAAGCACACAAAGTTGAGACGCGGAAAATCATCTACGAATGTGATGGAACAGTAAGCACCATGTCTTAGCTCTAACATTTAATGGATCATAATAACATAATGAATAAGATATAAAGACTCAGTAGTCCTTAACGCTCTGTCGGATGATTTGTGTTTTGCCTTTCATGTCCGGCAAGAATCACACACAGGTAAGGGTACCTTGGGCAAAATTCAAGCAGACCTGCCCTAGCTAGCCTGAACATCCTTTCCTTTCATCGTGTGTCTTAATCTAGCGCGCCACATATCAGAATCTTAAGTCATACTCTTAATTTGACATCCAAGAATTCTGAGGCGCCACTCATGCTAGAATCTTAAGAACGCAAACACCATGATATAACCATATCCAGAGTTAAAACTGTGACCAAAACAACTTTTGGTGGATACTCTCTTAAAGATAATCATATGGATCCTTAGATGAGAAGTCAGTGCCAGGTTTGGCCGTTTCTCTTAGTCTTAGGAAAACTCCTTCGCTCCCTTTTGCGTTTGTCAGTCTTGGGCTGTTTGGTCTTATACCAATATTGCCCCTAAATTCTCTTATCCTTGCCCCACCTGTTGCCTTGGTCCTAATACCGGGCTAGGGAATATTTCTGCAGATCATACTTCACTTAGTATGTTCATACTTCACTAATAGCCTTTAGCAATCTTTTATCGCTTAGACATCCGAAGTATGATGGACTAGTATTCTTGGAAAACTCCTTTTGCTTATATCCTAGAACAGAGTGGTGTTTTGGTCTTATCCAAACATCTTGACACTTACAAAGTGAGTCATATAATGTTTCATGAAACGTGGCAGAGATTGCAGCAAATTGCGAATCGGATAGCTTGTACCTGACAGCCTTTATCTTTCTGATCATAAATGGCATCAATCTCAGACATTACAGTCGAGTGCTCAATATTATGACATGAGCCATGACTCATAGTTAAGGCATGATTATAATGAGTCATTACTCACAATTTATGTACGCAAATGGCTAGGCTGGATCCAAGATTCTTCTTTGGCCAATTCCTACATTTTAAAAGTGGTCATGAACATGCTGATGAGGTCATTTCCCCACCTTTTCATAGCATGCTCTATGACATTATCTTGACTGCTGCCTCCCACTATTGGTGAGCCTAAAGATAATTTCCACGTGCTGCTGTGACAACTTATTCATCACACGTTCGACCATGTTTGTAGGTAACTGACAACCTATGTCCAACGGATGGTTACATAGTACGACGGCTTATCATGTCGTTGTTGTCACCATTTGGGCCTTTAAAGTTTCGATTTAGACACGATTGATAGAGACATTGTGGAAGTTAATCACTAGCATTTACTTAGCTCCAAAATAACATGTGACATCGATTAAAACTTAATAGTTCCTTACAAGGACTCCACCAAAACCTAGCGGATATCCTAAGAATCAAATCTCATCACTTGTGATTTCCTATCAATTTTAATCATGTCCTCATGTGAGCTCTTTTGTTTTAGTTCTTTAGCATGCGAGGTTACACATATATATCCAATCACACGAAGTTATAACATAAAACAAGCATAAGCATAAATAAATATGCAATGGATGTGGCCCCTAAGGTGCACTCCCACTATTGAGAGTACTACTTGAGCAAGTCTTGAACTTCATCTCATGCCATCTCGCCTTACTTGAGGACCCCAAGCTTGAGGCTCCTTTAGACCATCTATTTGCTCCTTGCACCTTGCGCCATAGCTTTTGGTTTGGTCACCTCTCTTGAAGCTTCTATCTTCAATCTCTACTAACTATCTTATTTCTAATAAGAAGTAACCTCATAGAGGCGATTGGATGAGAAGAGAATACACTAGAGTATACAGAGAGGCACGACACGCATGCCGTATTTTGATTACATATTCAAAACCAAAACTAAAACCAAATATAAAATATCTATGCCGCATCCATGCACCAAACACATCCATTCAACCCACAACAGTATGTAAAAGAATATAATAAACATACAGGAATTTTCTAGAAATTTTCAGAATTAAATACTAATTACTGGAAAATAATAAGCAATAATCTAATCAACTAAAAAGATCGAAAATTTCTCCCTACCAATTAGGGTCTCACCAGATATGGCAAAACGTAGGCAAAAATGACCTAAGTCTCCAGAAAAAATTTGGGCTCAGAACAATGTGTTTAAGGTCGCCGAACTGCCTCGGGAAGTGTGCTAAACACTAATTAATTAATTTTGAAATTACTAAAAATTTTCGTCGCTCCAAAAATTATGAAAAATATCCAAAAAATAGGAAATTCAATTTGGAGTACCTAGTAAAAAACTGGACGGAAAATGACGGCGGGAGGAGGCCGCACGCGCCCTCAAGCGCCGACGCGCGTGGGCGCGTCCGTCTCCGTTAAGCGCCGACGTCGGCCATGTGCCACGTCAGCATGACATGTGGCACGCCACGTCAGCCCTATACTGATGTCATCTTCCACGTCATCCCACCATGTCATCTGCCACGTCAACTGACACATCATCTGCCACGCCATCGCCACGTCAGCTTTTTTTGCTGACGTGGCAGCCGCCGCCGGCCCTTTGGCGCGTGCGGCGCGTGGCCGCGCGTGGAGCCGGCACCGGTGGCGCGTGAAGCCCACGCGCCGCCTTCTCGTGCTCCGTTCCCGATGAAATTTATTTTTCTGGGATCGTCTTTTCGTCCTGATCCCGATTATGTGTTCAAAATCCAATTTAACAAGTTTTTGAAAAACGTGTTCTACTGATTTGATGTAGCAGTCCATATTAATACAGCTCTGAATCTTAAAAAATTCATAACTAATTCATCGTATATCCTAAAATTATAAAATTTATATTTCTAGAATCCTCGTGAAAAACCCTACCTATCCATATGGGTTTCGTTTACAGATTATGACATTTCAAAAAATCGATTTTTCTAAACAGATTCGGGTTTGCATAACGAGGCACGAAAAACAAGCCTAAGGCTCTGATACCAATGAAGGGCAGGAAGGATCTATCACATACAGATCTACAACATGAATTATAGCGGAATATTCATGTGTTTACCTTGTCTTCCTTAGCTCCTTAGCGCAGCGGATGATCGTAGGTTGCTTGCTTTCATGTGCCTCCTTCTTGATCTTACTCCCACCAATCTAGTGTGAATCTCGAGGACGAACACTATGATCCACCCCACGTTCCACCTCCTTTGATGTAGTTGAAGAGAGACTGGGGTTCTCTACAACTAGAGAGTGAATCTAGACAGATTAACTTTTCTCTATGGAATAGCATTAAGCCCTTAGCATAATGTGTAGGAGGCTACCTCTTTATATAGGCAAAACTTCTCCTAGGTTTACACATAAACCCCTAGGGTTTGAGCCTTAGCTACTAACCCCTCTAGGTTTGTGTATTAGTGCAACTAACCCCATAAGGTTACGATAATAGCATTGGGCACCCCACATGGGCTCACCAATTGCTAACACGTCCTTTAAAGCAAATCATGTTCGCTTGGGTGGCTGCTCATGAAAAGCTTCTTACCAATGTTGGCTGAAAAAAACTAGATTTCTCGGTGAGGATGATACCTGGTGCACTTGTAATGTTGAGCACGAAACACATTACCACCAATTTAGGAAATGTGTTCATGTTATTCAAGTGTACGGTGGGACCAGATTTGGGGACAGATTGGAGTGATGCCCAATCTCACCTCCAATTCTCTGTTTGGTTTTGGACTAACATTAAGGACAAGAGAGTGGTTGGTAATGTTAGTCACAATGTGAAGTTTTTGGTTACTATATGGTGTATCTGGCTTCGGAGAAATAGGAATGTTTTGACAATTTATTGGACAATATTGACTTATGTTCACAGAAAATTGACAGAAAAGTGTGGCTTATCCATGAAGAATTTCTTAACTCTCATCTGTCTCTACACTTTAATCTGGATAACCCTCATTCTAAGTTGTGTTGTCCTTGTGCAGGGAACCTCAAGCTTAATGTGGACGGTTGCATGAGAGAAAGCTCAAAGCAAGCTGGTTTCGGAGGAGTGTTTAGAGATGGAAAAGGCACCTCTATCCAGGGTTTCTATTGAAAGCTCCAACCATGCACAAGTATTGATGCATAAATTTGAATCATCTACATGGGTATTGCCATTTCTTTTCACTTAAACTGGAGAAAAACTGAGATCGAGAACGATTGCGCCAACATTTTCCTCGGAAGTTTGGAGGGGCCCATTTCTATGTTGAACCAGATAAGGGATGGGAGGTATATTATGCAAAGAGGCAATGGAATAATTAAGCTAATCACCAGAGATGCCAATGAGGTGACGAATGCTATGGGAAACCTAGACAATGAACAACTCGAGGAGTTAAAAGTGTTAGCTGAAGACACGGATGTTGTGAAAGGCCTCATCATCAGCCACCTGATGGGGATATGCATGTTCATGGAGACTGTGTTTTATTTGTTTATGTCTGTTGTTAACTTTCTGCTGTAACCACAAAAAATGAATAGAGTTTGGTGGCGAGAGTTAGAGTAAAGAAGAAGATGATAAACGGGAAACATCAGGAAGTTGTTTACCAAAAAAGAGGAAGGAGAATGAGTTGTGGATGGGTAGGTTGGATCGAGTTTTTTTAAAATTTAGTCTAACATTCTCATTGACGTTGGACAATTTGATTTACAGTTTTTTCGGCACTAATTTAAAGTTGTTGGAGAAAGCATTACATACCAACATAACAGAACATATTACATGACTCGACAAAATCATGTTGATCTACCCTGTGAAGATCTTTCATTAAACAATATTCTATTATTGCTTCAAACGACTTTGCAACAGTTGTACTCTTTCACCACAAACTGACTATCATTGAGTCTTTTGATATCCCATAACGAGAGTGGGGGTGAAGTACATTGTTGGTGGGATAATCATGATAGCATATTTTGAACTCTTAAAAAAATTCATAACAGATCTACAAGACCAAGTGAGACACAACACCGAACATCGGCAAAAGATAACCTCTCAATGGTGGAACATAACCGCACTTACACGGAAGATAACCTCCTTATGGAGGATATAGACATGTAGGCCGTGGAAGACTGCTCTACATCGGAAGGGAACCGCAATTAGGCAATAAAGCTCAGGCACAATATATAACAAAGTACTAAAATTAGAGTATGATTGAAATATCCAACCACTCTCATAAGTTGATGGGAATTTGATTTTGTCTTCTGTATATGTCGAAAATCAACAAAACCAGGCGGCGATAGAGCAACTTCTTTGATGGTGAGCCGTGTGATGGGAAATCTTCACGCACGGTTCGGAGAGCACTGAATTCGAATGAGAGGTTTACCACCACATCATTGCATGCAAGGGGGATTGTACGAGATAGCGAGAGCCTACTAACGCACCCTGCTCTCTTCACTCGAAGCACTTCGTTCCTTCGAGTGAGGCCTGGTAGGCGAGCTAGAGTTATGCCCGATCCAGAGAGGTCGTCTTTCTTAGGATTGGTAGTGCCCAGCAGCCGGGAACTGTAATCGATACTGAAATCCGGCTCATCGGTCGGGTTCACCCGTGTATCGGCATGGTCACGGTGGCCTTCTTGGAACGTGAAACAATTCTGTATAAGTAAAAAACCTAGGAGCAATGGTGTAGGGGATTCATCGGCACAAAAACGGCGAGATCCCATAAATGGACAAAGAAAAATGGAAGTGTCTAGCGGTTTCTTCGGGAGAACCACAAATAATTTTTGAGACGATAAACTGGTAAGTCCTAAAAAATGAGGAGAAAATCTTAGATACTCCAAGAGCACCGTATAAGCACGACACTTGGTGCGGCACACCATTCATTAACTGACACATGTCCCACTAAGGTTAACCACTACCCCTACAAGTTATAGAAAAAAAAAAACAGATTCCTACTTGACTATTTTCTCTCTTCCACTCACCACACTTTTATTACACATGTTAAAATGTGAGTGGAATGGAGTAGTACGTGGATTTGCTCTACGAACACCTAAGAATTGCCCAAAAATGAGGGATTCGCAAATCTTCCCAACGAATTAAAAACCAACTCATCATTTCACATTATAACCGATGTGTCGAGTGTCATTATCCTTAAACATAAGGGTGCAATGTGTCTTTTACCCCATTAATAATTGGGGGGATTAGGGTTTCGGGGTTGTCTATGGTGCGTCCCTTAATAGGGTTCCGTACAACTTTTTATTTTTTTTGTGGTCCCCGCTACTACAGGACAAAAACTTTTACCCGCTATAGCAGGTAACCTCGGCTGGAGATATAGCTGTTAACAGTTTTTCTCGCTTTAGATAAAGTTCTTAATATCTACGCGGCTAAAAGATAGAAAAGACTACCCTATAGTTAGTAGAGTTCAACAGGTAGAAGGAGTTGTCTCATTTAAGAAAGCAGTATTAACAACTTGAGTTTTATTGTTAATAAATAACGATGAAATTAACTACAAGCAGACGAATATCAACTCAGAAGTACTTTAAAGGCATGTTTAAAGATTAATACCAGAACAATTCAACAATAACATTAAAATAAGGTGGTACTTGTTCAATATCATCTCCCGGGTCGTCTTTCTTGTCAAGAAATCACGAATAAAATCACTCTAAACAGACCTATATCATTCATGCTTGTTTTTCTTGGACTGACTACTCGATTGAGACCAGAAGTATTCCTCTTTAACATCAAACTCAAGTGGCAGTTCTGCAAAATCGTCTTCTGGATCGTCCACTTGTTCGACGGAGTCCACCGGAGGATTGGGGCATGTTGTCCTGTTGTGTCCCAGCTCCTTGCAATTGCCACACCTCCTTCTCTTGTCTTTCTTTGGTCCCTTTGGGCATTTAGTGTCCGGGGGGTTCGGATTCTTCACATGGGCGTAGGGATTTTCTTCCTTCTTAATCTCTCCTTGTGTCCCGGCTCCTTGTGTACCCAGAAAAGTTTTAGAAACCATTCTCTGCATTTTCCGAATCCCGTCGGCCATATGCTCTCTGAAGAACCTCATTGTCTCGCCAGTAGTACAACCCAAACTGTAATACAGTTGAACTTCGTTCCTCGAGGAAGCCCGGCGCATGGCTTGCAAATCTGGGTCATCAGTTTTCTTCCCAACAGGCTCCTTCATTGATGGCTCGGTTCGGTAGAATTCTTTGTCAGTTTTGGTCCACCTTTTGGCAATTAAAGAGTTTGGGATCCTCTGTACTCCCTTTTGTTTCAGAACAAACAACATGTGTTTGCAAATCATATACGATGTTTCCCAACGAAAACACGTGCAACGGAGAAGCCTATTATCATGACGACATTGAACAACTTGCTGAAGCAAGAAAAGATAGGGTGGTTAGAAATTAAGAAGGAAATGAAAATACAAATGAACACAAGGATAGACAGATTGTAACCTGGTACTAGATAGAAGAGGACAATAGTTCAAAGACTGTGACATTAATACTTATTTGTTAAACTTTAAGACTTAAGATAGCATTGATAACATTAAGGAAACATGACAAGATTATTTAGAAATAAAAATGCAGTACACGAGTACATAGTATATAAATATGTAAATTGAAGCAGATGTACATACCACGGATCTCTTCATTTGACCTCTCATCACGTAGAACAAGTCCAAGCTCTCTTCTGGAACAGTTTTGACTTCAAAGACTCTATAATCATCACCCTTTGCAGCTTGTTTCCTAAACATGTTGAAGACATTTTCGGTGAAGACCTCTGCTGCATGGCGTTCGAGTTCCGTGAACCCTGTTGTTATCACCGGGTCTGATTGGTCGGAGCGATGGTGTGCCTTACGCTCGTTGTTGCGTAGCTTTTCAACCCCTGTCGTGAATCCCTTGCAAGCATTGGTCAATTTGTCCGAGTGGGACATATAATCCTTGACAAAACTGTTGATGCTCTCGCATCTCGAGGTCGTCGTTTGCAACGCAAAAAAATGATCCTTCAAGTATGTCTCCGCCCACAAGTGGCGGTTCATATATGTGACCTGGACCCAATTCCTATCAGCAATGTTCCATCTGGTAAGCATTGCATGCCAATCATCATGCCAAAATTTTTCAGGTTTCCTACTATGCAAGCACTTTTTAAAATCAACCATGAAGCCATCTCCCAACTTCAGATTAGCCTGGGCGTTCCGACAAAGATGCCAAGAACACAGACGATGTCTTGCCTCTGGGAAATTATCCATAATAGCTTTTCTCATTGCCAAATCGCCATCCGTGATGACGGACAAAGGCTTCTTATCATTCATTACCTTCATCAGGCACTTCAAAACCCAATCATATGTTTCTGCCGTCTCATCGTTGAGAAAAGCACAGGCAAAAATAGTCGTCTGGTAGTGATTGTTCACGCCAGATAGAATTACAAATGGTTTTTGATAGATATTGGTCTTGTACGTTGCATCAAAAATGAGTACATCGCCAAATCTGTGGTAATCTACCACTGATCTCCTATCACACCAGAAAACACTTTCAAGCTCATGATTTTTACCTGTTCTGAACCTACAAAAAAAATAAATAACACTTAGGGAAACAGAAAGATTAGTTACATAAATGATGTTAACTCTAACAGGTCAGAAAGTAAGTTTAACAAATAAGTATGAGCCTAACTGAACAGTAAATAGACATAAACAGATAAGATAGCACGCTTAATTGTTAAGAAGTAAACTTACTCCCTGAACACGCCATAGTGACTGTGCTTCAAACTGTCAATGTACATCAAGGTCTGCTGCCCATCTCCTTCATTTGAATATATCTTGTCCATAGAGGCCATTTTATTGTAAAGATCTTTCTGTGTGTAACCCAACTTGTTATAACCGCCGGCTTGTTTAACCATCAAAAGAAAGCTTTGGCAATACTTGATCCCCACCTCCTTCAAAGATCTGACCAGTTCAACATCAGCCTCAGAGACCTTTCGGTGTGACCGGTGGTTGCTCGCGCATTGTGGTTCCGAAAGTTCGTGTGAATGACCGGGTTCGAATTGAACCACCTTAAAAGGCTCGGTAGGTGAAGTTCTTGATATTTTTACACGAGCTTTGCATACACACCTAGTGTTTCTGGTATGCTCCCGTTTCCTATTTTCTTTGTACAGGACCTTCTCGGAGCGCAAGCCTTGTCGGGCACACACGTATATCCTTGACTTTATGCATTCTTTCGTTTCCGGGTCGAAGTACCGGCGGTTGCACCTTCTAATCCCAAAGCCAAGAATCAGTGCGTAGAGGTTGTACCAGTCATAAGCTTGAACCTCATTTTCAAAAGTCATTTCCATAACATCTTCCTTGGTAACCATTATTCCTGCATAAAACTTAAAATTAATATCTATATAACTACAGTCATTAACTTAAACTGTAAGAAAGCATACCTGGTATGATCTCTCCATTTGGAACTTCCATAATAGAGTTTCTGGTTGCATCTTCTCCATAGCTCTCTGTAAGAGTGATGTCCAAACATTCATCTTCATCTAAGACCTCGAAATCGTATTCTTCTTCCTCATAATCATGAGGCAAAGATACCAAACCCTTGCCACGAACTCCACTCTCACAAATTTCCCTCCCTCTCATCTGAAATTGGTTTGTTTCACTTTCTGGTTCTCAGATTGACCTCCTTCTCAACCTTATATTCAAAGAAGAAGACCCCAACAACCAAAAGGTAGTATTGCACTATTTTGGATACAAAATTTTTAAAGACATGAAGAACTCTTTAATTTTTTACCTTAATGAATACGAAATCTCTGAAAAGTTTATCTCCTCATTAATATATGGATGTAGTATAATAAATTCCTCAGCTACCAAGACTGTGGTGTCAGTGAGATGAAACTTTAATATTCTCGAACCCAGTTACAGGATTTAAGAAAGCAACCTTAATAGTTTAAAGAGAAACAGTTCACTAAGCTTATTTTGTGGGCAGCAGAACCATTCAATGCCTAACATAAATGAGCCAGACCAACCATATCCTTAAATTCTAGCCACTTTGGCAGGAAAAGCTGAAGTTTCATCAAGGATACTTTAATTCTGCTAACTACCAAGCCATATGAGGTGTTCATATGAAACTGTTCCATCCTATCTAAGATTGTGAGATACCTTAAAATAGCAGATTTTCAAAGAAGAAGACCCCAACAACCAAAAGGTAGTATTGCACTATTTTGGATACAAAATTTTTAAAGACATGAAGAACTCTTTAATTTTTTACCTTAATGAATACGAAATCTCTGAAAAGTTTATCTCCTCATTAATATATGGATGTAGTATAATAAATTCCTCAGCTACCAAGACTGTGGTGTCAGTGAGATGAAACTTTAATATTCTCGAACCCAGTTCTAGGATTTAAGATAGCAACCTTAATAGTTTAAAGAGAAAAAGTTCACTAAGCTTATTTTGTGGGCAGCAGAACCATTTAATGCCTAACATAAATGAGCCAGACCAACCATATCCTTAAATTCTAGCCACTTTGGCAGGAAAAGCTGAAGTTTCATCAAGGATACTTTAATTCTGCTAACTACCAAGCCATATGAGGTGTTCATATGAAACTGTTCCATCCTATCTAAGATTGTGAGATACCTTAAAATAGCAGATTTTCAAAGAAGAAGACCCCAACAACCAAAAGGTAGTATTGCACTATTTTGGATACAAAATTTTAAAGACACATAGATTGCTTTAAGTTATTACCTTAATGAATACGAAATCTCTGAAAAGTTTATCTCCTCATTAATATATGGATGTAATATAATAAATTCCTCAGCTACCAAGACCGTGGTGTCAGTGAGTTGAGAATCTAACAATCTTGATTTTACTTTTTAGAGAGCATCTTTAAAATTTTTAACTGCCCTTAAAGATTTAAGATATCATCTTTAATAGTTTAAAGAGAAACTTTTCACTAAGCTTATTTTGTGGGCAGCAGAACCATTCAATGCCTATTATAAATGAAGCATACAAACAATATAATACAGTTATAGCCACTTTGGCAGGAAAAGCTGAAGGTTCATCATATGAGGAGTACAAAAGATGCGACATCCAAAATAACCCACAACATCCAAAAGGACAGAAACATTGTTCGTAAAACAAAGTCACAACAACATTACACAAATTTACTTTTTCTGCTGCTTCTTCCCCGCCGTCTTCTTCTTCTTCTTCTTCTCCGCAGACCTCAATGCAACAAAGGAAACAGTCGAAAACTTGCGGTACAAACTGTAAAATGCATACCGGTGGTCCTCATCCTCCATCAGTTCCTTTAACCCAAGATAATTCTTGTTAAATACGCAGTTATAGCTCGATCTCCCCATTTCATTCGCAATCCAGATTCTGAGGTTGGGAGCCTGGACAGAGAACTTCTTCTTTGGAACTGGAATCAGGTCCCTCAAATGACTCATGAAGAAGCAGACATGAGGACCACAGTCATTCCTGACAGATGAAAATAGAATGCAGCCTTAATATATATCACAGACATGTAAATGGATTAGTTAGCTATGTTAAGTAGTTAGCTTATTACCCATTTGATTGCTGGGGAACATCGTCGTTCATGTACCACACCTGCCAGCGTCGTATGTCATCATTGTATTCTGAGTAGTTGGTGAGCATTGTGTGCATTTGCCCAATTTTGGCAGCAACGTCGACCTCAGAATACCCCATGCCGGTATGCGAGTCCAAGACGAATATTTCTTGGTCAACAAAAGAAATAACCATCATGAACCAGTGCAGGTGATCGACATTCAACGGAACGGCGATCTAATCATTAAAAATTCAAGATAAAGTAAGTCATACAAAAGAACAAAGTAGCTTGTATTGATAGTATTCGGAATACTTACGTATCCCATCTCGCTCCACTCTCCTCCCGACTGTTCGTGTGCCTTGACGTATTCGAGGACTTTTGTGGGCTGAACAAAAATTATAACTAATCAGGTATTTTCCTAGATGAATTTTGAATTGAGTCATATCATAAAAATGACAAGGCAGTGAACTTACAGAATAACACGTGCCGAGGAACCAAATCCGCTTGATTCCTTGGAATTCCCGGCTACGTTCATGAAGATGAAGGAATTGCATGTAAGCATCCATCACCTCATCGTCAAACCATTTTTCATCCCGGAGGCGCCAAGCGGACGACCTCGTCAGTTTGGCCATGCCACCCATATCAGCAACTATCTCACTGCATATTATATATGATACACAACCAGAAGTATAAACATAATGCATGCCACACATAAGAATTATTTAGGAAGTTTGAATGTAAATAAAACTTACGTTGCCAATTCTGGGGGAAGATAAAAATTCTTGTTGGTGTGTTCGTACGTGCTCGCATACTTGTGCGACATGTAGTAATGGAGCCAGCACTGTTCTGCTTCAGGCATGGGTGGGATAAGAGTCAATTCTTTAGGATTCATGTGTTGCTTATACAACGATATCCTCGAAGACGCTCTAATGATCCGATCTGCCTTTCCCCGGACAGTCCCAACCAAGTTTCCCCTTGGGTTCTTCGGAGAACCATGAACAAGGAATGGCTGGGGAGGTACATTGGAGGCCACCTAATAAATCAACAAAGTCATTAGGGGTGTTAAAACTTTAAAAATAAATCTCAAATATTAAGATATCAACTTTAAGACATTTACCTCAGTGCTGGAGCTGATTGTGTAGACCACCTTCATGGGAGAGTTAACCTCAGCCTCCTCCATCTTCTGCTTCTTCTTAGCTCTTAGTTCTTCTTCACACTTTTCCTTCTCTTTCTTCTTCTGAGCTCCTTCCTCTTCCCCCTTTTTCTTACCCCCTTCCTCTTCCTCCTTCTTCTCATCCTCTTCATTCTTCTTCTCTTCTTCCTTCTTCTTCTCTTCTTCCTTCTTCTTCTCTTCTTCCTCATCCTCCTTCTTCTTCTGTTCTTCCTTCTCCTTTTCCTTCCATAGGGACATAAGATACTCTTTGTCAAGCTTTTCAACCACCTGTCCCACAATGCACTTCCAAAAATCCTCTGGTAGAGGTGGAGGCAGTAGTTGGACTACTGGTGCAACAACTTTTTCAGTTTTGGGCTCATCATCAGCTTTTTTCAACTTCAACTACATACAAAAACAGAGTTGAGAGACATAAACTTAAGATAGTAATCTTAATATATAAACAGGACACTTTAATGTCAATGTTAAAGTTCACTCACATTGTTGTTTTGTTGGACATACTTCCATCTCTTGGAAACATCAGAGGTTTCCCAGAATTTCAACCTTGGAATTGCTTCCTTATCCTGACATCCTTTTGGGTTTTCCAGATACTTTGGGCAGAACTTTTCCATGTACAAAAGCTAGAAAAGTAAAATTGAGATGGCAGAATTTAAGAATGTGCTCTTAATATTTTAAACTTCATGGTCAAAATAACTGAAAAAGAGTTAGAGATTTACCAAAGGAATCAGCACGCAACCAGTTCCGCGAAGGGTTGTTCCAGTCTGAGCCTTAACTTGCTGTGTCTTGAAGTGATCCAGCCATAAGGCTGCCCAGTTTACCTCTTTCAGGTGCTCCAAATTAACAACAAGATTAGCAAGACCTCTCCGGACTCCTGCTCGTCCTATCGGCATTCCCAGTGCACCCAAGATCAAGCAAATAGCCCTTCGTTTCCACTCATCATTCAACAGCAGCCTGTTCTCATCCGCCTTGAACCACGGCGCGTACTCACCGAAAGTTGTGTTGTCCTTAACGAGGCCGATACTTTCTTCAACTATGCGGAGTAGCATCGGATCGACCTCCGGGAACTCTGTTTCTCCGTAGCATCGGATTCCAAATAGCCACCCGACAACTTCCGGTGTTATCTCCACGGTGCGGCCGTGCGCTGTCAAGTACCCGTCGGTATCGTAGCACTTGTAAATGAATTGGTTGAATTTCTCTGGGGTTTCCGTGATCTTTAGGTGCTGTAGTCCTCCAAGGCCCACTTCGTGCATCCATGCTTTCTGTTCAACCGTCATTTCTTTAAAAAGATTCTGAACAGAGGGCAGGCTCATGTAACTCTGAAATCGCCTTGGATTCTTCAACTTTTTAACTGACTTACCCTTCAGCTTGGCTTCAGCCGCCTTCTTCTTCAACTTTTCCTTCTCCCCCGTCGACTTCCTTTTCAAAGAACCTTCTCTTTTCCGCTTGTCTTTTTCTTGATGAGCCGCTGTGAGATAAGGTTCCTTCTGGATATTGGTCATGCATTTCCACTCCAAGTTGATGCTTTGTAGGACCGCTTTGGTCATCCTCATTTTAGGATCTATTTTCCGAAGACTGTGCATCCTCACATTTCTGAAAATCAACCCATAATTTAAATTTACAGAGGCATACAATAAACTAAAACAGCAACAAACAATTAAAATTAAACTTGGGTTGGCCATTAGAGATGAAGTAATAACATGCAAACTTTAACAGAAAGGGCAGTAAATATATTAGATTGAGGTTCTAATAGATAAGAAATTAACTGCAGATCAGGAGACACATAATTTAAACAAACTTTTTGCGAGAGTAAAATCATACTTGTATCTGATGTAGGCACTCATGGAATTGCCATGGTGAGCTTCATCATCACTCTCATCCTCATCTCCTTTGTATTCCTCCACATCTCCATTCTCTTCCTTCTCTTCCTCATCTGACTCCTCCTCATCTGACTCCTCCTCATCATTTTCTTGTTGTTCAATCTGTTTGTCCTTCTCATTCTTCCTCATCTCAAAGCTGTACTTGCTTACATCATGATCCTCATCACTAGAGGATTCCAAGGCCCTTTTCTCGTAATTGTCTCGTTGCTCCCGTGGTAAATTGCAAAATAGGGCATACATCTGTAACAAAAGTTGGGGAGGCATATCCTTGTCTCTCAATTTGAAAGCATATTTCCTCTCCTCACTGTCATATGTAAACAGTCGCAATTTAACGGAACCCCCAAATTAACAGTCATATGTAAACAGTTGCAAAAAAAGGCTATCAGTTTTATAACAATAGTAAGATTTATCAAAAATTAAGAAAAAGCAATTAACAGCTAAAGTCAGCAGAACACATTACTAAAGTTTGAAAGGTCAATTCTTTAGATAGCATATTTAATAAAGTTCATGTTTTTAACAGAAGATTACTTACATGAACATGTCAAATCCAGGTGTGTGCTGGATGTTCTTTACTTCATCTTCTAAGCTCTTTCCCCTTTTCTTAGAAACCTTTTTCTTTCCCCTTTTCTTCAATGGTCTTGGTGGGGCTGGCTTTTTCCTTGGTGACCTCCTTGGGATGTTCACAATTTTGTCCTCCTCCGAAGTGAAGTGAAGCTGCTTCTTGGCTTTCTTCTTCCTCTCAATGTCTTCTTCAATAGTCTCTGGATTCTTTCTCTTCTCAACTGAGGCAGCAGCATCGGCCAATTGGATTATGCCACTAGCATCCTCGAACTGTGGTCCTTCGACCATTGATAAAGGAAGGACTTTTGTTGAATCTTCCCAGATTTGTCTACCAATTGCGTCGGTGGAGTTAGGGTGTGCCTCTTTTGCCTCTTCATCTGAATCCCCACCTCCAATTTTGGTTTTGATGGAGTTTCCCTCTTCTGTTTTGGAGCCCCCATCTCCTACTGGTTCTCGAGGGCTAGATCCTCGATCTTTGGTTGGCTTCAAGACAGGAGTGAGGGGATTTGCAGTTAAAAGGACTTCCAAATTAACCGAGCTTACCTCCTGGTTTAGATCTGAAATCACCTTATCGATGTCTTTGGAAGGTGAAATCTGCTCCCCTACGCCTGTATCTTCCTGGTCCGCCATGGATTTGTGATAGAGATAGAAGGGGAAGTTGAATTCGGGAAACTGATGAGAGAGAGAGAGAGAGAGAGAGAGAGAGAGAGATTTGTGATAGGGCTGGTCTGGGTTCGTCTGGTTTGTGGTTGCTAGTAATGAAGAAACCTCGGAGAGAGAGAGAGATATTTGGTTGTGTGGTTGCCAGTAATGAAGAGGATGGGACAGCTGACATTAAAATTTGCAAATTTCAAATTTTTCATAAAAAGCTATCTACATTTTTAGACAAAAACACAAATATTTTAAAGACTCCATCTTAACGTAACAAACATATTGTTTTTTTAATTTCTTTAGTTGTGGAGTGTCATAATTAATTTTATTTTGTATTATTGGTATATTATTATATTAGTATTGCCATGACAGTGTGTACAAATGTAGAAAACACAAGTATCGCCATCTTTGCGTTTGCATTTGACTGTCTCTTAACATCTCCTTCTAAATATATTAATATAATTTCCATAATTCTGAACTCTAGAGAGAACTCTATCTTATTTTTTAATACACTCATCACTGTAAAATTTTATTAACTTTTTGTTTGTTCATCAATTGGTTAACTCAAAGATGCCTATTTGTTGGTTTTTGGAGGTTGTGCACACTGCCATGCATGGTACAAACACAAGGCAGGCACAAAGCCCTCAAATTGGGTACAGAATTGTGCTGGTGATGTAGTTAATGGGAAAGAACAATGTTTCCAACGGGTACGCGTTACCCAAACTGAGTTTGATTGACGTCTATGCATCTCATTTGTGCCACCACTCAACACATGCTAGCACTATGTGACATTTTAAGACCAATTCTGATACCTACAACACACGGTCACTTCTCACGACGTCAAGTCTCACAATGTCAATAGTCGGTTACACCCTTATCCCTCGGTGTTCAAGTCCCATGGTTGGGTGTGACCTCAAAACTCCCAGTCTTGTTAAAATGACCCAAATACAACATTAAATCAGAGTTGGCATGCTGGGGGCACATTTCATGGCTAAACTCGTACAATTATCGAGTTTTCATTCGATTTTTGCCCCTTTATGTCACTTAGAGGAGCAAAACTTGAAGCCATTTCAAAATAACTCCCAGCACTGTCCTTGGCATGTTTTCCAGGACACATGGTGACACCCCGAGTCATTCCATCGACGAAGAAACCAAAATAAGTGGCATTTTAAAGGGATATACATTTTAAAGTTTAAGATTGACCCCTTTCTAGGGTTTAGCATTTAAGAAGGTGCATGCATTTTTTTAGAATGAGTTGTTAATACTCCATCAACTCAATACTCAAAGATGCCAATTTGTGGGTTTTTGGAGGTTGTGCACACTGCCATGCATGGTACAAACACAAGGCAGGCACAAAGCCCTCAAATTGGGTACAGAATTGTGCTGGTGATGTAGTTAATGGGAAAGAACAATGTTTCCAACGGGTACGCGTTACCCAAACTGAGTTTGATTGACGTCTATGCATCTCATTTGTGCCACCACTCAACACATGCTAGCACTATGTGACATTTTAAGACAAATTCTGATACCTACAACACACGGTCACTTCTCACGACGTCAAGTCTCACAATGTCGATAGTCGGTTACACCCTTATCCCTCGGTGTTCAAGTCCCATGGTTGGGTGTGACCTCAAAACTCCCAGTCTTGTTAAAATGACCCAAATACAACATTAAATCAGAGTTGGCATGCTGGGGGCACATTTCATGGCTAAACTCGTACAATTATCGAGTTTTCATTCGATTTTTGCCCCTTTATGTCACTTAGAGGAGCAAAACTTGAAGCCATTTCAAAGTAACTCCCAGCACTGTCCTTGGCATGTTTTCCAGGACACATGGTGACACCCCGAGTCATTCCATCGACGAAGAAACCAAAATAAGTGGCATTTTAAAGGGATATACATTTTAAAGTTTAAGATAGACCCCTCTCTAGGGTTTAGCATTTAAGAAGGTGCATGCATTTTTTTAGAATGAGTTGTTAATACTCCATCAACTCAATACTCAAAGATGCCTATTTGTGGGTTTTTGGAGGTTGTGCACACTGCCATGCATGGTACAAACACAAGGCAGGCACAAAGCCCTCAAATTGGGTACAGAATTGTGCTGGTGATGTAGTTAATGGGAAAGAACAATGTTTCCAACGGTTACGCGTTACCCAAACTGAGTTTGATTGACGTCTATGCATCTCATTTGTGCCACCACTCAACACATACTAGCACTATGTGACATTTTAAGACCAATTCTGATACCTACAACACACGGTCACTTCTCACGACGTCAAGTCTCACAATGTCGATAGTCGGTTACACCCTTATCCCTCGGTGTTCAAGTCCCATGGTTGGGTGTGACCTCAAAACTCCCAGTCTTGTTAAAATGACCCAAATACAACATTAAATCAAAGTTGGCATGCTGGGGGCACATTTCATGGCTAAACTCGTACAATTATCGAGTTTTCATTCGATTTTTGCCCCTTTATGTCACTTAGAGGAGCAAAACTTGAAGCCATTTCAAAGTAACTCCCAGAACTGTCCTTGGCATGTTTTCCAGGACACATGGTGACACCCCGAGTCATTCCATCGACGAAGAAACCAAAATAAGTGGCATTTTAAAGGGATATACATTTTAAAGTTTAAGATAGACCCCTCTCTGGGGTTTAGCATTTAAGAAGGTGCATGCATTTTTTTAGAATGAGTTGTTAATACTCCATCAACTCAATACTCAAAGATGCCTATTTGTGGGTTTTTGGAGGTTGTGCACACTGCCATGCATGGTACAAACACAAGGCAGGCACAAAGCCCTCAAATTGGGTACAGAATTGTGCTGGTGATGTAGTTAATGGGAAAGAACAATGTTTCCAACGGGTACGCGTTACCCAAACTGAGTTTGATTGACGTCTATGCATCTCATTTGTGCCACCACTCAACACATGCTAGCACTATGTGACATTTTAAGACCAATTCTGATACCTACAACACACGGTCACTTCTCACGACGTCAAGTCTCACAATGTCGATAGTCGGTTACACCCTTATCCCTCGGTGTTCAAGTCCCATGGTTGGGTGTGACCTCAAAACTCCCAGTCTTGTTAAAATGACCCAAATACAACATTAAATCAGAGTTGGCATGCTGGGGGCACATTTCATGGCTAAACTCGTACAATTATCGAGTTTTCATTCGATTTTTGCCCCTTTATGTCACTTAGAGGAGCAAAACTTGAAGCCATTTCAAAGTAACTCCCAGCACTGTCCTTGGCATGTTTTCCAGGACACATGGTGACACCCCGAGTCATTCCATCGACGAAGAAACCAAAATAAGTGGCATTTTAAAGGGATATACATTTTAAAGTTTAAGATAGACCCCTCTCTAGGGTTTAGCATTTAAGAAGGTGCATGCATTTTTTTAGAATGAGTTGTTAATACTCCATCAACTCAATACTCAAAGATGCCTATTTGTGGGTTTTTGGAGGTTGTGCACACTGCCATGCATGGTACAAACACAAGGCAGGCACAAAGCCCTCAAATTGGGTACAGAATTGTGCTGGTGATGTAGTTAATGGGAAAGAACAATGTTTCCAACGGGTACGCGTTACCCAAACTGAGTTTGATTGACGTCTATGCATCTCATTTGTGCCACCACTCAACACATACTAGCACTATGTGACATTTTAAGACCAATTCTGATACCTACAACACACGGTCACTTCTCACGACGTCAAGTCTCACAATGTCGATAGTCGGTTACACCCTTATCCCTCGGTGTTCAAGTCCCATGGTTGGGTGTGACCTCAAAACTCCCAGTCTTGTTAAAATGACCCAAATACAACATTAAATCAGAGTTGGCATGCTGGGGGCACATTTCATGGCTAAACTCGTACAATTATCGAGTTTTCATTCGATTTTTGCCCCTTTATGTCACTTAGAGGAGCAAAACTTGAAGCCATTTCAAAGTAACTCCCAGAACTGTCCTTGGCATGTTTTCCAGGACACATGGTGACACCCCGAGTCATTCCATCGACGAAGAAACCAAAATAAGTGGCATTTTAAAGGGATATACATTTTAAAGTTTAAGATAGACCCCTCTCTGGGGTTTAGCATTTAAGAAGGTGCATGCATTTTTTTAGAATGAGTTGTTAATACTCCATCAACTCAATACTCAAAGATGCCTATTTGTGGGTTTTTGGAGGTTGTGCACACTGCCATGCATGGTACAAACACAAGGCAGGCACAAAGTCCTCAAATTGGGTACAGAATTGTGCTGGTGATGTAGTTAATGGGAAAGAACAATGTTTCCAACGGGTACGCGTTACCCAAACTGAGTTTGATTGACGTCTATGCATCTCATTTGTGCCACCACTCAACACATGCTAGCACTATGTGACATTTTAAGACCAATTCTGATACCTACAACACACGGTCACTTCTCACGACGTCAAGTCTCACAATGTCGATAGTCGGTTACACCCTTATCCCTCGGTGTTCAAGTCCCATGGTTGGGTGTGACCTCAAAACTCCCAGTCTTGTTAAAATGACCCAAATACAACATTAAATCAGAGTTGGCATGCTGGGGGCACATTTCATGGCTAAACTCGTACAATTATCGAGTTTTCATTCGATTTTTGCCCCTTTATGTCACTTAGAGGAGCAAAACTTGAAGCCATTTCAAAGTAACTCCCAGCACTGTCCTTGGCATGTTTTCCAGGACACATGGTGACACCCCGAGTCATTCCATCGACGAAGAAACCAAGATAAGTGGCATTTTAAAGGGATATACATTTTAAAGTTTAAGATAGACCCCTCTCTAGGGTTTAGCATTTAAGAAGGTGCATGCATTTTTTTAGAATGAGTTGTTAATACTCCATCAACTCAATACTCAAAGATGCCTATTTGTGGGTTTTTGGAGGTTGTGCACACTGCCATGCATGGTACAAACACAAGGCAGGCACAAAGCCCTCAAATTGGGTACAGAATTGTGCTGGTGATGTAGTTAATGGGAAAGAACAATGTTTCCAACGGGTACGCGTTACCCAAACTGAGTTTGATTGACGTCTATGCATCTCATTTGTGCCACCACTCAACACATACTAGCACTATGTGACATTTTAAGACCAATTCTGATACCTACAACACACGGTCACTTCTCACGACGTCAAGTCTCACAATGTCGATAGTCGGTTACACCCTTATCCCTCGGTGTTCAAGTCCCATGGTTGGGTGTGACCTCAAAACTCCCAGTCTTGTTAAAATGACCCAAATACAACATTAAATCAGAGTTGGCATGCTGGGGGCACATTTCATGGCTAAACTCGTACAATTATCGAGTTTTCATTCGATTTTTGCCCCTTTATGTCACTTAGAGGAGCAAAACTTGAAGCCATTTCAAAGTAACTCCCAGAACTGTCCTTGGCATGTTTTCCAGGACACATGGTGACACCCCGAGTCATTCCATCGACGAAGAAACCAAAATAAGTGGCATTTTAAAGGGATATACATTTTAAAGTTTAAGATAGACCCCTCTCTGGGGTTTAGCATTTAAGAAGGTGCATGCATTTTTTTAGAATGAGTTGTTAATACTCCATCAACTCAATACTCAAAGATGCCTATTTGTGGGTTTTTGGAGGTTGTGCACACTGCCATGCATGGTACAAACACAAGGCAGGCACAAAGTCCTCAAATTGGGTACAGAATTGTGCTGGTGATGTAGTTAATGGGAAAGAACAATGTTTCCAACGGGTACGCGTTACCCAAACTGAGTTTGATTGACGTCTATGCATCTCATTTGTGCCACCACTCAACACATGCTAGCACTATGTGACATTTTAAGACCAATTCTGATACCTACAACACACGGTCACTTCTCACGACGTCAAGTCTCACAATGTCGATAGTCGGTTACACCCTTATCCCTCGGTGTTCAAGTCCCATGGTTGGGTGTGACCTCAAAACTCCCAGTCTTGTTAAAATGACCCAAATACAACATTAAATCAGAGTTGGCATGCTGGGGGCACATTTCATGGCTAAACTCGTACAATTATCGAGTTTTCATTCGATTTTTGCCCCTTTATGTCACTTAGAGGAGCAAAACTTGAAGCCATTTCAAAGTAACTCCCAGCACTGTCCTTGGCATGTTTTCCAGGACACATGGTGACACCCCGAGTCATTCCATCGACGAAGAAACCAAAATAAGTGGCATTTTAAAGGGATATACATTTTAAAGTTTAAGATTGACCCCTCTCTAGGGTTTAGCATTTAAGAAGGTTCATGCATTTTTTTAGAATGAGTTGCTAATACTCCATCAAATCAATACTCAAAGATACATTAGAATTTTTTTTTTTTTTTTTTTTTTTTTTTTTTGCTTTACTTTTAAATATTTCATACTAAGTGCCAGAAATTTGGGGCACATTTTGAAATTTTTGAATTTCAGGAACGAAAATAATAATTTGAAAATTTAAAAAAAGTGAGAGAGTGGTCCAATCAAATCAACCGCCTCAACTGCCACTCACAGCCCACCTTGCCTTTAATTTCGGAACAGTTCCATTTGCAGAGTCCTTCAAGTAATTGACTCTGTGGTTGGCAGTTTCAATCAATTTTCTGAAACTGACGATTCTCTCTCTCTCTCTCTCTGTCTCTCTCTCCAGTTCGCAACTTTCCTCTTCATCTTCCCCATCTTCATCTTCTCCATCTTCATCTTTTCTCCTTCAATCAACATACAAAATCCATGGCGAAGAAGAAGATTATTCGAGAAAGACGATCCAAACAACAAGATCTTGCCGGTAACAAGATCGATAGCAACACTAGCAACACGGAAAGACAACGGAGTTCACAGGAGGGAAAGACAACGGAGCCCACGGATGAAATTGGTCTGAAGAATTTTGGAGATGGTCTCGATGCAATTCCATTATCAAGGGTTGATTTTGAAATGGCGGATGTTGAAGCAGACAAATTGAATAAATTGGCTGAGGCTGCTGCCTTAATTGAGAAGAGTACGAGTACAGAGGAAGAAGCCAGTACAGAGAAGAAGAAACTAAAGAAGAAAGAGAAAGCAAAGAAGGAAGAGCACGTTGAGGAAGTCCCTAGGAGATCGACCCGGAAACATCCAGCACCACCGAAGGCAGTGAAGAAACGAACAAATCAGAAGGCTTCTAAGCGCAAGAATGAAGATGTAGAGGTGAAGCATACTCCTGGATTTGACCTATTCCTGTAAGTAATCATTTTTTTTTAAATGTCCTTCTTTTTTATCATGTTGTTTAATGAATTAATAACTCCTTCTTAAAATCAAATTACATCACAAATTTTTTCTACCTTCTCACTTTGTCCTAAATTAATCTTTGTTAATTGTCATGTTTCACAATGCACTGTTATCCCATGTAACTTAATTGTTAATTCTGTAATCTCTGAAATTTGCATTTGCTTCTGTGTTATTTGAAGGTTTTACTTAAGTTTTTCAACTGTTTACTTATGACAGTAACCATCAAAAATCTACAATGGGATATAGAGGGAAGGATATGCCTCCCAAACTGATAGCACAGCAGTATAGAGTATTTCTCAACTTACCTGAGGATGAACAAAAAAGGTACGATCAGAAAGCGACGGAAGTCTCGAGTGATGAGGAGATTGATCTAAGCCAATACACTGTTCAGAAAAGAACAAATGATAATATCCAACCTGAGGCTGAAGAGCAACCGGAGGATGAGGAGGATGAGGAGGATGAGGAGGAGGAGGAGGAGGAGGATGAGGTCCAAGAGGAGGAACAGAATGACGATGACGAAGAATACAAACCCGTGGAGGATAAGAGCGATGATGATGAAGAAAATGAGGAGGATATGGAGGAGGATAGGGAGGAACAGAAGGAAGATGAGGTAAGTGACCAACCTGTGGAACAGAGGAGGGAAGATGATAGTGACGATGAAGCCCATCATGGCAATGCGATGAATGCGTACATAAGATTCAAGTAAGTTTCTTCCCTAATCAATCATCTCGTAAAATTTTGTTTCAATTGTGAAGCCAATGTCTACTATTCTGCACCCTCGTTCTAAACTATTAAAGTCCTTTTCTAAACAATTAACTGTTCAAACAACATAATGCATGTTATTACTTTAAAGTCTAATGACTTTATTTGATTTTAAATGTTTGAGGGTGTGTCTTATATGTTATGGATCTAGTACTTGGAATTGTAATTTAATTTTCTTTATTGTCTCATGATTGTTGTAGAAATGTTCAGACGCACAAGCTCAAGAAACAAGATCCTCGTTTGAAGATAACCGACGATGTCAAAAAGATGATAAACGATGAATGGAAAAGCCTGACAAAGTCCCAACAAGAACCCTATATCACAGCTGCCACCGAAGAAAGAGAGAAGAGGAAATCAGCTGGCACATTGAAGAGAGGACCAACCGGTGAGAAGGCCAAGAAGAAGAAGAAATCGGCTGCAGCCAAGTTGAAGGGCAAATCAAAGAAGAAGCTGAAGAACCCGAGGCGGTTCCAAAGCTTTATGAGCCTGCCCTCTGTTATCGCTCTCTTCGAAGATATGACAGATGAACAGCATTCATGGTTGACTGAAGTGGGGCTTGGAGGACTAAAGCACCTACAGATTTCAGAAACCCCTGAGATGTTCAACAAATTCCTCTACAACTCATTTGACACCGAGGGGTCCTTGACGGCTCACGGCCGGACTGTGGATGTAACCCCGGAAGTTGTCGGCTGGCTCCTTGGAGTAAAATGCACCGGAACAACTGAGTTTCCGGAGGTCCATCCAAAGGTTGTACAAGAAGTGGCACGCAAAATTGGCCTCGTCCAGGACAACACAAAGGTCGGTAAGTATGTTCCGTGGTTCTTGAAAAATAGGAACCTGTTCAATGATGAGTGGAAGCAGAGGGCTGTTTGTTTAATCTTGGGGGCCCTAGGGATGCCGATCGGGCGACAAGGAATCCGGTCTGGGCTGGCCAAACTTGTTGTAGATTTGGAGCACCTGAAAAAGGTGAACTGGGCGGAATTGTGGCTTGATCATCTGGTGAAACAAAATGTGAAGGCCCAGACTGGGGAAACCTTGCGAGGAAATGGTTGCGTGCTGATTCTTGTGGTAATAATTTAGCATTTTGTCATTTGTTTTATGATTTCTGTTTAATATGTTAATAGCTCCTTCTTAAGTTCTAATGTTGTGAGTATATTTTGTAGCTTCTGTACTTGGAAAAGTTTTGCCCCAAATTTCAACAAAATCCCAAGGAATGCAAAGACAAGAATGCAAGTCCCAGGTTGAAATTCTGGAAGACATCTGATGTTTCTAAGAGATGGAAGTATGTGTGTATGAATGAAAATGTGAGTAACCTTTTACATAAAACTTACAAATATGTTTTTATCAATTAACAACCTTATCTTAAATGTTAAACTTTATACTTCTGTTGTTCTTTGTAGTTGAAGTTGAAGAAAATGGATGAAGAGCCAACTACTGAGAAGGCTGTTGCACCAGCAATTCAATTAGTTCTCCCACCAGGGGACTATTTGAAGGATCTTTTGGGACAGCTGGCGCAGAATGCTGACCCGCAAACATTATTGGCCATGTTCGCGACTGCTAACAAGAGAAAGTCTGAGTTGGAGGAAGAGGAAGGAGGGGAAAAGAAGAAGGGAGGTGAAGAGGATAAACAAGAAGAACCTCCCAAGAAGAAGCAGAAGAAGAATCAGGATGAGGTTAGCTCTTCGATGGAGGTGGTCGAAGAAGTCAGATCTGACGATGACGATGAGGTAAGTGTATTAACTGTTTTAACTTTAGACTTGATGTCTCTGTTTCCAATTCTAACATTTTGTTGATTTATTAGGAGGAGGCATCCTTGGCTTCTTGGGTGGACCCAAGGAAAAACATTGATGGGTCTGTCCGGGGAAAGGCGCGGTGGATCATAAGGGGGTCGAATCGGGTGTCGCTTAAGAAGCAACAAAGCAATCCTGAGGAAATGACATGTCTGCCAGAGATGCCTAGCCTGGAAGATTGCTGGATCAACTTCTTTTTGTCTCACAAATATGAGCCTAAGTTCGATAGAAACCCTCGGGATCCCAAAATTCCACTAAGCTTGCGAGAGTAAGTGTTATTTACATTCAAATTTCCTAAATAAGCTGTACAAGACACAAATTTTGTTTTTACTTATGGTTTGATTTGTTATTATATCTGCAGTGAGTTGGTTATTAACATTGCTGATTATGAGAAGGTGACGAGGTATGCCGCGTGGCGCTTGAGGGATGGTAAATGGTTTGACAACGAAGTAAGTATTTCTTTTTGTTGATTTAACGTAGTTTCTTAACACATTCTCCCATCATCATCATAACACTTTTCTATTCACTTTTTAAACAATTAGGTCATCGATGCATATTTGCAATTGCTTCATCTGAAAGAAAGAAGCCGACCATTTGGTGGAATCCCTCGCATTTGGTACCTCGGAACATATTATGCCGTAAGTTCATTCCCTTTTCATTGGATAAAAACTCAATTTAAAATTCTTCCACAAAATAGCATCATTAATTTTAATTCTTGTTCAGCCAACGAAGGGTAATCGATATTTCCAAGTGTCCGATAAATACGGAGGAACGTGGGACGAGATGGGCTACGTAAGATTTACGATTTCTATCAATGCAATCTGCTTTATACATTCATATTTTGTTGAACTTATTTTATGTTGAATTGTTAATGAAATAGATTGCCCTGCCCATGAATGTACATCGAACCCACTGGTTCATGATGGTCATTTCCTTTGTCGACAAGGAAATATACGTCTTGGACTCGCTTTCTGGACATGGGTATAATGAGAGGGATGTGGCTAGAAAAGTTAATCAAATTCACCAGGTGCTATCCTCCTATCCAGAGTACCATGATGACATCACAAAGTGGGATGTGTGGTACATGAATGACGACGTTCCCCAACAACCAAACGGGTAAAAATCTTATTCATTAACTCCACCCATTATTTTCTTAAACTCACTATCTTATACATCACAACTGCATTCTATTTTAATCTCTCAGGTGGGATTGTGGCCCTTTTGTATGCTTCTTCATGACCCACTTGAGGGACCTGATTCCTAATCCAAAGAAGAACTTCTCTATTCAAGTGAAGCATCTGAGAATCTGGATAGGCAATGAAATGGCTAGATCAGACTACAACATCCACAAGGCCAAGATGTTTGAAGAGTTACTGAGCTTCAAGTCTATTGATGAGAATAATCATGAGTTTGAAAGGATGTACAATTTCACTTCTTTTCCTACTGTTCCATTGGAATCCGGGGCGAAGACGAGGAGGTCGGCGCGAAAGTCGCCGGGGAAGAATGGAAAAAAATGAGTTTGTCTGTTATGTTGTTTGGGAATTTGTAATATGAACAATGTTTATGTCATGGGTTGTATGTTTGAGATTGTATGTTATGAACAATGTTTCCCAATGATGATTAGGCAATGTTTGTTTGCTTATGATTTGATGACTTGTGTTGTTTTCTGAAAAATTGCTTGTGATTTTTTGTGAACACAAACTGTACATTTAAGGTGCATTTGGTGTTGGCCAACTACCCTCACCTACCAAAACTGAATTAATAAATGCACTACTACGTTATTAGGTACCAATTCTAAATTGTTAAGTACTCTATCTTAAAGTTAGATACCTGCATTTATATCAGCCAACCTACCCACTGCCCGCTTTTAATACAATCTCCAACCACACTCAACTAACTCTTTATTATTTCTCTTCACTCTCAGATCTCATCTGTTCTCCTTCTCTTTCACCCTTCTCTTCTTTCTCTCTAAGAAATGTCTCAACATAGTGTAAGCTCTTCACCCTCACCAAGCAATCCACCTTCATATTCAAGAGGAGATTCATCCCGGAGGTCAGGGTGTAGGCCTGGGCAGTGTTTCTGTGGCCGTTACCCGGTAAGTCGTACCGCACATACGCCCGGAAATGACGGACGCGTGTTTTGGAATTGTGCCAAGCCTAGAGGTCAACAATGCAACTATTTCTACTGGGAAGATGAATTTCCCAGTCCTTGCTGTGCTCCAGATCTCCAACAACTTCAGGAGGAGGTAACAACGTTGAGTAGGAGAGTCGTAGGGGCCGAGAATGCTTCCAAAGCCCAATCTTTTCATGTGAAACTGCTGTATGTTGTGATTTTTGTCATTCTCATCGTTTTAATTTCAAAGTAAGATAGTTTGCTTCTCTATTCTGTTGTGTTCAGTTAAGTGTGAGACTCGAAGGGGCCGAGAATGCTTCAAAAGCCCACTATTTTCGTGTGAAACTGTTGTATGTTGTGATTTTTGTCATTTTCAACATTTTAATTTCAATGTATGATAGTTTATCCTGTATTTAATTCTAATTCTGCTGTGATTAGTTAAGGATTAAAGTTTTGTTAACAATGATATCTCAGCTTTTATCTTAAATGAAAGTGTTAATATCTTAACTGATAAACTTACTAACTAAAGATTAATCAATGATATCCTCATGCAATCTTATTCAGCTTAGTTCATTCTATAGTGTTAACAATGCTATCTAGGTTAAAAAGGAATCTTCCTGGGACCACTTTTTTTGTCCCGTAGCTGGCCTCTGGGACCACTTTTTTCGTCCGGTAGCTGGCATTTTCGTAATAACCGGCTAGTACCGGCTTAGCCGGTTACCTTTGGGACGCACCAAAGTTTTTTCCTAGGGTTTCTCACAGTCTCCCAAATCCGCCCATCCCTCTCGTTCTCTCTCACTCACTGTATGAGTTCATCAGAATGGACACTGTTTGCGGCGACCATAATCCTCAACGTCGCGACTGGTCCAGTCTCGATTACGTTGTCGGAGATCAAATATTCAAAGGGTTACCTGTCTGCGATTTGCTCCGTTGCCGATGCGTCTGCACATCATGGCGCTTTGTTACCCAAACCCTCGTCAAATCTTCACCAGTGAATTCCTCTGTTTTGGTCCTCCCTAAGAGTTACCTTCCCCGGCAGCAGATCACCAATTCTGACGAAGAAAGCTGCAACTTTTTCATCCATAGAGAACCGGGTAGCCCGGCTCATTTGTGCTGTTTCTTTAACCCCGTAGCTTGCGAGTTGTATCCACTTGCCAAAGTGTATCCACTCGACGGTAAATACCTCATTGGATTATCAAAAGGGTGGGCTCTATTCAAAGGGCTTAATGATAATTTGGTCGTGTTCAATGCTCCCACAGGTATATGCATTCGAATACCTGGCTCTATAGTTCCTTCGTGTCCGATCAAGAAAGCTATTTTTTGGGGTGGTGACACCATTTTGAACCCCAGGAGCCATGGCATTGTGGCTATTACAGACACTTGGACTCATGATCTCTCTTTTTCCGCGATATGGGGATACAAAATGTCTAACTGCACCCTCCTTGATTTAAATGATCCTTGTGATGTTACATACTTTAATGGATTGGTGTATGCGGTTTCTAAGAACGGCTTTATTCAATCTTGGGATCCTAATCCAATTGTTGGTACGGTTTGGGGCTATAAACCTACTAAGGTAGAGCATTTCCTGCCAAACTTCAACGCCGGAAAGGAGTTGGCACTGGGTTGCGAGTTGCGGCTGGTTGATTCGTCGGGCGAGCTTTGGCTTGTTTCAAAACCAGGGTTTTGGACTCCAAGCAAAATTGGAGTCTACAAGCTGGATTTCAAGGAAAAGAAATGGGTCGACATGGACTCTTTGGGCGACCGGGTTGTGGTTTTGTGCAAGAATCAGAGTATTGCATTCTCACCTTTGAGCTCTTCAAAGTACAAGAGGAATTGTGTATATTTTGAAGACGATGACTATGAGGAACTTACAACAACTCATCGTAGCGTTTATGTTTACAACTTGGAGGATGGCTCCCTGTCAAAGAGTATTTTGGGAATGTTCTTATAAAACATGATCGGTACGTAGCTCGAACGCTTTAATGGTTACATATATTTATGTTTTCTCCTGCATTAATTTGGATTGTTCTTGTGAAGCTGGTTTTCTTGTTTTCATTCTGAGTACTAGGTCATTACAATGATAAGTCCCAAAATAAATGTATTTTGGGACTTATCATTGTAATGACCTAGTACTAGTTACCCCTCTCTCACATATCGCCTCGGCTTTTCTACGGTCTCAGGGTTGTGGTTTTGTGCAAGGGTCAGTTTATTTCATTATTGTCTATTAAACCTTAGGGCATGTTTGATGCAGGGATAAAGAAGGGGTACAGTAATAATAATAATATAAGTATGGGGTAATAACTGGTGTTTGGTGCAGGGATAATTTAAAGGGGGATTCAATCCCCCCTTAATATCTTTACCCCTAACATGCCTAAAATCTAATCCCACCATGTAGGTGGTATTGAATATTAAAGTCTTAATACCCCTATTTATACTGGTGCAAATAAACATGTTACATAATCCTCCCTATATAATTAATACTCCCGTAATATCAATACACCATATAATACTGTAGGACCCCTTGTACTCCCATTTTTTCAATCCCGGCATCAAACGTGCCCTTAAAGTACAAGAATAATTGTGTATATTTTTAAGTCAACCACCAGATGGCAAGGAGTGTTCATGTCATCTACGTTTACAACTTGGAGGCTGGTTATGTGTCCAAAACTCTTATGCGCATCACTTGAATCTTCACGAGTCTTCCTGATAGAGCTTGAGGTTTGTTTATTTTCCAACACGATAGATCGTTGCATTGTGTCTTTGGTTAGTACTAACATTTGTGTTCGTTTGCAATAATTAAAACTTTCTTGTAGGTGATTAAGAATATTTACGGGAGGTTGTTCCTTTTGACTGATTCATCTGAGTGAGCTTTGGCTTGCTTCTAATTAATAAAACAAGGCTTAAATACTTAATGCATACCACCAGTATAGTGAAACTAACACATTGCAACCCCCCACTTCTAGAATAGGCTTATTGCAACCCACAATTTCAATAAATCATACTTATTGCTGGTAAACAATTAATCCCAACACCACCATATATTGAGGGTAAATGTGGCAGTACACATATACCTAATAAAATAAAAATGAAAAGAAAGAAGATGAAGATAAGAATGAAGAAGATTAGAAGAAACAAATGAAAGGGATCTCATGATTTTATTTCTCTTCATCATATATGTCGCCTCTCTCTCTCTCTCTCTCTCTCTCTCTATCTCTCTCTCTCTCGTGATTTGAGGAATCGAGACGTGGAAGCGTAAAGATGGTCTCCCCCTTGTCAATCTTCTCCCCCTTTCGACCATCTCCCCATTTTCTCTAATTTGTATCTGGTTTGGGAGTGTCAATGGGTTGTTGGTTTTTTCGACTGAGGCTCTTTTTTGGTTCGCCTAATCTTGGGGGGAGGTTAGTATCTGCAATGAGTTTCAAGAGCTTTTTTTTCTTCAAGTCAAAAGGGCGACTCAGAGTTTCAATTACAAGATTGGCAAAGGGGGATTCATGTGACTGCAACGGAGGGTTTGGTAAAGGGGTTTGATAGGATGACGAAGGTTTACAAGAATTCGCGAGTTGTGGCTACAGGTAGAGGTTAGGCTCGCCAGAATCGAGGAGCCAGCTAGCGGTGGTGGTGGATTAGTTCGCCGAAATCTGCGAGTATGGCGGAGATGGTGAATGCTACAGTGGTGTTCATATTTTTAAGGGGTGGATCGTTTTACCCCTCAATAAATTGGATATGTTTGTCAACTAATGGAGTATTCTGTCAAATAATTTGTACGAGTTGCAATAGGTATGATTTATTAAAATTGGGGGATGCAATAAGCCTATTTTAGAAGTGGGGCTTGCAATGTGTTAGTTTCGCTATATTGGAGGTATGCATTAAGTAATTAAGCCATAAAACAAATACAAGCATGTCCTGAACGAGAAATTTTTGTTTGCTTTTAGTGTAAAGGCTTGATTACTTAATGCCTACCCATTATTCCAAAACTAACACATTGCAACCCCCTCTTCTAAAATGGGCTTATTTGTATTAGACCCTACATGTTGAAACTGGTAAAATAATCCGTCCAAACCCCATCCAAATAAAGAGGGTACATTTGTCAATACGTAAAAATAAGTTTATAATATAAAAAATAAATGTAAAACAAAACTAAAAGGAAAAAGTAAGACGGACGACAAAGGGTTGAAGAAGATAGGAACATAGGAAGATGAGAGGGAGGTTGTATGTTTCTCTGCTACTCTCCCTCGTGTCTCTATTGCTCTCCATCTGGTAAGCTATCTTCTTTCTTTCTATGTCGCCCCCTCTCCCCGTTGATCTTATGTATCTCCCTCTGTCTTCGCTCCCTCTATCTCCATTCGATTCAGATATGGTTTGGGTTCCTCGCCCTCCCTCTCCATGGATCTGCTTTTTCTTCCCAATAAATTGATTCTCATGGAATTGATTTCGAATTTCGTCGATTTTTGGATTGTTTGATCTTTGTCGAATTTGGCCTGGAGATGGAGATGAGGTTATGACCGGGAAAAACAATATGCAGTGGGTTTGTAAGGCAAGATTTTGACTTTTTGTATATCGATTTCTCGACTCAATATTTCTCCCTCGATTCCTACTCTCTTTTATAAGCGTCGTTTTAATGTTTTTAATGCTTGGTGGGAGTCGAATATCGCCGGGATTTGTGTTTGGTTGGATTGATGTGAGTTGTAGATCGCAGGAATCAGGGTTTTGTTCGCCGGAATCTGGATTGTGTGGCGGTGATGGTGGCGGCAGCGGTATTGATTTTGACTCAGTGTTCATTGTTCATACATAAATGGGATAGAAAAATTTACCCCTTACTAAAAGGACATGATAGTCAACTAACGGTTTACTCCGTTAAGAATGGGACATAATTATTTTACCAGTTTTAATAAGTAGGGTTTATTGCAAATGGAGAATGTAATGAGCCCATTTTAGGAGTGGGGTTGTAATGTGTTAGTTTTGATATAATGGGGGTATGCATAAAGTAATTAAGTCTAGAGTAAATGACGTGTCCTTGCTCTAACCATACATCACAGAACACGTATTGAAGAAAGAGAATGAGTGGCACACAAAAGAAAGTTGACTCTTACATGTTCCTGACGTGTCCTGTGATGTACTGATTAGAGTACCATGTATCATTTGCTCTTGGAGCAAGCAATAAATACTCGTCCCGAAGAGACTGCTAAAGATAGCATGTCATGAAGAGTCTGCTAAAGACACTCCCACATTTCTCCATCCCAAAGAAATTGTTTCTCATATGAATTTTCAAATTTCAAAATTTTCACTTCCCAAATAAAGGTACATCTAGAAATTAGTGCATTGGAACAAAACAGTATCAATCAAAAGAGATTAACTTTACTTGGCTTCATGGTTGAAACTTGAGACCTAAGAGTTTGCTCCCCTTGAGGTCTTCAAACTGCATGATGACAATTAATTCTGGGGGCTTGGTGTCACGTGGATTTATTCGAGGTGCGGGCAAGTTGCCCCAGACACTACGATTATCTCAAAAAGATATTCTTTTTATATTAATCAACATTTTATTTGTTTTTGCTTTGGGGATTAGTATAATGCTTCTCTCCTCTCTTCTCATCTTTATTGACATGTTCTTGCTGTCAACTATTTTTTACGGTGATTTCTAGCAGTTTCTTTACCCGAGAATGCAGAATTTCCTCTCTTAGAAGAGGGTCAGTGACTATTAAAGTGAACAGGCGGGGTATTGGCGGCCTTGTTAAAGATTGTACTGGGCAGTGGATTGCATGCTTCTCTTGTTCTGTACTACTAGTTGCTTAAAGTTGTGTTATTATTGAAGCTTATGATTTGCTTGCTGGTCTTCACCTTGTTATACATCTACATTTGAATCATGTTGCTGTGTCCCACTCTGATCATATTGCTGCGCAGGTTGACAATTGCAGGTTGTTGAGGATTCATTTCCACCTTCAGCTGGAGCATAAACACAATAACAGCAACAGGGCTGCTGATTGTCTTTCCAAGGATGCTGTGACGGATATTAACTCTAGTGGTTCTTTTCTTATTTCTTCTTTTGATCCAAACTTTTCTGAACAATGTTGGTTGTTTTCTCCTCCCCAGATTGTGGGAGCTGTTTTGATGGAGGATATACGGGGTGTTTCCTCTCCCTAAACTTGAATCCTCCCCAGTGGTTTAAGTGCATCCAGTTAATAAAAAAGCGACTATTACATTGGTTTTCGCTAACTTTTAAATGACAGTGATTTCTGCGAATTGGTGACATGTACTCGATTTATAAATTGTACAATCCTCATACAAGAGATTGATGATTTTGTTGTAATGTCTGTATGTGTTTTTTTTTTTTTTTTTTTTTTTTTTTTTTTTTTTTTTTTTGTGTGTGTGAAAGGTAATTGGAAATCAAGGAAAGATGATAGATTTTTTTTGGATAGTCACTTAACCCCAAAAAGTATATATTACTACCATGCCGTCACGTTCTTCCTACTTAGACTTTTTCACCGGTAACCATGTCCCTTTAACTCGGTGATTTGGATAGCAAAATGATGAAATATGTTGGTAATCTTTTCACTTTTTGCTCCGCAATACAATGAAAATATTATCAAATTCTTGCATCGTCTTGATAATCTAATTTCCTGGGTGACCCTGATAGATAGTGATAAAATATATAGTAGCAAGAACCCGGTTGAACCGAGATAGTAGTGTTTTACATATTTTAGTTTCCTGCTGTTAATTTCTTTTTTTCAGTGATGAAATGTAAATTCACATTTTAAGGTTCCAAAAAACAAAGTTGGCCAAATGTATCCCTGGTAGTACCCAGAGTTTGAACTTAGACTGGATACTCATGCTTTCAATTGAAGCAATCAAGTACCATATCATTCATTTTGTTGCAAGCAGGTACCCTCTGTTCACTTTTCATCTTGGATGAAATTTGATAAAATGCAATTTTACCATTACCAGATGAAGTAAGTATTTACCCAAACTTTATTTTCATTGCAAATAAGTACCCTTGATTAAATTTCTCCTTTCTTAGACCAAAATTTATGAATAGACAATTTGACCCTTAATTCTCACCCCTAAATTTGGCTAAGTTAGTCTATCTGAAACCCTAGTTCAGTTGAGTTGTCTACGACACTAAATTAGAAATTTTACATTTCTTCTGGTCAATCACTCAATTCTTGAAATAGGACATGACATCATGTCTCTGTGACAGTTTCATAACATATGAGAATTGTTTCTATCTGGACTTAAAACTGACGAACCAGGCTAGAGTAGGGACTGAAATGCAAATTAGTCTAATTGAGGGTACTTAAACTTGAGACTTACTAGACAATTTGGAGACTTAGTAACTCATGAGACTGGCCTACTAGGCGTAACTTGGTGGTTCATGAACATATAGGGTCTGTACCAATAAGACTGGGACTTTCGGGCCAAGATAGACCTTATGGGCTAGACCGTTAGCAAGATACTTGTGCATGTATCATACCTCACTAATGAAGACATGTACTAATAAGTATTTACACACTTGTATGCGTAGAGGTTGTCGGGATAAACAATCAGCATCGCTGGTCAGGAGTACTAGGCAGGCTATCAGGTAAGCATATGAATGCTTATGTTTTAGTGTTGGACTAGATATATGTGTGTATCTATGTGTAAGAGGTGGAATTTTCATGGAATAATTAAAAGGCATATCATGTGCATCTATATATTCACATAGAACATGTGAGTATGGGTATTGTTCATGCTGGTCTTGAAAACTTGTTTAAGAATTAATTCATTTTATCCTAAACCTCTATATTGTCATTAGAGTCTCCGGACGTGTAACTGTAGCGGTGGCAGACACTCATGGACCCTGTCTACATGCTTTTGAGTCGGTTCATTGCTAGCTCCCGACTGTAGGCAACTAGTACAACTCTCTTGGACTGACGATCCGCTAGGGGTATGCACACTTAATGTCTAGTTTGTCTTAACGGAATAATGGGTACATGAATGGGGAACTGAATAAGGAATTTTCGTAACTGTGTTTAACAGATAATTATAATTACTGGTATACCATTCTCTTTACTATTTGATGTGATCGGGACATATATATGCTTTACAAGCACATGTTATACGTATTCAAAACCGTATACATTTATTTCCTCATGAAGTCTACTTTGTTAATTATAAATTGATGGTGTGACGTCACTGCCTTTTATACTTGGCATGTGAGAACGCGGGAGACTGGAAAGTAGGCCATCACTTAGAAGTTGTCACATCGGTATTTGCAAGCTACAGTAGTAAGTTTCTTTTAAGTTTCAGTTTCTCTAATTTTATCATGTAACAGAACCGTTGGGATTATACTCCTTGCTGAGCATTTCTTTTCTTAGCGGAGGACATATCCGAAGAGTCTGAGAGATCCAAGTGTAGTTCTCCAGCACTCTAGGATTGGGGTGTTCCACTACTCCCTGTTAAACGATGCCGGATAACAACTATTTCATCTATCTCTCGATCGTGCAATGTTGCATAACAATTAACTGTGTCTCCTCTCGGTTCTCCATCTCCAACTGATGTGCTCTAATTTCCTAACGGTATTTTAGTCACCAGTCCTCTCACTTCTCGACTCCTTGACGAAACCTCTAATACAACTGAATTTAGTCACACATGGCTACTGATACTCACTTCACATCTCGGTTCAATAATAATGTCAAGCATGAGCAATGGCAATGTCGTAGTAAATAGCGAGTAGTTCAACTTTTAATGACGAAGAAGCTCCATGCTGAGCACATAAAGGTATAAGAAGATGTCTGCTCCATAAACTTGTAAGTTTCTATCATTCTCGGCTGGGAGCTGATCTTGAAGGAGATTTGATGATAAATGGTATAGAGGAACTCGAGGGGGGGGGGGCGCTAGACGTGTTGACACCCATTTCTTAGCCCAAGCCTGAGTTGTGTCGACGCTGCCCAAGCCCAGCCCAATAGCATTGACACCCTGTCCAAACTCAAATTCGTACAAATTAATTTGGGTTCATGCTGGATTCGGACTAGTACATGACACTTACTAACTTTCTTAATCACAATAGCATAATAAATTATACGTGAAAAAAAAATCAACTAGTTCAAGAACAAAAATATGATTAAAAAACACCGCAAATAATCAAAAGAAAATATGGGTAGTTGTATGCCCCAGTATATTGTCTTTTTTATTTCTTCTATGTATTGAAATCTCTACTACAAAAAAGAGTGAAACACCTATTTTGGCTAACCACTAAAAGTATTTTTTCACTTGAAGTGTTTCCGACATTTTACAACATCTCAAAAGTACCCTTGAATTAATTTTTTAAACTAATTGACCAATCTAATTATCTATCTGTTCTTTTTTGCATTACTGAAGTTATCTGTATCTTTTTCTTATTGCAATTACTATTTTAATATACTCCTCAATTTTAGTTTCATAGGCAGTTAAAAAAGAATCCAATGCATAATACAAACTACAAAGTACTAAAATAAGAGTATGATTGAAATATCCAACCACGCTCATAAGTTGATAAGAACTTAATTTTGTCCAGTGTTCGTCGAAAGTGGGCGAAACCAAGCAACGATAACAATTTTGAATATGGTTGTGGTGGCCTTCTTGAAATGTAGGAAGAATTCCGTAATAGTAAAAAAGTCTAGAGAGCAATAGTTTTGGGGATTCACCGTCACCAAGCCCGCTACTTCCCATGAGTGGACAAAGAAAAATTGAAGTATCTGGATGTTTGTTTGAGAGAACAAGAGAAAAAATTTGAAAGGGAGAGTGATTATTATTATTATTATTATTATTATTATTATTATTATTATTATTATTATTATTATTATTATTATTATTATTATTATTATTATTATTATGCTTGATGATACAGTGTATTAACACTTTCTTGAGACGAGTAAGTATTAATATCTTTTAAAGAGACCCCCCATCAATTACGAGGATGTAAAGTGCAATCATACAAAAGTACGGGGTAGTCGTGTGTCATTATAGTTAAACACAAGGGTGCATTGTGTCTTTCACCCCATTAATAAATGGGGGTTAGGGTTTTCACAATCCCTGCCTTTCCTCTCGTTCTCTCTCACTCACTGTGAGCGAGAAACCAGATTTTCATAATCCCTAAATTCTGATGAAAGGTTTCATCAGAATGGGCACTGATACAGGCGATCAGAATAGTCACAGTCGGGATTGGTCCAGTCTCGCTTACGATCTCATAGACCACATATTCAGAAGGTACTTACCTTTCTCGGATTTGCTCCGTTGCCGAAACGTCTGCACATCATGGCGCTATGTTTCCCACACCATCGTCAAATCTTCCACACTGAATTCCCCCGTTTTGGCTCTCCCCAAGCGTTACGTTTCCCAGCAGATCATCTCTTCCTATGAAGAAACCTCCTACTTATTCTTGGATGACGATCTTTGTGATCCGACTAGGTGGTGCAGTTTCTTTAACCCTGTAGCTTGCGAATTGTATCCACTCAGCGAAAAATCAAAACAGCTACTAGAAGACAGGTCCTTCCTTGGAACATCAAAAGGGTGGGCTTTATTCAAACGAAATGTTGTTGATGATTTGGTCATGTTCAATGCTCCAACCGGCACGTGCATTCGAATGCCTTGCTCCCGAATTGCTTCGATATGTATCAATAAAGCTGTTTTGTGGGGTGGTGACCCAATTTGGGACATCAAGAGCCTTGGCATTGTGGCTATTACAGATATTTGCGATATCTCTTTTGCGGCCATACGGGGAGACAAAAGCTTTCACTATACCCTCCCTTATATACATCCTTATGATGTTATATACTTTAATGGATTGGTGTATGGGGTTTTTGGCAAGGGCGTTATTCAAGCTTGGGATTGTAATCATGTTATCGGTAGCTTTGGGGAACTTACTCCTACTAAGGTAGAGCATTACCTGCCGAGCTTCAATCCCGGAAAGGAGTTGGCTTTGGGTTCCCAGTTGCGTTTGGTTGATTTGTCAGGCGAGCTATGGCTTGTTTCAAAACCAGGATTTCGAATTGCCAGCAAACTTGGAGTCTACAAGCTCGATTTCAAGGAAAGGAAATGGGTCGATATGGACTCATTGGGCGACTTGGTTGTAGTTTTGTACAAGAATCAGAGTATCGCGTTCTCACCATTGGGCCATTCAAAGTACAAGAGGAATTGTGTATATTTTGAAGACTATGAGACATTTTCTTCTCCTTGTTGCATGTATGCTTACAACTTGGAGGATGGCTCCATCGCAAAGTTTCATTTGTGAATGCTCTTATAAAGCATGATTGGTACGTAGCACAAACATGGTAGTAGTTACATACTTGCATATATTTATGTTTTCTCCTGCAGTAATTTGAATTATTCTCGTGAAGCTGGTTTTCTTGTTACCTTTCTGTTTGGGACTTATTCTAATGACCCTTACTAGTTACCCTTCTCTCATATTCGGGCTCAGCTTTTCTACAGACCTCCGGAGACCGAGTTGTACAAGGGTCAGTCCATTTCTTTCTTGCCTATGGACCCTTTAAAATACAAGAAGAGTTCTGTATGTTTTGATGACCACGACTGGATAGGAACAAGGGCTCATTTCATCTACGTTTACGATCTGTGAAAGAATGTGAATGTTCTTGAGTGTTCTGGATAGAGTCTGAGTTTTGTTTTTCTTCAACATGATTGATTGCTCCATTTGATTTTTTGTTAGGTCCTTCTATGTTAGTTTGCAGTAACTAAATTTTTTGGAAGGCGATTAAGAATATTTACGGAAGCTGGAAGGGCATTCTTTTTGTTTCCTTTGAGTTGAACAGTTTTCTTATAGAATGCTTTTTTTTCTGGTTGTGTGTTTCTTTTGCATATGGGACAAACCATATTAGAGACCTAATATTAGTTTACTTTATTTCCAGTTAAGGGGTGATTCCCTACGATTCCAAGACGTGCGGTGATGATGCGGTTGGAACCGAGTGTCTTGAATTGAGTCAGGCAAAAGACAACCCTGGTCTATATCATGAGTTGACAGTCAATCATATAAGTTGCATATTTGATTTATAGCTATGGCTTGCTTCTAAACTGTGGTTTGTGATTAAAAATATTCTTTGGGTTCTCAAGCTCCTATTCAAACAATTGTTGCTTCTTAATCACAATGTTGAATCACTAGCAAACGAGCTTTGCTTTTGTGTAGAAATCTCCAGTGCTTTTCATTCTAGCCTCAGGAGCTTTGATTTTGTGTAGGAATCATGTTTATTTTGAGGTTATGAGGACTATATGAAAAGGTCATCTGTTATATATGCTTTTTGTAGAACTTGAAGGATGGTTCTGTTAATTCCAAAACTAAACAAGGTTAATTTGTCAAGAACTTGAAAGTTTCTTGAAGGTGATTGGTGGATGACATGCGTTTGATCATATATTAAAAGAGAAATTCCAATAAATGTATACAATTATATTAATCATACAAAGACAAGCCTGCCGTTAAGGATGAAACCAACTAATACATGGCTAAAGGCTTGAGAATCTACTATGGAATAAGAATAAAAAACAGCAGGACTATAGAGCCAGATATGTACAGTATATATTTAAATATGACACCAAAGAGGGTTCAGAGACAAGTGAAGCACATACAAATGGCTCCTTTGCTAAGTCCTTACGCTACCTCCGATTACTAAACTGAACAAAAGGCGAGATTGGTTGTCTCATGATGAAATATTAGTGTAACTTCGCGTGGCTCTCATGTGGATGCATAGAATGAAGATCAACGAGACTGTGAAAATAGTAATACAATGGAAGTGTAAAACATGATCAATGGCAATGTCTTAGTAAATAGCGAGTGGACATATGTTTTTACAACGTTGGTTGTTAAAGTTCCTGTTATCATGTTATATGGCTGAAATTTATTTGGTCCACGTGGGAAACAAAACTAGAACTTGTCTATTTAAATTGAAACTAATTTAAAATGTAATTAAGAAATTGGCTGTTTGAATTAATAATAATGAACTAATTTCAATTAGTATCAATTCTAATAGTCATTGATACTAATTTCAATTAGTATCAATTCTAATAGTAATGAACTAATTTCAATTAGTATCACATCTGTACTGATGTATCTTTTAGTTGGGCTATTTTATGCCCCAATAGCTTGTACCAATTATGGGCTCAGGACTATGCCCAATAATAATAAAAGTACAGGCTTTTGTTCAAAAAAAATGTTCAAATTTTACTTGCCATATGGGCCGACAAATTTCAGCCACATAACAAGGCAACAAGAGCTCCTGCAACCAATGTGTAAGAAAATGCGTGTTAGTTATAACTTTTTATGACGAAGAAGGTCAATCCTGAGCACGGAAAGGTATAGAAGGTCTCTACTCATGAAAAGAGAGACCATTGTGACTCTTAAAGGGGAAAACGACATCCATGCTCCATCAACTTGCAAGCTGCTATCATTCTCTGTTGGGAGCAGATGTTGAAGGACATCTGCTGGGCGCTAATGAGAAATGTAATGTATCTTATCGTAGGACATAAAATTTCCCTCCACGTCTGAGTGGTGAGCCACCAGAGCAAGGTGAAATATTCGGATATAGATCTAGACAAGATAGTGATATGGTGGTGAAGTATATAGAAAACAACATTGAGATATTGAAATAAAATAAAAGATAGTGATATGGAGGTGATTTCAATTTAACTCCAGATGTGTAAGCCAATATAGTCCTAACGAGAAAAAACTTTACTCTGTTTTGACCTAGTTCTCCGAGACACTCGAAGCTAACAGGAGGTGATCCTCTGGTTCCTAGTTCTACACGAAACCCTAAACAGATGTTCGATGCAGAACGATAACCAGGAAACGACGGAAAAGTTAAGATCGACAATGGAGGAAGTACATGGAACTCCATACACGGCGGAAGGCAGGCGAAGTTTTTTCGACGACGAATACTATGCAGAGGCGTTGAAACCCTTCGAACACAGCCTTCTCGGCACTTTCTTGATCCCTGAAAGGATGAAATCCTGGGCTATGAAGATTCTTTTCAGGCGGATTTGGATGGAGGGAGACAAAGTCAAGATCATCGAGCCAAAACCAAACAGATTTGTTTTCAGCTTCCCCGGCCATGAATCGAAGGAGCGAGTCTTAGCGGGTGGCCCCTGGGTGTTTGATGGCAATAAACTCTTACTACAACCCTGGGATGCTAGTTTGAGGGAGGAAAAAGCAGTTTTTGCCAGTATGGATGTATGGGTCCAACTGGTAAGTTTACCATCGTTTCTGTTTGGAACTGAAGACACGAGAAAGATTGCTAGCAAGCTGGGTCCGGTTATTAACACATACAGCCGCATCATGTCAGGCAAATATGGAGATTATATTCGATTCCGTGTCAAAATCTCAGCGGAAAAGCCATTACTTAGGGGCGGATTCATCAATGTCAGGGGTGAAAGAAGATGGGTTGATTACAAGTATGAAAGAGTTCCCAATGTCTGCTCATGGTGTGGTATGATGAATCACTATAGTAGAGATTGTGGAGCAATTTCCGTTGAAGCCAAACAAACATCCACTCCACGGTACGGTAACTGGCTCACCTACAAGCCACCTCCTAGGAAGAAGTTGCCTGCGAAAGAACCAGCTGATCCCCCTAAGGATGACGAGGGAAACCTCCCAAGTAATGAAGATTTGATCTCCTCGGAAGGTTCAGAAACTGACTTGGGGTCGGAAGAGGAGACAACGAATTCCGAGATGGAGGTTGAAGATGGTACTAAAGAAGACCTGACATCGGGCCGAGGTATACAGATTCATGATAATCCATTGGGGGAAGAGGTTGCGAAGAACGATGATGCCAAAAGCACGACAGCAGACAAAAGAAAAGGGGTCAGGCTTGACTCCGAGGCCAAGCGAAGACAATCTGTGAGTTCGGGGAGTGTGAGAAATCCGATAACACCAAGGAAGCCAAAGGGCAAAAGGAAAAGCAGTGAACCGGCACCTAACAGTCCTTCCTCGGACCCAAAAATCCCAAGGGCCCGTAGAACAAAGGGGGAAAACAAATAAGTGTCAATTGGAACAAAGATAACCAACAACCCGGTTTTCGATACACGGATTCCAACAATGGAAGTGGGCGCCGAAAAGACCCTGAATGTGAGATTGGCACTGTCTGCTAAGCAGCACTGCCAGGCACAATGAGTCTCCTAAGTTGGAACGTTCGGGGGCTTGGGAATCGCCGAAACGTTCTCTCTCTTTGCGACCTTGTTAGGAGGCGCAAACCCGCTTTAATTTTTGTTATGTAAACGAGATTGTATGCAAAGGATATGGAAGCTATTCGTCTCAGGCTGGGATTCGCAAACGGCTTCTATGTCGATTGCGACGATCGGACAGGTGGTTTGGGTATGTTATGGTCAGCTGAGATTTCTTTCTCTTTGATTAAATACTCAAAATTTCATATCCATGGCTGGGCTTGTTGGCTTGGGTCATCGGATAACTGGGTCCTTTCGGGTTTGTACGGTGATCCAGTTCGTAGAGAACGGAAGCATTCTTGGAAATTGTTAAGGCGTTTGAATCCAAGAGTCCATCCGTGGTGCGTAGTTGGCGAATTCAACGCCATTTCCTCCCACGTCGACAAGGAAGGTGGAAGAGTAGTCACTTTCAGACATACGGAGGATTTTCAGCGAGTTATTAGCCATCTACAGTTACGAGACTTAGGTTTCTTTGGTAACAAATTCACATAGGCAAATAATAGGCCTGACGAGGGCTCTATTCGAGAAAGGATTGATCGTGTTTTAGCTATGGATAGTTGGATAAACAAGTTTGGTAGGGGGCGGGTAAACCATCTTATTGCTGACACGTCAGATCATCTTCCGATTGAGTTGAGTGCAGACTCAAAGGAGGCAGCCCGAATTCATATTAAATGCCGTTTTACTTTGAAACGGTGTGGTTGAGGAAAGTTAGTTGCAAAGGAGTGGTAGAAGATAGATGGAAATCAGCTGATGACATCCCTCCTAAACTCGATACAGTGGCTAGAAATCTATCGAAGTGGAACAAGGTAGTCTTCGGTTCGATTAAAGGGAAGCTTCGGAAGTTGCGTGAGAAAGTATCAGCTCTCGGCAGTGGACAGCAAACTACTGCTGTGTTTGCCGAAACAAAATTTGCAAGGATGAGATTGCAAGAACTCTTGCGGATGAGGAAGTCCTTTGGCGTCAACGTTCGCGTATGCTTTGGTTAAAATATGGAGACAACAACACAAAGTACTTTCATCGCAAACCAAGTAAAAGGAGGGCTAGAAACACAATAAAAGGTATTGAGAAAAACAATGGGGAGTGGACTGATGATGACCAAGAGATCGTGAGCACACTAACGGAGTACTTCTTTGAAATTTTTAAGAGTGGGAACCCACAACGAGGGGATATGGAGCTGCTTATTAGCCCGGTTGAAGAGCTCCTAAAAGGTGAGGATCGGGCGTACCTGGAGAGCCAATTCACTGAAGATGAGATCCTGCAGGCTCTCAAAGGTATGGCCCCTGAAAAGTCCCCGGGTCCGGACGGCTTCCCTCCTCTTTTCTATCAGAAGTTTTGGCCAGAGATTGGTAAGGATGTCACAGAAATCTGTTTGAAAGTACTGAGTGAAGGAGGTGACGTGAGTGCTTTCAACCATACCCTTATTACTCTTATTCCAAAGGTCAAACAGGTACGCAAAGTCTCTGATTTACGGCCAATATCTTTATGCTCCACAGTTTATAAAATTATCACGAAGGCGCTTGCCAACCGCTTAAAAACTGTTTTACATTATACTATCTCTGAAAATCAGAGTGCTTTTGTGCCGGGGCGGCTCATCGGTGATAATATTTTGGCTGCGTTTGAGTTGATGCACACAATAAAAAGGCATAAAGGCCGGGTGGGAAGTGTTGCTTTAAAACTCGATATGAGTAAAGCTTACGACCGGGTGGAGTGGGATTACTTGAGAGCAATCATGGAACGTATGGGCTTTGGATTCAAGTGGATCAATGTGGTTATGAACTGTATTTCTTCGGCCTCGTACAGCGTATTAGTAAATGGCATAATCGAAGGTCACATAGTTCCGGAACGGGGCTTGCGGCAAGGCTGCCCCCTCTCTCCATATCTCTTTTGGTCAGCGAAAATTTATCTATAAGCGTGACATCTCTGGTACAAGAGGGTTCTATATCGAGCTTGGGCGCTTCCCGAGGTGGACCTGTAGTTTCGCATCTTTTCTTCGCCGACGATAGCTTGATTGTTACGAAAGCGACGACAGGAGAACTGGTCAATCTTTTACAATTGTTCCATTCTTATGAGAAAGCCTCTGGTCAAAATCTTAATTATCAAAAATGTGATGTAGTTTTCTCTAACAATGTGAGCAACCTTGATCAGCAATGTTTTACAGGTCTTCTTGGAGTTCAAAGGGTGGACCAACATGATTGCTATTTGGGATTACCGTCCTCGTTTGGAAGACATAAATATGCAAACTTTCAAAGAATTATTGAACGGGTCAGCGTTAATCTCAAAGGTTGGAAGGAGAAAACTCTCTCGGTGGCGGGGAAGGAGATACTGATAAAAGCGATAGCACAAGCAATCTATAACTATGCTCTGAGTTGCTTTTTACTACCGAAAAGAGTCTGTGATGATATTGAGAAGCTGATTAGAGATTTCTGGTGGGGAGACACAACGGAGAAAAGAAAGACACATTGGGTGAATTGGGATGCGATGAAGGAAGAAAAACATAGGGGGGTCTCGGGTTCAGAGATTTACATAGCTTCAATCTCGCGATGCTCGCGAAGCAAGCTTGGAGACTTATTCAGCAGCCTAACAGTCTCCTTAGGCGTCTCCTTAAACACAAGTACTTTGCCAACAGTACTATTCTGGACATCAAAGTTGCTGACTCAAACAGCTATGCCTTCAAAGGAATCTTGGCGGCCAGAGACCTTCTCTCGTGTGGACTCATGTGGCGTGTTGGTGATGGCACCCAAATAAACCCGTTCCACGACAGGTGGCTCCCACGTCCGAACAGTTACAAGGTAATCACCCCTGCCCCCGAGGTAGTTACTCTAAAAGTCTCTGACTTTATCCAAGAGGGAGCGTGGAATGAAAGGAAGCTTATAAATCACTTGTGGGATATGAACGTCAAGAGATTATGAAAGTTCCAATATCAGCTGCAGGAACTCAAGACACTCTCTATTGGCAGTACTCAGATACGGGAGTGTATACGGTGACCACAGGATACAAACTTCATAGGGAGATTTCAACGGAACTAACAGAGAGCTCCTCGGGTCTTAACCAGGTATGGTTAACAAACATCTGGAAGTTGAAGCTGCCGCGGAAAGTTTTATTCACGGTTTGGCGTCTATGGAAGGAATCTCTCCCGGTGGCAACAAGATTATGCAGACCTGGGTTACATGTCCCTTCGAGTTGTTGTCTATGCCACGACGACTCTGAAACGGAGTCCCATTTATTCATCAACTGCCCCTGGGTGAATTCGGTTTGGCAAGCTGTCTTGGGTAGAAATTCAACGGAAGCTCCTTCACAAATGCTAAAGATTGGATCGAAAATATTTTCACAAAAGAAACCCTTCAGTATAGACAGAGGCGGGTAGTAGGAGTTTGGGTACTTTAGTATATCCGAAACTCAATCCGATTCAGAGGTGAAGTATACACCCCTGAGGGCGCTATAGACAAATTTTTTCATCAGCTGAATTGGTTCACTGATTCCAGGAATGGACTTACACACGCAGCTGAAGCTACGAAGTCGTTGGGGACTGTACGTTGGATTAAACCCCCGGAACGTTGGGTAAAACTCAACTGTGATGCAACAAAATTACAAGAACAGAGACTTGCAGGCTTGGGGTGCGTCCTTCGCGACTCAGAGGGTTTTTTTTGTCGCTGGAAAGCACAGTGGAACCCAGTACCATCAATCGGTGCTATTATTGGAGCTCAGAGCAGTGGCTATGGGGTTAGCAATGGCTTGTGATGCAGGGTGTGCGAGGATAGAAGTGGAGTCAGATTGTGCTGTCAAGTTGCTTCAAAGACAACAACAAGGCAAGATTGAGGTTGAAGTCTGCGAGGACATTGCGGAAGAGCTTGAGAGATGAAAACTTTTGTTACACGCTTTCACGGAGACTATGTTTTCACATGTAGGTCGTACAGGAAATGAGGCTGCACACTTATTTGCACGTAGGTCCCTTCAGTCCCGGTCCCCTCTACTCTACACGGAGAAACCCGATTGGGTTAGTCATGTACTTGTTTCTGATTTAGAGCCGTTGGGCGTCTAATTGAAATATTTTTCCTCACAAAAAAATATAGTCCTAATGATAGCTCGCCTTGAGTGTTCTTAGAAAATAGAAGCATGTTGCAATAACTCGAATCAAAGACTAGGACATTCGGGCAGAGTAACAAGCTAGGAAGGCAATAAAACAAATTTGCAGCAGTTCGGGATGTTCTAGTGCTCGCACGAGTAGCAATCAGCTCGCATGAGATCTAGCAATGATTTCTGGAGGTAGTTAACATCATTGCTAGTGAACCACGATAATTCTTGTGTTCTCGGTCTTATTTTCTTTGTATTTATATGTTCTTGCTAGATACCCTCAGGTCATAACAAACTGGTATCAGAGACATGTCACACGATCTAGGTGGAGTCAGGGTTCACAACTTGGTAGAATTCCAGAGCTAGACTTTCGCGATTCATGTCCGGACATGCTATCCGGAGTTAGGGTTTCTAGATTCGTTCAAGAACGATGTCTGGCTCAATAGTCCAGATCGATCCGTTCAGGAGGAGAAACATCTTCAGTTCGTTGGCCTCTGAAAAAGGGAGCGCATGTAGACCCACCATCTAAAAGCCCTTGAAAGGGCTATCCTGGATCCTGTCATGGAGCAATCTGGCGCCCAACTGGTTTTTGGGGTGTAACATGTTGTGCATGTGCATCTCGCGTTCTTGCGATTCTGGTGTTCTGACGCAATCTAGTTCTGGGCTTCTGGCTCATTTCTTGGTTGACCTTTCAAAAGATCATGTTCCACTCGATTAACATGTATGTTCTTTTGCAATTACAAAAAAAAATTCCTAAAGGAGATTAGAATAGTTTCTTGTGGTTGTTCTTCTTGTTTACTTCTGATGTTCATAGTTTTCTTGAAGCTTGTTTCATTCTTTTGGAGACTAACCATTTTAAATACCAGCTCACTCCGTTTCCTTTATCTCGTATCTGGGGTTGGCTTTTCTAGGACCACAAGACGTGAGGTTATTATGATGGGGTTGTTTTTTTAATTAGGGTTTGGAATTAAAACGATATGTTGTTGTTCACAAACAAAAATAATAACCACACAAAGGTTCTGAATGTAAATTTTGTGATATATTATGGTGATGTAAAAACAATAGCGCCCCAAACGTGCAATTTACCATTCTTCACGTAAAATTTCAGAATCCTGGATTAGGGTTCTTACGAAATCCCATAATACTAATCGCTATGCATCTCTCTCTGGCTCTGTGTATGAGTTGATCAGAATGGACACTGATAGCGGCGACCAGAATTGTCACAGTCGTGATTGGTCTAGTCTCGGTTACGATCTCACAGATCACATATTCAGAAACTACTTGCCTTTCACCGATTTGCTTTCCCGTTGCCGTTACGTCTGCACATCATGGCGCTTTGTTTCCGACACCATCGTCTCACCTTCCCGAGTGAATTCCCCTGTTTTGGTCCTCCCGAAGCATTGGCTTCCCCAGCAAATCATCTCTTCCTATGAAGAAAGCTGCTACTTCTTTGAAAAATTTTATTTTAAGTATTCTCAGTTGTACTGTTTCTTTAACCCTGTTGCTTTCGAATTGTACCCACTCAGTGACAAATCAAAGGAGCTATTCAAAGAGAGTTACTTCCGTGGATCATCAAAAGGGTGGGCTTACTTCGATGGGGATGTTGATTCGCTGCTGTTCAATGCTCCCACCGGTATATGCATTCGAATGCCTTACTCTGTATTTGCTTCGTATGGGATCGAGAAAGTTATTTTTTGGGGTGGTGACCCAATTTTGGAGACCGAGAGCAAAAACAGTAGCCATGGCATTGTGGCTATCACATCAGGTTTTCGTAAATTTATCTCTTTTGCCGCAATACTGGGAGACAAAATGATTAAGTATACCTTCCGAGATTTATATCCTTGTGAAGATGTTTTATGCTTTAATAGATCAGTGTATGGGGTTTTCGGGAAGGGCTTTATTCAAGCCTGGGATTTTAATCAAATTATCGGTAGGTTTGGGGGCTTTACTCCTACTAAGGTAGAGCGTTACCAGCCAAGCTTCAACCCGGGAAAGGAATTGACGTTGGATCACAAGTTGCGTTTGGTTGATTTGTCAGGTGAGCTATGGCTTGTTTCAAAATTATCAAAACCAACATTTGGCCCTGTGAGCAAAATTGGAGTCTACAAGCTGGATTTCAAGGAAAGGAAATGGGCCGACATGGACTCATTGGGTGACTGGGTTGTGGTTTTGTACGAGTGTCATCAGAGTATTGCATTCTCACCTTTGGGCCCTTCAAAGTACAAGAGGAATTGTGTGTATATTCAAGACGATCATGGACCTCCTTGCTTCTATGTTTACAACTTGGAGGATGGCTCCATCACAAAAGGTTCTTTATGAATGCTCTTATAAAGCATGATTGGTACGTAGCACGAACATGAAAGTAGTTACACATATATATGTTGTCTCATGCAGTAAATTGAATTATTCTCGTGAATCTGGTTTTCTTGTTAGTATCGTTGTAATGTCCTAGTACTAGTTACCTTTCTCTCATGTATGGGCTCACCTTTTCTACTGACCTCCGAGAGACCGAGTTGTCCAAGGGTCAGTCCATTTCTTTCTTGCATATGGACCGTTTAAAATACAAGAAGAGTTGTGTATGTTTTGAAGACCGCGGCAGAATGGCAACAAGGGTGTCATTTCATCTACGTTCACAACCTGTTAAAGAATGTGAATGTTCTTGAGTCTTCTGATAGAGCTTGAGTTTTGTTTTTCTTCAACGTGATTGATTGCTGCATGTGGTTTTTTGTTAGGACCTTTTTTTTTTTTTGCAGTAACTACATTTTCTTGAAGGCGATTAAGAAAACATACTGAAGGGCGGTATTTTTTTGTTTCAGTTTGAGTTGAATAGTTTTCTTATAGAATGTTTTTTTTCTGGGTGTACGTTTCTTTTGCATTTGTGACTAACCATATTAGAGAAGTAATATTAGTTTCCCTTACCTCCATATAAGGGATTGGCTTTGCTACAATTCCAAGACGTGCGAGTATGATGTGGTTGGATCTGAGCGGCTAGAATCGGGTGGCCAAAGACAAACCTAGTATCATGAGTTGACAGCCAATCATATAAGTTGCGTTGGCAGCGAGTTTAATTGATGGTTTGGTGATTATCCGGTAATGATTTATGGTTTTGTTGAATTTTAGATATTCGGGTGGAGTTTGAGGAGGTTCCTGATTTTTGGAAGGTGTTGTATTGGCTGGAAACTATGGCGTTGTTAGTTGGGTTCGTGTTGAAGATGGTTGTCAGAATCTGGGGCGTGGCGGAGGATCAGGCGGTGATGGGGCAGGGATGGTGGTTGTAGTGTTTGATATGGTGGTTATTATACTCATAGTGTTCTTATTAGTACAAAGATGACTATTTTGTCCTCACAAAGTATGACATACATGTCAACTAACGGAATATTCTGTAACGGGGCTAAAGGAATTTTTCTCTCAGTTTCAATAAGCTAGTATTGCAAATGGGGGTTGCAATCAGCTAATTTTAAAAGTGGGGATTGCAACCAGCCAATTTCACTATACGCGGGGGGGGGGGGGGGGGGGGGGGGGGGGGGGGGGGGGGGGGCATGCAATCATAAATTAAGCCTAAAATGATTCCCTGAGTTTGGAAGCTGGATTTTAAACAATTGTTGCTTCTTAATCATATTGTGGAATCACTGGCAGGGGAGTTTTGATTTTGTGTAGAAATTACCAGTGCTATCTCCTCTAGCATACAGTAGTGTTCATTTTCAGGATACGAGGACTATATAAGAAGACCGTTTAAACTTTGTAATCCGTTCAATTAGCACCACATAGTTTAATAATCTTTGTCAAGTTAATCATAGTAGGGATGGTCTGTATACAATTGTTTAGAAAGGGGGTTATTATGAATTCTCCCTAGGATTCAAGGAGTTCCTACAAGTTTATTTCTTTCACTCGTTTAAACTTTGTAATCCGTTCAATTATCACCTGGTGTTCTTTGATGAGTATGTGTGTGTGTGTGTGTGTATCCATTGATTTTGAGACTTCGAGTTATTAAGTTCTCGCTTGCAAGTTGTCTCAAACCCAACTTCCATAGGATTTGTGCTTAAAATGCACGTGTCCAGAAGGGTAACCCTTTTTTGAAATATATGTGGCACTAATGTTCTGATGCATTAAGTCTTTGCCGAGTTCTGTTAATGTATGTGTAATGCAGTAATTCTTTGTTGATGTGATATCGAAATGCTTTTGTATGTTGTTGCTCTTTTCAATCAAGTTCTAAGTATGCACTTGTATGTTTTTTGCAGATTGAAGCTGAAAGGAGTTGTTGTTGCAGTTGAAGCTGCTGCTGCTGAATCTGCATTCAGGAAACAACTATTATTATAGAACTTTGCTACTTTTGGAACTTGTATCTAAATTTGTAGCTTTTGAAACTTCACACTTGATGGAATTGTCGTCTCGTAGTTGTTCCTTTGAAATTTTGATGGAATTGTCACCTGATGGATTTGCGACTCGTAGTTGTTTCTGCCAGATTTTTATATGCAGTTTCTGTTATTAATTTAGTGTTTTTGCAGGAAGTTTTTTGTATGAGATAGCAACTGCTAGTGGCGTTGGTGGGTAGTATGGTGACAGTAATGAACAGTTGGCGGTAAAATATGTCAGTGGCTTAGTGTTGCTGAACTTGTTACAGCTATCTTAATAAGTGTGTTTGGTTTGACATCTAAATGGGCGGGCATGGGTTTGTATGGACCCATCATAGCCCGCCCATTTGGCTCATGAATGTTAGGCAGGCAGTGCGCGCTGGGCTGGCTCATGCTTGAACCCGTTTTTAAACAGGCACAACCCGCCCAACCCGCCCGTTTGACAGCCCTGGACATGCCTGTCAGGAAGGATGCAACCAACTAATACATCAGAAGAGGCTAAAAGGCTTGAGTTACTAATGAGTTACCACGTAACCAAAGCAGCAAGATACGGGGACTTCAATGAACCAAGAGGGGGTGAAGGTGTCTTTTTACCCTTTACGGAATTCACAAACCATCCTTCAAGTTCTATGAAAAGCATGTAACACACTGCCTTTTCATATAGTCCTCGTATTCTGAAGATAAACACTATTTCTGCTGTTTGTTAAATGCTCCTGAGGCTAGAATGAAAAGTACTGGTAATTTGTACACAAAAGCAAAGCTCGCTTGCCAGCAATTCCACTTTATGATTAAGAAGCAACAATTGTTTAAAATCGAGCTTGCAAACCCAAAGAATCATTTTAATCGCAAACCCCAGTTTAAAAGCAAGGCATAGCTCGCTAGACGCATAAATCAAATATGCAACTTATATGATTGACTGTCTCTACTCATGATATTGGCCAGGTTTGTTTTTGGCCTGACTCAATTGTAGCCGCTCAATTCCAACCACATCATAATCGCACGTCTTCGAATCGTAGCTAAGCAATGCCTTACAAGGAGATAAGGGAAACTAATATTACGTCTCTAATATGATTAGTCCCAGATGCAAAAGAAACACGCCCAGAAAAAGTATTCTATAAGGGATTATTCAACTGAAAAGGAAACAAAAAGACTGCCCTTTCAAAAAATGTAGTTACTGCAAACGAACATAAAAGGGCCTAAAAAAAACCAAATGTACAATCAATGATGTTGAAGAAATACAAACCCACATTCTTTCACATGTTGTAAACGTAGATGAAATGACACCCTTGTTGCCTGGTTCTTGAATAAAACCACAACCCAGGTGCCCAATGAGTCCATATCGACCCATTTCCTTTCCTTGAAATCCATCTTGTAGACTCCAATTTTGCTTCGAGTCTGAAACCCTGATTTTGAAACAATCCATAGCTCGCCTGACGAATCAACCAAACGCAGCTGGGGACCCAATGCCAACTCCTTTCCAGGGTTAAAGCTTGGCAGATGATGCTCTACTTTAGTAGGAGTAAAGCCCCAAAAGCTACCGGTAACTTGATTAGAATCCCAAGCTAGAATAAAGCCCTTCCTTAAAACCGCATACAACAATCCATTAAAGTATATAACATCATGAGGATATAAATCATGGAGGGTATAGTTAAACATTTTGTCTTCCCATATTGCGGCAAAAGAGATAACACGATGCCACCTATCTGTATGAGCCACAATGCAAAGGCTATTGTTTTTCCTCTTGGTGTCCAAAATAGGGTCACCACCCCACAAAACAGCTTTCTTGATCCGTTTCAAATGAATTATGGAGCAAGGCATTCGAATGCACGTACCCGTGGGAGCATTGTACAGCAGCAAATCAACAACCCCTTGGAATAAGGCCCACCCTTTCGATGATCCAATGATCCATCTCCCTTTGAGTAGCTGTTTTGATTTGTCGCTGAGTGGATACAATTTGCACGCTACAGGGTTGAAAAAGCAGCAAAACTCAAAGGAATCGTTTTGAAAGAAGTAGTTGTTACGCAGAGTATAATGGATAATGGAAGAAAGATAACAGGACTTGAGGTATGATGAACGTTTTCTTTAAGGGTTAAATCGCCCGCGCTATGCTGCCCGGTTCAGGCGATTCCCTTCCAGGATACAATAACGTTGGTCTTACAGTCAGCAATTTGAAAACGTTCTGTAGAATTCTCTTGCGAAACTGTGATTGAAACTGAATAATAATTTTCTGGATGTTTGGTTTATTCATAGTCCACGAAAGAACATGAATGAAGAGGTGTGTTTGTTCATGACAATTGTGACTGTTTATAACAATACATCCTTTCACCAACCAAAAATAACCGCCAGAAAATATAAAAACAAAAAAACAGTTATTGTTTAAACTAACTCACGCCACATGCGCACCTTTTCTTGGACTAAGAGCCTAGGTGCGCCACTTAAAGCGCCACATTGCGCGTGTGCGAGTTGTAGATGATAACCACTCTTATATGGTAACTCAATTAAATATTATTAATGAGTTTCTATATATAAAGTGCACAATAACTCTATTTTCTAAGATGTGGGACAAATTGGTTCGAACTTTAACAAGCGATCTTCAACAGTAGCAGCTTTCTTGGTCGGAAGAGATGGTCTGGGGAAGGTAACGCTTAGGGAGGACCAAAACAGGGGAATTCACTGGGGACGATTTGACAAGGGTTTGGGTAACAAAGCGCCATGATGTGCAGACGTGTCGGCAACGGAGCAAATCGGAGGAAGTTAAGTACCTTTTGAATATGTGATCTGCGAGATCGTAACCAAGACTCGACCAATTGCGACAGTGACGGTTCTTGTCACCACAAACAGTAACCATTCCGACGAAGTCAAGTAGAGAGTGAGAACGAGGGAGAGAGAGGAACGGGTTTTGAGGGATTTTGATAGCTGACTGCACAATCTTACGGCAAGAAAGGTGACATACTCGTTTGGGCATACAGTTATCACAAAATGTTACGTTTGTTAATATAATGATGGGTTACAGATACTTTCACCCCCTCTAGTTTCACTAAAGGACACTTTCACCCCTTCAAAGTGCCCAACTTCAAAAAATGTACTCCCCATGTTCCAGGGCCAATATTCAATTCCCCGGCAGCAGTTGATAAAGAAAAAGTGGATGTCGGATTCAGGGTGGTGCCTTTTGCAAGGGTCGAGGATAAAGGAATCAAAATGAAGGAAAGGGATACACCAATGAAGTCCACGTAACAAGAATGCATCAATACCAAAAATGAGCATTCATACCAGAATTTGATTTTCTTAAGTTTGATGGGCTTAACTTGTACTTCTTTGTACATCCCTTGAAAGATATGCAGTAGACTATTGTGTGTTCTTTGTATTTTGAAGGTTAAGCAAGACAAAAGCGTGATAGAGATTCCGAGTCCTTCGAACGGTTGAGTTAAAGGTCATTTCTGGCATTATTGGCATAGAGATTCTCAGATTGTCTTCAAGGAAGTGTTATCATAGAGTTTAACAAGTTGGTATAAACGTGTACTGTGGAAGAATATCAAAGAAAGTTTGAACAAATTGGAGCCAGGGGTGTACGCAATTCACAAGCGGAGTGAGATGTACTATGTGCATAGTTTCTTAAGTGGATTGAAGGAAGAAAGTAGGGGTGATGTTGAAATGAATTTCCCTAAAACCAAGAAACAAGTGAGAGAGCTTGCAAGAATGAGGGAGAATATACAATGCAAAACCACCAAGACTTAACAGTTCAACAGCAATAAGTACAGCTCAAGTTTAGGGATGAGTTACAAAACCCAAGACAATATAACTAACACTTATACAAGAATGTCAGTCGAGAAGATTTCAGCAAAAGAAATGCAAGCTAAATGAGGTAAAAAAATTGTGCTACTATTGTGATGAAAAGTTCTCTCCTTGTCACAGATGCAAAATATAACAGTTGTACATGATTTTTGGTACAAACCAAGATGAAGAAGTTCAAGAAAACTTAACAAAATCTGAGGGAGAAGGAGATATTGACCTCAGTTAAACAACTCAATAAATACAAATTTATGTGCATGCTTTATCTGGAAATGTGACACATGGAACACTCAAACTTCTAGGCAAGGCGAAGATGGCAATGGTGACCATTTTAATTGATACATGGAGTACTCACAACTTCTTGGACCCCATGACAACCATGAAATTGGACTTAATACTCACCAAGCTCCTGATTTGAGGGTCAATGTGTTTTATGGACGTGAGATAGTGAGTTTTGGGTTATGCAAGCGGTTACGTACATATTATGGTTGGTGACCACACTATTGTTATTGATGTCATGCTGCTACTGTGCTGTACTTGGATGGAGTGATCTTGTTTTGGGAGTTCAGTGGCTCAAAGAGATAAGTCATTTCTCCATACTATTGTTATTGATGTCATGCTGCGACACAAACGCCTACACCTGTTGAAGGATTGAACATAAGTAATTCAACAACTGTTTCGAATAAAGCCAACCCGTCTGTTGATCCGGCGAAAGAATTCTCTTTTAGCAGCTCTCCGTTGTTGGTTGATTTTGTATAGTTCGTTGATTACACGGTTGAAGAAGCAAAGTAATGGGACAGGTATTGAACTGGCAACTTCAAAGAAGAAATCGTAGTCTTCTTCTCCAAAGAGAAAATCTTAGATTTATGCTATAGAGAATATACTGCAAACTACGCAAGAAGTTACACTAGTCAATGTTTCTGGGTTGCCACTGATCCAGTCATATTGCTAAAGTATAAATACTCAATTTCTAAGTTGAGAAATCAATACTCTGGCTGCTTAGTGATTCAAGATCAACCTGTTTTCCTTCTTTTGAAATCCTGATTGGGAACAAGAAACGATTGTCATAATGAACCCGTAATTTGGAAACATCACCATCATAACCTCAAAATTTTGGGATTAGGGGAAACGAATATCAGGCATTTCAAATGGCTCATGAAACAATTCAAATCAAAATTAAGCAATAAAACTGACTCAAAAACCATTCTAATCACCGTCAAGAAAATTGAAGTCATTGCAAAACAACATAAATATCCCGAAGATCTAACAAAAAACATGATAACAATCAATCATGTTCAACAAAAACCAAGGTGGACTCACAAGTTGTTCTTCATAAAAGACTTTTTCCACAGAACCATCTTCCAAGTTGTAAACGCAGATACCCAAGCGGGGACTGGGTGATGCAGTAGTCTCATTGCGGTCTTCAAAATAAACACATTTCTTCTTGTAGTCTGAAGGGTCCAGATGCAAGAATGAAAGACACTGACTCTTGGACAAGAACACAGCCCGGTCTCCCAAAGAGTCCATGTCCACCCATTTCTTTTCCTTGAAATCTATCTTATAGTCTCCGATTTTGCTATACACCCAAAACCCAAATTTCCTGAGGAATCAACCAAATGCAACTGATCACAATCATATAACTCCTTTCCCGGGTTAAAGCTCGGTTGGTAACAATTCTCTAATACCTTCTTAGGATTACTATCCCAGCCGAAATTGGAGATTTGGTTAAAATCCCAAGCTTGAATAGTACCCTTTTCGAAAAAGCATATAACAATCCATCAAAACATATAACATCATAAGAATAAACAATCTCTGGGTCAGTATAGATATATGATCACGTCCTGCTGTCTCCCAATTGAGCATAATAGAGACCATAAAACCTGCTATAACACATAGCCACACCAATGCCATGGCTATTTTCTCTCTTCCTCATCATATCCAAAATTGGGTCTCCCACAAGTACTGCTTTCTTGATGATTTCCCCATATAGTGGCGTTTCCGGGCAACGGATGGCTGTGCCAGTAGGAGCATTAAACACCCTCGAATATCGCCCACCCGTTTGATGATCCGATGAAAACCCTCCATTTGAGCAGCTCTTTTGACTTCTCACTGAGTGGACAACTCGTAGGTTGCAGGGTTAAAGAAAAAATAGAGTTGAAAGATGGAAGAGCTGCTTACAGAGCCGTGTTGGAAGAAGTACGAGCTGCTTTCAGAGAGGTGACTGGGAAGGTAATGTTTGGGAAGAACCAGAAATGGGGATTTGACGGGGAAACAGAACACCATGATCTGCAGACGTTCCTGCAAGAGATCAAGTCGGAGGTGGTTGGTAACTTCTTGAATATGTATACCTGTAAGATCACAATTTAAACTAGACCAATCCGGACCAGTATTCTTCTCACAACAGCTTACAGTAGTGTCCATCTATGTAATACACAGAGGGGACAACCAAAGATCTCAATGTGAAGAAACCCTAATCTCAACTATATTCATATGGTGGGGTACAATCGTATCATCCATATGGAAGGAAGGGAAGGTAATTAAATATTTTACCTAGGGCTAGGAGTTCCCTCCCTAGGGTTTCATAGCTATTGATACCACATACCAAGGAGTGTTCTGTCATCTTCTTTCAGATATGGTCAAGATTCTCAATGACATGTCTATAAATTACTCTACAACACCGTAAAAAATTTACCAAATTCTTGAATTGTTTTGTTAACTAAATCAGCGGATCAAAATGATAAAGAAAAGTCAACTTGGAAGAATCTGGAGAAACAGAGTAGTGCGCAATAATTTGGAAACAATGATACAAAAAAGTCAACTGTGAAGAATCTAGAGGAAGAGTAGTGCGCAATAATTTGGAAACAATAGGGACCCAAACGTGCAAGTTACACTTCCTCACCTAAAATTATGCGGCCACTTCCAAAATTGGAGGAGCGGCCACTTCCAAAATAGGGACCCAAACGTGCAAGTTACACTTCCTCACCTAAGATTACAGAGTGTAATAACTCTCTAATTCCAGATGTGTAAGACGATTCCGTCCAAACGATATCGCACCTTCAATGGTTTTTGAAAATCACGGAAAAAGAATAAGGGTTAACTGCATTCTAACCCAATGTGGTTAGGGGTGGTGTAAAAGAGACCCCTGGGATCTTAACTAAGGCAAAAACTTTGTTGCGTCCCTATGGTAACCGGCTAAGCCGGTACTAGCCGGTTATTACGAAAATGCCAGCTACCGGACGAAAAAAGTAGTCCCAGAGGCCAGCTACGGGACAAAAAAAGTGGTCCCAGGAAGATTCCTTTTTAACCTAGATAGTATTGTTAACACTATAGAATGAACTAAGCTGAATAAGATAACACAGTGATATCTTTGATTAATCTTTAGTTAGTGTGTTTAACAGTTATGACATTAACCCTTTCATTTAAGATAAACTCGGAGATATCACTGTTAACAAAAATTGAATCCTTAACTAATCACAGCAGAATTAGAATTAAATACAGGATAAACTATCATACATTGAAATTAAAATGTTGAAAATGACAAAAATCACAACATACAACAGTTTCACACGAAAATAGTGGGCTTTTGAAGCATTCTCGGCCCCTTCGAGTCTCACACTTAACTGAACACAACAGAATAGAGAAGGAAACTATCTTAATTCAAAATTAAAACAATGAGAATGACAAAAATCACAAAGTACAGCCGTTTCACATGAAAAGAGTGGGCTTTGGAAGCATTCTTGGCCCCTACGAGTCTCCTACTCAACGTTGTTACCTCCTCCTGAAGTTGTTGGATATATGGAGCAGAGCACGGACTGGGAAATTCATCTTCCCAGTAGAAATAGTTGCATTGTTGACCTCTAGGCTTGGCACAAGTCCAAAACACGCGTACATCATTTTCGGGCGTATGGGCGGTACGACTTACAGGGTATCGGCCACAGTAGCACTGCCCAGGCCTAGACCCTGACCTCCGGGATGCATCTCCTCTTGAATATGAAGGTGGGTTTCTTGGTGAGGGTGAAGATCTTACACTAGGTTGAGACATTTGTTAGAGAGAAAGAAGATAAGGGTGAAAGAGAAGGAGAACTGATGAGATCCGAGAGTGAAGAGAGAAATAAAGAGTTAGTTGAGAGTGGTTGGAGATAGTATAAAGAGCGGGCAGTGGGTAGGTTGGTTGATATAAATGCAGGTATCTACAGTTAAGATAGAGACCTCAACACTTTAGAATGGATAAATAATAACCCAGTAGTGCATTTATTAATTAAGTTTTGGTAGGTGAGGGTAGTTGGCCAACACCAAATGCACGTTAAATAAATTTAACTGTACAGTTTGTGTTCACAAAAAAGCACAAGCAATTTTTCAGAAAACAACACAAACCATCAAATAATAAGCAAAAAAACATTGGCTCATCAACGTTGGAAAACATTGTTCATAACATACATTCTCCCAAACAACCCACAACATTAACTGACATAAATATTTTTCATGTTACAAAACCCCCCAACAACATAACACAATTTCACTTTTTTCCCTTCTTCCCAGCCGACTTCCTCGGCGACTTCCTCGACGACTTTCCCGAATTTCATAAAACCGTAGAAACAGTGTCAAATTTTTGGTACATGTTCTGGAACTCATAGAAATTCTCTTGAACAGACTTCAATTTCATCAACTCCTTAAAAACTGGGCAAAGTGTTGGTTGTAATCTGATCTAGCAATTTCATTAGCAACCCAGATTCTGAGTTGCTCCACTTGGACATCGAAATTTTTCTTTGTAGTTGGAATCAAATCCCTCAAGTGGGTCATTGAAAAGCAGACATGGGGGAAACAATCATACCTGATAGGTTAAACCAGAATACAGTTTCAATACATACGATAGTAATTTTAACAAATTAGTAATAACTTCTAATGAATTAGATTATTACCCGTTCGGTTGTTGGGGAATCTGTTTCATTAACAAGTCAAAATAAAATAAGTTCAACAAAGTATGAAAGTATAAATCAACTTGTATTGATAGAAATCGTGAAACTTACGTATCCCATCTCGCTCCACGTTCCTCCAAACTGATCAAAAACTTTGAAAAATATAAGACCATCCGTGGGCTGAACAAGAATTACAATTAAAGATTCTATTTTGTAGATTATTTTAAATTGAGTGATATTATCAAATGACAATGGAATGAACTTACGGCATAAACTGTACCGAGGTACCATATCACCAACAGATTGTTGTACTCAACTTGAGGACTTTGTGCCTCTCTTTGGTTTGTCTCATGCGTGGCAATGTGCAAAAGCTCAAAAAACCCACATATTGACATCTTTGTGTATTGATTTTACTGAGTATTAAGAACTCATTCTAAACTTCTGACTTTACCTTCCAAAATGCTAAACCCTAGAGAGAGTTCTATCTTATTATTTAAGATATATATCCCAATAAAATACCATTTATTTTGGTTTCTTCATCGATTGAATGACTCAGGGTGTCACCATGTGTCATTAACAACATACCAATAGCAAGTGTGGGAGTTACTTTGAACTTACTTTAATTTATCTTCCTCTACGTTACCTATAAGTACCCAAAATGAATAAATACTCGATCATTGTACTTGTTCAGCCATGAAACATGCCTCATTCAAGCTAAATATGATTTAACGTTCTAATTGTGTCATTTGAACGAGCCCGGGAGTTTTGAAGTGCACCCAACTATGGGACTTGAACAACGAGGGATAGGGTGTAACCCCTATCGACATCGTGAGATGTAACGTTGTGAAAGATCACAATGCGTTGTAAGTCCCATAATTGGTCTTAATAAGCCATATATTGTTAATATGTATTGAAAGGTGGCACACATGAGATGCATATACATCAATCAAACTCAATTTGTGTAACGCGTACCCATCGGAAATATTGTTCTTTCCCCTTAACTACATCACCAACAGAATGTTGTACTCAATTTGAGGACTTTCTGCCTCCCTTTGGTTTGTCTCATGCGTGGCAATGTGCAAAAGCTCCAAAAACCCACATATAGGCATCTTTGTGTATTGATTTTACCGAGTATTAAGAACTCATTCTAAACTTCTGACCTTACCTTCCAAAATGTTAAACCCTAGAGAGAGTTCTTTCTTATTATTTAAGATATATATCCCTGTAAAATACCATTTATTTTGGTTTCTTCATCGATTGAATGACTCAGGGTGTCACCATGTGTCCTGAACAACATACCAATAGCAAGTGTGGGAGTTACTTTGAACTTACTTTAATTTATCTTCCTCTACGTTCCCTATAAGTACCCAAAATGAATAAATACTCAATCATTGTACTTGTTCAGCCATGAAATATGCCTCATTCAAGCTAAATATGATTTAACGTTCTAATTTGTCATTTGAACGAGCCCGGGAGTTTTGAAGTGACACCCAACTATGAGACTTGAACAACGAGGGATAGGGTGTAACCGACTATCGACATCGTGGGAAGTAACGTTGTGAAAAATCACAATGCGTTGTAAGTCCCATAATTGGTCTTAATAAGCCATATAGTGTTAATATGTGTTGAATGGTGGCACACCTGTGATGCATATACATGAATCAAACTCAATTTTTGTAATGCGTACCCATTGGAAACATTAATCTTTCCCATTAACTACATTACCAACAGAATGTTGTACTCAATTTGAAGACTTTGTGCCTCCCTTTGGTTTGTCTCATGCGTGGCAATGTGCAAAAGCTCAAAAAACCCACATATTGACATCTTTGTGTATTGATTTTACTGAGTATTAAGAACTCATTCTAAATTTCTGACTTTACCTTCCAAAATGCTAAACCCTAGAGAGAGTTCTATCTTATTATTTAAGATATATATCCCAGTAAAATACCATTTATTTTGGTTTCTTCATCGATTGAATGACTCAGGGTGTCACCATGTGTCATTAACAACATACCAATAGCAAGTGTGGGAGTTACTTTGAACTTACTTTGATTTATCTTCCTCTACGTTACCTATAAGTACCCAAAATGAATAAATACTCGATCATTGTACTTTTTCAGCCATGAAATATGCCTCATTCAAGCTAAATATGATTTAACGTTCTAATTTTGTCATTTAAACGAGCCCGGGAGTTTTGAAGTGACACCCAACTATGGGACTTGAACAACGAGGGATAGGGTGTAACCGACTATCGACATCGTGGGAAGTAACGTTGTGAAAAATCACAATGCGTTGTACGTCACATAATTGGTCTTAATAAGCCATAAATTTTTAATATGTATTGAATGGTGGCACACCTGTGATGCATATACATGAATCAAACTCAATTTTTGTAATGTGTACCCATTGTAAACATTAATCTTTCCCATTAACTACATCACCAACAGAATGTTGTACTCAATTTGAAGACTTTGTGCCTCCCTTTGGTTTGTATCATGCGTGGCAATGTGCAAAAGCTCAAAAAACCCACATATTGGCATCTTTGTGTATTGATTTTACTGAGTATTAAGAACTCATTCTAAACTTCTGACTTTACCTTCCAAAATGCTAAACCCTAGAGAGAGTTCTATCTTATTATTTAAGATATATATATCCCAGTAAAATACCATTTATTTTGGTTTCTTCATCGATTGAATGACTCAGGGTGTCACCATGTGTCCTGAACAACATAACAATAGCAAGTGTGGGATTTAATTTGAAATTACTTTAATTTGTCTTCCTCTAAGTTGCCTGAAAAGACCCTAAATGAATGAAAACTCGATCATTGTGCTTGTTCAGCCATGAAATATGCCTCATTCAAGCCAAATATGATTTAATGTTCTAATTGTGTCACTTTAACGAAAACGGGAGTTTTGAGGTGACACCCAACTCTGGGACTTGAACAACGAGGGATAGGGTGTAACCGACTATCGACATCATGAGACGTAACGTTGTGAAAAATCACAATGCGTTGTAAGTCTCATAATTGGTCTTAATAAGCCATATAGTGTCAATATGTGTTGAATGGTGGCACACATGATATTCATAGACATCAATCAAACTTAATTTGTGTAACACATACCCATTGGAAACATTGTTCTTCCCATTAACTACATCACCAACATAATGTTGTACTAAATTTGAGGACTTTGTGCCTCCATTCAGTTTGTCCCATGCATGGCAATGTGCAAAAGCTCTAAAAACCCATATATTGGCATCTTTGTGTAATGATTTTACAGAGTATTAAGAACTCATTCTATACTTCTGACCTTACCTTCCAAAGTGCTAAACTTCAGAGAGAGTTCTATCTTATTAATTAAAATATATATCCCTGTAAAATACCACTTATTTTGCAGTGCAATCGACAACCTTAATATGCGAGAGCAGTAACAGTTTCTTCAAGGATTTTATGTCCTTATGGGACAAATTGGAAGATGTTTGCAAGGGATTCGTGACCGGGGTAGATAAGCTACGCAACACCGAGCGCGAGAAACACTTTCGCACCGACCAATCAGACCCCGTGTTAACAGCGGGGTTCAGGGATATCGAATCCCATGCAGCAACGGTCTTCACCTAAGCTGTCTTCAATATGTTTAGGATACAAGCTTGAAAGGGTAAGGATTATAGACTGTTGAAAGTCAAAATTATTCCAGAAGATAATTTGGACTTGTTTTACGTGATGAGAGGTGAAATCAATAAATTCTTGGTATGTATATCAGTTTTCATTTACATACTTATATACAATGTACACATATACTTGATTTTAATTTTTAAGGTATATCTTCTTCATTCCTAACTATTAACTGACTTATCTTAACTATTTAAACATCTATTTTAAAAGTTAAAGTCACATTCTATAAACTACCGTCTACTTTTTTTGTTAACAGTTTACACTCTGTCTATCATTGTATTGTTTCCTATTAAGATCTGCAAACACATGTTGTTTGTTCTGAAACACAAGGGTGTAAATAGGATTCCAAAAACTGACAAAGAATTCTACCGCACTGAGTCATCAATGAAGGAGCCTCTTAGGAAGAACTGTGATGACCCAGATGTTCAAACCTTTCGCCGGGGTTCTATATGGAGCCAAGTTAAACTGTATGCCAATTTGGGATGTACATCTTCTGACACAATTAAGTTCTTCTTAAAGCATATGGCCGATGGGATTCGAAAAATGCAGAGAATCATTTATAAACCTACTCAGGGTACAGAGGGGGAGATTAAGAAGGAAGAAAATCCCTATGCCCATGTGAGAAATCCGAACCCCCCGAACACAAAACGCCAAAAAGGACCCAAGAAAGACAAGAGAAGGCAGTATGGAGTTCCAAGGAGCTGGGACACAATAGAACCACATGCCCCAATCCTCCGGTGGACTCCGCCGAACAAGTAGGCGATCCGGAAGGCGATTTTGCACAAATACCATCCGAATATTTTGTTAAAGAGGAAGTCTTCTGGTCTCAATCAAGTAATCTGTCTAGGAAATACGAGCCTGATTGATCGAGGTTTGTTTAGAGTGATTTTATTCGTGATTTCTTTACAAGAAAGACGGTCCGAGAGACAATTCTCAACAAGTACCATCTGATTTTAATGTTATTGTGAAATTGTTCCCGTATTAATCTTTAAACATGCATATAAAATACATTTTAATTGTTATTGGTCTGCTTGTAGTTTATTTAATCGTTATTTCTTAACAAGTTATTAACAAAGCTATCTTAAGTTGAAGCTGTTCTTTCGAGTTGTTAAAAATTATTAACTTTATGCTAACTTTTACTATCTACCTGTGGCGCAGACATTAACAACTTTATCTAAAGCGAAAATATCTGTTAACAACTCTAACCCCAGCCGAGGTTACCTGCTATACCGGGTAACCTTTTTTGTCCTCTAGTAGCGGGGACCACAAAAAAAAAAAAAAAAAAAGTTGTCAGGAACCCTAATAAGGGACGCACCATAGACAACCCCCATATCAAGGAGTGTTCTGTCATCTTCTTTCAGATATGGTCAAGATTCTCAATGACATGTCTATAAATTACTCTACAACACCCAAAAATTACCAGATTCTTGAATTGTTTTGTTAACTAAATCAGCGGATCAAAATGATAAAGAAAAGTCAACTTGGAAGAATCTGGAGAAACAGAGTAGTGCGCAATAATTTGAAAACAATGATACAAAAAAGTCAACTGTGACCCAAACGTGCAAGTTACACTTCCTCACCTAAAATTATGCGGCCACTTCCAAAATTGGAGGAGCGGGGTTCTTATAAATCCCTAAAGTCTCTCTGTGCGATTTCATCAACATGGACACTGTTAGCGGCGACCAGAATAGTCACCGTCGGGATTGGTCTAGTCTCAATTACGATGTCGCAGATGATATATTCAGGATCTACTTACCTTTCTCCGATTTGCTCCGTTGCCGACACGTCTGCACATCATGGCGATCTGTTTCCCACACCATCCTCTCATCTTCCCCACTAATAAATTCCCCTGTTTTGGTCCTCCCTACGTGTTACCTTCCCCAGCAGAAGATCACCAATTCCGACTGCTTCTTGGAAAAGGATTCTGGTATGTTTTGCTGTCTCTTTAACCCTGTAACTCGCGAATTGTATAAACTCAACGACAAATCAAACCAGCTATTAAGTTGGAGAGCCTTCATCGGATTATCAAAAGGGTGGGCTTTTTTTTAAAGGGGTTGATGATGGTTTGGTCCTGTTCAATGCTCCCACTGGTTCATGCATTCGAGTGCCGTGTTCTCGAAGTGGTTCAACTGCGATCCAGAAGGCTATTTTGTGGGGCGGTGACCCAATTTTGGACACCAATAGGAAAAACAATAGCCATGGCATTGTGACTATCAAAGATAGTTGGCCTTCTAATATCTCTTTTGCCATGTGGGGTGACACAAGGTTTGGGCATACCATCCGAGATTTAGATCATCCTTGCGATGATGTTATTTACTTTGATGGATTGTTGTATGCGGTATTTAGGAAGGGGTTTATTGAAGCTTGGGATTTTCATCAAATGCAATTTGGTTTTACCGGTAGGTTGGAGGGCTTTACTCCTACTAAGGTAGAGAGTTACCTGCCAACCTTCAACCCCGGAAAGGAGTTGCCACGTAGTCATGAGTTGCGTTTGGTTGATTCTTCAGGGGAGCTATGGCTTTTTTCTAAATTTTTGTTTCGGACTAGAAGCAAAATCGGAGTTTACAAGATGGATTTCAAGGAAAAGAAGTGGGTCGATATGGACTCATTGGGCGACCAGGTTGTAGTTTTGTGCAAGAATCAGAGTATTGCATTTTCACCTTTGGACCCTTCAAAGTACAAGAGGAACTATGTATATTTTGAAGACTATGATGGACCTGCATCAATTGATCGTTGCATGTACCTTTACAGCTTGGAGGATGGCTCCATCACAAAGAGTCTTTTGTGAATGTAAATAGTTACAGATATTAGTAGTTACAGATATTTAAATGTTGTATAAGTATTTTGGTCTTGGTTAATAGTCATTGTTGATGTTACATATTACGAAGTGTATGTGGTATATGAGAATGGGGTTATAGGATCTTGGGATTTAAGACACATTGAAACTCGTTTTATTGGTAGGTTGGAGGGGGACTTCACTCCTACTAAGGTAGATCATTACATGCCAAGTTTCAACCCCGCAAAGGAGTTTGCATTGGGTCAACAGTTGTGATTGTGCGGAACCACACAAATCCCTGTAATAGTCACCCTTTTTTTATTGACTGGATGCACTCGAACCATACAAACTACGGGGATCCAAGTTTTGGGGGAAGGAAACACTTCTTACATCCTCCATCAAAACAACTCCCACAAACTGGAGAGGATAAAACAACCAACATTGTTCAGAAAAGTTTGGATCAAAAGCAGCAATAAGAAAAGAACCACTAGCGTTAATATCCTTCACAGCATGCTTGGCGAGACAATCAGCAGCCTAGTTACAGTAAAACCTCTATATATTAATAATGTTGGGACCGGGAAATTTTATTAATTTGGCTATATATTATTTTAGTAATAAATTAATAATTTATTAATTTTAAAGAGGTTTTACTTATGACTTTTAACTTTTCAAATATAATATACTAGTTACAATGTTTATTAGTTAGACATAATCTTCCTCAAAAAAAAAAAAAAAAAAATAGACATAATAAATAAATTACAAAAATAAGTTCCAAGGAACATTCTATGAATGTTATATTCATAAAGCATTGAATAACTTGTGGTGGATACCATTCAAAATTCGGTCGAGGATGATTCAATAGGTTTTGAACCGGTCACTCGGAAAGAAGCATTGCAAGCGGCAACAACTCTTCACAATATTTTGTTACAATACGAGAAGACAATGCCCCAAACTCTTAAGTGCGATGAGGAGATTTAAAGATAAACTCAATATACATTTGAAGTTCAACAAAAATGTAAAATCTGATAATTTAGAATCATTTAGTAATTATTAATTTATAAAATTATTGGGACCAATATATATACACTGGGATTTCAAAAAGTTATTATCTTATTATTTTATGTCCAATTTTGTACTGATCACAATATATATACACTGCGATGAGGAGATTTAAAGATAAACTCAATATACATTTGAAGTTCAACAAAAATGCAAAATATGATAATTTAGAATCATTTAGTAATTATTAATTTATAAAGTTGTTGGGACCAATATATATACACTGGAATTTCAAAAAAGTTTTTATCTTATTATTTTATGTCCACTTTTGTACTGATCTCAAGTCGGGACTGAACTAATTATTAATTTTATTGAGGTTATTAATTTATCGAGTATTAATTTATAGAGGTTTTATTGTAGTGCTTCTGTGTTCATGCTCTAGTTGAAGGTGTAAATCACTGCTTAACTGCCTGCAAATACAAGAATCCCAGTAATGTGATAAGAGTGAGTGCTTTTAAAGATATTAATCAATAACCAATTCCAAACAATCACTCCACATAACATGATCAAAATGAATAAGTCTAACAAGGTAAAGACCAGCAAGCAAAGTCAAAGGTTCAGAAATAGCACGACAGGAAGCAACTGCACAACGAGGGAAACCTGCAATACACTAACCAGTGCAATCTAAGAGAACCACCAATACCCTTCTTGTTCATTGTAGTAGTCGCTTAGGATAGGAGTTTCTGTGTTTTCAAGAAAAGAAACTGGTGGAAATCATCGTACAAAGCAGTTGACAGGAAGAATTTGTCAAAAGACGTGATGGGAGAGGAGAGAGCGATTATACTAATCCCCAATGCAAAAATTAACAAAATGTTGATTAATATATAAATTAATAATTACATTTTTTGAAATAGCCTTGGTGTCTGGGCGAATTTGCGCGCACTTTGAATATTGGACATCAGGATCAAACTGCTTCTGAAGCCGGTCATTGCCTCTAATGGAAATCAGGATCAGACCGCTTCTGGAGGCATAGGGGTGAACGATCAAGTGGTTTCTAGTCCTTACTGCAAGGGTTACTCATAATGCGCACCGGGCTCCTTCTGTGAAAGAAACTCGCACTTCTGAGGAACAGGCAAGTCTCTACTGAGTTCACTATGTTATTTTAACATTTTAGGGGCGGCCTCTATAAATATGTTTATGTAAATATTTTAAAGTACTCCGTTAATTTTTATAACTGTAGAGGGTTACGGGCCTTATTGTATTGAACCCAGGCACGTCCAGGTTAACAACTACCCCCACACCCACATGATCAAAATACACCGTTAAACTCGCATTTTATTATAAATTCATATGACCTTTTAGCATATTCAATAATTTGATTTGCAAAAAGTCAAGAATACTTATTGAATGTTGAAGATGGTATGTGTGACTTTTGGTCGAACAAACTTGGATCTGGGTTCGGGGGAATGTATTTTTATTTTTTTTATTTTTTTGAGAAATTGTTTTAACCTCAACCGGATTTGAACCCGTGACCTCACCTCATGCAGGGGATTTCAACGCTCTACCACTTGAACTACCACCCTAGCTGCAGAATGTATTTGCTTTAGGAGTGGGATAAAAAGTATGATATTTTTTATTCAATAGTACGTCAAGGAAAGATAGGAGGAAAAGGTATGCACGTCAAATGCCAATACCTATGAAACCCTAGGGACTCCAAGAATAATTTTTCATTTTTTCCATATGGATATAGTTGAGATTAGGGTTTCTTCAATCAAGGTCACAGGCCTTCACAAGTGAAAAGATTCGTCTCCGGTGGTAAGTTGCATCGCATTAATGAACACTATAATCTGCTGCAGTGAAAAGAATGTTGATGGTCGGGATTGGTCTAGTCTCAATTGTGATCTTAAAGAACACATCTACAAAAAGTTACCCACCAACTCCGAATTGATCTCTTGTCGTATCGTTTGTAAATCATGGTGCTCCGCTTGCCACAACCATATCATCTCAAATCTCCCCGTAAAATCACCTGTTTTGCTTCTTCTCAAAGAACACCTTCCCAAACACCACTCTGAAACCTCCTCTTCCACCTACTTCTTCCAACTCGACCCGGAGAACCAATATTGTTTCTTCAACCCTGAAACATATGAATTGTATCAACTCAGAGCGGAATCAAAAGAGCTACTCAAATGGAAGAACTGTTGAAGATAGCTTGTAAAACTCTTGGGAAATTTGTCCCACATCTTAGAAAATAGAGTTATTATGCACTTTATATATGGAAACCAATTAATGACATTTAATTGAGTTACCATATAGAGTGGTTATCCTCTACAACTCGCACACGCGCGCGCGCGCGCGCGCAAGGCGCAATGTGGCGCTTTTGTAGGCGCACTTAGGCACTTTGGCGACGTGGCACGTGCGCGTGTGGCGTGAGTTAATTAAATAATAACTGTTTTTCGTTTTATTTTCTGGTTGTTATGGCAGTTATTTTCCGGTTGGTGAAAGGATGTGTTGTTATAAACAGTCACAACTGTTATGAACAAACACATCCCTTCATTCATGTTCTTTGGTGAACTATAAATAAGCCAAACACCCAGCAGATTCCCATATCAGTTTCAATCACAGTTTCACAGAGAATTCTAGAGAACTTCTGCAGATTGCTGGCTGTAGAACCGACGCGACTTGTTGTATCCTGGAGGGGAATCGCCAGAACCCGGCAGCATAGTGGGGGCGATTTATCCCTTAAAGAAAACGATCATCGTGCCTCAAGTCCTGTTTTCTTCCACCATCCATTATACTCGGCGTAACAATTTTAAGGGATAAATCGTACAACAATGGAGAGTGGAGGAAAGACTGCAACTTTCAAGATGATGAATCAAGACTTCGTCAAACTGGACCGGTTTGATGGCACCAATTTCACCCGTTGGCAAGACAAGTTGATGTTTCTACTCACTGCATTGAAGGTGGCATACGTTCTGGACGAAAATTTGCAGCCAATACCAGAACCAAAGGACGACGACACTGACGAATTAAAGGCGCAGCGAACGAAGAGGGAGGAGGACGAACTGGTTTGCAGAGGACACATTCTCAACACACTGTCGGATCGTTTATACGATCTATTCACATCAGAGAAGTCACCAAGCAAAATCTGGAAGACGTTGGAGAACAAATACAAGGCTGAAAAGCAAGGATCAGATAAGTTTCTTATTAAGAAATTTTTTGATTTTACTATGGATGATAGTTCTCCCATTCTCGATCAGGTTTACGAATTCCAAATCCTCGCTAATAAACTTCGAGATCTCAAGATTGTTGTTCCTGATGAGTTGTTAGTGGGGGGTATTATTGCCAAACTTCCTGAAAGTTGGCATAAATACATGAAGGAACTTCTTCACACAACAGAAGACTTCAACCTTGAACAACTTCAGAAACATCTCCGAATCGAAGAAGAGACTCAAATCCGGAAAAGAAACCTGGCGGGTCCTTCTAGTTCTAAAGTGAACTTCGTGGATGACCAAGGTAGAGCGGGAAAGAAAAGGAAGTTCGATGAAACCGGGTCCAATCCAAACGGTGCTACCAAGAAGAACAAGAAGAATATGAAATGTTACAATTGCGGCAAGAAGGGACACATCAAAAAGGAATGCAACAAGCCTAAGGTTCAGAATGGGAATTCCAAAGACAAGTCTAACGGAAATTCCAAACAGGCTAATGTCATTGAGAGTTCAGTTTCTGAATTAGTCGCCATGGTTTCCGACATGCATATTGGCATGATTATGGAGTTGAACATGGCGTCTGAAGATGCTTCTTATGATTGGTGGTATGACTCCGGTGCTACTGTCCATGTTTGTAACAACAGGTCGCTTTTTGTGCATTATGAAGAGACTCCCAACGAACGTGAAGTTCTTATGGGAAATCACAATGCAGCCAAGGTTCTCGGAAAGGGCAATATTCAAATCCAATTCACTTCCGGGAAGAAGTTGACCCTGCAGAATGTTCTCTATGTTCCTGAAATCAAGAAGAATTTGGTGTCGGCTAATCTTCTTTGTAAGAACGGCTTTAAGGCTGTGTTTGAGGCCGACAATGTAATTTTATCTAAGGCTGGCATGTTTGTTGGAAAGGGCTATGCTTGTAATGGGATGTTTAAGTTATCTATTAATGAAATAAATGATAGTTCTATCTACATGATTGACTCTATTTCTTTATGGCATTCTCGTTTGGCGCATTTAAATTTTAGATCGTTGAAATTCATGCGAAAAGATGGTTTGATATCTTGCACTAGCAATCACGACTCTAAATGTGAAATTTGCATACAAGCGAAAATGACTAAGAAATCTTTCCCAAGTGTAGAAAGAAAATCCCAACTTCTAGAACTTGTGCATTCTGATATTTGTGAATTAAATGGCATAGTTACTAGAGGTGGTAATAGGTATTTCATAACATTTATTGATGATTGTTCTAGATATACCTATGTTTTTTTGATGAAAACTAAGGATGAGGCCTTTGACAAATTTAAGTGTTATAAGGCTGAAGTTGAGAATCTCATGGAAAGGAAAATTAAAACTCTTCGTAGCGATAGAGGTGGTGAATATTTTCCTCATGAATTTTCAGCGTTTTGTGAAGAGCATGGTATTGTACATCAAACTAGTGCACCATACACGCCACAACAAAATGGTTTGGCTGAGAGGAAGAATAGGACGCTAGTGGATATGGCCAATTCTATGCTCTTGAACGCAAAATTAAAATCCTCTTTGTGGGGTGAAGCATTACTTACCGCATGTTATTTGCATAATAGAATTCCTTCACGGAAATCAAAAGTTTCACCTTACGAAGTATGGAAAGGCAGAAAACCAAACTTGAAGTACCTTAGGGTATGGGGATGCATGGCGTTTTATCGCGTTACAGACCCTAAGAGAACAAAATTAGGGCCAAGAGCTCTCAAGAGCGTGTTTGTTGGATATGCCGAAAACTCAAAGGCATATAGGTTATTGGATTTAGAATCCAATGTGATAGTGGAATCAAGGGACGTAGAATTTATTGAAAATAAATTTATCGATGATTGCAACTTGTCAAAACCTACTCCAACAATGAATCCTGACCTATCTCTTGGAAATAAGAGAAAGGCTTCCGACGATATTGAACCTCCTCGGAGAAGTCAAAGAGCACGGAAGGAAAAAGGATTGGGCCCTGATTTTGTCTCTCCGGATTCTCTTGTCTTTCTTATGGAAGGAGATAGAGAAACTGTCCTGAATAAAATTCCTATTGCACTCGATACGGAAGATGATCCAAAAACTTTCTCTGAAGCTATGGCTTCTAGAGATTCAGGTTTTTGGAAAGAGGCTATAAACGACGAAATGGACTCGATATTATCGAATAATACTTGGACATTAGTCGATTTACCTCCGGGATCAAAACCTATTGGGTGCAAATGGGTGTTTAGAAGGAAGTATAATTCCGATGGGTCACTACAAACCTTTAAAGCTAGATTGGTAGCAAAAGGTTTCAAGCAGAAAGGGGGTATTGATTATTTTGATACCTATGCACCCGTGGCTAGAATAACATCCATTAGAGTGTTGATGGCACTTGCCTCCATTTTTAATTTGCATGTACACCAAATGGATGTTAAAACCGCCTTCCTAAATGGTGAATTAGATGAAGAAGTGTATATGGAACAACCAGAAGGATTCGTGATGCCAAATAACGAAAAGAAAGTTTGCAAACTTGTTAAGTCCTTGTATGGGTTAAAGCAGGCACCGAAACAATGGCATGAAAAGTTCGATGCCGTCATTTTATCCCATGGATTTAAGCATAACCATGCGGACAAATGCATATATTCAAAATTTACGGATCGTTATGGTGTTATTATTTGTCTATATGTGGACGATATGCTTATTTTTGGGACTAACATGGAAGGGATTTCAGAAACTAAGAAGTATTTGACCTCCCAATTTAAGATGAAGGATCTTAATGAGGTTGATACTATCTTAGGTGTCAAGGTGAAGAAACATAGTGGGGGTTACGCTTTATGTCAATCTCATTACATAGAGAAGTTGCTTCTTAAATTCAAACATTTAGGATTTAAAGAAGCTAACTCACCTTATGATTCTTCGGTAAAATTGACTGAAAATGATGGCAGAGCGGTTGCTCAATTACAGTATGCTAGTGTCATTGGGAGTTTGATGTATGCAATGCATTGTACTCGACCTGATATTTCTTTCGCAGTTTGTAAACTCGCAAGATACACAAGTAATCCTAGTACCATGCATTGGAAAGCTGTTGGTAGAATTCTCGGTTATCTCAAACGGACTTCCAACTTGGGATTATTTTATAATAAGTTCCCAGCGGTATTAGAGGGTTACACAGACGCTAGTTGGATAACTGGCGCAGGTGACAATAAGGCAACTTCCGGCTGGATCTTTATGATTGGAGGAGGAGCAGTCTCTTGGGGTTCCAAGAAACAAACATGTATCTCTCATTCAACGATGGAGTCAGAATTTATTGCCTTAGCGGCTGCAGGCAAAGAAGCAGAATGGCTGAGAAATCTGCTATTGGATATAAAGTTGTGGCCACAACCGATGCCGTCTATTTCTTTGTTTTGCGATAGTCAAGCTACAATGTCTAGAGCATATAATAAAGTTTATAATGGAAAATCTAGACATATTAGCTTCCGACATGAATATGTAAGACAGTTAATCTGTGATGGTATTATTACCATAGTATATGTTCGGTCAAGTGAAAACTTGGCTGATCCGTTTACTAAGGGTCTTTGCAGAGACTTAGTAAGGAAAACATCTAGTGGAATGGGATTAAAACCTTACGATCAGATGTAGCGGGAACCCTACCTTATGCTTAATTGCTAAACAAGGTTTAATGGGTAAAAACAAGTTACATTATGATCGGGAAAAACACTGATAATTTACGTACCCATTCTAGGATAATCAGTGTAATATTTACGAGGGTGAGTTAAGACTCTTAATGAAGTTCATCTCGTCGAGGTAACATAGTTACCGAGAAGATGAAACTTCACCTATATAAACATGAGAGGTTTAGCCGCTTCTAACAAAAGTTTTAAAGGTTTACTTTTGTAAATGTTTATGAATCCAGGATCGAGCACATGGCTCAAGGTGCTAACATAATGTGAATTACTCACCGGAACTGGATAGATTTATGTGTGTGATACTTCCGCTTCTAATTCTAGAGTTTTGGTTTAATCTGCGGACACCAAATACTTTATTAGAAGTTTGAAGTATTTACGCTAATTGAGGTTTAAGTCGAGAGACACCTTCTTGTATGCATAAATCTATCACGATTGAACTGGAATTTACAAGCTAAGTGGGGGATTGTTGAAGATAGCTTGTAAAACTCTTGGGAAATTTGTCCCACATCTTAGAAAATAGAGTTATTATGCACTTTATATATGGAAACCAATTAATGACATTTAATTGAGTTACCATATAGAGTGGTTATCCTCTACAACTCGCACACGCGCGCGCGCGCGCGCGCAAGGCGCAATGTGGCGCTTTAGTGGCGCTTTTGTAGGCGCACTTAGGCACTTTGGCGACGTGGCACGTGCGCGTGTGGCGTGAGTTAATTAAATAATAACTGTTTTTCGTTTTATTTTCTGGTTGTTATGGCAGTTATTTTCCGGTTGGTGAAAGGATGTGTTGTTATAAACAGTCACAACTGTTATGAACAAACACATCCCTTCATTCATGTTCTTTGGTGAACTATAAATAAGCCAAACACCCAGCAGATTCCCATATCAGTTTCAATCACAGTTTCACAGAGAATTCTAGAGAACTTCTGCAGATTGCTGGCTGTAGAACCGACGCGACTTGTTGTATCCTGGAGGGGAATCGCCAGAACCCGGCAGCATAGTGGGGGCGATTTATCCCTTAAAGAAAACGATCATCGTGCCTCAAGTCCTGTTTTCTTCCACCATCCATTATACTCGGCGTAACAATTTTAAGGGATAAATCGTACAACAATGGAGAGTGGAGGAAAGACTGCAACTTTCAAGATGATGAATCAAGACTTCGTCAAACTGGACCGGTTTGATGGCACCAATTTCACCCGTTGGCAAGACAAGTTGATGTTTCTACTCACTGCATTGAAGGTGGCATACGTTCTGGACGAAAATTTGCAGCCAATACCAGAACCAAAGGACGACGACACTGACGAATTAAAGGCGCAGCGAACGAAGAGGGAGGAGGACGAACTGGTTTGCAGAGGACACATTCTCAACACACTGTCGGATCGTTTATACGATCTATTCACATCAGAGAAGTCACCAAGCAAAATCTGGAAGACGTTGGAGAACAAATACAAGGCTGAAAAGCAAGGATCAGATAAGTTTCTTATTAAGAAATTTTTTGATTTTACTATGGATGATAGTTCTCCCATTCTCGATCAGGTTTACGAATTCCAAATCCTCGCTAATAAACTTCGAGATCTCAAGATTGTTGTTCCTGATGAGTTGTTAGTGGGGGGTATTATTGCCAAACTTCCTGAAAGTTGGCATAAATACATGAAGGAACTTCTTCACACAACAGAAGACTTCAACCTTGAACAACTTCAGAAACATCTCCGAATCGAAGAAGAGACTCAAATCCGGAAAAGAAACCTGGCGGGTCCTTCTAGTTCTAAAGTGAACTTCGTGGATGACCAAGGTAGAGCGGGAAAGAAAAGGAAGTTCGATGAAACCGGGTCCAATCCAAACGGTGCTACCAAGAAGAACAAGAAGAATATGAAATGTTACAATTGCGGCAAGAAGGGACACATCAAAAAGGAATGCAACAAGCCTAAGGTTCAGAATGGGAATTCCAAAGACAAGTCTAACGGAAATTCCAAACAGGCTAATGTCATTGAGAGTTCAGTTTCTGAATTAGTCGCCATGGTTTCCGACATGCATATTGGCATGATTATGGAGTTGAACATGGCGTCTGAAGATGCTTCTTATGATTGGTGGTATGACTCCGGTGCTACTGTCCATGTTTGTAACAACAGGTCGCTTTTTGTGCATTATGAAGAGACTCCCAACGAACGTGAAGTTCTTATGGGAAATCACAATGCAGCCAAGGTTCTCGGAAAGGGCAATATTCAAATCCAATTCACTTCCGGGAAGAAGTTGACCCTGCAGAATGTTCTCTATGTTCCTGAAATCAAGAAGAATTTGGTGTCGGCTAATCTTCTTTGTAAGAACGGCTTTAAGGCTGTGTTTGAGGCCGACAATGTAATTTTATCTAAGGCTGGCATGTTTGTTGGAAAGGGCTATGCTTGTAATGGGATGTTTAAGTTATCTATTAATGAAATAAATGATAGTTCTATCTACATGATTGACTCTATTTCTTTATGGCATTCTCGTTTGGCGCATTTAAATTTTAGATCGTTGAAATTCATGCGAAAAGATGGTTTGATATCTTGCACTAGCAATCACGACTCTAAATGTGAAATTTGCATACAAGCGAAAATGACTAAGAAATCTTTCCCAAGTGTAGAAAGAAAATCCCAACTTCTAGAACTTGTGCATTCTGATATTTGTGAATTAAATGGCATAGTTACTAGAGGTGGTAATAGGTATTTCATAACATTTATTGATGATTGTTCTAGATATACCTATGTTTATTTGATGAAAACTAAGGATGAGGCCTTTGACAAATTTAAGTGTTATAAGGCTGAAGTTGAGAATCTCATGGAAAGGAAAATTAAAACTCTTCGTAGCGATAGAGGTGGTGAATATTTTCCTCATGAATTTTCAGCGTTTTGTGAAGAGCATGGTATTGTACATCAAACTAGTGCACCATACACGCCACAACAAAATGGTTTGGCTGAGAGGAAGAATAGGACGCTAGTGGATATGGCCAATTCTATGCTCTTGAACGCAAAATTAAAATCCTCTTTGTGGGGTGAAGCATTACTTACCGCATGTTATTTGCATAATAGAATTCCTTCACGGAAATCAAAAGTTTCACCTTACGAAGTATGGAAAGGCAGAAAACCAAACTTGAAGTACCTTAGGGTATGGGGATGCATGGCGTTTTATCGCGTTACAGACCCTAAGAGAACAAAATTAGGGCCAAGAGCTCTCAAGAGCGTGTTTGTTGGATATGCCGAAAACTCAAAGGCATATAGGTTATTGGATTTAGAATCCAATGTGATAGTGGAATCAAGGGACGTAGAATTTATTGAAAATAAATTTATCGATGATTGCAACTTGTCAAAACCTACTCCAACAATGAATCCTGACCTATCTCTTGGAAATAAGAGAAAGGCTTCCGACGATATTGAACCTCCTCGGAGAAGTCAAAGAGCACGGAAGGAAAAAGGATTGGGCCCTGATTTTGTCTCTCCGGATTCTCTTGTCTTTCTTATGGAAGGAGATAGAGAAACTGTCCTGAATAAAATTCCTATTGCACTCGATACGGAAGATGATCCAAAAACTTTCTCTGAAGCTATGGCTTCTAGAGATTCAGGTTTTTGGAAAGAGGCTATAAACGACGAAATGGACTCGATATTATCGAATAATACTTGGACATTAGTCGATTTACCTCCGGGATCAAAACCTATTGGGTGCAAATGGGTGTTTAGAAGGAAGTATAATTCCGATGGGTCACTACAAACCTTTAAAGCTAGATTGGTAGCAAAAGGTTTCAAGCAGAAAGGGGGTATTGATTATTTTGATACCTATGCACCCGTGGCTAGAATAACATCCATTAGAGTGTTGATGGCACTTGCCTCCATTTTTAATTTGCATGTACACCAAATGGATGTTAAAACCGCCTTCCTAAATGGTGAATTAGATGAAGAAGTGTATATGGAACAACCAGAAGGATTCGTGATGCCAAATAACGAAAAGAAAGTTTGCAAACTTGTTAAGTCCTTGTATGGGTTAAAGCAGGCACCGAAACAATGGCATGAAAAGTTCGATGCCGTCATTTTATCCCATGGATTTAAGCATAACCATGCGGACAAATGCATATATTCAAAATTTACGGATCGTTATGGTGTTATTATTTGTCTATATGTGGACGATATGCTTATTTTTGGGACTAACATGGAAGGGATTTCAGAAACTAAGAAGTATTTGACCTCCCAATTTAAGATGAAGGATCTTAATGAGGTTGATACTATCTTAGGTGTCAAGGTGAAGAAACATAGTGGGGGTTACGCTTTATGTCAATCTCATTACATAGAGAAGTTGCTTCTTAAATTCAAACATTTAGGATTTAAAGAAGCTAACTCACCTTATGATTCTTCGGTAAAATTGACTGAAAATGATGGCAGAGCGGTTGCTCAATTAGAGTATGCTAGTGTCATTGGGAGTTTGATGTATGCAATGCATTGTACTCGACCTGATATTTCTTTCGCAGTTTGTAAACTCGCAAGATACACAAGTAATCCTAGTACCATGCATTGGAAAGCTGTTGGTAGAATTCTCGGTTATCTCAAACGGACTTCCAACTTGGGATTATTTTATAATAAGTTCCCAGCGGTATTAGAGGGTTACACAGACGCTAGTTGGATAACTGGCGCAGGTGACAATAAGGCAACTTCCGGCTGGATCTTTATGATTGGAGGAGGAGCAGTCTCTTGGGGTTCCAAGAAACAAACATGTATCTCTCATTCAACGATGGAGTCAGAATTTATTGCCTTAGCGGCTGCAGGCAAAGAAGCAGAATGGCTGAGAAATCTGCTATTGGATATAAAGTTGTGGCCACAACCGATGCCGTCTATTTCTTTGTTTTGCGATAGTCAAGCTACAATGTCTAGAGCATATAATAAAGTTTATAATGGAAAATCTAGACATATTAGCTTCCGACATGAATATGTAAGACAGTTAATCTGTGATGGTATTATTACCATAGTATATGTTCGGTCAAGTGAAAACTTGGCTGATCCGTTTACTAAGGGTCTTTGCAGAGACTTAGTAAGGAAAACATCTAGTGGAATGGGATTAAAACCTTACGATCAGATGTAGCGGGAACCCTACCTTATGCTTAATTGCTAAACAAGGTTTAATGGGTAAAAACAAGTTACATTATGATCGGGAAAAACACTGATAATTTACGTACCCATTCTAGGATAATCAGTGTAATATTTACGAGGGTGAGTTAAGACTCTTAATGAAGTTCATCTCGTCGAGGTAACATAGTTACCGAGAAGATGAAACTTCACCTATATAAACATGAGAGGTTTAGCCGCTTCTAACAAAAGTTTTAAAGGTTTACTTTTGTAAATGTTTATGAATCCAGGATCGAGCACATGGCTCAAGGTGCTAACATAATGTGAATTACTCACCGGAACTGGATAGATTTATGTGTGTGATACTTCCGCTTCTAATTCTAGAGTTTTGGTTTAATCTGCGGACACCAAATACTTTATTAGAAGTTTGAAGTATTTACGCTAATTGAGGTTTAAGTCGAGAGACACCTTCTTGTATGCATAAATCTATCACGATTGAACTGGAATTTACAAGCTAAGTGGGGGATTGTTGAAGATAGCTTGTAAAACTCTTGGGAAATTTGTCCCACATCTTAGAAAATAGAGTTATTATGCACTTTATATATGGAAACCAATTAATGACATTTAATTGAGTTACCATATAGAGTGGTTATCCTCTACAACTCGCACACGCGCGCGCGCGCGCGCGCAAGGCGCAATGTGGCGCTTTAGTGGCGCTTTTGTAGGCGCACTTAGGCACTTTGGCGACGTGGCACGTGCGCGTGTGGCGTGAGTTAATTAAATAATAACTGTTTTTCGTTTTATTTTCTGGTTGTTATGGCAGTTATTTTCCGGTTGGTGAAAGGATGTGTTGTTATAAACAGTCACAACTGTTATGAACAAACACATCCCTTCATTCATGTTCTTTGGTGAACTATAAATAAGCCAAACACCCAGCAGATTCCCATATCAGTTTCAATCACAGTTTCACAGAGAATTCTAGAGAACTTCTGCAGATTGCTGGCTGTAGAACCGACGCGACTTGTTGTATCCTGGAGGGGAATCGCCAGAACCCGGCAGCATAGTGGGGGCGATTTATCCCTTAAAGAAAACGATCATCGTGCCTCAAGTCCTGTTTTCTTCCACCATCCATTATACTCGGCGTAACAATTTTAAGGGATAAATCGTACAACAATGGAGAGTGGAGGAAAGACTGCAACTTTCAAGATGATGAATCAAGACTTCGTCAAACTGGACCGGTTTGATGGCACCAATTTCACCCGTTGGCAAGACAAGTTGATGTTTCTACTCACTGCATTGAAGGTGGCATACGTTCTGGACGAAAATTTGCAGCCAATACCAGAACCAAAGGACGACGACACTGACGAATTAAAGGCGCAGCGAACGAAGAGGGAGGAGGACGAACTGGTTTGCAGAGGACACATTCTCAACACACTGTCGGATCGTTTATACGATCTATTCACATCAGAGAAGTCACCAAGCAAAATCTGGAAGACGTTGGAGAACAAATACAAGGCTGAAAAGCAAGGATCAGATAAGTTTCTTATTAAGAAATTTTTTGATTTTACTATGGATGATAGTTCTCCCATTCTCGATCAGGTTTACGAATTCCAAATCCTCGCTAATAAACTTCGAGATCTCAAGATTGTTGTTCCTGATGAGTTGTTAGTGGGGGGTATTATTGCCAAACTTCCTGAAAGTTGGCATAAATACATGAAGGAACTTCTTCACACAACAGAAGACTTCAACCTTGAACAACTTCAGAAACATCTCCGAATCGAAGAAGAGACTCAAATCCGGAAAAGAAACCTGGCGGGTCCTTCTAGTTCTAAAGTGAACTTCGTGGATGACCAAGGTAGAGCGGGAAAGAAAAGGAAGTTCGATGAAACCGGGTCCAATCCAAACGGTGCTACCAAGAAGAACAAGAAGAATATGAAATGTTACAATTGCGGCAAGAAGGGACACATCAAAAAGGAATGCAACAAGCCTAAGGTTCAGAATGGGAATTCCAAAGACAAGTCTAACGGAAATTCCAAACAGGCTAATGTCATTGAGAGTTCAGTTTCTGAATTAGTCGCCATGGTTTCCGACATGCATATTGGCATGATTATGGAGTTGAACATGGCGTCTGAAGATGCTTCTTATGATTGGTGGTATGACTCCGGTGCTACTGTCCATGTTTGTAACAACAGGTCGCTTTTTGTGCATTATGAAGAGACTCCCAACGAACGTGAAGTTCTTATGGGAAATCACAATGCAGCCAAGGTTCTCGGAAAGGGCAATATTCAAATCCAATTCACTTCCGGGAAGAAGTTGACCCTGCAGAATGTTCTCTATGTTCCTGAAATCAAGAAGAATTTGGTGTCGGCTAATCTTCTTTGTAAGAACGGCTTTAAGGCTGTGTTTGAGGCCGACAATGTAATTTTATCTAAGGCTGGCATGTTTGTTGGAAAGGGCTATGCTTGTAATGGGATGTTTAAGTTATCTATTAATGAAATAAATGATAGTTCTATCTACATGATTGACTCTATTTCTTTATGGCATTCTCGTTTGGCGCATTTAAATTTTAGATCGTTGAAATTCATGCGAAAAGATGGTTTGATATCTTGCACTAGCAATCACGACTCTAAATGTGAAATTTGCATACAAGCGAAAATGACTAAGAAATCTTTCCCAAGTGTAGAAAGAAAATCCCAACTTCTAGAACTTGTGCATTCTGATATTTGTGAATTAAATGGCATAGTTACTAGAGGTGGTAATAGGTATTTCATAACATTTATTGATGATTGTTCTAGATATACCTATGTTTATTTGATGAAAACTAAGGATGAGGCCTTTGACAAATTTAAGTGTTATAAGGCTGAAGTTGAGAATCTCATGGAAAGGAAAATTAAAACTCTTCGTAGCGATAGAGGTGGTGAATATTTTCCTCATGAATTTTCAGCGTTTTGTGAAGAGCATGGTATTGTACATCAAACTAGTGCACCATACACGCCACAACAAAATGGTTTGGCTGAGAGGAAGAATAGGACGCTAGTGGATATGGCCAATTCTATGCTCTTGAACGCAAAATTAAAATCCTCTTTGTGGGGTGAAGCATTACTTACCGCATGTTATTTGCATAATAGAATTCCTTCACGGAAATCAAAAGTTTCACCTTACGAAGTATGGAAAGGCAGAAAACCAAACTTGAAGTACCTTAGGGTATGGGGATGCATGGCGTTTTATCGCGTTACAGACCCTAAGAGAACAAAATTAGGGCCAAGAGCTCTCAAGAGCGTGTTTGTTGGATATGCCGAAAACTCAAAGGCATATAGGTTATTGGATTTAGAATCCAATGTGATAGTGGAATCAAGGGACGTAGAATTTATTGAAAATAAATTTATCGATGATTGCAACTTGTCAAAACCTACTCCAACAATGAATCCTGACCTATCTCTTGGAAATAAGAGAAAGGCTTCCGACGATATTGAACCTCCTCGGAGAAGTCAAAGAGCACGGAAGGAAAAAGGATTGGGCCCTGATTTTGTCTCTCCGGATTCTCTTGTCTTTCTTATGGAAGGAGATAGAGAAACTGTCCTGAATAAAATTCCTATTGCACTCGATACGGAAGATGATCCAAAAACTTTCTCTGAAGCTATGGCTTCTAGAGATTCAGGTTTTTGGAAAGAGGCTATAAACGACGAAATGGACTCGATATTATCGAATAATACTTGGACATTAGTCGATTTACCTCCGGGATCAAAACCTATTGGGTGCAAATGGGTGTTTAGAAGGAAGTATAATTCCGATGGGTCACTACAAACCTTTAAAGCTAGATTGGTAGCAAAAGGTTTCAAGCAGAAAGGGGGTATTGATTATTTTGATACCTATGCACCCGTGGCTAGAATAACATCCATTAGAGTGTTGATGGCACTTGCCTCCATTTTTAATTTGCATGTACACCAAATGGATGTTAAAACCGCCTTCCTAAATGGTGAATTAGATGAAGAAGTGTATATGGAACAACCAGAAGGATTCGTGATGCCAAATAACGAAAAGAAAGTTTGCAAACTTGTTAAGTCCTTGTATGGGTTAAAGCAGGCACCGAAACAATGGCATGAAAAGTTCGATGCCGTCATTTTATCCCATGGATTTAAGCATAACCATGCGGACAAATGCATATATTCAAAATTTACGGATCGTTATGGTGTTATTATTTGTCTATATGTGGACGATATGCTTATTTTTGGGACTAACATGGAAGGGATTTCAGAAACTAAGAAGTATTTGACCTCCCAATTTAAGATGAAGGATCTTAATGAGGTTGATACTATCTTAGGTGTCAAGGTGAAGAAACATAGTGGGGGTTACGCTTTATGTCAATCTCATTACATAGAGAAGTTGCTTCTTAAATTCAAACATTTAGGATTTAAAGAAGCTAACTCACCTTATGATTCTTCGGTAAAATTGACTGAAAATGATGGCAGAGCGGTTGCTCAATTAGAGTATGCTAGTGTCATTGGGAGTTTGATGTATGCAATGCATTGTACTCGACCTGATATTTCTTTCGCAGTTTGTAAACTCGCAAGATACACAAGTAATCCTAGTACCATGCATTGGAAAGCTGTTGGTAGAATTCTCGGTTATCTCAAACGGACTTCCAACTTGGGATTATTTTATAATAAGTTCCCAGCGGTATTAGAGGGTTACACAGACGCTAGTTGGATAACTGGCGCAGGTGACAATAAGGCAACTTCCGGCTGGATCTTTATGATTGGAGGAGGAGCAGTCTCTTGGGGTTCCAAGAAACAAACATGTATCTCTCATTCAACGATGGAGTCAGAATTTATTGCCTTAGCGGCTGCAGGCAAAGAAGCAGAATGGCTGAGAAATCTGCTATTGGATATAAAGTTGTGGCCACAACCGATGCCGTCTATTTCTTTGTTTTGCGATAGTCAAGCTACAATGTCTAGAGCATATAATAAAGTTTATAATGGAAAATCTAGACATATTAGCTTCCGACATGAATATGTAAGACAGTTAATCTGTGATGGTATTATTACCATAGTATATGTTCGGTCAAGTGAAAACTTGGCTGATCCGTTTACTAAGGGTCTTTGCAGAGACTTAGTAAGGAAAACATCTAGTGGAATGGGATTAAAACCTTACGATCAGATGTAGCGGGAACCCTACCTTATGCTTAATTGCTAAACAAGGTTTAATGGGTAAAAACAAGTTACATTATGATCGGGAAAAACACTGATAATTTACGTACCCATTCTAGGATAATCAGTGTAATATTTACGAGGGTGAGTTAAGACTCTTAATGAAGTTCATCTCGTCGAGGTAACATAGTTACCGAGAAGATGAAACTTCACCTATATAAACATGAGAGGTTTAGCCGCTTCTAACAAAAGTTTTAAAGGTTTACTTTTGTAAATGTTTATGAATCCAGGATCGAGCACATGGCTCAAGGTGCTAACATAATGTGAATTACTCACCGGAACTGGATAGATTTATGTGTGTGATACTTCCGCTTCTAATTCTAGAGTTTTGGTTTAATCTGCGGACACCAAATACTTTATTAGAAGTTTGAAGTATTTACGCTAATTGAGGTTTAAGTCGAGAGACACCTTCTTGTATGCATAAATCTATCACGATTGAACTGGAATTTACAAGCTAAGTGGGGGATTGTTGAAGATAGCTTGTAAAACTCTTGGGAAATTTGTCCCACATCTTAGAAAATAGAGTTATTATGCACTTTATATATGGAAACCAATTAATGACATTTAATTGAGTTACCATATAGAGTGGTTATCCTCTACAACTCGCACACGCGCGCGCGCGCGCGCGCAAGGCGCAATGTGGCGCTTTAGTGGCGCTTTTGTAGGCGCACTTAGGCACTTTGGCGACGTGGCACGTGCGCGTGTGGCGTGAGTTAATTAAATAATAACTGTTTTTCGTTTTATTTTCTGGTTGTTATGGCAGTTATTTTCCGGTTGGTGAAAGGATGTGTTGTTATAAACAGTCACAACTGTTATGAACAAACACATCCCTTCATTCATGTTCTTTGGTGAACTATAAATAAGCCAAACACCCAGCAGATTCCCATATCAGTTTCAATCACAGTTTCACAGAGAATTCTAGAGAACTTCTGCAGATTGCTGGCTGTAGAACCGACGCGACTTGTTGTATCCTGGAGGGGAATCGCCAGAACCCGGCAGCATAGTGGGGGCGATTTATCCCTTAAAGAAAACGATCATCGTGCCTCAAGTCCTGTTTTCTTCCACCATCCATTATACTCGGCGTAACAATTTTAAGGGATAAATCGTACAACAATGGAGAGTGGAGGAAAGACTGCAACTTTCAAGATGATGAATCAAGACTTCGTCAAACTGGACCGGTTTGATGGCACCAATTTCACCCGTTGGCAAGACAAGTTGATGTTTCTACTCACTGCATTGAAGGTGGCATACGTTCTGGACGAAAATTTGCAGCCAATACCAGAACCAAAGGACGACGACACTGACGAATTAAAGGCGCAGCGAACGAAGAGGGAGGAGGACGAACTGGTTTGCAGAGGACACATTCTCAACACACTGTCGGATCGTTTATACGATCTATTCACATTAGAGAAGTCACCAAGCAAAATCTGGAAGACGTTGGAGAACAAATACAAGGCTGAAAAGCAAGGATCAGATAAGTTTCTTATTAAGAAATTTTTTGATTTTACTATGGATGATAGTTCTCCCATTCTCGATCAGGTTTACGAATTCCAAATCCTCGCTAATAAACTTCGAGATCTCAAGATTGTTGTTCCTGATGAGTTGTTAGTGGGGGGTATTATTGCCAAACTTCCTGAAAGTTGGCATAAATACATGAAGGAACTTCTTCACACAACAGAAGACTTCAACCTTGAACAACTTCAGAAACATCTCCGAATCGAAGAAGAGACTCAAATCCGGAAAAGAAACCTGGCGGGTCCTTCTAGTTCTAAAGTGAACTTCGTGGATGACCAAGGTAGAGCGGGAAAGAAAAGGAAGTTCGATGAAACCGGGTCCAATCCAAACGGTGCTACCAAGAAGAACAAGAAGAATATGAAATGTTACAATTGCGGCAAGAAGGGACACATCAAAAAGGAATGCAACAAGCCTAAGGTTCAGAATGGGAATTCCAAAGACAAGTCTAACGGAAATTCCAAACAGGCTAATGTCATTGAGAGTTCAGTTTCTGAATTAGTCGCCATGGTTTCCGACATGCATATTGGCATGATTATGGAGTTGAACATGGCGTCTGAAGATGCTTCTTATGATTGGTGGTATGACTCCGGTGCTACTGTCCATGTTTGTAACAACAGGTCGCTTTTTGTGCATTATGAAGAGACTCCCAACGAACGTGAAGTTCTTATGGGAAATCACAATGCAGCCAAGGTTCTCGGAAAGGGCAATATTCAAATCCAATTCACTTCCGGGAAGAAGTTGACCCTGCAGAATGTTCTCTATGTTCCTGAAATCAAGAAGAATTTGGTGTCGGCTAATCTTCTTTGTAAGAACGGCTTTAAGGCTGTGATTGAGGCCGACAATGTAATTTTATCTAAGGCTGGCATGTTTGTTGGAAAGGGCTATGCTTGTAATGGGATGTTTAAGTTATCTATTAATGAAATAAATGATAGTTCTATCTACATGATTGACTCTATTTCTTTATGGCATTCTCGTTTGGCGCATTTAAATTTTAGATCGTTGAAATTCATGCGAAAAGATGGTTTGATATCTTGCACTAGCAATCACGACTCTAAATGTGAAATTTGCATACAAGCGAAAATGACTAAGAAATCTTTCCCAAGTGTAGAAAGAAAATCCCAACTTCTAGAACTTGTGCATTCTGATATTTGTGAATTAAATGGCATAGTTACTAGAGGTGGTAATAGGTATTTCATAACATTTATTGATGATTGTTCTAGATATACCTATGTTTATTTGATGAAAACTAAGGATGAGGCCTTTGACAAATTTAAGTGTTATAAGGCTGAAGTTGAGAATCTCATGGAAAGGAAAATTAAAACTCTTCGTAGCGATAGAGGTGGTGAATATTTTCCTCATGAATTTTCAGCGTTTTGTGAAGAGCATGGTATTGTACATCAAACTAGTGCACCATACACGCCACAACAAAATGGTTTGGCTGAGAGGAAGAATAGGACGCTAGTGGATATGGCCAATTCTATGCTCTTGAACGCAAAATTAAAATCCTCTTTGTGGGGTGAAGCATTACTTACCGCATGTTATTTGCATAATAGAATTCCTTCACGGAAATCAAAAGTTTCACCTTACGAAGTATGGAAAGGCAGAAAACCAAACTTGAAGTACCTTAGGGTATGGGGATGCATGGCGTTTTATCGCGTTACAGACCCTAAGAGAACAAAATTAGGGCCAAGAGCTCTCAAGAGCGTGTTTGTTGGATATGCCGAAAACTCAAAGGCATATAGGTTATTGGATTTAGAATCCAATGTGATAGTGGAATCAAGGGACGTAGAATTTATTGAAAATAAATTTATCGATGATTGCAACTTGTCAAAACCTACTCCAACAATGAATCCTGACCTATCTCTTGGAAATAAGAGAAAGGCTTCCGACGATATTGAACCTCCTCGGAGAAGTCAAAGAGCACGGAAGGAAAAAGGATTGGGCCCTGATTTTGTCTCTCCGGATTCTCTTGTCTTTCTTATGGAAGGAGATAGAGAAACTGTCCTGAATAAAATTCCTATTGCACTCGATACGGAAGATGATCCAAAAACTTTCTCTGAAGCTATGGCTTCTAGAGATTCAGGTTTTTGGAAAGAGGCTATAAACGACGAAATGGACTCGATATTATCGAATAATACTTGGACATTAGTCGATTTACCTCCGGGATCAAAACCTATTGGGTGCAAATGGGTGTTTAGAAGGAAGTATAATTCCGATGGGTCACTACAAACCTTTAAAGCTAGATTGGTAGCAAAAGGTTTCAAGCAGAAAGGGGGTATTGATTATTTTGATACCTATGCACCCGTGGCTAGAATAACATCCATTAGAGTGTTGATGGCACTTGCCTCCATTTTTAATTTGCATGTACACCAAATGGATGTTAAAACCGCCTTCCTAAATGGTGAATTAGATGAAGAAGTGTATATGGAACAACCAGAAGGATTCGTGATGCCAAATAACGAAAAGAAAGTTTGCAAACTTGTTAAGTCCTTGTATGGGTTAAAGCAGGCACCGAAACAATGGCATGAAAAGTTCGATGCCGTCATTTTATCCCATGGATTTAAGCATAACCATGCGGACAAATGCATATATTCAAAATTTACGGATCGTTATGGTGTTATTATTTGTCTATATGTGGACGATATGCTTATTTTTGGGACTAACATGGAAGGGATTTCAGAAACTAAGAAGTATTTGACCTCCCAATTTAAGATGAAGGATCTTAATGAGGTTGATACTATCTTAGGTGTCAAGGTGAAGAAACATAGTGGGGGTTACGCTTTATGTCAATCTCATTACATAGAGAAGTTGCTTCTTAAATTCAAACATTTAGGATTTAAAGAAGCTAACTCACCTTATGATTCTTCGGTAAAATTGACTGAAAATGATGGCAGAGCGGTTGCTCAATTAGAGTATGCTAGTGTCATTGGGAGTTTGATGTATGCAATGCATTGTACTCGACCTGATATTTCTTTCGCAGTTTGTAAACTCGCAAGATACACAAGTAATCCTAGTACCATGCATTGGAAAGCTGTTGGTAGAATTCTCGGTTATCTCAAACGGACTTCCAACTTGGGATTATTTTATAATAAGTTCCCAGCGGTATTAGAGGGTTACACAGACGCTAGTTGGATAACTGGCGCAGGTGACAATAAGGCAACTTCCGGCTGGATCTTTATGATTGGAGGAGGAGCAGTCTCTTGGGGTTCCAAGAAACAAACATGTATCTCTCATTCAACGATGGAGTCAGAATTTATTGCCTTAGCGGCTGCAGGCAAAGAAGCAGAATGGCTGAGAAATCTGCTATTGGATATAAAGTTGTGGCCACAACCGATGCCGTCTATTTCTTTGTTTTGCGATAGTCAAGCTACAATGTCTAGAGCATATAATAAAGTTTATAATGGAAAATCTAGACATATTAGCTTCCGACATGAATATGTAAGACAGTTAATCTGTGATGGTATTATTACCATAGTATATGTTCGGTCAAGTGAAAACTTGGCTGATCCGTTTACTAAGGGTCTTTGCAGAGACTTAGTAAGGAAAACATCTAGTGGAATGGGATTAAAACCTTACGATCAGATGTAGCGGGAACCCTACCTTATGCTTAATTGCTAAACAAGGTTTAATGGGTAAAAACAAGTTACATTATGATCGGGAAAAACACTGATAATTTACGTACCCATTCTAGGATAATCAGTGTAATATTTACGAGGGTGAGTTAAGACTCTTAATGAAGTTCATCTCGTCGAGGTAACATAGTTACCGAGAAGATGAAACTTCACCTATATAAACATGAGAGGTTTAGCCGCTTCTAACAAAAGTTTTAAAGGTTTACTTTTGTAAATGTTTATGAATCCAGGATCGAGCACATGGCTCAAGGTGCTAACATAATGTGAATTACTCACCGGAACTGGATAGATTTATGTGTGTGATACTTCCGCTTCTAATTCTAGAGTTTTGGTTTAATCTGCGGACACCAAATACTTTATTAGAAGTTTGAAGTATTTACGCTAATTGAGGTTTAAGTCGAGAGACACCTTCTTGTATGCATAAATCTATCACGATTGAACTGGAATTTACAAGCTAAGTGGGGGATTGTTGAAGATAGCTTGTAAAACTCTTGGGAAATTTGTCCCACATCTTAGAAAATAGAGTTATTATGCACTTTATATATGGAAACCAATTAATGACATTTAATTGAGTTACCATATAGAGTGGTTATCCTCTACAACTCGCACACGCGCGCGCAAGGCGCAATGTGGCGCTTTAGTGGCGCTTTTGTAGGCGCACTTAGGCACTTTGGCGACGTGGCACGTGCGCGTGTGGCGTGAGTTAATTAAATAATAACTGTTTTTCGTTTTATTTTCTGGTTGTTATGGCAGTTATTTTCCGGTTGGTGAAAGGATGTGTTGTTATAAACAGTCACAACTGTTATGAACAAACACATCCCTTCATTCATGTTCTTTGGTGAACTATAAATAAGCCAAACACCCAGCAGATTCCCATATCAGTTTCAATCACAGTTTCACAGAGAATTCTAGAGAACTTCTGCAGATTGCTGGCTGTAGAACCGACGCGACTTGTTGTATCCTGGAGGGGAATCGCCAGAACCCGGCAGCATAGTGGGGGCGATTTATCCCTTAAAGAAAACGATCATCGTGCCTCAAGTCCTGTTTTCTTCCACCATCCATTATACTCGGCGTAACAATTTTAAGGGATAAATCGTACAACAATGGAGAGTGGAGGAAAGACTGCAACTTTCAAGATGATGAATCAAGACTTCGTCAAACTGGACCGGTTTGATGGCACCAATTTCACCCGTTGGCAAGACAAGTTGATGTTTCTACTCACTGCATTGAAGGTGGCATACGTTCTGGACGAAAATTTGCAGCCAATACCAGAACCAAAGGACGACGACACTGACGAATTAAAGGCGCAGCGAACGAAGAGGGAGGAGGACGAACTGGTTTGCAGAGGACACATTCTCAACACACTGTCGGATCGTTTATACGATCTATTCACATCAGAGAAGTCACCAAGCAAAATCTGGAAGACGTTGGAGAACAAATACAAGGCTGAAAAGCAAGGATCAGATAAGTTTCTTATTAAGAAATTTTTTGATTTTACTATGGATGATAGTTCTCCCATTCTCGATCAGGTTTACGAATTCCAAATCCTCGCTAATAAACTTCGAGATCTCAAGATTGTTGTTCCTGATGAGTTGTTAGTGGGGGGTATTATTGCCAAACTTCCTGAAAGTTGGCATAAATACATGAAGGAACTTCTTCACACAACAGAAGACTTCAACCTTGAACAACTTCAGAAACATCTCCGAATCGAAGAAGAGACTCAAATCCGGAAAAGAAACCTGGCGGGTCCTTCTAGTTCTAAAGTGAACTTCGTGGATGACCAAGGTAGAGCGGGAAAGAAAAGGAAGTTCGATGAAACCGGGTCCAATCCAAACGGTGCTACCAAGAAGAACAAGAAGAATATGAAATGTTACAATTGCGGCAAGAAGGGACACATCAAAAAGGAATGCAACAAGCCTAAGGTTCAGAATGGGAATTCCAAAGACAAGTCTAACGGAAATTCCAAACAGGCTAATGTCATTGAGAGTTCAGTTTCTGAATTAGTCGCCATGGTTTCCGACATGCATATTGGCATGATTATGGAGTTGAACATGGCGTCTGAAGATGCTTCTTATGATTGGTGGTATGACTCCGGTGCTACTGTCCATGTTTGTAACAACAGGTCGCTTTTTGTGCATTATGAAGAGACTCCCAACGAACGTGAAGTTCTTATGGGAAATCACAATGCAGCCAAGGTTCTCGGAAAGGGCAATATTCAAATCCAATTCACTTCCGGGAAGAAGTTGACCCTGCAGAATGTTCTCTATGTTCCTGAAATCAAGAAGAATTTGGTGTCGGCTAATCTTCTTTGTAAGAACGGCTTTAAGGCTGTGATTGAGGCCGACAATGTAATTTTATCTAAGGCTGGCATGTTTGTTGGAAAGGGCTATGCTTGTAATGGGATGTTTAAGTTATCTATTAATGAAATAAATGATAGTTCTATCTACATGATTGACTCTATTTCTTTATGGCATTCTCGTTTGGCGCATTTAAATTTTAGATCGTTGAAATTCATGCGAAAAGATGGTTTGATATCTTGCACTAGCAATCACGACTCTAAATGTGAAATTTGCATACAAGCGAAAATGACTAAGAAATCTTTCCCAAGTGTAGAAAGAAAATCCCAACTTCTAGAACTTGTGCATTCTGATATTTGTGAATTAAATGGCATAGTTACTAGAGGTGGTAATAGGTATTTCATAACATTTATTGATGATTGTTCTAGATATACCTATGTTTATTTGATGAAAACTAAGGATGAGGCCTTTGACAAATTTAAGTGTTATAAGGCTGAAGTTGAGAATCTCATGGAAAGGAAAATTAAAACTCTTCGTAGCGATAGAGGTGGTGAATATTTTCCTCATGAATTTTCAGCGTTTTGTGAAGAGCATGGTATTGTACATCAAACTAGTGCACCATACACGCCACAACAAAATGGTTTGGCTGAGAGGAAGAATAGGACGCTAGTGGATATGGCCAATTCTATGCTCTTGAACGCAAAATTAAAATCCTCTTTGTGGGGTGAAGCATTACTTACCGCATGTTATTTGCATAATAGAATTCCTTCACGGAAATCAAAAGTTTCACCTTACGAAGTATGGAAAGGCAGAAAACCAAACTTGAAGTACCTTAGGGTATGGGGATGCATGGCGTTTTATCGCGTTACAGACCCTAAGAGAACAAAATTAGGGCCAAGAGCTCTCAAGAGCGTGTTTGTTGGATATGCCGAAAACTCAAAGGCATATAGGTTATTGGATTTAGAATCCAATGTGATAGTGGAATCAAGGGACGTAGAATTTATTGAAAATAAATTTATCGATGATTGCAACTTGTCAAAACCTACTCCAACAATGAATCCTGACCTATCTCTTGGAAATAAGAGAAAGGCTTCCGACGATATTGAACCTCCTCGGAGAAGTCAAAGAGCACGGAAGGAAAAAGGATTGGGCCCTGATTTTGTCTCTCCGGATTCTCTTGTCTTTCTTATGGAAGGAGATAGAGAAACTGTCCTGAATAAAATTCCTATTGCACTCGATACGGAAGATGATCCAAAAACTTTCTCTGAAGCTATGGCTTCTAGAGATTCAGGTTTTTGGAAAGAGGCTATAAACGACGAAATGGACTCGATATTATCGAATAATACTTGGACATTAGTCGATTTACCTCCGGGATCAAAACCTATTGGGTGCAAATGGGTGTTTAGAAGGAAGTATAATTCCGATGGGTCACTACAAACCTTTAAAGCTAGATTGGTAGCAAAAGGTTTCAAGCAGAAAGGGGGTATTGATTATTTTGATACCTATGCACCCGTGGCTAGAATAACATCCATTAGAGTGTTGATGGCACTTGCCTCCATTTTTAATTTGCATGTACACCAAATGGATGTTAAAACCGCCTTCCTAAATGGTGAATTAGATGAAGAAGTGTATATGGAACAACCAGAAGGATTCGTGATGCCAAATAACGAAAAGAAAGTTTGCAAACTTGTTAAGTCCTTGTATGGGTTAAAGCAGGCACCGAAACAATGGCATGAAAAGTTCGATGCCGTCATTTTATCCCATGGATTTAAGCATAACCATGCGGACAAATGCATATATTCAAAATTTACGGATCGTTATGGTGTTATTATTTGTCTATATGTGGACGATATGCTTATTTTTGGGACTAACATGGAAGGGATTTCAGAAACTAAGAAGTATTTGACCTCCCAATTTAAGATGAAGGATCTTAATGAGGTTGATACTATCTTAGGTGTCAAGGTGAAGAAACATAGTGGGGGTTACGCTTTATGTCAATCTCATTACATAGAGAAGTTGCTTCTTAAATTCAAACATTTAGGATTTAAAGAAGCTAACTCACCTTATGATTCTTCGGTAAAATTGACTGAAAATGATGGCAGAGCGGTTGCTCAATTAGAGTATGCTAGTGTCATTGGGAGTTTGATGTATGCAATGCATTGTACTCGACCTGATATTTCTTTCGCAGTTTGTAAACTCGCAAGATACACAAGTAATCCTAGTACCATGCATTGGAAAGCTGTTGGTAGAATTCTCGGTTATCTCAAACGGACTTCCAACTTGGGATTATTTTATAATAAGTTCCCAGCGGTATTAGAGGGTTACACAGACGCTAGTTGGATAACTGGCGCAGGTGACAATAAGGCAACTTCCGGCTGGATCTTTATGATTGGAGGAGGAGCAGTCTCTTGGGGTTCCAAGAAACAAACATGTATCTCTCATTCAACGATGGAGTCAGAATTTATTGCCTTAGCGGCTGCAGGCAAAGAAGCAGAATGGCTGAGAAATCTGCTATTGGATATAAAGTTGTGGCCACAACCGATGCCGTCTATTTCTTTGTTTTGCGATAGTCAAGCTACAATGTCTAGAGCATATAATAAAGTTTATAATGGAAAATCTAGACATATTAGCTTCCGACATGAATATGTAAGACAGTTAATCTGTGATGGTATTATTACCATAGTATATGTTCGGTCAAGTGAAAACTTGGCTGATCCGTTTACTAAGGGTCTTTGCAGAGACTTAGTAAGGAAAACATCTAGTGGAATGGGATTAAAACCTTACGATCAGATGTAGCGGGAACCCTACCTTATGCTTAATTGCTAAACAAGGTTTAATGGGTAAAAACAAGTTACATTATGATCGGGAAAAACACTGATAATTTACGTACCCATTCTAGGATAATCAGTGTAATATTTACGAGGGTGAGTTAAGACTCTTAATGAAGTTCATCTCGTCGAGGTAACATAGTTACCGAGAAGATGAAACTTCACCTATATAAACATGAGAGGTTTAGCCGCTTCTAACAAAAGTTTTAAAGGTTTACTTTTGTAAATGTTTATGAATCCAGGATCGAGCACATGGCTCAAGGTGCTAACATAATGTGAATTACTCACCGGAACTGGATAGATTTATGTGTGTGATACTTCCGCTTCTAATTCTAGAGTTTTGGTTTAATCTGCGGACACCAAATACTTTATTAGAAGTTTGAAGTATTTACGCTAATTGAGGTTTAAGTCGAGAGACACCTTCTTGTATGCATAAATCTATCACGATTGAACTGGAATTTACAAGCTAAGTGGGGGATTGTTGAAGATAGCTTGTAAAACTCTTGGGAAATTTGTCCCACATCTTAGAAAATAGAGTTATTATGCACTTTATATATGGAAACCAATTAATGACATTTAATTGAGTTACCATATAGAGTGGTTATCCTCTACAACTCGCACACGCGCGCGCGCGCGCGCGCAAGGCGCAATGTGGCGCTTTAGTGGCGCTTTTGTAGGCGCACTTAGGCACTTTGGCGACGTGGCACGTGCGCGTGTGGCGTGAGTTAATTAAATAATAACTGTTTTTCGTTTTATTTTCTGGTTGTTATGGCAGTTATTTTCCGGTTGGTGAAAGGATGTGTTGTTATAAACAGTCACAACTGTTATGAACAAACACATCCCTTCATTCATGTTCTTTGGTGAACTATAAATAAGCCAAACACCCAGCAGATTCCCATATCAGTTTCAATCACAGTTTCACAGAGAATTCTAGAGAACTTCTGCAGATTGCTGGCTGTAGAACCGACGCGACTTGTTGTATCCTGGAGGGGAATCGCCAGAACCCGGCAGCATAGTGGGGGCGATTTATCCCTTAAAGAAAACGATCATCGTGCCTCAAGTCCTGTTTTCTTCCACCATCCATTATACTCGGCGTAACAATTTTAAGGGATAAATCGTACAACAATGGAGAGTGGAGGAAAGACTGCAACTTTCAAGATGATGAATCAAGACTTCGTCAAACTGGACCGGTTTGATGGCACCAATTTCACCCGTTGGCAAGACAAGTTGATGTTTCTACTCACTGCATTGAAGGTGGCATACGTTCTGGACGAAAATTTGCAGCCAATACCAGAACCAAAGGACGACGACACTGACGAATTAAAGGCGCAGCGAACGAAGAGGGAGGAGGACGAACTGGTTTGCAGAGGACACATTCTCAACACACTGTCGGATCGTTTATACGATCTATTCACATCAGAGAAGTCACCAAGCAAAATCTGGAAGACGTTGGAGAACAAATACAAGGCTGAAAAGCAAGGATCAGATAAGTTTCTTATTAAGAAATTTTTTGATTTTACTATGGATGATAGTTCTCCCATTCTCGATCAGGTTTACGAATTCCAAATCCTCGCTAATAAACTTCGAGATCTCAAGATTGTTGTTCCTGATGAGTTGTTAGTGGGGGGTATTATTGCCAAACTTCCTGAAAGTTGGCATAAATACATGAAGGAACTTCTTCACACAACAGAAGACTTCAACCTTGAACAACTTCAGAAACATCTCCGAATCGAAGAAGAGACTCAAATCCGGAAAAGAAACCTGGCGGGTCCTTCTAGTTCTAAAGTGAACTTCGTGGATGACCAAGGTAGAGCGGGAAAGAAAAGGAAGTTCGATGAAACCGGGTCCAATCCAAACGGTGCTACCAAGAAGAACAAGAAGAATATGAAATGTTACAATTGCGGCAAGAAGGGACACATCAAAAAGGAATGCAACAAGCCTAAGGTTCAGAATGGGAATTCCAAAGACAAGTCTAACGGAAATTCCAAACAGGCTAATGTCATTGAGAGTTCAGTTTCTGAATTAGTCGCCATGGTTTCCGACATGCATATTGGCATGATTATGGAGTTGAACATGGCGTCTGAAGATGCTTCTTATGATTGGTGGTATGACTCCGGTGCTACTGTCCATGTTTGTAACAACAGGTCGCTTTTTGTGCATTATGAAGAGACTCCCAACGAACGTGAAGTTCTTATGGGAAATCACAATGCAGCCAAGGTTCTCGGAAAGGGCAATATTCAAATCCAATTCACTTCCGGGAAGAAGTTGACCCTGCAGAATGTTCTCTATGTTCCTGAAATCAAGAAGAATTTGGTGTCGGCTAATCTTCTTTGTAAGAACGGCTTTAAGGCTGTGATTGAGGCCGACAATGTAATTTTATCTAAGGCTGGCATGTTTGTTGGAAAGGGCTATGCTTGTAATGGGATGTTTAAGTTATCTATTAATGAAATAAATGATAGTTCTATCTACATGATTGACTCTATTTCTTTATGGCATTCTCGTTTGGCGCATTTAAATTTTAGATCGTTGAAATTCATGCGAAAAGATGGTTTGATATCTTGCACTAGCAATCACGACTCTAAATGTGAAATTTGCATACAAGCGAAAATGACTAAGAAATCTTTCCCAAGTGTAGAAAGAAAATCCCAACTTCTAGAACTTGTGCATTCTGATATTTGTGAATTAAATGGCATAGTTACTAGAGGTGGTAATAGGTATTTCATAACATTTATTGATGATTGTTCTAGATATACCTATGTTTATTTGATGAAAACTAAGGATGAGGCCTTTGACAAATTTAAGTGTTATAAGGCTGAAGTTGAGAATCTCATGGAAAGGAAAATTAAAACTCTTCGTAGCGATAGAGGTGGTGAATATTTTCCTCATGAATTTTCAGCGTTTTGTGAAGAGCATGGTATTGTACATCAAACTAGTGCACCATACACGCCACAACAAAATGGTTTGGCTGAGAGGAAGAATAGGACGCTAGTGGATATGGCCAATTCTATGCTCTTGAACGCAAAATTAAAATCCTCTTTGTGGGGTGAAGCATTACTTACCGCATGTTATTTGCATAATAGAATTCCTTCACGGAAATCAAAAGTTTCACCTTACGAAGTATGGAAAGGCAGAAAACCAAACTTGAAGTACCTTAGGGTATGGGGATGCATGGCGTTTTATCGCGTTACAGACCCTAAGAGAACAAAATTAGGGCCAAGAGCTCTCAAGAGCGTGTTTGTTGGATATGCCGAAAACTCAAAGGCATATAGGTTATTGGATTTAGAATCCAATGTGATAGTGGAATCAAGGGACGTAGAATTTATTGAAAATAAATTTATCGATGATTGCAACTTGTCAAAACCTACTCCAACAATGAATCCTGACCTATCTCTTGGAAATAAGAGAAAGGCTTCCGATGATATTGAACCTCCTCGGAGAAGTCAAAGAGCACGGAAGGAAAAAGGATTGGGCCCTGATTTTGTCTCTCCGGATTCTCTTGTCTTTCTTATGGAAGGAGATAGAGAAACTGTCCTGAATAAAATTCCTATTGCACTCGATACGGAAGATGATCCAAAAACTTTCTCTGAAGCTATGGCTTCTAGAGATTCAGGTTTTTGGAAAGAGGCTATAAACGACGAAATGGACTCGATATTATCGAATAATACTTGGACATTAGTCGATTTACCTCCGGGATCAAAACCTATTGGGTGCAAATGGGTGTTTAGAAGGAAGTATAATTCCGATGGGTCACTACAAACCTTTAAAGCTAGATTGGTAGCAAAAGGTTTCAAGCAGAAAGGGGGTATTGATTATTTTGATACCTATGCACCCGTGGCTAGAATAACATCCATTAGAGTGTTGATGGCACTTGCCTCCATTTTTAATTTGCATGTACACCAAATGGATGTTAAAACCGCCTTCCTAAATGGTGAATTAGATGAAGAAGTGTATATGGAACAACCAGAAGGATTCGTGATGCCAAATAACGAAAAGAAAGTTTGCAAACTTGTTAAGTCCTTGTATGGGTTAAAGCAGGCACCGAAACAATGGCATGAAAAGTTCGATGCCGTCATTTTATCCCATGGATTTAAGCATAACCATGCGGACAAATGCATATATTCAAAATTTACGGATCGTTATGGTGTTATTATTTGTCTATATGTGGACGATATGCTTATTTTTGGGACTAACATGGAAGGGATTTCAGAAACTAAGAAGTATTTGACCTCCCAATTTAAGATGAAGGATCTTAATGAGGTTGATACTATCTTAGGTGTCAAGGTGAAGAAACATAGTGGGGGTTACGCTTTATGTCAATCTCATTACATAGAGAAGTTGCTTCTTAAATTCAAACATTTAGGATTTAAAGAAGCTAACTCACCTTATGATTCTTCGGTAAAATTGACTGAAAATGATGGCAGAGCGGTTGCTCAATTAGAGTATGCTAGCGTCATTGGGAGTTTGATGTATGCAATGCATTGTACTCGACCTGATATTTCTTTCGCAGTTTGTAAACTCGCAAGATACACAAGTAATCCTAGTACCATGCATTGGAAAGCTGTTGGTAGAATTCTCGGTTATCTCAAACGGACTTCCAACTTGGGATTATTTTATAATAAGTTCCCAGCGGTATTAGAGGGTTACACAGACGCTAGTTGGATAACTGGCGCAGGTGACAATAAGGCAACTTCCGGCTGGATCTTTATGATTGGAGGAGGAGCAGTCTCTTGGGGTTCCAAGAAACAAACATGTATCTCTCATTCAACGATGGAGTCAGAATTTATTGCCTTAGCGGCTGCAGGCAAAGAAGCAGAATGGCTGAGAAATCTGCTATTGGATATAAAGTTGTGGCCACAACCGATGCCGTCTATTTCTTTGTTTTGCGATAGTCAAGCTACAATGTCTAGAGCATATAATAAAGTTTATAATGGAAAATCTAGACATATTAGCTTCCGACATGAATATGTAAGACAGTTAATCTGTGATGGTATTATTACCATAGTATATGTTCGGTCAAGTGAAAACTTGGCTGATCCGTTTACTAAGGGTCTTTGCAGAGACTTAGTAAGGAAAACATCTAGTGGAATGGGATTAAAACCTTACGATCAGATGTAGCGGGAACCCTACCTTATGCTTAATTGCTAAACAAGGTTTAATGGGTAAAAACAAGTTACATTATGATCGGGAAAAACACTGATAATTTACGTACCCATTCTAGGATAATCAGTGTAATATTTACGAGGGTGAGTTAAGACTCTTAATGAAGTTCATCTCGTCGAGGTAACATAGTTACCGAGAAGATGAAACTTCACCTATATAAACATGAGAGGTTTAGCCGCTTCTAACAAAAGTTTTAAAGGTTTACTTTTGTAAATGTTTATGAATCCAGGATCGAGCACATGGCTCAAGGTGCTAACATAATGTGAATTACTCACCGGAACTGGATAGATTTATGTGTGTGATACTTCCGCTTCTAATTCTAGAGTTTTGGTTTAATCTGCGGACACCAAATACTTTATTAGAAGTTTGAAGTATTTACGCTAATTGAGGTTTAAGTCGAGAGACACCTTCTTGTATGCATAAATCTATCACGATTGAACTGGAATTTACAAGCTAAGTGGGGGATTGTTGAAGATAGCTTGTAAAACTCTTGGGAAATTTGTCCCACATCTTAGAAAATAGAGTTATTATGCACTTTATATATGGAAACCAATTAATGACATTTAATTGAGTTACCATATAGAGTGGTTATCCTCTACAACTCGCACACGCGCGCGCAAGGCGCAATGTGGCGCTTTAGTGGCGCTTTTGTAGGCGCACTTAGGCACTTTGGCGACGTGGCACGTGCGCGTGTGGCGTGAGTTAATTAAATAATAACTGTTTTTCGTTTTATTTTCTGGTTGTTATGGCAGTTATTTTCCGGTTGGTGAAAGGATGTGTTGTTATAAACAGTCACAACTGTTATGAACAAACACATCCCTTCATTCATGTTCTTTGGTGAACTATAAATAAGCCAAACACCCAGCAGATTCCCATATCAGTTTCAATCACAGTTTCACAGAGAATTCTAGAGAACTTCTGCAGATTGCTGGCTGTAGAACCGACGCGACTTGTTGTATCCTGGAGGGGAATCGCCAGAACCCGGCAGCATAGTGGGGGCGATTTATCCCTTAAAGAAAACGATCATCGTGCCTCAAGTCCTGTTTTCTTCCACCATCCATTATACTCGGCGTAACAATTTTAAGGGATAAATCGTACAACAATGGAGAGTGGAGGAAAGACTGCAACTTTCAAGATGATGAATCAAGACTTCGTCAAACTGGACCGGTTTGATGGCACCAATTTCACCCGTTGGCAAGACAAGTTGATGTTTCTACTCACTGCATTGAAGGTGGCATACGTTCTGGACGAAAATTTGCAGCCAATACCAGAACCAAAGGACGACGACACTGACGAATTAAAGGCGCAGCGAACGAAGAGGGAGGAGGACGAACTGGTTTGCAGAGGACACATTCTCAACACACTGTCGGATCGTTTATACGATCTATTCACATCAGAGAAGTCACCAAGCAAAATCTGGAAGACGTTGGAGAACAAATACAAGGCTGAAAAGCAAGGATCAGATAAGTTTCTTATTAAGAAATTTTTTGATTTTACTATGGATGATAGTTCTCCCATTCTCGATCAGGTTTACGAATTCCAAATCCTCGCTAATAAACTTCGAGATCTCAAGATTGTTGTTCCTGATGAGTTGTTAGTGGGGGGTATTATTGCCAAACTTCCTGAAAGTTGGCATAAATACATGAAGGAACTTCTTCACACAACAGAAGACTTCAACCTTGAACAACTTCAGAAACATCTCCGAATCGAAGAAGAGACTCAAATCCGGAAAAGAAACCTGGCGGGTCCTTCTAGTTCTAAAGTGAACTTCGTGGATGACCAAGGTAGAGCGGGAAAGAAAAGGAAGTTCGATGAAACCGGGTCCAATCCAAACGGTGCTACCAAGAAGAACAAGAAGAATATGAAATGTTACAATTGCGGCAAGAAGGGACACATCAAAAAGGAATGCAACAAGCCTAAGGTTCAGAATGGGAATTCCAAAGACAAGTCTAACGGAAATTCCAAACAGGCTAATGTCATTGAGAGTTCAGTTTCTGAATTAGTCGCCATGGTTTCCGACATGCATATTGGCATGATTATGGAGTTGAACATGGCGTCTGAAGATGCTTCTTATGATTGGTGGTATGACTCCGGTGCTACTGTCCATGTTTGTAACAACAGGTCGCTTTTTGTGCATTATGAAGAGACTCCCAACGAACGTGAAGTTCTTATGGGAAATCACAATGCAGCCAAGGTTCTCGGAAAGGGCAATATTCAAATCCAATTCACTTCCGGGAAGAAGTTGACCCTGCAGAATGTTCTCTATGTTCCTGAAATCAAGAAGAATTTGGTGTCGGCTAATCTTCTTTGTAAGAACGGCTTTAAGGCTGTGATTGAGGCCGACAATGTAATTTTATCTAAGGCTGGCATGTTTGTTGGAAAGGGCTATGCTTGTAATGGGATGTTTAAGTTATCTATTAATGAAATAAATGATAGTTCTATCTACATGATTGACTCTATTTCTTTATGGCATTCTCGTTTGGCGCATTTAAATTTTAGATCGTTGAAATTCATGCGAAAAGATGGTTTGATATCTTGCACTAGCAATCACGACTCTAAATGTGAAATTTGCATACAAGCGAAAATGACTAAGAAATCTTTCCCAAGTGTAGAAAGAAAATCCCAACTTCTAGAACTTGTGCATTCTGATATTTGTGAATTAAATGGCATAGTTACTAGAGGTGGTAATAGGTATTTCATAACATTTATTGATGATTGTTCTAGATATACCTATGTTTTTTTGATGAAAACTAAGGATGAGGCCTTTGACAAATTTAAGTGTTATAAGGCTGAAGTTGAGAATCTCATGGAAAGGAAAATTAAAACTCTTCGTAGCGATAGAGGTGGTGAATATTTTCCTCATGAATTTTCAGCGTTTTGTGAAGAGCATGGTATTGTACATCAAACTAGTGCACCATACACGCCACAACAAAATGGTTTGGCTGAGAGGAAGAATAGGACGCTAGTGGATATGGCCAATTCTATGCTCTTGAACGCAAAATTAAAATCCTCTTTGTGGGGTGAAGCATTACTTACCGCATGTTATTTGCATAATAGAATTCCTTCACGGAAATCAAAAGTTTCACCTTACGAAGTATGGAAAGGCAGAAAACCAAACTTGAAGTACCTTAGGGTATGGGGATGCATGGCGTTTTATCGCGTTACAGACCCTAAGAGAACAAAATTAGGGCCAAGAGCTCTCAAGAGCGTGTTTGTTGGATATGCCGAAAACTCAAAGGCATATAGGTTATTGGATTTAGAATCCAATGTGATAGTGGAATCAAGGGACGTAGAATTTATTGAAAATAAATTTATCGATGATTGCAACTTGTCAAAACCTACTCCAACAATGAATCCTGACCTATCTCTTGGAAATAAGAGAAAGGCTTCCGATGATATTGAACCTCCTCGGAGAAGTCAAAGAGCACGGAAGGAAAAAGGATTGGGCCCTGATTTTGTCTCTCCGGATTCTCTTGTCTTTCTTATGGAAGGAGATAGAGAAACTGTCCTGAATAAAATTCCTATTGCACTCGATACGGAAGATGATCCAAAAACTTTCTCTGAAGCTATGGCTTCTAGAGATTCAGGTTTTTGGAAAGAGGCTATAAACGACGAAATGGACTCGATATTATCGAATAATACTTGGACATTAGTCGATTTACCTCCGGGATCAAAACCTATTGGGTGCAAATGGGTGTTTAGAAGGAAGTATAATTCCGATGGGTCACTACAAACCTTTAAAGCTAGATTGGTAGCAAAAGGTTTCAAGCAGAAAGGGGGTATTGATTATTTTGATACCTATGCACCCGTGGCTAGAATAACATCCATTAGAGTGTTGATGGCACTTGCCTCCATTTTTAATTTGCATGTACACCAAATGGATGTTAAAACCGCCTTCCTAAATGGTGAATTAGATGAAGAAGTGTATATGGAACAACCAGAAGGATTCGTGATGCCAAATAACGAAAAGAAAGTTTGCAAACTTGTTAAGTCCTTGTATGGGTTAAAGCAGGCACCGAAACAATGGCATGAAAAGTTCGATGCCGTCATTTTATCCCATGGATTTAAGCATAACCATGCGGACAAATGCATATATTCAAAATTTACGGATCGTTATGGTGTTATTATTTGTCTATATGTGGACGATATGCTTATTTTTGGGACTAACATGGAAGGGATTTCAGAAACTAAGAAGTATTTGACCTCCCAATTTAAGATGAAGGATCTTAATGAGGTTGATACTATCTTAGGTGTCAAGGTGAAGAAACATAGTGGGGGTTACGCTTTATGTCAATCTCATTACATAGAGAAGTTGCTTCTTAAATTCAAACATTTAGGATTTAAAGAAGCTAACTCACCTTATGATTCTTCGGTAAAATTGACTGAAAATGATGGCAGAGCGGTTGCTCAATTAGAGTATGCTAGTGTCATTGGGAGTTTGATGTATGCAATGCATTGTACTCGACCTGATATTTCTTTCGCAGTTTGTAAACTCGCAAGATACACAAGTAATCCTAGTACCATGCATTGGAAAGCTGTTGGTAGAATTCTCGGTTATCTCAAACGGACTTCCAACTTGGGATTATTTTATAATAAGTTCCCAGCGGTATTAGAGGGTTACACAGACGCTAGTTGGATAACTGGCGCAGGTGACAATAAGGCAACTTCCGGCTGGATCTTTATGATTGGAGGAGGAGCAGTCTCTTGGGGTTCCAAGAAACAAACATGTATCTCTCATTCAACGATGGAGTCAGAATTTATTGCCTTAGCGGCTGCAGGCAAAGAAGCAGAATGGCTGAGAAATCTGCTATTGGATATAAAGTTGTGGCCACAACCGATGCCGTCTATTTCTTTGTTTTGCGATAGTCAAGCTACAATGTCTAGAGCATATAATAAAGTTTATAATGGAAAATCTAGACATATTAGCTTCCGACATGAATATGTAAGACAGTTAATCTGTGATGGTATTATTACCATAGTATATGTTCGGTCAAGTGAAAACTTGGCTGATCCGTTTACTAAGGGTCTTTGCAGAGACTTAGTAAGGAAAACATCTAGTGGAATGGGATTAAAACCTTACGATCAGATGTAGCGGGAACCCTACCTTATGCTTAATTGCTAAACAAGGTTTAATGGGTAAAAACAAGTTACATTATGATCGGGAAAAACACTGATAATTTACGTACCCATTCTAGGATAATCAGTGTAATATTTACGAGGGTGAGTTAAGACTCTTAATGAAGTTCATCTCGTCGAGGTAACATAGTTACCGAGAAGATGAAACTTCACCTATATAAACATGAGAGGTTTAGCCGCTTCTAACAAAAGTTTTAAAGGTTTACTTTTGTAAATGTTTATGAATCCAGGATCGAGCACATGGCTCAAGGTGCTAACATAATGTGAATTACTCACCGGAACTGGATAGATTTATGTGTGTGATACTTCCGCTTCTAATTCTAGAGTTTTGGTTTAATCTGCGGACACCAAATACTTTATTAGAAGTTTGAAGTATTTACGCTAATTGAGGTTTAAGTCGAGAGACACCTTCTTGTATGCATAAATCTATCACGATTGAACTGGAATTTACAAGCTAAGTGGGGGATTGTTGAAGATAGCTTGTAAAACTCTTGGGAAATTTGTCCCACATCTTAGAAAATAGAGTTATTATGCACTTTATATATGGAAACCAATTAATGACATTTAATTGAGTTACCATATAGAGTGGTTATCCTCTACAACTCGCACACGCGCGCGCAAGGCGCAATGTGGCGCTTTAGTGGCGCTTTTGTAGGCGCACTTAGGCACTTTGGCGACGTGGCACGTGCGCGTGTGGCGTGAGTTAATTAAATAATAACTGTTTTTCGTTTTATTTTCTGGTTGTTATGGCAGTTATTTTCCGGTTGGTGAAAGGATGTGTTGTTATAAACAGTCACAACTGTTATGAACAAACACATCCCTTCATTCATGTTCTTTGGTGAACTATAAATAAGCCAAACACCCAGCAGATTCCCATATCAGTTTCAATCACAGTTTCACAGAGAATTCTAGAGAACTTCTGCAGATTGCTGGCTGTAGAACCGACGCGACTTGTTGTATCCTGGAGGGGAATCGCCAGAACCCGGCAGCATAGTGGGGGCGATTTATCCCTTAAAGAAAACGATCATCGTGCCTCAAGTCCTGTTTTCTTCCACCATCCATTATACTCGGCGTAACAATTTTAAGGGATAAATCGTACAACAATGGAGAGTGGAGGAAAGACTGCAACTTTCAAGATGATGAATCAAGACTTCGTCAAACTGGACCGGTTTGATGGCACCAATTTCACCCGTTGGCAAGACAAGTTGATGTTTCTACTCACTGCATTGAAGGTGGCATACGTTCTGGACGAAAATTTGCAGCCAATACCAGAACCAAAGGACGACGACACTGACGAATTAAAGGCGCAGCGAACGAAGAGGGAGGAGGACGAACTGGTTTGCAGAGGACACATTCTCAACACACTGTCGGATCGTTTATACGATCTATTCACATCAGAGAAGTCACCAAGCAAAATCTGGAAGACGTTGGAGAACAAATACAAGGCTGAAAAGCAAGGATCAGATAAGTTTCTTATTAAGAAATTTTTTGATTTTACTATGGATGATAGTTCTCCCATTCTCGATCAGGTTTACGAATTCCAAATCCTCGCTAATAAACTTCGAGATCTCAAGATTGTTGTTCCTGATGAGTTGTTAGTGGGGGGTATTATTGCCAAACTTCCTGAAAGTTGGCATAAATACATGAAGGAACTTCTTCACACAACAGAAGACTTCAACCTTGAACAACTTCAGAAACATCTCCGAATCGAAGAAGAGACTCAAATCCGGAAAAGAAACCTGGCGGGTCCTTCTAGTTCTAAAGTGAACTTCGTGGATGACCAAGGTAGAGCGGGAAAGAAAAGGAAGTTCGATGAAACCGGGTCCAATCCAAACGGTGCTACCAAGAAGAACAAGAAGAATATGAAATGTTACAATTGCGGCAAGAAGGGACACATCAAAAAGGAATGCAACAAGCCTAAGGTTCAGAATGGGAATTCCAAAGACAAGTCTAACGGAAATTCCAAACAGGCTAATGTCATTGAGAGTTCAGTTTCTGAATTAGTCGCCATGGTTTCCGACATGCATATTGGCATGATTATGGAGTTGAACATGGCGTCTGAAGATGCTTCTTATGATTGGTGGTATGACTCCGGTGCTACTGTCCATGTTTGTAACAACAGGTCGCTTTTTGTGCATTATGAAGAGACTCCCAACGAACGTGAAGTTCTTATGGGAAATCACAATGCAGCCAAGGTTCTCGGAAAGGGCAATATTCAAATCCAATTCACTTCCGGGAAGAAGTTGACCCTGCAGAATGTTCTCTATGTTCCTGAAATCAAGAAGAATTTGGTGTCGGCTAATCTTCTTTGTAAGAACGGCTTTAAGGCTGTGATTGAGGCCGACAATGTAATTTTATCTAAGGCTGGCATGTTTGTTGGAAAGGGCTATGCTTGTAATGGGATGTTTAAGTTATCTATTAATGAAATAAATGATAGTTCTATCTACATGATTGACTCTATTTCTTTATGGCATTCTCGTTTGGCGCATTTAAATTTTAGATCGTTGAAATTCATGCGAAAAGATGGTTTGATATCTTGCACTAGCAATCACGACTCTAAATGTGAAATTTGCATACAAGCGAAAATGACTAAGAAATCTTTCCCAAGTGTAGAAAGAAAATCCCAACTTCTAGAACTTGTGCATTCTGATATTTGTGAATTAAATGGCATAGTTACTAGAGGTGGTAATAGGTATTTCATAACATTTATTGATGATTGTTCTAGATATACCTATGTTTATTTGATGAAAACTAAGGATGAGGCCTTTGACAAATTTAAGTGTTATAAGGCTGAAGTTGAGAATCTCATGGAAAGGAAAATTAAAACTCTTCGTAGCGATAGAGGTGGTGAATATTTTCCTCATGAATTTTCAGCGTTTTGTGAAGAGCATGGTATTGTACATCAAACTAGTGCACCATACACGCCACAACAAAATGGTTTGGCTGAGAGGAAGAATAGGACGCTAGTGGATATGGCCAATTCTATGCTCTTGAACGCAAAATTAAAATCCTCTTTGTGGGGTGAAGCATTACTTACCGCATGTTATTTGCATAATAGAATTCCTTCACGGAAATCAAAAGTTTCACCTTACGAAGTATGGAAAGGCAGAAAACCAAACTTGAAGTACCTTAGGGTATGGGGATGCATGGCGTTTTATCGCGTTACAGACCCTAAGAGAACAAAATTAGGGCCAAGAGCTCTCAAGAGCGTGTTTGTTGGATATGCCGAAAACTCAAAGGCATATAGGTTATTGGATTTAGAATCCAATGTGATAGTGGAATCAAGGGACGTAGAATTTATTGAAAATAAATTTATCGATGATTGCAACTTGTCAAAACCTACTCCAACAATGAATCCTGACCTATCTCTTGGAAATAAGAGAAAGGCTTCCGATGATATTGAACCTCCTCGGAGAAGTCAAAGAGCACGGAAGGAAAAAGGATTGGGCCCTGATTTTGTCTCTCCGGATTCTCTTGTCTTTCTTATGGAAGGAGATAGAGAAACTGTCCTGAATAAAATTCCTATTGCACTCGATACGGAAGATGATCCAAAAACTTTCTCTGAAGCTATGGCTTCTAGAGATTCAGGTTTTTGGAAAGAGGCTATAAACGACGAAATGGACTCGATATTATCGAATAATACTTGGACATTAGTCGATTTACCTCCGGGATCAAAACCTATTGGGTGCAAATGGGTGTTTAGAAGGAAGTATAATTCCGATGGGTCACTACAAACCTTTAAAGCTAGATTGGTAGCAAAAGGTTTCAAGCAGAAAGGGGGTATTGATTATTTTGATACCTATGCACCCGTGGCTAGAATAACATCCATTAGAGTGTTGATGGCACTTGCCTCCATTTTTAATTTGCATGTACACCAAATGGATGTTAAAACCGCCTTCCTAAATGGTGAATTAGATGAAGAAGTGTATATGGAACAACCAGAAGGATTCGTGATGCCAAATAACGAAAAGAAAGTTTGCAAACTTGTTAAGTCCTTGTATGGGTTAAAGCAGGCACCGAAACAATGGCATGAAAAGTTCGATGCCGTCATTTTATCCCATGGATTTAAGCATAACCATGCGGACAAATGCATATATTCAAAATTTACGGATCGTTATGGTGTTATTATTTGTCTATATGTGGACGATATGCTTATTTTTGGGACTAACATGGAAGGGATTTCAGAAACTAAGAAGTATTTGACCTCCCAATTTAAGATGAAGGATCTTAATGAGGTTGATACTATCTTAGGTGTCAAGGTGAAGAAACATAGTGGGGGTTACGCTTTATGTCAATCTCATTACATAGAGAAGTTGCTTCTTAAATTCAAACATTTAGGATTTAAAGAAGCTAACTCACCTTATGATTCTTCGGTAAAATTGACTGAAAATGATGGCAGAGCGGTTGCTCAATTAGAGTATGCTAGTGTCATTGGGAGTTTGATGTATGCAATGCATTGTACTCGACCTGATATTTCTTTCGCAGTTTGTAAACTCGCAAGATACACAAGTAATCCTAGTACCATGCATTGGAAAGCTGTTGGTAGAATTCTCGGTTATCTCAAACGGACTTCCAACTTGGGATTATTTTATAATAAGTTCCCAGCGGTATTAGAGGGTTACACAGACGCTAGTTGGATAACTGGCGCAGGTGACAATAAGGCAACTTCCGGCTGGATCTTTATGATTGGAGGAGGAGCAGTCTCTTGGGGTTCCAAGAAACAAACATGTATCTCTCATTCAACGATGGAGTCAGAATTTATTGCCTTAGCGGCTGCAGGCAAAGAAGCAGAATGGCTGAGAAATCTGCTATTGGATATAAAGTTGTGGCCACAACCGATGCCGTCTATTTCTTTGTTTTGCGATAGTCAAGCTACAATGTCTAGAGCATATAATAAAGTTTATAATGGAAAATCTAGACATATTAGCTTCCGACATGAATATGTAAGACAGTTAATCTGTGATGGTATTATTACCATAGTATATGTTCGGTCAAGTGAAAACTTGGCTGATCCGTTTACTAAGGGTCTTTGCAGAGACTTAGTAAGGAAAACATCTAGTGGAATGGGATTAAAACCTTACGATCAGATGTAGCGGGAACCCTACCTTATGCTTAATTGCTAAACAAGGTTTAATGGGTAAAAACAAGTTACATTATGATCGGGAAAAACACTGATAATTTACGTACCCATTCTAGGATAATCAGTGTAATATTTACGAGGGTGAGTTAAGACTCTTAATGAAGTTCATCTCGTCGAGGTAACATAGTTACCGAGAAGATGAAACTTCACCTATATAAACATGAGAGGTTTAGCCGCTTCTAACAAAAGTTTTAAAGGTTTACTTTTGTAAATGTTTATGAATCCAGGATCGAGCACATGGCTCAAGGTGCTAACATAATGTGAATTACTCACCGGAACTGGATAGATTTATGTGTGTGATACTTCCGCTTCTAATTCTAGAGTTTTGGTTTAATCTGCGGACACCAAATACTTTATTAGAAGTTTGAAGTATTTACGCTAATTGAGGTTTAAGTCGAGAGACACCTTCTTGTATGCATAAATCTATCACGATTGAACTGGAATTTACAAGCTAAGTGGGGGATTGTTGAAGATAGCTTGTAAAACTCTTGGGAAATTTGTCCCACATCTTAGAAAATAGAGTTATTATGCACTTTATATATGGAAACCAATTAATGACATTTAATTGAGTTACCATATAGAGTGGTTATCCTCTACAACTCGCACACGCGCGCGCAAGGCGCAATGTGGCGCTTTAGTGGCGCTTTTGTAGGCGCACTTAGGCACTTTGGCGACGTGGCACGTGCGCGTGTGGCGTGAGTTAATTAAATAATAACTGTTTTTCGTTTTATTTTCTGGTTGTTATGGCAGTTATTTTCCGGTTGGTGAAAGGATGTGTTGTTATAAACAGTCACAACTGTTATGAACAAACACATCCCTTCATTCATGTTCTTTGGTGAACTATAAATAAGCCAAACACCCAGCAGATTCCCATATCAGTTTCAATCACAGTTTCACAGAGAATTCTAGAGAACTTCTGCAGATTGCTGGCTGTAGAACCGACGCGACTTGTTGTATCCTGGAGGGGAATCGCCAGAACCCGGCAGCATAGTGGGGGCGATTTATCCCTTAAAGAAAACGATCATCGTGCCTCAAGTCCTGTTTTCTTCCACCATCCATTATACTCGGCGTAACAATTTTAAGGGATAAATCGTACAACAATGGAGAGTGGAGGAAAGACTGCAACTTTCAAGATGATGAATCAAGACTTCGTCAAACTGGACCGGTTTGATGGCACCAATTTCACCCGTTGGCAAGACAAGTTGATGTTTCTACTCACTGCATTGAAGGTGGCATACGTTCTGGACGAAAATTTGCAGCCAATACCAGAACCAAAGGACGACGACACTGACGAATTAAAGGCGCAGCGAACGAAGAGGGAGGAGGACGAACTGGTTTGCAGAGGACACATTCTCAACACACTGTCGGATCGTTTATACGATCTATTCACATCAGAGAAGTCACCAAGCAAAATCTGGAAGACGTTGGAGAACAAATACAAGGCTGAAAAGCAAGGATCAGATAAGTTTCTTATTAAGAAATTTTTTGATTTTACTATGGATGATAGTTCTCCCATTCTCGATCAGGTTTACGAATTCCAAATCCTCGCTAATAAACTTCGAGATCTCAAGATTGTTGTTCCTGATGAGTTGTTAGTGGGGGGTATTATTGCCAAACTTCCTGAAAGTTGGCATAAATACATGAAGGAACTTCTTCACACAACAGAAGACTTCAACCTTGAACAACTTCAGAAACATCTCCGAATCGAAGAAGAGACTCAAATCCGGAAAAGAAACCTGGCGGGTCCTTCTAGTTCTAAAGTGAACTTCGTGGATGACCAAGGTAGAGCGGGAAAGAAAAGGAAGTTCGATGAAACCGGGTCCAATCCAAACGGTTCTACCAAGAAGAACAAGAAGAATATGAAATGTTACAATTGCGGCAAGAAGGGACACATCAAAAAGGAATGCAACAAGCCTAAGGTTCAGAATGGGAATTCCAAAGACAAGTCTAACGGAAATTCCAAACAGGCTAATGTCATTGAGAGTTCAGTTTCTGAATTAGTCGCCATGGTTTCCGACATGCATATTGGCATGATTATGGAGTTGAACATGGCGTCTGAAGATGCTTCTTATGATTGGTGGTATGACTCCGGTGCTACTGTCCATGTTTGTAACAACAGGTCGCTTTTTGTGCATTATGAAGAGACTCCCAACGAACGTGAAGTTCTTATGGGAAATCACAATGCAGCCAAGGTTCTCGGAAAGGGCAATATTCAAATCCAATTCACTTCCGGGAAGAAGTTGACCCTGCAGAATGTTCTCTATGTTCCTGAAATCAAGAAGAATTTGGTGTCGGCTAATCTTCTTTGTAAGAACGGCTTTAAGGCTGTGATTGAGGCCGACAATGTAATTTTATCTAAGGCTGGCATGTTTGTTGGAAAGGGCTATGCTTGTAATGGGATGTTTAAGTTATCTATTAATGAAATAAATGATAGTTCTATCTACATGATTGACTCTATTTCTTTATGGCATTCTCGTTTGGCGCATTTAAATTTTAGATCGTTGAAATTCATGCGAAAAGATGGTTTGATATCTTGCACTAGCAATCACGACTCTAAATGTGAAATTTGCATACAAGCGAAAATGACTAAGAAATCTTTCCCAAGTGTAGAAAGAAAATCCCAACTTCTAGAACTTGTGCATTCTGATATTTGTGAATTAAATGGCATAGTTACTAGAGGTGGTAATAGGTATTTCATAACATTTATTGATGATTGTTCTAGATATACCTATGTTTATTTGATGAAAACTAAGGATGAGGCCTTTGACAAATTTAAGTGTTATAAGGCTGAAGTTGAGAATCTCATGGAAAGGAAAATTAAAACTCTTCGTAGCGATAGAGGTGGTGAATATTTTCCTCATGAATTTTCAGCGTTTTGTGAAGAGCATGGTATTGTACATCAAACTAGTGCACCATACACGCCACAACAAAATGGTTTGGCTGAGAGGAAGAATAGGACGCTAGTGGATATGGCCAATTCTATGCTCTTGAACGCAAAATTAAAATCCTCTTTGTGGGGTGAAGCATTACTTACCGCATGTTATTTGCATAATAGAATTCCTTCACGGAAATCAAAAGTTTCACCTTACGAAGTATGGAAAGGCAGAAAACCAAACTTGAAGTACCTTAGGGTATGGGGATGCATGGCGTTTTATCGCGTTACAGACCCTAAGAGAACAAAATTAGGGCCAAGAGCTCTCAAGAGCGTGTTTGTTGGATATGCCGAAAACTCAAAGGCATATAGGTTATTGGATTTAGAATCCAATGTGATAGTGGAATCAAGGGACGTAGAATTTATTGAAAATAAATTTATCGATGATTGCAACTTGTCAAAACCTACTCCAACAATGAATCCTGACCTATCTCTTGGAAATAAGAGAAAGGCTTCCGATGATATTGAACCTCCTCGGAGAAGTCAAAGAGCACGGAAGGAAAAAGGATTGGGCCCTGATTTTGTCTCTCCGGATTCTCTTGTCTTTCTTATGGAAGGAGATAGAGAAACTGTCCTGAATAAAATTCCTATTGCACTCGATACGGAAGATGATCCAAAAACTTTCTCTGAAGCTATGGCTTCTAGAGATTCAGGTTTTTGGAAAGAGGCTATAAACGACGAAATGGACTCGATATTATCGAATAATACTTGGACATTAGTCGATTTACCTCCGGGATCAAAACCTATTGGGTGCAAATGGGTGTTTAGAAGGAAGTATAATTCCGATGGGTCACTACAAACCTTTAAAGCTAGATTGGTAGCAAAAGGTTTCAAGCAGAAAGGGGGTATTGATTATTTTGATACCTATGCACCCGTGGCTAGAATAACATCCATTAGAGTGTTGATGGCACTTGCCTCCATTTTTAATTTGCATGTACACCAAATGGATGTTAAAACCGCCTTCCTAAATGGTGAATTAGATGAAGAAGTGTATATGGAACAACCAGAAGGATTCGTGATGCCAAATAACGAAAAGAAAGTTTGCAAACTTGTTAAGTCCTTGTATGGGTTAAAGCAGGCACCGAAACAATGGCATGAAAAGTTCGATGCCGTCATTTTATCCCATGGATTTAAGCATAACCATGCGGACAAATGCATATATTCAAAATTTACGGATCGTTATGGTGTTATTATTTGTCTATATGTGGACGATATGCTTATTTTTGGGACTAACATGGAAGGGATTTCAGAAACTAAGAAGTATTTGACCTCCCAATTTAAGATGAAGGATCTTAATGAGGTTGATACTATCTTAGGTGTCAAGGTGAAGAAACATAGTGGGGGTTACGCTTTATGTCAATCTCATTACATAGAGAAGTTGCTTCTTAAATTCAAACATTTAGGATTTAAAGAAGCTAACTCACCTTATGATTCTTCGGTAAAATTGACTGAAAATGATGGCAGAGCGGTTGCTCAATTAGAGTATGCTAGTGTCATTGGGAGTTTGATGTATGCAATGCATTGTACTCGACCTGATATTTCTTTCGCAGTTTGTAAACTCGCAAGATACACAAGTAATCCTAGTACCATGCATTGGAAAGCTGTTGGTAGAATTCTCGGTTATCTCAAACGGACTTCCAACTTGGGATTATTTTATAATAAGTTCCCAGCGGTATTAGAGGGTTACACAGACGCTAGTTGGATAACTGGCGCAGGTGACAATAAGGCAACTTCCGGCTGGATCTTTATGATTGGAGGAGGAGCAGTCTCTTGGGGTTCCAAGAAACAAACATGTATCTCTCATTCAACGATGGAGTCAGAATTTATTGCCTTAGCGGCTGCAGGCAAAGAAGCAGAATGGCTGAGAAATCTGCTATTGGATATAAAGTTGTGGCCACAACCGATGCCGTCTATTTCTTTGTTTTGCGATAGTCAAGCTACAATGTCTAGAGCATATAATAAAGTTTATAATGGAAAATCTAGACATATTAGCTTCCGACATGAATATGTAAGACAGTTAATCTGTGATGGTATTATTACCATAGTATATGTTCGGTCAAGTGAAAACTTGGCTGATCCGTTTACTAAGGGTCTTTGCAGAGACTTAGTAAGGAAAACATCTAGTGGAATGGGATTAAAACCTTACGATCAGATGTAGCGGGAACCCTACCTTATGCTTAATTGCTAAACAAGGTTTAATGGGTAAAAACAAGTTACATTATGATCGGGAAAAACACTGATAATTTACGTACCCATTCTAGGATAATCAGTGTAATATTTACGAGGGTGAGTTAAGACTCTTAATGAAGTTCATCTCGTCGAGGTAACATAGTTACCGAGAAGATGAAACTTCACCTATATAAACATGAGAGGTTTAGCCGCTTCTAACAAAAGTTTTAAAGGTTTACTTTTGTAAATGTTTATGAATCCAGGATCGAGCACATGGCTCAAGGTGCTAACATAATGTGAATTACTCACCGGAACTGGATAGATTTATGTGTGTGATACTTCCGCTTCTAATTCTAGAGTTTTGGTTTAATCTGCGGACACCAAATACTTTATTAGAAGTTTGAAGTATTTACGCTAATTGAGGTTTAAGTCGAGAGACACCTTCTTGTATGCATAAATCTATCACGATTGAACTGGAATTTACAAGCTAAGTGGGGGATTGTTGAAGATAGCTTGTAAAACTCTTGGGAAATTTGTCCCACATCTTAGAAAATAGAGTTATTATGCACTTTATATATGGAAACCAATTAATGACATTTAATTGAGTTACCATATAGAGTGGTTATCCTCTACAACTCGCACACGCGCGCGCAAGGCGCAATGTGGCGCTTTAGTGGCGCTTTTGTAGGCGCACTTAGGCACTTTGGCGACGTGGCACGTGCGCGTGTGGCGTGAGTTAATTAAATAATAACTGTTTTTCGTTTTATTTTCTGGTTGTTATGGCAGTTATTTTCCGGTTGGTGAAAGGATGTGTTGTTATAAACAGTCACAACTGTTATGAACAAACACATCCCTTCATTCATGTTCTTTGGTGAACTATAAATAAGCCAAACACCCAGCAGATTCCCATATCAGTTTCAATCACAGTTTCACAGAGAATTCTAGAGAACTTCTGCAGATTGCTGGCTGTAGAACCGACGCGACTTGTTGTATCCTGGAGGGGAATCGCCAGAACCCGGCAGCATAGTGGGGGCGATTTATCCCTTAAAGAAAACGATCATCGTGCCTCAAGTCCTGTTTTCTTCCACCATCCATTATACTCGGCGTAACAATTTTAAGGGATAAATCGTACAACAATGGAGAGTGGAGGAAAGACTGCAACTTTCAAGATGATGAATCAAGACTTCGTCAAACTGGACCGGTTTGATGGCACCAATTTCACCCGTTGGCAAGACAAGTTGATGTTTCTACTCACTGCATTGAAGGTGGCATACGTTCTGGACGAAAATTTGCAGCCAATACCAGAACCAAAGGACGACGACACTGACGAATTAAAGGCGCAGCGAACGAAGAGGGAGGAGGACGAACTGGTTTGCAGAGGACACATTCTCAACACACTGTCGGATCGTTTATACGATCTATTCACATCAGAGAAGTCACCAAGCAAAATCTGGAAGACGTTGGAGAACAAATACAAGGCTGAAAAGCAAGGATCAGATAAGTTTCTTATTAAGAAATTTTTTGATTTTACTATGGATGATAGTTCTCCCATTCTCGATCAGGTTTACGAATTCCAAATCCTCGCTAATAAACTTCGAGATCTCAAGATTGTTGTTCCTGATGAGTTGTTAGTGGGGGGTATTATTGCCAAACTTCCTGAAAGTTGGCATAAATACATGAAGGAACTTCTTCACACAACAGAAGACTTCAACCTTGAACAACTTCAGGAACATCTCCGAATCGAAGAAGAGACTCAAATCCGGAAAAGAAACCTGGCGGGTCCTTCTAGTTCTAAAGTGAACTTCGTGGATGACCAAGGTAGAGCGGGAAAGAAAAGGAAGTTCGATGAAACCGGGTCCAATCCAAACGGTGCTACCAAGAAGAACAAGAAGAATATGAAATGTTACAATTGCGGCAAGAAGGGACACATCAAAAAGGAATGCAACAAGCCTAAGGTTCAGAATGGGAATTCCAAAGACAAGTCTAACGGAAATTCCAAACAGGCTAATGTCATTGAGAGTTCAGTTTCTGAATTAGTCGCCATGGTTTCCGACATGCATATTGGCATGATTATGGAGTTGAACATGGCGTCTGAAGATGCTTCTTATGATTGGTGGTATGACTCCGGTGCTACTGTCCATGTTTGTAACAACAGGTCGCTTTTTGTGCATTATGAAGAGACTCCCAACGAACGTGAAGTTCTTATGGGAAATCACAATGCAGCCAAGGTTCTCGGAAAGGGCAATATTCAAATCCAATTCACTTCCGGGAAGAAGTTGACCCTGCAGAATGTTCTCTATGTTCCTGAAATCAAGAAGAATTTGGTGTCGGCTAATCTTCTTTGTAAGAACGGCTTTAAGGCTGTGATTGAGGCCGACAATGTAATTTTATCTAAGGCTGGCATGTTTGTTGGAAAGGGCTATGCTTGTAATGGGATGTTTAAGTTATCTATTAATGAAATAAATGATAGTTCTATCTACATGATTGACTCTATTTCTTTATGGCATTCTCGTTTGGCGCATTTAAATTTTAGATCGTTGAAATTCATGCGAAAAGATGGTTTGATATCTTGCACTAGCAATCACGACTCTAAATGTGAAATTTGCATACAAGCGAAAATGACTAAGAAATCTTTCCCAAGTGTAGAAAGAAAATCCCAACTTCTAGAACTTGTGCATTCTGATATTTGTGAATTAAATGGCATAGTTACTAGAGGTGGTAATAGGTATTTCATAACATTTATTGATGATTGTTCTAGATATACCTATGTTTATTTGATGAAAACTAAGGATGAGGCCTTTGACAAATTTAAGTGTTATAAGGCTGAAGTTGAGAATCTCATGGAAAGGAAAATTAAAACTCTTCGTAGCGATAGAGGTGGTGAATATTTTCCTCATGAATTTTCAGCGTTTTGTGAAGAGCATGGTATTGTACATCAAACTAGTGCACCATACACGCCACAACAAAATGGTTTGGCTGAGAGGAAGAATAGGACGCTAGTGGATATGGCCAATTCTATGCTCTTGAACGCAAAATTAAAATCCTCTTTGTGGGGTGAAGCATTACTTACCGCATGTTATTTGCATAATAGAATTCCTTCACGGAAATCAAAAGTTTCACCTTACGAAGTATGGAAAGGCAGAAAACCAAACTTGAAGTACCTTAGGGTATGGGGATGCATGGCGTTTTATCGCGTTACAGACCCTAAGAGAACAAAATTAGGGCCAAGAGCTCTCAAGAGCGTGTTTGTTGGATATGCCGAAAACTCAAAGGCATATAGGTTATTGGATTTAGAATCCAATGTGATAGTGGAATCAAGGGACGTAGAATTTATTGAAAATAAATTTATCGATGATTGCAACTTGTCAAAACCTACTCCAACAATGAATCCTGACCTATCTCTTGGAAATAAGAGAAAGGCTTCCGATGATATTGAACCTCCTCGGAGAAGTCAAAGAGCACGGAAGGAAAAAGGATTGGGCCCTGATTTTGTCTCTCCGGATTCTCTTGTCTTTCTTATGGAAGGAGATAGAGAAACTGTCCTGAATAAAATTCCTATTGCACTCGATACGGAAGATGATCCAAAAACTTTCTCTGAAGCTATGGCTTCTAGAGATTCAGGTTTTTGGAAAGAGGCTATAAACGACGAAATGGACTCGATATTATCGAATAATACTTGGACATTAGTCGATTTACCTCCGGGATCAAAACCTATTGGGTGCAAATGGGTGTTTAGAAGGAAGTATAATTCCGATGGGTCACTACAAACCTTTAAAGCTAGATTGGTAGCAAAAGGTTTCAAGCAGAAAGGGGGTATTGATTATTTTGATACCTATGCACCCGTGGCTAGAATAACATCCATTAGAGTGTTGATGGCACTTGCCTCCATTTTTAATTTGCATGTACACCAAATGGATGTTAAAACCGCCTTCCTAAATGGTGAATTAGATGAAGAAGTGTATATGGAACAACCAGAAGGATTCGTGATGCCAAATAACGAAAAGAAAGTTTGCAAACTTGTTAAGTCCTTGTATGGGTTAAAGCAGGCACCGAAACAATGGCATGAAAAGTTCGATGCCGTCATTTTATCCCATGGATTTAAGCATAACCATGCGGACAAATGCATATATTCAAAATTTACGGATCGTTATGGTGTTATTATTTGTCTATATGTGGACGATATGCTTATTTTTGGGACTAACATGGAAGGGATTTCAGAAACTAAGAAGTATTTGACCTCCCAATTTAAGATGAAGGATCTTAATGAGGTTGATACTATCTTAGGTGTCAAGGTGAAGAAACATAGTGGGGGTTACGCTTTATGTCAATCTCATTACATAGAGAAGTTGCTTCTTAAATTCAAACATTTAGGATTTAAAGAAGCTAACTCACCTTATGATTCTTCGGTAAAATTGACTGAAAATGATGGCAGAGCGGTTGCTCAATTAGAGTATGCTAGTGTCATTGGGAGTTTGATGTATGCAATGCATTGTACTCGACCTGATATTTCTTTCGCAGTTTGTAAACTCGCAAGATACACAAGTAATCCTAGTACCATGCATTGGAAAGCTGTTGGTAGAATTCTCGGTTATCTCAAACGGACTTCCAACTTGGGATTATTTTATAATAAGTTCCCAGCGGTATTAGAGGGTTACACAGACGCTAGTTGGATAACTGGCGCAGGTGACAATAAGGCAACTTCCGGCTGGATCTTTATGATTGGAGGAGGAGCAGTCTCTTGGGGTTCCAAGAAACAAACATGTATCTCTCATTCAACGATGGAGTCAGAATTTATTGCCTTAGCGGCTGCAGGCAAAGAAGCAGAATGGCTGAGAAATCTGCTATTGGATATAAAGTTGTGGCCACAACCGATGCCGTCTATTTCTTTGTTTTGCGATAGTCAAGCTACAATGTCTAGAGCATATAATAAAGTTTATAATGGAAAATCTAGACATATTAGCTTCCGACATGAATATGTAAGACAGTTAATCTGTGATGGTATTATTACCATAGTATATGTTCGGTCAAGTGAAAACTTGGCTGATCCGTTTACTAAGGGTCTTTGCAGAGACTTAGTAAGGAAAACATCTAGTGGAATGGGATTAAAACCTTACGATCAGATGTAGCGGGAACCCTACCTTATGCTTAATTGCTAAACAAGGTTTAATGGGTAAAAACAAGTTACATTATGATCGGGAAAAACACTGATAATTTACGTACCCATTCTAGGATAATCAGTGTAATATTTACGAGGGTGAGTTAAGACTCTTAATGAAGTTCATCTCGTCGAGGTAACATAGTTACCGAGAAGATGAAACTTCACCTATATAAACATGAGAGGTTTAGCCGCTTCTAACAAAAGTTTTAAAGGTTTACTTTTGTAAATGTTTATGAATCCAGGATCGAGCACATGGCTCAAGGTGCTAACATAATGTGAATTACTCACCGGAACTGGATAGATTTATGTGTGTGATACTTCCGCTTCTAATTCTAGAGTTTTGGTTTAATCTGCGGACACCAAATACTTTATTAGAAGTTTGAAGTATTTACGCTAATTGAGGTTTAAGTCGAGAGACACCTTCTTGTATGCATAAATCTATCACGATTGAACTGGAATTTACAAGCTAAGTGGGGGATTGTTGAAGATAGCTTGTAAAACTCTTGGGAAATTTGTCCCACATCTTAGAAAATAGAGTTATTATGCACTTTATATATGGAAACCAATTAATGACATTTAATTGAGTTACCATATAGAGTGGTTATCCTCTACAACTCGCACACGCGCGCGCGCGCGCGCGCAAGGCGCAATGTGGCGCTTTAGTGGCGCTTTTGTAGGCGCACTTAGGCACTTTGGCGACGTGGCACGTGCGCGTGTGGCGTGAGTTAATTAAATAATAACTGTTTTTCGTTTTATTTTCTGGTTGTTATGGCAGTTATTTTCCGGTTGGTGAAAGGATGTGTTGTTATAAACAGTCACAACTGTTATGAACAAACACATCCCTTCATTCATGTTCTTTGGTGAACTATAAATAAGCCAAACACCCAGCAGATTCCCATATCAGTTTCAATCACAGTTTCACAGAGAATTCTAGAGAACTTCTGCAGATTGCTGGCTGTAGAACCGACGCGACTTGTTGTATCCTGGAGGGGAATCGCCAGAACCCGGCAGCATAGTGGGGGCGATTTATCCCTTAAAGAAAACGATCATCGTGCCTCAAGTCCTGTTTTCTTCCACCATCCATTATACTCGGCGTAACAAGAACTTCATCGGATCATCGAAAGGGTGGGCTATATTCGCAGATGTTACTAATGTGATCATGTTCAATGCTCCTACAGGAATAGCCATCCGTCGCCCGGTAAGTCCACCCTATGGGGAGATCAAGAAAGCTACACTTGTTGGAGACCATGGTACTACTGTGGCTATGAGTAATAGCATGTTTTATGGTCTATACTATGCTCAATTGGGAGACTGCAGGAATAGACCTATCACAAGGATAAACTATCCTTGTGATATTTTATGTTTTGATGGATTGTTATATGCTGTATTCAACAAGGGTTATATTCAAGCTTGGGATTTTAATCAAATCTCCGAGGAATGTAGTCGTAGTAGTAAGAAGGTGGTACAAGAGCATTCTTACCATCCGAGCTTCAACCAGGGAAAGGAGTTGACACCTAGTCATCAGTTGCACTTGGTTGATTCGTGTCGCGAGATGTGGCTTGTTTCTAAATTAGGGTTTGGGATGCAAAGCCAAATTGGGGTCTACAAGATGGATTTCAAGGAAAAGAAATGGGTGGACATGGAATCGTTGGGTGACCGGGCTGTGTTTTTGTCCAAGTGTCAGTCACTTTGTTTCTTGCCTTTAGAACCTTCAGAGTACAAGAAGAATTGTGTTTATTTTGAAGACCGCGACAAAGAGACTGCATCAAGAAGTCATCGCCGGTGCATCTACGTTTACAGCTTGGAAGATGGTTCTGTGTCAAAAGCCTTTTATGAAGAAGAACTTGTGAGTCCTGTGTTTGTTACTTATGATTGATTGTTGCATCATATTTTTGGTTTAGGATGTGGGAGAAATATTTATGTTCTTTTGCTATAACTTCAGTTTCTTGAAGGAGAGATTAGAATAGTTCTTGAGTCTGTATTCTTGTTTACTTTTGATTTGAATTTGAATCTCCTTTCTTCTCTTTTGGGAACTAACCATTTTAAACACACGGTCTTAGCTTCCCTTATCTCATATAAGGGATCAACTTTGCAAGAGTGAGGTTATGATGGGGTTGTTTTCTAATTAGGGGTTGGAAATGAAACGTATGTTGTTCACAATCAGGATTCAAAAAAGAATACATGTTGATGTGGAATCACTGAGCAGCCAGAGTTTTGATTTCTCAGCTCAGAATTATCTAAATTAAACCATAGGAGAAATTGTGTATTGATAGTTTACCGATATGACTAGATCAAATCGCGGTGCCATCAGAGCATATTGGGTCCAAGTAATAAGGCTACCTGGGTTATTACTCACCCTTTTCACTTTAATCAATCAAAACAACTCACTTCGCTCGATCAACCAAGTTCCATGCAGTTTGTGATTTAAAGGGCTAAAAGAGATTGTGATTTGATTTCTGTTGGAGATATCTTGGGAAGGACTTCTCACTTTGCAAACTTGTGAGGAATTGCATGGGCATTACCATCTGCCAAAAAATCTCAAATCATACACTTAAGTAGTGACATGATTTTGGAACAAATTCGAAAGAAATAACCTCCTATTAACCGATACATTACAACATTCATTGCATATAATTTTATGTTGTCGGCCGATTTTGAATTATTCATTGTTCGTTAAGTGTAATACCCCTATATTTAGTAGGGTATTTATTTGTGTTTTTATTCTTAAATTGGGGTAATTGTTAGTATTGGGGGGTGTATTTGTAGTTTTATGAACTTAGTCGTGGGGGTTAAAGTGTCTTTTCCCAGACTTGGGGGACCTGCACCACTCTCACTCATTCTCTCTCTCTCTCTACCGATCGGATCGATCGGAAACAAACCCAGCGACCTCTCCCCGCTTCTCCCTCAACGTCCTGCTCAACTCCACCACGATTCCACCCACGTTCCCCTCTATTTCAATCTCAAGTCAACATATATCAACACCCCTCCTCTCTCTCGTCGTCCTCCACATCATCACCCTCTGTTTTGCGAAGACAACAAACCCACTGCTTTGTTTTCCAGAAACCAACCACCACCACGCTCCATTCTCCGGCGAAATCCAGGACCGCCAGGTCGTTCCCTCTCTCTCTTCTTCCCGGCGAGCCAGCAGGAGTAACAGAGCCATCGTCGGCTCTGTTTGCTCAGACCCGGTTCCGACCCGAGAGAAGGCCGACGCAAAATCGGCGAACCCTCGTACTCTCCGCCCGTTCGACGTCGTCCCCTCTCCCTCTCGTCACCGTCGTCCTCAATTCCGGCGACCACCGCTAGCAGCAGCAGCAGCGACATCACCCTCTTTCGCTTCCCTCTGCTTCGGCGACCACCAAGGCAGCGACCGTCGTTTCGTCGACGAGTCTTCGTCTCCTTCGATCGGTACACACCAAAAACCCCCCTTTTAAATTCTCAATTTTGTTCACGTTTCTCTGTTATTCCTGAGACTAAGGCTGTATATATGCGTGAGAATGTTAAGATTGGAATTTCTGTTTTTGGGTGTGGGTAAAGAAGAGGAGGAATAAACTGTTATCTTTTGGGGTGAAATTTTTGTATTTTGTGTTATTTGCTGGGGTGGTTGTTGTACCTTTCAGAAACTGTGGGGAGCTTTTTAGCTATTAACTATAAAATGTTCTCTTTTTAGTTTATTATTCTTTTATATATATATATATATATATATATATATATATATAACCAATGATTTGTTTATTAATATGAACTCTATTTGAATTAGTTTCCTTAAAAATGAAAATAAATATAAGTTCTTATATTATGATTTTATAAGGAGAGTTTTGTTCATAAAAATAATATTTTTATATTAAATAAAAGTGGTATTCCTTAATTATTATATAGTTTTATATTATGTGTTTATTGTAAGTTTTCTTATATAAATAAATATATACTCTTTTAATAAGAAAAGTTAACTCTTCTTTAATACTATTATCATATTTCAAATATACTATTTTCTATATAATTAGTTGTAAATAGATTTTAAGAATACAGTCAATTTGTTTAAAGTTTATTTCTACTATTTTAGTTTATTATTATTATTATTATTATTATTATTATTATTATTATTATTATTATTATTGTTATTATTATTATTATTATTATCATAACTTTGTAAACTATTATTATTTTCTAATGTTAGAGTGACGTAAATTAAATTGGAACGTGTTGGGGGATTTGGATTGCATTTGCATATAGGGCATTGTATTTACTCTTGTCGTGCAAATGAAATTGTATTAATATTAGGATTATGTGATAATTGTAGATTCCGAGTTCGTAGACGATCAGTTCTTTGACAGTCCGTACTACGAGTACTAGTTCCGTGCTTGCTTGTGTGTGTGGAGCTTTCTTCAATCCAAGTAAGTATATGCACGACATCTTTAAATTATCAAAATGTGTTGTTTCGTGTGCGTTATCTCAAACTGTAAATATGATTTCCGCTTTACAATACTTTGAGCCTTTCTAGTGATTTATCCTGAACGATTTTGAAAAGCATGTGGTTACTATCCAAATTGTGATCTTTTACTCTCGTGAAATAATGAACAGTAAATGTACGATAATAGAATTGGGAACGGTGTACAGAGGATGCGTGTGAAGGCTACTGCCGGGGACACATGTGCGTTGATTCCCCTAGGGTTTACACCCTCTTATTTATTGTGAAAACTAGGAGTACTACCTATGCTAGTGTGGGTCACAACAGTATAGGGGTGTCGACACTTAAGGTCTCACTAGTTATTTTAGGGAGAATCGGGATGGACTGTGATATCCCGTAGAAGCACCCTACTTTATTATTATTCCATCGTGACCCCTCTGTCCACATCGAACCTGTTGGGGCTCGTGTTATGCCTCAACCAAATAAAAGAATAAAGTTGTGGTTACTACTTATCTTCCTGCTTATACTCTCGTGTTAGCCGAAAACTCCGTCTTTACGTGTTGTGGTATACTTACTTAGTTTTTACTAATTAAAATTTTTCTGCGGTCGGCTTTGTCTATTGTAAAACCCGCAGGTTGGCATTGAGGTGGGGGAAACGCGCACACGTTGAAGCTTAGAAGTTTAGGAGCAATAAATTTTAGTTTTCCTTTCATCACTTAGATGTTTCAGACTTTTAGTCATTGTTATTCCTTTGTTTCCAAACGTTGTTGGAGGGTTTCTCCTTTTTGTTTATAAATAATGTACTTGAGATTTGGTTGAATTGTACTAGCTGTGAACCGTGGTCCTTCGGGCTGTTTCAGTTGGTATCAGAGCGGACGGTTCTAAGCTAGTGCGATTCTCCATTTTCCTTTAATAAAGAGAAATCAAATATTAAAAACATTTTCGAAAGAAATTTAAAACCTGCCTAGGACAACTAAAAAGGATTATAAAATGGAACAAGCCGGGGTTGGGGGTAGTCTTGTAATATTTTGTTGCCTTTCGTGAATACTCGAGAATGCTTCATTGATTATAGATGTTTACTATGTGGCATATGTGTATCATTTCATGTCTCGTCATGTGGATATTACTGTATTGGTTGATTGAAAATTTGTGAAAATTACTGTTTAGTTCTTTAGATTGTTTAAATTGAATTTTCGTTACGATATTGAGTGCATACGTGGATTAGAACCTTTCTGAGACTGTTTCCTTCTATTTTCTCAGATGGCTGCCCAACCCGCACCTGCCCTACCAGCACTACAGCCTGAGGATTCTCCGCTGTTCATGACCTACTTAGGACCTCATGAGGAAATGATCGATTACTACATTCGTGTGCACGAACGCTGCAATGATTGGAGCTTCTCTGCGTTTGGTGATGACCGCTTTCGAAACCGATTAGTAGTGGGTCACTGTATCCTCAATGGACTTCCCAACGTGCAACCATGGCTGGCAATAAAGGACGACTTCGAAGAGTTGGTGCATGAGGACGAAGATGGAAACTTGGTGCCTAACGATGGACTTTGGAAGCATAACGGCGTTTACATGTTTCGACTCCACGACCTATATGATAGGTTACAAGAAGCGGCCGACCGACTCATACAGGAGGAGAATGAAGAACCGGAAGAGGAAGATCATGATGAGGAACCCGAGTCAGATCCGGAGGAACCGGTGGAACAGGAAGCGCAAGAGGAACAGATTCCCGAGGAGGAGGAAGTACCCGATCAAGTTCTAGGGGAATATGGAGCAGGTAGACAGCCCATCCCTGCTTCTGATGACCTCACCGAGGCACACCGAACCGAACATGTGATGTACCAGCCCGGTCAGGAAACCATTGCACAGTACTGTACCTATGTGACAGATATATGCGTTGCATGGGGGCACTTCGATGACCGGCATAGCCATCCGTTAACCATATGCTACTACATACTCCGAGGATTGCCTGATGTACACCCTTGGAGCAGCCTGAGGCATCAATACCGTGACCTACTCGTTTGGAACGTGTGGGGCGAGGCTGTACCTAACGAATCTAGGTACAAACATCGCGAGCAGGACGTCTACGAGATCGACCCACTTAAGATTCAGGGACGGCTAGAAGACTTAGATCAGGATGTGGGATATGATAACATGGATGTGGGCCAGGATGACATGGATGTGGGCCAGGATGACATGGATGAGGACCAGGAAGAAGAGCATGACCAGGAGGAAGAGCACGATGAGTTTATAGAAGATGAAGAGGAAATAGGTGAAGACGAGATCGACCTTCCAGAGACTGGCTCTGAGTGCCTGACCGACGTTGAGGAGCCTTAACACACCCGACCATTCACCCTTAGTTGCATTTTCTATTCTTCATTGCATTTTTTTTTCCAAGTGGGAACGATTAGGATTAGAATTTTGATTCAGTATGTCTTTTGTTGGATTGATTGGATTTCTTTGTGGATTATGTGGTATTTGAATCAGTAATGCATGGTTATCCTATATTTTTCTCTCATGTGTATGGTTGGAATAGAATTTTATTAAGTAAGGTTATATTTAAGAAGGTACAATGCAATATTATACCAGGAGACGTGCAAGAGAAGTAGGAACGATGAGTCAGGGAACCCAAGGAAACCAACCGGCTCCATTTCCAGAACAATATGACCCAATTCGGTTCCTGAACCTGGAACAAGCGACCCTAGCCCTAACCCAACTCCTGCACAACCAACAGGCTGGGGGAGGTGACGTGATGAGTAAACTTGCAGAACTCCGCCCTGACTTCTTTTATGGGACGGACGACCCGACCACCCTAGAGAATTGGATTCGCGACTTCCACAAAGCACTGATTTCCGTGCGTTGCCCCGAGGACCGACGCATAGAAGTGGCGGTCTATTACTTTAAGAAAGAAGCTGATAAATGGTGGACTTCCGTCTCAGCCGACTTACTCGCCCAGGAAGGCTTTGGATGGGAGCAGCTAAAGGAGGCCATGCGTGAGCGTTTTTACCCCGACCATGTGAAGTCGAAGAAGTTTGAAGAGTTTTTGCACCTAAAGCAAGATGGAGCTACCTTAACTGCTTACTATGAGAAATTTATGGAACTCATGAGGTTCGGACGAGAAATTGTACCCACAGAAGTACGAAGGATCCGCAAATTTGTCGAAGGGCTGGACTTCGAAGTTCGAAGGGCAATGGGACCCACACGGTTTAACTCGCTCATGGAGGCTTATGGAGCGGCTCACGATATGCAGCGCATGCTAGATAGTAATGCCGAAACCAACAAGAAGAGGAAGACCGAGACTCCAGCTGCAACCGGGTTCCAGAATCACGGTACGGGAAACAACGTCGAAGATAAGAGGGTTCGTCCCAACCCAGCCCCCACCAACCAGTTTGGAAACCCAGGACAAGGTGGACAAGGTCAAGTAAGAGTTTTCAACTGCATGAGGTGCGGCAGAAACCACCCAGGAGTGGATTGCCGAGGAAGGAAGGTTAATTGTCTCAACTGTGGCAGGCTGGGCCATCGCAGGTATGAGTGCCGATCTAGGCCCAACAACAACAACTATGGTGGAGGTTACGGAGACAACAATGTGAACCGCCAAGGAGGAAATGGTGAGTACAACCGTGGAGGTGACTACTACAACGGTGGTAATCAATATGGCGAGAACCAGCAAAACAATCAACAAGGTGGAGGTTACCGCAGTGGCAACAATGGAGGATACAACCAGGTCAGGAACAACAACAACAACAACAACAACAACAACAACAACAACAGTGGAGGTGGCTACAACAGGGGAAACAATTGGCAAGGTGGGAATGGTCAAAATAACCGACCCCAAGGAGGCAATGCCGCATCAGCAACAACAGTAGCTGCTCTTACAACACCAACAACTACCGCACCAACTGCCACAACCGATAGCGCCACGGGAACTATCAATGTCATGAACCCGACTCAAGCGGAACATGCCAATGCAGCAACTGGTACATCCCTAACCATCTCACCCCAATATTATTTTACCTGATTCAGAAGCATTGTTCCTCTTTATCTCGTCACCTTTTGAAAATGGCCTAGGATTACTTACTTCTATCTTTCATATCTATCTCGATCTCGACTCCTATAGACTTGTGAAACCCTGTAACCTGGACTAGCTGACCTAGCTAAAATAAAAACACCTTAATACCTGGTTTAGTGACTTAGGAAACCCATATCGAGTGTGACTTGAGTGACGGGGACGTCACTCTCTTAAGGGGAATGTGATGTAATACCCCTATATTTAGTAGGGTATTTATTTGTGTTTTTATTCTTAAATTGGGGTAATTGTTAGTATTGGGGGGTGTATTTGTAGTTTTATGAACTTAGTATTTGTAGTATTGGGGAATGTGACTTGTTTGGTATGACCGTTGCATTTTCTCGTGCATTAGAAATTGCATCATTGCATCGTGCATGTAGACATATTGTTCTTTTCGGGGATTTATTGTTTTACGCTTCGAGGACGAAGCGTTGTTTTAAGGGGAATGTGATGTAATACCCCTATATTTAGTAGGGTATTTATTTGTGTTTTTATTCTTAAATTGGGGTAATTGTTAGTATTGGGGGGTGTATTTGTAGTTTTATGAACTTAGTCGTGGGGGTTAAAGTGTCTTTTCCCAGACTTGGGGGACCTGCACCACTCTCACTCATTCTCTCTCTCTCTCTCTACCGATCGGATCGATCGGAAACAAACCCAGCGACCTCTCCCCGCTTCTCCCTCAACGTCCTGCTCAACTCCACCACGATTCCACCCACGTTCCCCTCTATTTCAATCTCAAGTCAACATATATCAACACCCCTCCTCTCTCTCGTCGTCCTCCACATCATCACCCTCTGTTTTGCGAAGACAACAAACCCACTGCTTTGTTTTCCAGAAACCAACCACCACCACGCTCCATTCTCCGGCGAAATCCAGGACCGCCAGGTCGTTCCCTCTCTCTCTTCTTCCCGGCGAGCCAGCAGGAGTAACAGAGCCATCGTCGGCTCTGTTTGCTCAGACCCGGTTCCGACCCGAGAGAAGGCCGACGCAAAATCGGCGAACCCTCGTACTCTCCGCCCGTTCGACGTCGTCCCCTCTCCCTCTCGTCACCGTCGTCCTCAATTCCGGCGACCACCGCTAGCAGCAGCAGCAGCGACATCACCCTCTTTCGCTTCCCTCTGCTTCGGCGACCACCAAGGCAGCGACCGTCGTTTCGTCGACGAGTCTTCGTCTCCTTCGATCGGTACACACCAAAAACCCCCCTTTTAAATTCTCAATTTTGTTCACGTTTCTCTGTTATTCCTGAGACTAAGGCTGCATATATGCGTGAGAATGTTAAGATTGGAATTTCTGTTTTTGGGTGTGGGTAAAGAAGAGGAGGAATAAACTGTTATCTTTTGGGGTGAAATTTTTGTATTTTGTGTTATTTGCTGGGGTGGTTGTTGTACCTTTCAGAAACTGTGGGGAGCTTTTTAGCTATTAACTATAAAATGTTCTCTTTTTAGTTTATTATTCTTTATATATATATATATATATATATATATATATATATATATATATATATATATATATAACCAATGATTTGTTTATTAATATGAACTCTATTTGAATTAGTTTCCTTAAAAATGAAAATAAATATAAGTTCTTATATTATGATTTTATAAGGAGAGTTTTGTTCATAAAAATAATATTTTTATATTAAATAAAAGTGGTATTCCGTAAGTATTATATAGTTTTATATTATGTGTTTATTGTAAGTTTTCTTATATAAATAAATATATACTCTTTTAATAAGAAAAGTTAACTCTTCTTTAATACTATTATCATATTTCAAATATACTATTTTCTATATAATTAGTTGTAAATAGATTTTAAGAATACAGTCAATTTGTTTAAAGTTTATTTCTACTATTTTAGTTTATTATTATTATTATTATTATTATTATTATTATTATTATTATTATTATTATTATTGTTATTATCATTATTATTATTATTATTATTATCATAACTTTGTAAACTATTATTATTTTCTAATGTTAGAGTGACGTAAATTAAATTGGAACGTGTTGGGGGATTTGGATTGCATTTGCATATAGGGCATTGTATTTACTCTTGTCGTGCAAATGAAATTGTATTAATATTAGGATTATGTGATAATTGTAGATTCCGAGTTCGTAGACGATCAGTTCTTTGACAGTCCGTACTACGAGTACTAGTTCCGTGCTTGCTTGTGTGTGTGGAGCTTTCTTCAATCCAAGTAAGTATATGCACGACATCTTTAAATTATCAAAATGTGTTGTTTCGTGTGCGTTATCTCAAACTGTAAATATGATTTCCGCTTTACAATACTTTGAGCCTTTCTAGTGATTTATCCTGAACGATTTTGAAAAGCATGTGGTTACTATCCAAATTGTGATCTTTTACTCTCGTGAAATAATGAACAGTAAATGTACGATAATAGAATTGGGAACGGTGTACAGAGGATGCGTGTGAAGGCTACGGCCGGGGACACATGTGCGTTGATTCCCCTAGGGTTTACACCCTCTTATTTATTGTGAAAACTAGGAGTACTACCTATGCTAGTGTGGGTCACAACAGTATAGGGGTGTCGACACTTAAGGTCTCACTAGTTATTTTAGGGAGAATCGGGATGGACTGTGATATCCCGTAGAAGCACCCTACTTTATTATTATTCCATCGTGACCCCTCTGTCCACATCGAACCTGTTGGGGCTCGTGTTATGCCTCAACCAAATAAAAGAATAAAGTTGTGGTTACTACTTATCTTCCTGCTTATACTCTCGTGTTAGCCAAAAACTCCGTCTTTACGTGTTGTGGTATACTTACTTAGTTTTTACTAATTAAAATTTTTCTGCGGTCGGCTTTGTCTATTGTAAAACCCGCAGGTTGGCATTGAGGTGGGGGAAACGCGCACACGTTGAAGCTTAGAAGTTTAGGAGCAATAAATTTTAGTTTTCCTTTCATCACTTAGATGTTTCAGACTTTTAGTCATTGTTATTCCTTTGTTTCCAAACGTTGTTGGAGGGTTTCTCCTTTTTGTTTATAAATAATGTACTTGAGATTTGGTTGAATTGTACTAGCTGTGAACCGTGGTCCTTCGGGCTGTTTCATTAAGCCCTACAAGAGAGGAGGTTGATGAGCTTAGAAGGTTTAACTCAAGTTGTAATTCACTCTACCTACAAGCGCAATCATAGTTGAAATTATTTCAAATTCTTGTTGAATCGTTTATTTCTGGCCCATTGACATCAATGGGACATAAAAAAGCAGGTCTGGCTCAATTGGCTAAAGTCCTCGTGTCGAAGAAGTCTCATGTGTTTCTCTCATATGCTTCTTCTTTTCTAGGTACAAGGGAGAGGCTAAAGCCTAAAACAACCTAATACAACCTAAACCAGAGTTATCAAACTCGATATCTTCACACAATAAATGGTAGAATTAAGCAAGAAAATTCTGTTAAAATTACAAGCCGGACAATTCTTGGCTAGTGAATCAGCCACCATGTTGCCTTCTCTCCAATTATTCAGCAACTCTGAGTAACGGCACCAAATGCCAGAAAGGAGAATCCACAGAACTAGCCGGAACTCCTTCAGCACTATTAACCCTTCAAAAAGAGCCCAAAGTTCACCATGAGTAACAGAAGTAGTTCCCACATGCACTTCTCTGAATTCCCCGTAACCAGCAACCATTGCAATCTAACTCACGACATCATTCGGCACGTTAACTACCTAGTGGACCGGAAATATCAAAAAAGAGGGCAACAAACCACGACCATAAAAGGACAATTCACGTCCAACGTGGTGGTACTCCAACCCTATGAGGTCAACACCCGAACTTTTACGGTCGACACCTATACGTAAGAAAATTTGGTCACAAGAGACAGAACCAAGTCTGGTGACGACCAAGATAAGCGGATACCCAGTAGTCGGTGGTCGACACTCGCCCACTTTGATCGACACCGGCCCATTGCCTGCCACGGCCTCTGTAAGTCGGGAATCGACCTAAATTGGTTATACACCCCTTACCAATATCGAGCTTCGACCAGAATGGGCCGTGGATTTTGTCTCCTTTAGATGGTATTAATATCAAATTGTATCACAATGTTTTACGTCGTGCACATGACCAATCGAGCATCAGGAAGAGTCGTCACAACACACTCCTATTATGTAATCAGTATCTCTGACACCACTCGTGCCCACAGCCCTTGGTCGAACAATTATTTCTCCTTGTCTTCTATTATAATTATATGTCATCCAAGCCACTATTCCATCTCAGTGTGGGTCGTCAGTTTTTCTCGGGTTGGTATGGTATTAATATCAAAGTGTTACCCAATGTAGTAGATCGATACACATAAGCCAGAGTCACAACACACTCCTACGCCGTAATTAGTCTCTCAGCCACCACCTCAGCTTCTACTGCCTTTGATCACATCGCAACATTATGCACCCTACGTATCACACGGTATCGCCTCATGTACTCCTGAAATTCGATCTACCCAATCCCCAATTCGAAATATGATTAGAATGGGTCGTGGCTTTTCACTCCTTTGGATGGTATTAGTATCAAGTATGCCACAATGTTTTAAGTTGTACATGTGACCAACCCAGCATCAGGAAGAGTCACAACACACCCCTAACACGTAATCAGTCTCTCCGACACCACTTGTGCAAGTAGCCATTGGTCGAACTATTATTTCTCATAGTCTTCTACTATAATTCTATGTCATCTAATCCTCAATTACATCCCAACGTGGGTCGTGGTTTATGTCGTCTTTGTAAGATATAATCTCAAACTGTTTCCCAATGCAGTAGATCGATACACATAAGGCAGGGTCACAACACACCCCTACTTTGTAATTAGTCTCTCTGCCACCTTCTCAGCTTGTACTGTCTTTGATCACGTTGCCACATATACACGATATACTCAAATATGTATTGTGTGTGTATGGGGAAAGAAGGTTAAAAGTATGGGGAAAGAAGGTTGAAAGCTCTTCAACTTATCTTGTTTACATCCACCATTCTCCTCTCCATAGACCACAGCAAATAGATCCATATATATAGCCATATAAATCCAAATGATAACTCCCAATATTAATATTAGTATTAAAGTAATAGTAACCACCACACTAATAATACTCATTTATACCAAATATTTCATATTGAATACATAATAATATGAGAGTTACAAATAGAAAATAATAACATCTCAATTATGATTATTAAAGTATAAATATAATTATAAATAATAATTAAGTTTTGAAATTTTCCCTAACAGTCCCCCACAAATTTCAAAACTTTAAAATTACCTCAATAAGCACAAATAAATAAAATAATAGAATAATATATGTAACAATAAAATAATTGGCAACTTTCATACTGCGCAATAGGTGAGGTGTCTTCCGACTTGAACCTCACTTAGTGATGACAATCTCACCCGGAAAGATCATAGTGGACTAAGCCTTGAACTAGACCCTTTAAGCCCGAGTTCAATCGAAACACACACAGTACCGGCATTGGACATAGTTTGCGGGTTAGTGCATTACGGCCATGCACTCGAATCAAATCATGAGAGCCTCTAGGGAATAGCCCAATCCCATAGCCCCGCCCTCAAGGCAACTCTCACTTAGGTGGATCCTCCAAGGGTTTGTGTGACCCATACCTTGCGACAATTACTCGCCTTGGATCCATTAAGGGTTAAAACTCATCCTTGTCGTCACAATTTTCTCACCACAGCACTATACCATAGGGATGGGATGAGAGTCGTAGACTTCTCCTTAAAGTGCTGAAACTCTTAGTCACTCATCTTGGATTGTTTCTACCCATTGAATCTCCTTCATGGGATCTCCAGTCACAGAGATTGGGTTACCTCCAGCGGTGAAAATATTTTGGGCTAAGCCCATCCCCCTCGGCATATCTAAGACTCAACTCCTTGAGTTTAGACCCTCAATGGTCTTTTAATATCAACCATATGGTGGTTTATTACAATTATTTTCCATTTTTTTATGGTGGAATCCATCAGGAATTTTCAAACCCCATCCCAATATTTAGGGACCATGGAACCAATAATCTTTTCCAAACTTAAACTCCCCTATTATCTTTTGATATATCGATCTCTTCAAAATTTCCTTCATATTAGAACGTGTCTTATTTGGAGTACTCATAGGTGCACCTGTAAACACAAACCACTAGCACCAAAACAAGATTAGTAATTTTAGAGGTTACATTATAAGCCACATAAAATAAATTACCCTTTACTTTATAATAAGCCGCTCATTAAAAAACAATATTTCATGTTTGTAACCCCCACATAATCTCACATTCATTCAATACACTTAATGTTAAACAATTAATTTATAAAATGATAACATATTAAATCTCCACAACATTACTATTAGTTAAATTACATGTGTATAATATTATTATAAACAATTTTCATATACAACCCTCATATTTTTCTTATCCATGGAGTCACATAAATTGCACTTCAACGTGTCAACGAGAATGAAGATGGCAATGATAATATAAATTTTAAGACAAAATAATAATGTTTTTCTTTATCATATTATTTTCATTTAGTGGTATCCATATGTTACACTATCACAATAAACTCGTGTAATTCATGATGCATAGGATCACATACAACTATATACTATATTTTTCCTCATGTAACCCCCACATATCAATTGCTCATAAAAATGTAGAATTAAATGTAATCAAGTTACCTCCACATTTTAAACCTCACAAATGGCCATAAATATATTTAAAGCAATGATACTCAAAAAGAAAAATAAGCACAATTTCGTCAAGTTACAGAAATATATTCCATCCTCCAATAAATCGTTTCTAACTTGGGCAATTTCATTACAAACAATTTACATGTCAACCCCCATTTTTCATTCTCACGTCTAAAAGCTTTATTATGATTTCTCATTAAATAAAATATACCAACATAATTTCATTGACGTGGAGCAATATTTTCTAACGACATGATTATTATAGAATGCTACACGAAAACAATAGAAATAAATATATGGAGGAAAGAGTTTAAGAAACCGAGCCTGTCAAATTAAGTCCACGTAAATATCATCTTCTTTGAGAATATAGAAGTTCGCCATTATGAGAATAATATGGAGTTCCTCAAAAATTGATAAGAATTACGTATATGAAAGACCAATAAGAATATTCATGGGCGCCATAGTAAACCACGTATTCCAAATAGGGATGGAAATGTGGTTTGATCTGATCCGAAATCCAAGTGATTCGATCCGAATGGATCAAGTCCGAATCCGATCCATTTTAAAATGGATCGGATATGGATATTAAAAATCAAAATCCGATCCGTATCCAGATTCGACCTGATTCTATTAGGATATCTGATGGATATCCGACCCGAAAGGATCCGAACACACATAGTTTTATGAAAATACCCTTAGAGTTATAAAAATTATGTTTTACCTACATATGTATAAACACATTACACAAATCACTACACATTATGTTTTCAGGCATGAAGAAAAAATTCTACTATGGTTATGGACAATTTTAGTGATGTTTTGATTGAATTTGTATACAATTTAGACATTATTAGTGCCTTAAACCTTTGAATGGCTTGCTTATATTTCTTGGTAAATTTACGTTTGTCATATTGGTAAATATTTCTAATGTATTTTTATTTTTTTAGGCAGATTGTTTTTGGGTGTGGTGACTCTTTTTACGTATTTTTCGGAATTTGTTGTGTATTTCTTATGAGAAGTGCCCAGGATCCGAATCTGGATCCGAATCAGATTCGTTTATGGAGATTTGGATTGTCGGATCGAATACGGATATTGCAAATTAAATCCGGTCCGAATTCGATCTGAATCCGTTTAGGATCCGATTGGATTTCGATCGAATATGGATCCACTTATTTTGATCGGATTCGGATATGGATATAGGTGGATCCGATCCGAATCTGATCCATTGTCATCCCTAATTCCAAATGCTTTGTCTTCAGGAATAAATATCTTCCATTTACTCCAAGAAATAATGTCTCCATAACATATGTACTCCGTAAGATACCAAGATTAAGAACTATATAACTCTTCTTGGAGATCCATTTCACTTGCGCCAAAAAAATATGAGAATGTCTCGTCATATGAGAATAATAAATCCAATAAAATCGGTGACCTCCACATATCATCCATCAATAGCAATGAAGTCCCAATAGCTTAATAGAACTCCATGAAGAACCCCAGAAAAGTAGGCTATAAGAAATATCAATCTAATTAATTTTGAAACAAAGAAGAAAATTACACGTAGTGGAATTGAAAACTAAACTCTAGTGCTCTAACCAACACATTTCCAAATAGACATCAACCCCGAGTGGCCATACTATTTGGAAGAAAACTCAATTTCAACTAACATCAAAATTATTGTAAGAAATCAATAATGTAGTACTCTATATGAAATTATCTTTTTAAAAGAATATTGACATGCTCTAGACACAGTGTTTGACTTGTTATCTCTCAAAATAAAATGATGGGTATACTAATTTATGAATGTGTTTCTACATTCAACTATTAGAATAAGAAATAAAACATTCATTGGTACGCAACAAGAAAACAAAAAAATCTTGATTATAAACACATCAACGGTAACATAATATATGTTTAGGCACGTCTAAATTGGAAATGAAAAGAAGCTCCTTTACCTCAATGGTTGATAGGAGATCTAACAAGACCCCACCATTTTCTATGCATAAATATTTTATAATCACTTTTTGAAATTAAATTAGTCACCACCGCAAAAGTCCCATATTGGTAAATTGATCGAAAGATGATGCATTTCACATAATTATGTTGTTATATAAGACAAAAAGATAATTGATTTAATAATTAACATAGAAGAGGTATATGATCAAGCCTGGAAAAGATCTAAAAAATCTATATGAAAATATTGTAGCACTCCTTTGATCGATATCTCATATAGCAACTTCAATTGTAAACACATATTGTTAAATGATCTACGTTGTCGATTGTTAGTCATCTGCGTCAAAACACACATCACAAAATCAATGATTAGTCTCGTTAGGAATAACTTAAATAAGTCATGAACGAAACATCTATTGTTAAATATGATAATTGGAAAATATGATGTAAAGTAGATTTGCTGGCATGGGTGTGAGAGGCATGTTATGTAGGACATTGTCCTACAACGTAGATCCTCCCCACGTGAGGGTGCTACCGGTATGCTACGAAGTAGGATTCAATTCACACTCGAGCCAGCTCCTACAAGCGTCACGCCGGTTGTAGGACTTGTGAACCATCACGAACTGTAGTTCCCCATAATACATATATACGATATACTCAAATATGTATTGTGTGTGTATGGGGAAAGAAGGTTAAAAGCTCTCCAACTTATCTTGTTTACATCCACCATTCTCCTCTCCATAGACCACACCAAATAGATCCATATATATAGCCATATAAATCCAAATGATAACTCCCAATATTAATATTAGTATTAAAGTAATAGTAACCACCACACTAATAATACTCATTTATACCAAATATTTCATATTGAATACATAATAATGTGAGAGTTACAAATAGAAAATAATAACATCTCAATTATGATTATTAAAGTATAAATATAATTATAAATAATAATTAAGTTTTGGAATTTTCCCTAACAGAAAGGAGCTGAGCGGTGGTAGTGTGCCCTGTTAAAACAGAAAAGGAAGCATGATACGATTAGCTAGGAGGAGGAAAGAATGGGTTCTAGTTACCATGCAAGCAACAACTATCATCTTCCAGACATAGAGAATTGATTAATAACAATAGTAAAAGTACCCTAGTTGATTCAAAGCTAGAAAGAAGGAAAATTGTCGTCTGACCTTGAGTTCTCTCATGAGTCGTTCAGCAGTGGTATGATCTCCCATAATTAAAGCTTCTCCGAACCGGACGTAGACTCCTGCAAAGCGATCGTAGTCGCAAGAAACCATCATCTTCTCTCCGTGTTTTGCTGGTACATCGGAAAATAGGTCCATCCCTTCCAAATTCATCCCTTCACAACGAAGAATTCGTTCCTCTCTCCCTCCCCCTTTATCACAAGAATTGGAACCGACTATGAGAGGTCCAGCAAAAGATCTTGTCCGTCCAAATTATATGAGTGCTTGGAAGTAGAAATTGGGGCCATTTTGTTTGTCCTAGTGGGCTAAATGAGAAGCCCAAATGTTCCTCCTACAAATTTCTGGGTGTAAAAAACACCAGACGCAAAATTATGTGCAATACATACACCAACTATTTTGATCTCGTTCACAATGGCTAATGCTAAATTTCATCATGGGAATGAAACAGAGATGTTCAAGCGATCGAGTGGGCCAAAGATTGGTATCATGAAAAGGCATTTATCGACTCTTTCGTGCAACTGTACGCATTACCGGACAACGACTCTTGAGAATCACTAACAAGGAGATAAGTGAGAGAGTTCAGCTTGATAGTTTGGTCATGTCGGATGACCACGACGATGATGCCAAGAACCGAAGGAAGGACGAGACGTAGAGACCAAGGCCAGCGGAGATTATGTATACGATGAGACGGGCCACTCATAAATGCCGTCTCTAAGGTGACCAGTGAGTAGAGGCGCCCCCGGAGTGCGATCCTTCAAGACAAAACCAGAAGACAAATACCAATCAATAAGGTCAAGAAAAGTAAAAAATATAGGAGACGGATACAATGTTGAAGCTTAATGGAAGGAAGTAATGCACTTGTGCAGAGAGGAGGAGAGAAAAAAATGTTGGAGGAAGAGAAAATTTTCAAAAGTGTTCGAAGAGGTTGGGTAGTATGTATTATTTGTGTATAAATTATGTATTATATGGTATGAGTATAAGTGTAGGTAGATGGCATAAGTATTTATATTTTTATATGTATAAATACGAGTATTAGCATAAAGTATTTCTGCACAGTATATGTATAGTATAATGTATAGTATATGTATAGAAAACAAGTATTTACATGCTAAAACTTTCACTACAGGAAATTATCTCGTAAACGGCGGTAAAAAAGCGCCTTTAAAAGCCCCAAAACCGCCTTAAAAGTCTCTTACGGCGGTTTTTACGGCGGTTAGGCTTCCGCCCTTTAGCAAAGTGTCGTTTATAGGTTACGGCGCTTTTTTCCGCCGTATAAATACTTACCCGGCGCTCGGTCTTTCCGCCGAAAATTTAAGGGCTCTATTTGTTAACCGCCTTTAAAGATACTAAGGGCGGTTTTGATAACCGCCATTTAACATTACAAGGGCACTTTCTTTTACCGCCATAAGATTTAGGGCGGTTACTTATAACCACCTTTCAAAATTTAAACGGCGAACTGAAACCGCCGTTTTTTAATTCATTTTCTTACCCAACCTATCCACATATCTGCTGACTACCCACATCCCTGTTCTTTAACTAACTAAACAGCAAATGCATAAATCGAATACAATCATCCAAATTCTCTAAAAAACCCAAAATTATATAATACCAAATTCAAGAGTATCATTCACAATATCCGTCAGTCGCAAAATATACAAGTCCAAACAAGGAGTATTGAAATACTGCGCCTTGAACTTATGGTCGCTGGACCAAAAACTATCCTAACAGCATACATAATATCTTTTTAAGTCTCAAAACCTCATCCAGAATACTGCTGAAAACATCATCCAAAATATAGAGCCTTCCCAAGAACATCTTCTTATCCGTCATCCTCCTAGCCTCCACCTTGACCGGGCATCTTAGACGTCACATTAATTATGTTCCGGCTCGAACGGACCAAGCTGCAAAATAGTGTAATGCATAAGTTTTAGAAATATTTTTAATTGTTACTATATAAAAAAAAATGTCGTAGTTTTTACGTTATTGATGGGCCACACGACACTCTTCCCCTTCGCAGCCAAAATACAAGTCGCATCTGACCTATACCGCCGCAACGGATATTTATCTTTCTTGCTTACGTCGATTCGGACTTCGGCATTCCCTTCACCTATGAGTTGCCCGTCAACCATTTTGTTTGGGTTGGTTGAGATAATAGTGCCACGTGCCAAGAGTATCGGAGGTTTGGTCCATGTGTAGATGTTAACCACCTCTCCGACATGTCGCTTCATAAAATAAAAGTTTAGATTAGGCAAATCGAATAAAATCACTGTCTGCTTTGCTAGTAACAAAGTAATACCCAAGAGCATATCCATAGTTTAAGGGAATAAACAGTATTTGTCTGTTATGTTAGATTAGGCAGTTCACTGTTTTCACAAGAGCATATCAAGACATTTAGCATTTATGGAACACACAACATGACAGAAAAAAAACGAATTTGGGGTTGTTACTAGGCGACATGGATTGATTACTAGGGAAAGCCTGACTTCATCGTGATAGTTGGCAAAGTTTGAAGGAATTAGCATACTTTTATCAGTTTTATGGACTATAACAGAGTTGATAGATGGAAGGTCAAAGAACATAATGGAAGTTTTGTGATATGGGAAGTAGATGAATCATGTTCATTAACAAGTACTACAAAACAGACATCAATCCCTTTGTCTAAACTCTCACTCAAATGCTATTACTGTTTGCATATATTGATACTATTTGAATAAATTGCTTAATGACCCATTTAACAGTTGGAGAGGTTAAGCTTACGGAAATATTTAAGCATGATGCTCAAATTTAGAGCATACCTTTGTTCTAATGGTTAAACCATCAGCCAGATGCAAAAGTTTGATGTATTTCGAATCTTCGATAGAAGCCACTCTAGACGAATATTTGATTATGTTTAGGGGCAAATCTCTCACCAAGGTATGATAATGAGATTGTTCAAGACAAAAATGCAAGCAAATTTAATAAAATTACCTGAACCTGTCCAGCTGTCTGTATGCCCGAACTAGGTGGAATCTGCTGAGATACACGTCCCGCCGAAACTGGTGCTGGAGATGCCATAGGAGACGGTGTCTGAGACTGAGATGGTGGCTGAGTCTTCGACTTGGTCAAGGAGAAAGCCTGGGTATAAATGAGAGGTTAATTCATTACAAGTCATGGGTACATATAGAGTAGAGATCTACGCAAAATTTGGAGATCGCAAATTCCATAGATACAAGCAGAAGTATTTTGTAGATACAAATTCTATACATACAAGTAAGAAAACTATGATCCTAAATTAGGCAACTAGGGAAAAAAGTGGAAAGAACCAATCCACAAAATTTACAGTTACTTCAAGCCAATCCAGAAAATGTACAGTGTTGTTTTTTTTCCCATGGAGTGCTTCAAGTGGTGTTTGATATGAAATTTTAGGATTTCTGCTCCCTGAATAGCAATTTCAGAGACTAAAAATCACAATTGCGTTTTCAGAGACTACACAAGCAGTTAACATGGAACTGCATAAAAAATCTGGGTGGAAATAAACTGATCGTATAAACAGAAACAAAACCTGACTGAAACACAGTTACGTTTTCATCAATTTACCCAAACTAACATGAACAAAGAATTAATATATACAGCATAAGATGACAACTTATGCAGGTGCTCTCCATATCAAAATGAGAGATATATAATCTAACCAGCACTTTCACTTGGTATGCAGATTTCTTCTGCTTGTGGGATCGATTGTTGGAGAAATAGTGGATATATTATAACTCTAACCCTGAAGAGAAGTGCCACACACATGCATCTATGTAAACAAGTGCAGAATAAGATTCTAGTAATGAAGAAAGAATTAACATATAGAGCATAAGATTTAGAACCAGGACAAATCAAAATTCAGAAGAAGATGCAGGAACATTTCAAATTGTATCAGAATCAAAATTCAGAAGAAACTCCAGATTCATAACCAGCATAACACTCAGAATAAAACGCAGGAATAACTTATTAAACTGAATCAAAACTAACTTAGAATGAATCAGGACAGATTCGACATGGCAAGAATAAACCAGCGCAGATTTAAATTCCAGAAATAAAGATCAAATACCTTAGTAGGTTGAACCTGGAGAGATACACGTCCAGCAGACTGCTCAGTTGCAGAAGTCATTATGCCCGGACTAGGTGGAACCTGGCGAGATACAAGTCTAGCCGACTGCCCGGTAGTACAAGTCATCGTGTCTGAAATAGGTGGAACCTGGCGAGATACACGTCCAGCTGACTGCTCGGTATTAGAAGTTTTTGTACCTGAAATAGGTGGAACCTTGCGAGATACACGTCCAGACGACTGTGTGGTAGCAAGGACGGGAGAAGGTGGGAGATGATCCAGGGACGGTGACGAGTCTCGTGTTGGAGATGCCATAGGGGATGGTGTCTGAGTCTGAGATGGTGGCTGAGTCTCCGACATAGTTAAGGGGAAAGACTGACCCATTTCCTTTGCCATTGCCGCAACAAAGTTCCTCATCTCTTCTATCTGCCGATCTTGTGCTTCTTGCTTTGCTTCAAAATATTTCCTTTGCTCTTCCAATTCCCTCCTCGTAGCATCTAGCTCAGCTTGCAACTCAAGTCGATCCGAAGACCGACGGGACGATGATGGCCCAAACACTTGAGTAGGTGTGACTCCTAGACCCAAGGATCTTACCCGGCCGTGTCTATCAGGACCAAAAACCTCCTGATAAACCGCCTCTCGAACGCCGGGATCAAGACGCGTCTCCTCAGGTGTCTCTGCAAACCTCTGATTCATATGTTCCTGAAATAGATGTACTTGTCATCATTTGTAGTATACTTTAAGCCAAGTATAGAAATGTTGGTATTTATCAAAAAGTTGCACAATTGGAACTTACAATTCGTACAGCTGTAGTCGCATCAGATGGGTTTCCATGCTTATCTACATGTGTACTGTAATACATAGCAACTCGATCATGCGGCTCGTTGTTTTTTTTCTTCTGTTAATATGCAAGGAATAAATAGCGTTAATTTCATATTATTGAAAGACTTAGAAAATCAAATATTAAAATATCGTTCACTAGTCTGTACCTTCTCTCTAATGACTGCATGGCTTCTTCTCCCAGTCCTATGAAGATCAACTTGCTTTGATCGATTTCCCTTGTTTCTCCTACTCCTTGCCTTTCAAATGTTGGAATAAATAGCGTTAATTGGTAAATGTCTTTCAACTGAAAACTGGAAACAAAACAACACACAAATATACCTTTGCCTCCACACTCCCGAACCACCGTACCAATCTACGCCACTGGCTTCTCTCAACCCTGGTAGGACAATTTGCAAGCCGATCTGCATCATTGTCATATTTCAAGTACTCCTGCCGTAGCTCATGCTTCCAGTCCCGCCATTTTTTGTTCAGACTCTTAAAGCACATGACTTTGAATTCGTCCGGGCAATTGGTATTCTTCTGCAAAGTTAAGTAAAAATGTTATAATCAGATCATAAAATACTTCTTCCATTAATTCGGCACACAAATTAAAAATAAATTCCAACCTGGATGTCACGCCACACTTCTTCCTTTTTCTCGTCAAGTCCCTTAGATTTCCAGGAAGTATGAGTTACTGGAAGTAATTGTCCGTTCTTAGCAATCACCCCTAATTGTGTGGCAAATTGTGGTTGTTCCTCTCCAACCGGCTGCATGTATTCATTGAATTGCAAATTCATTGCTATCTGCCCAGAGTTCCATTTCTTTTTCGGATGTGAAAAGGATTTCTTCCGCTTGTGGCGACTGCTACTCTCTCCGGTATCGCCAATATTTGAACCTGCAAAACATTAGAAACAAAATATCAGAATACTATGGGGTTTTAGTACTGAACCAATCTTGCAGAAGTTATTACAGGTTTTATAAAATTGGCACAACAACTTGTATACCATCTTCCCCCGCTGGATATGAAGGAATTGCTGCTGAGTGTGTGCTGGTTGAGTCTGGTTGTGGCAACGGTTGAGGCAGTGGGGGATCTGGCTGAGTGTGATCTGTCGGAGTCTCGTTAATTCCCAAAAAATCCTCCATAGGCTGCCCCGGACAACTGGGAACTCGTCTTCTAGGCATCACTCCTGCAAACTAGATTACAATATATAAAAGGGAACAGTAATTGACATAGCCAAATTAACATATACAGAAATCTAACACGAATAATATAATGATTGACATAGCCAGAAATCTAACATGAACAATGATTGACGTAGCCAGATTAACATACATTTACATAGTGAAACAAACATGTGAACGTAACAATAACATAATTCAATTCAGCACAAAAATCTAACATGTAATTCAGTGAAGTGCTACAAAAATAATATAATAACAGAGTTTAGGGTTACAAGTCATCCAAGTAATCAGAATCATCACTCAGGTTTTTGTCAGCCTCATCAACGTCAAAGTCACCATCGTCGCTAAGATTGTTGTCACCGTTATCACCATCATCTTCATCGTCCTCTCCTAATACAGCATCGTCCCTTACTTCAATTTCCGGGGCATCACCAGCCCCAAACTCATCTTGCTCTTCACCTTCGCTATCACTACCTTCATTCTCATTCTCTTGGAGATCCGGTGGTTGTTCCTGGAATGGTTCTGCATCTGGACATGTTTCAGCTGAGATGTCAACTCTGTATTTGTAACTTGATGTTGGTTTCATTGGCACCGCAACCTTCCAATCGATATCATCGTCTACATACCAAACTTGCTCAGCTTGGGATGCAAAAATGAACGGCTCGTCTTTCACTGTGTTATTTTTGTACATAAGGTGCCTGAAATTGACAAGTGTGCAACCATATTCGTCCACCTTCTGACCATGCATATTATCGACCCAATCACATTTGAACATTACAAATTTCACATCAGCAGAGTAACTTATTTCTATCACATCTGTCAGCCTTCCATAGTAATTGACATCTCCAACAACAGGATATTTATCTCTCACAGTCGCAAAACTAGGGGTAGATGCCCACACCATTACACCGGTATTTTGGCAAGTCAATCCTGCGCCGTGTGCAATTGTATGGAACTTCTTTCCATTAATGGTGAAGCCCTGGGTAAACGATGTCGCCCACGGTTCAGGTCCCCTACTTAGGGTCCTCACCTCATCTGTGATATCCGGATCAGATTTTGTTGTCTCCACCTATGAACAACCGAAAGTGTTATGATATAACTAAGTTTGAACACGTAAAACATGATTGGGGTTCTTAAAGTTAGAGTGTACATAAGACTGTAACCAATCTGAGAACTCCTCGTGATGCTTCCTCAGTATGCGAAACTCTTCGATTCGGTATTGTGATCGCAAGTAATCAATGTGCTTGCTGCAATCATTATGAACGTAGTTGCTGAATTAGTAAGTTACTACAAACTAACATGATTAATACTAGAAGATACGCACACTTTAAATGGATCAATGCAGGTGGAGTTAGCCAATACATATCTGTGACCTTGCTCTCGCTCGATGTAGCTTAGATATTTTATTCTCCTTTCACCTAATGGTCCTTCTTTGTTACGTTCCGGTCGGTTGAGCCTTGTCTCAACAGATTCATCCAAGTAACGGCTACAAAATACTAAACATTCTTCAGCTAAGTACCCTTCTGCAATGGATCCTTCCACGTGGTGCCGCTGTCGCACATATTGTTTTAATGTCCGCAAGAACCTACGAAAAGTCACAAGGTTCAACTTATACATCCATAGAATCTTTTACTCCCCAAATCAGAAATATTAAAGTACATAAATACTATATTAAAGAATATATATATTTCTAACATTGTACCTCTCGATAGGATACATCCAACGCATGTGTACACTCCCACCTAGGGCTGCCTCATCTGCTAAATGGACTGTCAAATGAACCATTATATCAAAGAAAGAAGGCGGGAATATTTTCTCCAAGTGGCATAGGGTTAAAATTATCTTTTGTGACAGTTTGTCAATGTCTACATCTTTGAGTCCTCTAGAGCACAACTGCCTGAAGAAAGTACACAATTCAATCAAAGGTTTGGCAACATGTTTGGGCAACACCTTTCTCATGGCAATTGGAAGTACTTGCTGCATCAGAATATGATAATCATGGCTCTTCAAACCTTGAATTGTCCGTTCCTTAACATTCACGCATCGGGAAATGTTAGATGCATAATTGTCAGGGAACTTGATGTCTTTCAGAACCTGGAGGAATTCAGTTTTCTGCTCATTTGTGAGCGTGAATGGGGCTGGTGGGCAAACCTCTTTGTCGTTCTTCCCATTTTTTTGAAGGTGCATTGTTTTACGGATACCCAACTCCTTGAGATCGCGACGAGAATTTAAGTTATCCTTTGACCTGCCTTCTACCCCTAGCAATGTGAATATTATGCTTTCACAAACATTCTTCTCAATGTGCATTACATCTAGATTGTGGCGCAGCATATTATACTTCCAATACGGGAACTCATAAAAAATACTCCGCTTCTTCCAGTTTAGAGGGAGTTTCTTATCATGTTCAATCTGGGCACGTGATCGCTTTCGAGAAGTTGGATCGCGCTTTCCAAACATATTTTCAATCCCCTTAACCTGGCTAAAGAGATCCTCTCCCGTTAGCGTTGGTGGCCTGGCCTTGGTCTCTTCTTTCTCAAAAAAATTTCGCTTGTCTTTCCGAAACGAATGATTGGTCGGGAGAAATCGCCGATGGCCAGCATACGAAAACTTTCGGTCGTGCTTCAACCGTCGCGAAGAAGTCTCCGAGTTGCACGGAGGACAAGCAAAAGCTGCTTTTGTACTCCAACCAGATAGATTTGCATACGCCGGAAAATCATTAATTGTCCACATAAGTGCTGCCCGTAACTGGAACATCTCGTTATTATCTGCATCGTAAGTACAAACACCGTCTCTCCACATATCTTTCAAGTCATCTATTAACGGTTGCATGTACACATCTATATCATCTCCTGGTTGAAATTTCCCATCAATCAACAAACACAGCATGATGGATGATACTCTCATGCATAACCACGGCGGTAAGTTATAAAGTATCAACATTACTGGCCACACACTATAAGGGATTGTTATTGTATTATAAGGATTAAACCCGTCAGCTGCCAAGCCCAACCTGACATTTCTGCGGTCAGCGGCAAAATCAGGATGAGTCTCATCAAAAGCCTTCCATGCTTTGTGATGAGCAGGATGCATCTCGGCTGCGTCATCGACCAGCTCTTCAGCGTGCCAACGCATCAGCTTTGATGTCTTAGATGACATGAACAATCTTTGCAATCTATCTTTGATAGGAAAGTAGCGAACTTGCTTCTGTGGGATCTGCTTCTTTCTTTTTTCCCCTCTGTAATTCTCATATTCTTCGCCTTTATATCGAGGGGCCGAACAAAAAACACATTTTGTCTCCATTGCCATGTCTTTCCAGTACAACATACAATCGTTCGGACATGCATCATACTTAACATATTTAAACCCTAGCGAGTCTCTAAATTTCTTAGCTTCGTAGTACGATGTAGGCAATGTTTCCCCACTTGGAAATGCCTCTTTAAGTAACAACATTAACCCATCAAAAAAAGTGTTACTAACCCCATGCAAAACTTTCAATTGCAACACCCGTACAAGAAAGGACAAAGTAGTGAATTTCTGGCAACCTGGGTACAGTTCCCTCTCAGCATCTTCTATTAATTGCATTAATTTTTGGGTATCAACATCAGGACCACTATGACCCTCACGTTCATGAACCCCAAACACATCATGTACCATTTCGAACATAGGATCTACTCCAATATGCTCCTGATTGTCATCAGCAAAATGGTTCTGATTATCATTGACCTCATCATCATCACCGTAACGCTCTCCATGACTCGTCCATATCTTGTAATCTGGATTGAATCCATCAACTAGAATATGCTCGCGCACCGTATCCCGTCGGTAATAAAAGCGGTTAACACATAATTTGCACGGGCAAATAATTTCTTCTAGGCCATCATTATGAGAAAAAGCAAAGTTCAAGAAATCCTCGCAACCTCTGACATATTGGACTGTACACTTACTCGTACCTATCCAACTCTTGTCCATATCGAAACCTGACGCCTAATATGTTGGAAATGTAGATGAAGTGGCAGAGTGTTAATATTCAAAGAAATGGACAAAAACATAACTGTATGATGTATGCAGTTCTAAACAGGATCTAAGTATAGGTATGCAGTTGTAAACATGAGCTAAGTATAGGTATGCAATTCTAAGAACCCACTGCTCCGACGAACAGTAGCCACAATTTGATAAAAATTCCCATGACATAGCAACATTGACATGTGCATCTATATTTCTATAATCTAGCACACCAAATAAATAGAGAATAAAAAACATAAAGGAAGAGTGATTAGGACAGTAGTGCCAGCTAGGAACAGCAGCAACACTCCTAAATGTTCTGCAGTGATGAATACCATACTAAAAAACCGTTGCCCAGTGAATTTGACGGTTACATACTCCTTGAAAGAACAACAACAGAAAAAGCAGGGCGAATTTGACGGTTATATATTAGTATTAGTGATTTTCAAGTTAAGAAAATTCAACCATGCATTTAATTTCATGGGGCCTTTTGTAGGTAGATATATTGAGACTTTGGAGAATTGTGAGCTGCTCCAATGTGTGGTGGAACCCTCTCCCATATCAGTTTAACAAGCAGCGAATACAATATTTACAAATTTGTCTTTCCTTGAAATTTTCTTTCCCTCTGGACAAATAATTGAATTCCAGACGTAGTAGTAGCTCTCATGGCTTTCTTTAATTATCTGGCATGTATTTCCCTGCCGATTTTAAGCATAGAGCTGTCATCAAACTTATTCTTAGATTTACTACTTTTGTCCACTAATAGTGTGGAAACTCTTGCTATGATTCTGGTGGTATTTTGCATGTTTTCACCTAACAGTGGCCGAATCATCCATCTCATCCCTTACAATTTTAAACCGTAATCTGGCTCTTAGCATCAGCTTTCCCCCTTTGCCTAATGGTAATCATCCTCAGGTCATTGGTATGCTAACAATCCTCACAAGAACTGGTCAAGTTAGGTGCAAGTTACAAGTTCTGCAAGTAAGGGAAAAAAATTGTGTAGAAGAGACTGAACTCACACACACAAAACCCTGACCTTCAACTCGATTTTATGGTGAATTAGATATTCAAACACAACTGCCAAACAATTCAGTGTTGAAGGTGTTTCTTAATCTTTCCAAAGAGCTATTAATCCCTTAATATGGTTTCACACAGAGGGAGCAACAAAGCACCAAACAGTGCACCTAAGTCACCGGGAAAATGAAGAACAAGCAGCTTATTATGGGATTAAATCAGGTTATGGGCTTGATTTGAGCACACAGAGGTGTTCCACGACTGACAAAGACCACAAAGCATGGATTTTTTCAAAAACAACAATAGGAGATGGAGATTATAGGTTCTTAAGAACCAATTGTGCTGTTATTGTTTTTTCTGATTTCGGTATGAATTATGAATGTGTTTAAACTGGTAAAATCAAACATGAAATGTTTGATATGATTTCTTGATTTGATACGACTGTTGTCCCTTCTCTCTCTTTTTTTGCCAATCCAAATTTTCTTTAAAAACTCAACCACAGCCACCATTGCAAATACCTTTTTCTACTTCTACCTGACTCAAAAGACTAACCCCTACAACTAATTGGGATTAGAGACATTGTTAACCAACTTGACTAACTGATCAACAGCCTTGTTGGCTTCTCTGTTAATCCAGTTAACTTTACAACCCAAATAATATAAATTGTCAATGACGTCTTGAAGCACATTACCAAATTCGCAGGAGCTTTTGTTCTTCTGCACAACTTCCACAACCAGAGAATTATCACTTTCAAAACAGACGAGGTTTCCTCTCCGTTTGAACATTTTCTCAGTGGCCATTCTCAGTGGCCATTCTCAGTGACTTGAAAGGTTTTTTCTGGAACATGGCAATGATGTTAGGTGCTGTTCTCTGTTGAAGGACTCGGAGGGATAAGGTGGTAGTTTGTTCACTTCATGGTTTAACGAATCTAAGCTCTAGAGTCTACGACAGTACACGTAATGACATAATTTATGAGGAAAAATTGTCCGTTGCACCTCCCCGGAAACATGGACAAAGGCCAGTTTAGTTGGGGTATCTTTTGTTCTTCACTTTTTCTTGGGTTTATGTCTTTATGCTGTTCTGAAATAAAATTGTGGGTAACTTGACAAAAGAACTTGATCCGAAGACATGATTAACTGTGACCAACGATGTATGTGATATACGTTGGATTAAGTGTACATCTCTTGTCTGAATCTTCTTTTCTGAACTGTTTGCTTACACACAGTGAGATAAATTCATTAAGATGAAGCAGAGAGCAGATTTTTGGCTTAGTTAAGCCCTACAGAAGCACAATTTCACCAATTCAATTCAAAGAAACTGGTATTTACAAATGCACAAAGCTTGTAGATCGGCTAGTAGGAAGATTGGTCAAGGATTTTGGCCTGACCATAGAGAAGATGTTTACTAGATTTGAAATATTCTCATCTCTGCATTATAAGCTTTATACCTACTCCTACCACCCCTCTCCCAACTGAGAGCATATACCATGAACTCAGTACTATACATTGCTCAACTTGAAACACTCAATTATGCATAGATCTAAGATACATAAAACTGATGGCATAACCTTCTTCTCCAAAAAAAAAAGTGATAGCATACACTGGAAGTTGAAGCACATAATATCAAGCATGACACAACATCTTGGTAAGGAAAAATACCTGACTCTCACAATCAGCTCGCCACAAGAAAAACCCTAGCTTCCAAACCAATTGAGCTCGCCAAACACAAAAGGGGATGAGAAAACCCTAACCCCCAAAATCATAGACCGTCGATTAGAAACGTGGGAATCATAATATACCAGAAGAATAAGAGAATAAGGAGGAGGAGAAGAAGATCAGAAGAAGAAGAAGAAGAAGAAATACCTGGAACTCCAACTGCAATTGACCGTCGATTAGATAGGGGAACGTCGATTGAAGTATATCTTCCCCCTTTTCTTCGCGGTTCAGCCCGCTCTCGTTTCAGCTTTCCCGCTCCCCTTTTCACCTTTCCCTCTAACTTATCTTCCCCTTTTCTAATTGCTAACCTTCCCCTCTAATTTAGCCTTCTTCAGACGTGGCATCTAATTGCTTGTATAAAATAAATAAAAATACATAATTAATAAAGGGAACGGCGCTTCTTGCCTTTGTGCCCTATATTAAACGGCGAAAGCAAGCTAAGCGCCTTAAATTTAACGGCGAGCTAAAAACTAGCGCCGTTAGTATCTTCCTTACGACGGTAACAACAAAACGCCCTAAACTGAATATATAAACGGCGCCCTCAATAGGGCAAGCGCCGTTTTAGGTAGTTTTTCTAGTAGTGTTTTATAAAAGACAACTAAGCTCCCTAATTTTTTATAAACTTGTGATTTAACCCCAAACGTAAATAAATTAATTATTAGATTTTCCCCCAAACATAGTGTAGGAACTCCAATTATCCATTGTTATTAAAAAACGCATTACAATAAGAATGCATGATTTATACTTGAAAGTCGTTTAAAATAATTTTATCGATCTCTCTTCAGAACTCTTGGAAATTAGTTGTTATATATTTATATTTCGATTTTGGTTATGGTAAAGAGAATAATTAAAATACTTCTAATAGATTTAGGACAGTGCACAGAGTAGTGTTTATTTGTGGCTCTAGGCGGAGGCGCCAAGCAGTCCACCTATTACTTATAGACTAGGCGTGACTCCCCGCTAACGCGCGGGATGGAATGTAAATTTCTGCATAAAATATTAATTTTGATTTATATCTCTTATAACCCTCAAAACTAATGAATTACACAGTTTCATTATGTTTTAAATGTAGAAAGACATGACTAAAGTTTTTGTCCAGTTGATTTAGCAAAAATATTAAGATATGGATGACGGTAACGCGATAAGTTATTTTACTTACTCATTAGAATCATCATATAATGATTTGATTGACAACAATTTCACTTTGTAACAAATAGTCTATCCAACTCGTTGAACAAAATTTGATTTTTATATTATCATGTCTCTATACCATATTCAAATATACGACATTTTATTGTGCCCAATATCTTTTTGTATAATTTAAGAGATTCACTTGTTTTCATAAAAAGAATTCATAGAGTCTATTTTAATTGTCATTTCTTTCACATGAAAATTGTTATATCTGCAAATGGGTGCAGGAGGTCCCAAGTTGGTTACAGTTATATGTTGTAATTTAAAAAAATAACATTTCTATTAATAAATAAAAAATCAAATCAGAAATTGAAAACGAACATACTTATCAAGTTTATATATTGTTGAAGATTAATATAATTATACTATCACTAGTCTTAACCCCGCGCCATGGCGCGGGATGCGCATGTAACTGTAGTTTAATTTTATAGAAAAATTAGTATTTTTTGAAGTTTGAGAGATATGTTACTTAGATTCATGAAATAATCTTTTAATAATGAATTATACTGGTAAAATAATTAACCATATACACCAAAATCTATACTATTTGCATATTTTTGAAACATGTATGTCAATGAGGGATTCAAATTTTAATGATACTATTCAGTACCCCGCACCAAATGGTGCAGGCTTCTGATAGAAATGTATGGTAAAAGTTCACATTCTGTTAAGTTCTAGAAATTTGACGTAGAAGCACAAAATTAAAGTAAAAGTAATTCGTTTGAATAGAGCATCTCATAGTCTTAGAGTAGCAATTGATCATAACTCTTGAACAAATCTAAAACACAAATAAAGTAATGCAAAGGGGAAGAGTTTTTTGTGTTAATTGTAATTTTATACTTCACTCTGTAAAGTATGTGGCACTAAAATATATAGTTTGAAGATAATGACTGTGAACGAAGTGTCATATTTATTGGGATAAAAAAATGAATTCAAAGAGGTATATCCTTGATGAGAAGTCTAATGCCGACCCATTTAATTTTTTTACTCTAGAAAATCAAAACTAATTCATAAAGAATGGTTGTTCTAAAACAATAAAATCATGTCCTTAAGAGATACTATGGGGATTTTTTAATATAATAATTATACCATGTATGTATTGTACTTGAAGGTTCAAAGTATCTAGTATAATAATTTAGGATAAACGATATGATTCTTAGTTTTGTCCCTCTAAGGAAGTGATATCCATAGACTAATTTTAATGCACAAATATTCATGTTAAGTCAGTAAACGCTCACATGTAATATGATATCATCACTTTCAACCCATCAACACACGTAGCCACGAAAGAAGTGTCTACCTGTCTCCCGAATGTTTTCTATTAGATTTCTTAACCTGCCACATCAAAATACAGTAGTCATCCCAGGTGATGCGCCGAACTTGTCAATAATAAGCTTTCTAACTACATTATTTTTAATGCAAAGAAAATTTATAAAAAACTTAGGGGTAATTGAAAATTTATTAATTCCATAGTTATGTATAACTTGTAATGTATTTTGTTACTGTATGAATGATCGAAAACAATGAAAGAAACTCCTATTTCTTTTTTTAATAGAACTTAGTCTACAAAAACATAGAAGAAAAGAAATATAAATTACTTTATGTCTGCAACTGAAATAGAGGAGTGTCAAGGTAAATTATTTGACTATACTATAAAAAGAGTTCTTGCTAGTTACCAACTTCACATATTTAATCACTCCAAAAATTGATGGTAAGTGCAATTCTACTACCTTCAACTCAACGAAAAGTTCAAATTTCAGTTAGAATTACGACAAAAAATGAGATGTATGATTTTTTAAAGTCGTATATCTCTTCATGTAAAGTTCACTTCAGATAAATTCATCTTGAAATGATGCATGCAACGTAAATGATTTTGTGCATCGAACAATATTGCTAATAATTTTATAAGCATAGTACCACTATGCCTTTTAATATACTTAATAAATAAATAAAATGTACAAAATCGAAGGTCCTTGCACGCGTATGCCCGGGAAGGAAAAACATGACATATATTGTGCTTATAGCATATCGCACGTGGTGAAAAGAGATTATGTGAATTTCGCTTAATTAATTCCATTTCATTGATTTATAGAATTTTTATTTAGTTTAATTTATGAGGAAGATGATGTGAAAGAGGAAGTTGATCTCATGTTGGAGGAAATTGTCAAACATGAACAAAGGTGAAGGGAACCCTCACCCCAAGGAATTGCACTTTGCTGATTGCTGGATCAAACTAGAGTTGGGTGAGCATGGAGAACAGAAAACGACTTTAATTCCTTCACTCAAGTCACCACCCGTGATTGAGTTGAAGCAATTACCATCCCATCTCATGTATGTTTTTCTTGGTTTAAATGACACATTGCCCGTAATTATTTATGTTGTCTTGTCTCAGGAATAGTAGGAACAGCTTCTAGGACATACAATCCCATGCAATATACATCATCGGGATAATTAATCCCAAATTAAAAAGGAGAATTAAATTTCTAATGAAAATTCATCATGTGCTATTCACAGCCTCGAAACGCTGGGCAAAGAAAAGCGAGAAATGTTTGGGACAGCAATTTGGCTACTGTGGCAGAGTCGTAATCGACGAGTTTTTGACGGAATCAAGTCTGATGCCCAGGGGATAGTGCTTCGCATCCTCTCAACATGTGAATTTATGAGAAACCTACCACAACCTCTTAACCAAAGAGATGGGACTGAAGTACAAGCTCAGCAAATTGATAATGTCGTCATAGCCCACTGGAATACCCCAGCAGCAGGATTTATCAAACTGAACACCGATGGTGCGTGGAAGGATGACGATCATGGTGGTGGCTTAGGGGCCGTTTTACGTGATTTGAGTGGTAATTGGGTTGCTTCCATGGCTGCTCCGTTGCGTAGAATCGGATTGGCGCGTCTGGCGGAAATACTAGCCTTGCGAGAATGCTTGGAGTTGGTAAAGAGGCTGGATATTCGCAATATTGAAATTGAAGCAGATTTTGAGAAATTGATCAAAGATCTCCAAAACAAAGACGAAATGGGGATGGACAGGTCCATGTATGGAGTTGTGTTGGAGGATTGCCGACGTTTGACGCTCGTTTCAAGAAGTAAATATAGCTTGGTGCCCTAGAAAGGCAAACCTCATGGCTCATTGTGCTGCAAAGTGCTAAAATTTGGATGAATTGTATTCCAAACTGGGTACATGGCAATAATGTAAATGGTACTGAAATTATTTTCGAAACTTAATGAAAATCTTATGTCTCAAAAAAAAAGCATGTAATATTCATGTGCTAGCTCTATAGATGAAGAAAAAACAAGTTCGAGGACTATCACGTCATTAGCACGTGATCAATTTTTGTTAAAATGTCAATCCTCATTGTCAAGTCGGGGTTATATGTCCCAAGGATGTATATTTTTAAAACGCATTTTGCAGTAGGGTCAGTGTCTATTACCCTTAAATAAAGCAAACAGGAGAAGAAATGAGACACATTGAAAGTTCAGGAAAAAAGACTTGCAGAAAAGAAAAGACAAACATAATGGGGTCGGGTCAGGCCGTAGGGTCTGGGTTGCGTCAGGGTTTGCAAAGAAATTGGTCTTGTGTTGGTGGGGCGGGTCTGGGTTCATTATTCAAGGGTCGGGTCATTGGAGGGTCCGGTTCGGGTCAGGACCCGGCCCGTTGGCAGCCCTATTTCCAAGCCACATATTTAGCAAAATTGGTTAAGTGAAGAATTAGCCAAGTTAGTAAATAGCCACCCTACTCACAAAAGCAGAGTCCGAAATTCTAAATGGAGCTCGAATAGTTTTTTTTTGAGAAGCAATAGTCTTGCCATTTATCAGCTATTTCAGGGACCCGAACACAGGAAAAGCTGTTTGTAGATTTAGCTAACTATTTGAACATCACAAGTGCAGGTAACTAATCATATTGTGGGTGGTTTCCTTAATACTACAACAATTTCTACTACTACTACTACTACTACTACTATTTCTACTACAGTTAAAAGAAAACATAAGCAAGTACCCCGCCAACTAAATTACATACATAAATGCAACTCGCCTCTGACTAGGTATGTAACGATGGAATGCCAATTTTGACAATTTCTTCCTCATTCATCGAAGTCAGCTCAACGATTAACGCAAGTACAAGAAGCAATTTCCATAAATTAGACTCTCTCTATTAACTCTTCACTACTCTGCTCATAGGGTGGTTGTGGGTTCACTGGCTCTTATTCATCTCTGTGTCAGCAACAAAAGAAGTCTCTGGAGCTGCTGCATTCTCTGCAAATGGACTCCTGGATGATGGACCTGCTGGATTATTAGCAGCATCTGCTTCAACAGTCGCAGCTCTAAGAGGCGATGGAGGCTGCACCTCCACGTCCGGGTAAGCAGCTTTAAACCTAGCGCGAAGCCCTTCATCCACTAAGCGTACTCCACTCAATTGATTACCAAGCGACATCCACCCAGCATGAGTGTTATGCGTGCGAGCAAACAATTCCAGCTTTCTTGTTCTTGGGCTTATTCTCTCTAGCAAAGGGTACATCTCATCCGGTTTGCGGCTTGTTTCTCGAACCTCAGCAACAAGGACGTCAGTATCAATGTTCCTGTTCACTTCAGGATTTCCCTTTATTCCAACAAGGCAATGCTCCTTGCTATGATTCAGCCAATGGCCTGTCCTTCCAGTCCTGATTATTCGCTGCAGTTGATTGGTCTTCACCCAAATAATCTCCTCAACACGTTTATATCCCCAAAGCTCCAAACATTTGCGTCCAAGATCCATTGCACGTCCAGTAACCCAAAGAAAGATCAGGCCGTCGGTCTGAAGTGCAGGAACATTCAGACTGAGCATCTCCTCATCAGCCATAGTTCCATATGGCAACTCCATATGAATGTCCCACGGTGGATCCGCCATAATGACCCCAAACTGCCCTAGAATATCCATTCTAAAATTACGGATATCACAATTTATCCATTGCGATTCACCAAGCTCTACTTCCGAACAGTATTCAGCACGCTGAGGCTTTAGAGGCTTTTGTGGTGAAAATGCGCAGACTGAATGTGAATTATCAAGCTCATAATGAACATATTTGCAAGTCTTCATGTGACGACATGTATCCAGAAAAGAGCAGTCTCCCAAATTGACGTCAGTATGCAGAGCAATAATGCGTCGAAAATGAACCTTCTCGCATGCAATATATGAACCAGATTGGCGTCTGCAATCTTCTTTTGTCAAGGCAGTACAGTACTCCTTCAGTTGAGATCCGCCTTTGGTTTTGAACTTTGCAGCCATGGCAGTTTCCTTTGCAGTTGGCCGGTGAATGAGATCCAGTAGCTCCTCTCCTGTTTTTGACATTTGCAGCTCCTTAAAGGACTTCCTATTCAAGAGAGCCTCAACATCCTTCAGGTCATCCTCTTCGGAATTGGAGCCACCCGATGGAGCATTCATCAATAAAGGAGGAGCCATTACTCTCGGCATGGACATCATCCCGCCCGCACCTCTAGGGCCATTCCTGCGTCCCATCATCTCGTCGAGAGTGAACTTTTCAGGGTTAGGAAGCTCCGGCGAGGGTCTCGCACCTCTAGGGCCATTCCTGCGTCCCATCATCTCGTCGAGAGTGAACTTTTCAGGGTTAGGAAGCTCCGGCGAGGGTTTCGCAAGCTTGAGAGGTGGGGGTTTGGGGTCGGCGGAGGAGCGGCGGAGTGAGGGGTTTTGAGGGAGGGGAGGTGGTGGTTGTGGGCGTTTAGGGTAGCGATTAGGGTTAGGGTTAGGGTTGGGGTTGGGGTTGGGGTTAGGGTTAGGGTTAAGGTTAGGGTTAGGGTTAGGATTAGGGTTAGGGTTAGGGTTAGGATTAGGGTTAGAGTTGGGGAGAGGACGGCCATTGAAGGCGGAGACGACGTGTAGGGAGAGATCGAGAGAAGAGATGATGTCAGGGACTAGGGTTTGGAGTGAAGCGACGAGGTCGAGCTGAGAATTGTGGACGGTTTCTAAGCGGGTTTCGAGCTGTTGACGGACGGAAGCCATGTCTATGTATTGAGACTCCATCTTTGTCTTCTCGCCGTCAGGTCAGGTCAGTTTCAGTGGAGAGTACCGAATAGTTCTACTTCTCATAAATAGAGCCTCTCTACCTCCTCACCGACGAGGCGGGGACTATTAGTGGATCAAGTTATACTCTCAAGGCCTACGAATATTGTTGAGGCCACTAGTTCTTGTCACAGCAAGTCGCAATCAGCCCAATTATTATTATAAGGGCCCTTTCGTCTTTTACCAAACCCTAGCCCTACCCTAGCAGTAGTGACGTTCTAAATTACAATCCCTCTAACATATTGAACCTTTGAGAACCCGTGTATATATGATGATGATCCTTCCTGATCCGTCCTCATTCAATGAATCATGTTGTATTAGTTCTATGAAACCTTAAATTTATTTTTTTTTTTTTTTTGGTCAATAACTCAGGAACAACATGCAACAGAGGGCGTAACATCTTTATCTAGACAATATCCACCTCTTCAAGCCCGAACCGAAGGGCAATTTCGGCATTGGCTTGTTTATGAGTCCATATTCAGTTCGGTCTTGTGGTACAATTGATTATTTATATCAGCCATGGATTGAATTAATTCAACTAATAAAGTTCACCTGTGGTGCTACATCACGTACCGCTACTTAGTATATATCTCCCTCCCTCCCTCCCGAAATCTTTCCCTCTCAATCTATCTCTCTGCATCAGAATGGACAAAAGAAGACGGAACAGTAGCCATCGCCGTCCTGATTGGTCAACTTTGGATAGTGATCTCACAAAATCCATACTGAAAAGGTTAACTCTCCTTGATTTGATCCGTTGCAGAGACGTTTGCAGGTCATGGTACTCTGTTTCTCACACCATCATCTCATGTTCCCCTATAAACTCCCCCGTTTTGGTCCTCCCAAAACATTACCTTCCCAGAGAACTCTATTCCGACGATGAAAGCTACTTCTTCAAAGACAATTCAGACCCGACTGAGCTCTGTTGTTTCTTTAACCCTATATCCTACGAGCTGTACCGAATCAGCGACAAATCGAGAGAGCTATTAAAGATGAGATATTTGGTCGCGTCGTCAAAAGGGTGGGCTTTATTCAAAGGGGTTGCTGATTTGGTTCTGTTCAATGCTCCAACCGGCGTCACAATTCGCCTTCCAAGTCCCGAAGGCGTTGAGATGAAAAGAACTATTCTGTTGGGTGATCCGATTCTGGATAGGAAGAGGAATAGCTATGGCATTGTGGGTATCAATGGTGGTTCGCACTTTGGTCTATCTTTTGCTGTGTATGGAGAGGTAAAACTTCGATATAGTGTTGATTTGGATTCTCCACATGATATACTATGTTTTGATGGATTGGTATATGGTGTATCTTATGGGGGTTTTATTCAAGCTTGGGATTTTAACCGAATGGAAAATCATGTTATCCGAGGGTCGGATTATGTTTATTGCTGCAATCCTACTAGGGTTGAGCATTACCAGCCGAGTTTCAACCGGGGGAAGGAGTTGATGTGGCTTCATGAGTTGCGTTTGGTAGATTCGTTAGGCGAGCTCTGGCTTGTTTCAAAGTCGCGGAGTGGGAACCAATTGAGGGTTAGGGTTCACAGGATGGATTTTAAGGAAAGGAAGTGGGTGGGTATGGACTCGTTGGGCGGCCGGGTTATGTTTCTGTGCCAGAATCAAAGTATGGTGTTCTGGCCATTGGACCCTTCAAAGTATAAGAGAAATTGTGTGTATTTTGAAGAGGATGGACCTGAATATTCAGGTCGTGACATTTATAGTTATAGCTTGGCTGATGATTCCGTCGAGAGAGTGGTCCGGTGGAGAAAAACAAGACCTTGAATTTTCTTATAGCATGTGTGATCATAAATTGATGTTTTAGATTATTTGGATGTGAACATTATATTCTTTGGCAATAACATGAGTTTCTTCTATGCTCTTTGGCAATAACTTTATATTCCCTGGCAACAAATTAACGGCCATGTGTTAATGCGAATTCAAGATATATGTCATGCCGATGAAATTGAACAGCAATTGGAGCTGAAAACCAGCACTTGGCCGAATCGTTGAACGATCAACCTAGGCAAGGTGAAGCAAGCTTTAAAAGAGTAGAGCATAATTAACTTTGAAACCATCCATCAGGTACAAATTTAATATACGAAGGAGCGGAATTGGCGTTCCACTTTTCAGATTAGTAATGTTGGTTTCATAACAATCGGTTAATCTAAGTAAAATCCATGACTGAGAATTCATGTGAGAATCATTTTCTTTAGGGCTGAAATTCAAAAACTTGTAGAGGATGAAGGGAAAGAGATAGGAGGAAAAAATTGGAGGAGAGGATCCGTTTTCTCAGCAGTTCAGCCACCAGTCAGTCCAATAGTATATACACACACACACACACACACTCTTACATTATAAGCATATTATTGTGTACAATCATATAACGGTATGTAATTATAACATGACATTCATCTTTTATGTTTTATTTCATACAAGTCATACTCGAGTTTGTAACACATCATATTTTTCACGAGGCAAACATTGGTCTGTAATTTAGAGCCCACAGGCGCGCCCAAGCCGACAAGTCGTAGAGAGCCCAACCCAGCTCAAACAAAACAATATTCGGCTTGGTTGGTATATACTTACATTATAAGCATCTTATTGCGGACAATCATATACACTGTTATTATGTAATTATAACATGACATTCATCTTTTATGTTTTATTTCGTACTACGTACTAGTCATCATACACTCGAGTTTCCAACACATCATATTTCTCACGAGGCAAACATAGGTCTGTAATTTAGTGCCCACAGCGAGCCCAAGCCTACAAGTCGTAGACAGCCCAACCCAGCCCAAACAAAACAATATTCAGCTTGGTTGGTTTACCAACCAGGGAGTCTAGATCAGGTGCAGCTAAGTGCACCGAAAGATCGGGTAATACTGGATCCTACACCCGAATCAGGTCCAATTCGTCTATTGGCATGATGACAATGTAGTATGGACTATGAATAGAGGAAGGGCCATTTGGACCGGAACGTACTAGACAATGACATATCCAATTGTAATTCCTCTAATTCTCAAAGAAAAAATTATACAATTAATGAGATTCAGTAATTTCCTTGAAAAAAATAAGAAAAGAAATACTACCACTGTTTCTTCTCTTTTAGCATACTTTATTTTTTTTCACTATTCTTTGTATCACTTTGATCCGATAAATTGATTAGTAAAATGATACAAAAATTTCGTAATCTTTGCATAGTCTTGTAGATTAAATTTTACTCTACAAAACCATTAAAAAAAAATTTCAAAAAAATACATTGTTTTAATATCCAAATCACGCAGTCAAAGTGACCAATTACAAGTAAAAAAGTCAAACCACGATGAAAGACAAGAAACTGAGGTAGTATGGGTTAAAAGACACTTTACACTTCTCTGTTTAGGTAAAAAGAGACACTCGATCCCCAAGCTGGGAGATCCTATGCTGAAATGACAACCCTAGCCCTAATAATGAAGGCAAAATTACACAACTATAAAAACAGTATTCTTCTCTTCTAACCCTAGCCGCCCCTTTCTCCCTCTCTCTCTTCTGTCCATCTCCCTCCCCAAAAATCGAGAAATTTTTGTTTGGTCTAAGAGCATATATGACGTGGTGCTCTAATCAATACACGTCAGGAGGAAGAAAGAGAATGAGTGGCAGACAAAAGAAAATGAATTCCTACATGCTCTCTCTCTCACTCTCTCTCTCTCTCACACAGAAACCATACTGAAAAAGCTAACTCTCCCAGAGTTGATCCGTTGCAGAGACATTTGCAGGTCATGGTACTCTCTATCTCACGCCCTCATCTTATCTTCCTCTATAAACTCCCCTGTTTTGGTCCTCCCAAAACATTACCTTCCCAGAGAGCTCTGCTCCCACGACGAAAGCTTCTTCTTCAAACACTACTCAGTCTGCTGGAACACGACTCGGCTCAGTTGTTTCTTCAACCCGGTGTGCTACAAGTTGTACCCAATCAGTGACCAATCAAGAAAGCTGTTAAAGATGAGAACGTTTGTCGCATCGTCAAAAGGGTGGGCATTACTCGAAGGGGTTGCTGATTTCCTTCTGTTCAATGCTCCGACGGGAGTCGCAATTCGCCTTCTCAGCCCAGCCGGCGGCAAATTGATACCGATGAAGAAAACTATTTTGTGGGGAGACCCGGTTCTGGATATCAATAGGAATAGCTACGGCATTGTGGGTATCAATGGTAGTTCGCATCCTGGTCTATCTCTTGCTGTGTATGGAGAGGTAAGATTTCGATGTAGGGTTGATTTGGTTACTCCACATGATATACTGTGTTTTGATGGATTGGTATATGGTGTATCTAATGAGGGTTTTATCCAAGCTTGGGATTTTAATCAAATGGGAAAACATTTTATCCGAGCTTCAGATTATGTTAATTGCCCTAGCCCTACTAGGGTTGAACATTACCAGCCGAGGTTCAACCAAAGAAAGGAGTCGATGAAGGATCATGAGTTGCGTTTGTTAGATGCGTTAGGCGAGCTCTGGCTTGTTTCAAAGTCGCAGTTTGGTAACCGAGTGAGGGTTAGAGTTTACAGGATGGATTTCAAGAGAAGGAAATGGGTGGATATGGACTCGTTGGGCGGCCGAGTTGTGTTTTTGTGCCAGAATCAAAGTACGGTGTTCTCGCCATTGGACCCTTCAAAGTATAAGAGAGATTGCGTGTATTTTGAAGAGGATGGACTATCAACGGATCCTGGCATTTACGTTTATAGCGTGGCTCATGATTCCGTGGAGGGAGTGGTTCGGTGGAGAGATACAAGAACTTGAAGGTGATTTCGTATTCACTTTGCTACTATCCCAATCTATTTTGGCAACGGTGCGCTTGGGATCAGACAAGGTTCTCGGTTTCTTAATTTGGCTCCAACACAAAAACAACCATCAAGTTTACTACTAAAAAGAAGGGGAATGGGAGGGTATCGATAAGTTGGGTGATCAGCCGGTATTCCTCTGCAGGAGCCAGTTTTATTTTGTTATCATCCATGGACTTTATGGTAAATAAGAGCGTTTTTATATTTTAAAGACTGAGAATGGATCAGGACCAAGCTATTATGGCATCTATGTTGACAATTTCAATGATCATTCGACAGAAGAGTTGTCTGCGAAAAATGTATTTCCAGTTTCATCGATTTCAGTATCATTCTTCTAATGCACAACACCTCAACTATAAGTGGATGCATATTTTTTCATTGCAACTATAATAAGTGAAAATGTAGACATACCTGTGCATAGCTCTGCATTTCTTAGATTGAACATACATGACGAGCACCGGAATTAGCCTCTACAAGAGTTATCTAGTAGACTACCTCAAGAAATTTGTCCCAATACTATGTAACCTCAGACAATGTTGTTCCGAGTTGGCAAATTTGATTTGAGCAAGGAGAAAAAGATTTGTCAGTTGCAATGACCTTCAAGCATGCTAGAGAATTGTATGTACTACTAGTCTACTCCGTAGATGAATATGTGCACTGATGTAGCCATGAAGAAATTCGCCTAATGATATCTATCTTGAAACTTAAAAGATAGCTGTGAAGAGAAGCTCGGACTGAAATTCATCTGCAGAGGAAGAAGATGAAATTAACACCTTTACTGTGCAATAATTTGTGCCTTCATACCAAGCAGTGTAATATGCAGTAAAATTGACTGTATAGCAATGTTCTCTGAAAAATATTTAAGGAAATGTGTCTCGATTTTCAATATTTGTGTCTTAGAATGATCAAAGACAGACCATTATGAGCACTATAAAAACTGCTTCTATTCAAGGCAAACATTTTTTATTTACATTGGTAGCCCTACTATCTGCCATCCTACCTCGTTACCCGTTTTTTCTTCCTAACAAAAGTAAGTGAAAACTATAAGAATTTTGGGGTTCGAAAAAGGGACATGAAGGTAGAAATAATTGAACTGTAAATGTCTCTTACCTGACATCTTCTTCCATTAAACTTTTGGAGAACAATTCTAGTTCTTCCAAAAACCTAGTTTTCGTAAGCGAAGATCTGTCCGAACCTGTCTTGGGAGATGTTTGCTTCGACATCAAATTGATAAGAGCCTGTCTCAGTTTTCGTCTATCATGTGGAGTTGTAGTCGCCTTCTCTGTACGCTCCTCATCAGTGGTATCTTGTGTATCGGTAGTGTATAGATGCTTCCTGCATGCCTGCAATGTAAAAGGAGAATGGAAATGTAAGAAAACCCAATGGAAGAGCAAAAAGCTTCTCTAATTTCTAAACCACTGCATGTATAGTTATTCTGAGCTTATAAGACTCTATGGGTGAAGGTTTGAATCATAAGAACTTCACAGAGAACTTATGGAAGCGAAGGAAACTTGAAAGCCCAACTGATAACATAGATGACAAGAACTTCCTCTACCATACTCACGAAATTTTCAACGGCAATGGAGCAAACAAGGAGAAACATATTTCATATTATTTCTTTATTATAAAAGAATATATATAGAAGACAGAATGCTTACGACAAAGAACCATCCTTACTATCTTCTGGCAACAGAAAATTATGTTAGTAAACATCAGGAAACAAAGGCAATAAAGAACATAGAGACGTGCCTATATGGCATCTTACAATATGCTAAAAAGAAAAATTCAACATCACATGAAAAATATGAATTCTTATTGATTGGGATGAGGTTGCAAGGATGCTTCTTTAGAATGGATCATCAAACCAGAGATTTCATAGATCTCTAAGGGGATCGGTTTGAGACTCCATATAGATCGATGAAAGAATGCGACTGAAGAAAATAATCACAACTAGCAAAATATGCCCAAATAGATTAAGAGTAGAGTACGATGAAAAAACAGGATTAGAGTGATTTGCAAAATATATCTTGCAGGAAGAATGACCCTGTAAAGGTTTGAGAGAGAGGGCAACAGACCCGAGTTCCAAGTTGGTTCCAGTTACTCTTATAGTTTTCTGCAAACGATTTAGGGTAGAGACTTCGTAAAAAGACTAAAAAGCTTATCATGATCAACAATGACTCGAGCCTTAATACCTGGAATACCCGGTTTAGATTGGCAATATGCTCAGGTTTGAGGAAGGAAGCATTCATCAGCTCTCGAAATAAGATCACAATCTCAGTGCTAACATTGCTAGCAGAAAGGTTTTCAATAATACCCCTGATACAACAATCATCAAAAACCGTCGTCATCCAGTCAGGAACCTTCTGAAGTTTTAACAAAGCAACTGCCACGTGAATAGCAGGCTTGTGATGGATTGTAAATGATTTGGACGCCAAACATGGAACAGCTAAAGACATTGCCAACTCTTCCACAATCAGTCTGCACCAACTTGCTCTTCGATAGACTGGTAAGTTTACGCCCACCTTTTCCCACCCCATCATCAATGATAAACATAGACTGCAGTTCATAGCCACTCTGATGTCAGTGCAGAAAACTTGACCTTCCAGTACAGCCACTACAGAGGATAGATATCTGATGGTTGAGTTCAACTTATCAGATTTTCCGTTTATCTGGTCTGATATTATAGTGATCAGCTCAACGAGGCTATATGAAGCAACCAGCTTAACCAGAGAAGAACCAAAGTGCATCATCCTACATAAATCATGGCAACAGGTGCTTATGAAGGGAAGTGGCTGGGTTCCACTGGCTTCATCAAGAAAAACTTGTGCGTCGATTTTCCCTGGTAAAACAGCACAAACACTACAGCAACAAGAAAGTAAGCTTGTGAACTTGTAAAGACTAGATCTGTAGACATTTGGCACACAGGATCAGTAGGGATTGGACTAATCTAACTGGAATAGCAAAAATAGTGTATTATATGTATTCGAGTTCAGTTCAATTCCGAACTCGATCCTGTGTGCCAAACGGCCAATACATATACATATATGCATATACACTAACCTTCGCAATGAGAAGAAGTGTATTAAAAGCACAAACAACAGAGATTCTCCACTTTGAGTTTCTTCGTGATGATCAAACAGAGCAGATCCTTTCAAACATGCCGCATCAATGGTTTTCTTAACTAAGGAGACTAAGGGAGTATTTAAGAATATTGTTGTTGATGTTACCACTAGAACATGACTAGTTGAGTGGTACAAAATTAAGGAAAGTGTGCCAGTCACTAGGAGGGATCCTTCAGTCCACCCATCCTCTGCAACTCCAGCTACAAGGTAATCTATCATCTACAGAAATGAATAGAAGAAAAATAAATAATCTACCAGTATCCTGAAAGCAGTAGTAGTAAACCACAATTTAGCAGAAATAGATAATCACCTTCATCGCAATAGCAACCCAAGCTTCATCTTCGGAAAGTGAATCAGAATGAACTGAATGCAAAACAGAAAATGTAAGTTTGCAGGTAGCCATGAACATGTGTGAAGAAGAATGCCTTGAGAGATAGCAAAGGCTCTGGATTGCACTGCCTAACCCGTGTAAGCATAACTGGTCTGAAGCAGCTGGAGAAGTGTCAACAATTTCCGTCAGAGTGCTTACTACTGAAATAATGTCATGTTCCATGTCTCCTTCTTCGTCCACGAGCTCCTTCAACAGATAAACCAAGAGAGCGGCTGCATAGTTATCTTCTGTTGCAACTAACTTTGCCATGGTTTCTACATCGATGGCTTTATTACTACCACCTTGAATGATGATATGGTTTCCGTATGAATTGATGCATCTGCTCCACTTCAAAATCTGTGAAGACAATGGCTTGCAGATTTTTTCTTGTTGAAACAACCATTTCAGAGCTATAGGGTGCTTTCTTCCAGAAATCAAATCCAATTCCTTTTCATGCACTACGTGGAACAGAATCCTTTCTGCTTCTGGGCTGTACGGTATCTGGTAACTTATCTTGGCGAGACCTCTGTAGTGACTATAAAGATTTACCAGAAGCTCTGTGGGCGCTGAATCAGTGTTTCCATGTAGAAATTCGGTTCTGTTTACTAAAATATACTGCTCCAAAGATGCTAGAACTAGCTTATCATCAGCGATCCTAGGAGAATAAAACCAACACGTTAATGATATTCGATCTGAAGAGATAAGTCTATGGAGTTAATGTAAGAACTTAAACAGCTTGGTTTACCTGTCATCATACAGCGAGCTGACATATAATATAAGCAAAACTGCTGATTGGGAAGAAATCAATTCTAAACTATCTGAGCTCTTCTGACCCAGAAGGAAAAGCAAATCTATAGGATCGGATGGAAGATCTGAAGCAGCATTTCTGATGGGATGGCCAGAGTCATTTCCCAGAAGCATGTCCACAACTGAACTTAACATTAGATAAACCCTCCATTTCATCTTCTCAGTTGGAAATAAACCTAAGCATCCGAATGAAAAACTAAACCACGATGATGAGACCAGAATATTTACAAGTTCTGTAGCATGAATATCGTGATTCTGAAGAAGTATTGAGTGGAGAGTTTCCAGTACGCCAAGAACAATATCTTCCTCTTCAATGTCGTTGATGGCTGTTAGAAACCAGGGAAATAAAGTAGCTTTGCAGATGGTTAGGATACAGTTCCTTAAAGCCATATTACTGGAGCTAGTGGGGTTCTCTTCTTGACTGTATGCATACGCTTCTTTTAGTAGGTGGAGGGAGTGCATGAGTTGGATTTGATCTTTCGCATGGAATTTAAGACAGCTCTGAATGGCATGTCTTGATGCGTCTTGGATGGAAGAGGAGAGATTTGATGTCGCATGAGAAGAAGGGGATTTCATAATGGCTACAAGGGTAGAGCAGGTCATAGAGAATGTATCCGAGAGCATGCCCATATCTCCGTCGGTATATTTTTTAAGCATCAGTGCTAATTCCTGGCCTATTTCTTCAATGTATGTACTTGATGCTATTCCAGGGCAATTTGAAAGACAGTTTTGTATGAGGTTTAGGGTCTGGTTTTGAACAGGGTGAAAAGGAACTTCAGCAACATAATGCAGGACGGGAACCAGAGTTGAGAAGCCGAGAGCGAGCCTCTGACTGAAGGTTTGCTGAGCTGTCGATAGAAGCCCAAGTACCTGAAGGCAGGAGGTGACTAGAGGATCTTTGTACCCTGTAAAATGGACAAGATTTCATTCAAATAAAACAACAGTGTATAAGCAAGAACAAAAATTTAAGTCTCTTAATTAATTAATTAATTAAGAAAGAAAGAAAGAAAGAAAGAAAGAAAGAAAGAAAGAAAGAAAGAAAGAAAGAAAGAAAGAAAGAAAGAAAGAAAGAAAGAAAGAAAGAAAGAAAGAAAGAAAGAAGTCAATAGACAAAATGGTCTAGGTTTGATGTAAAATATATTCAATGGCTTTGTGCAATTACTTTTGTCGCTAAGGAATGAACTCGAAGTTTTTCTTCTGACTGTCAACTTTTGTGCCTATGATTTAATTGAGAAAAACAATTTATCCCAAATGCTGTTCAATGTCAATTTCCATTCAGAAATATTAGCGTGTAAGACTAGGAAACTATTGCTATTTTATTCTTACATGATAAAGGTTCCTGTTTGATGATTGACTACTGAAATCACATTTCCGCCTCCAGCAAGTGTGCTGCTAACAATAGAAGCCATATCTGTTGCACAGGACTGCTACAGGACTGCAGGGCCCTAGGATTTTAAAGGTCGGTTTGTGGTTTTGTACTAACATCAAGATGTAAAACTTCATCATTCAATTGATAAGTATATGTTCATATAAGCTGGCTAGAGAGGGGTTTAGCTAAACAGCTATTACAACATATAAGTCCTGTGTTTTAATTGACTGAACTTTGTCGTATGTTCAGAAGGGTGACAATTTTGTCTCCATTCTCTGACAAAGCTACATGATGAATATGAGTTAGAAATGAGATATCAATTTAGTTATCCCAGGCAGTTATCCCAAAGAGAATAATAACTAAGGAAAAAAGGAGGAAAGTTGTGACAAGGAAAGACATGCTGGACAAGGTGTGCACAAAGACTGAGAGTGATCTGTGAGTAAAGCTAAGATGGAGTGCCATACAATTATAGGATCAGTTGTGAGTTATGGTTCCTAAAACTGGGCAGTTCAGAACCAACCTTATCAGCCACTACTGGAGTGGAAATGAAAAAGCAGAGATGGATGAGTCCAGGAAAAATAACATAAGACATTAATTCATCGGGAAAACTATCTGAAGTGATAAGAATCTTCCAGAGGCCCCTTGAAAAGAGAGTAAGAAAGAGTGACCCGATTCACTAAGAAGGTCGTAGAAAAATTAGAGCATGATCAAAGAGAACATGGGTAGAGACTGTAAAACATCAACCAGCCCAGTCTACTTTTGACCCTTTAGTTTCTGTACCTATTACTCATAACCTAAAAGTGAGGGCATTGTCTACCAAATATATGAAAAAGGTCAGTTGACTAGTTGAATCCAACACAATCATTCAAATATGTCATATTTCAGAGAAAATCCTATTTGAGAGCCATTATCCCAATGGAACAGCGCGCCTTACATAAACAGATTTGCATGGTGAAAATGTCTGTTGCTGGTGAAGCTTACCTGACAATCTTAGAATTTCAAACACGTAGTCTGTAATGTTCTCTTCCACCAATACTTGAATTTTGTTGCACGACCCACCTTCCCATGACAAGTATAGAAATATCAGATCCAATGTGCGTACTTGCACATCATTTTCTGCAGAAAGCAATGGGGCTTTCATGGCCTCGGCAAATAAGACATTCAGAACAATTCCATCTGTAGCATGTTCTGTTGTTTGCATGTAACTGTCCGTTCCACAGGCACTTCTGCTGCTCGGGTCATTTCCAAGCACATCCTCGAGGAATCCTCTCTGAGCCAGCACTGTCAAAAGTGCTGCCAAAGGAGAATGATATTAGACTTGGTACAATATTTTCTAGAAAAAGGACCAAATGGACCAAATTAGACAAGGTACAAGCTGCAAAAAAAGATGAAATGAGCAAAGAGGGAATGCAACTTGCATCAACAGTGTCTACATATGATGAGCAAAATGAAACAGTCAACTTAACAGTTTGTAGATGTCATAAGCACGGCATCAGAATTTTTTAAACTCAAAACTCTAATACATGGGATCAATCAACGGTTAAGTAACACTTTGTTAATTCTACCACCCAACCACAATATATATGGTGATATTATACTTATCCTAGCTGATATGAAATTTACCCGAGGATACAGTTTAGCAAATCATCAACAGATGCAATCAGTTACAGCCAGACAGGAATACTGGGTCAGTTGCATCTGCAGTTAACTTAGTACTATTTCATTAACAGAATGTCTTAAGGAAGCAGTTCGTGCTGCCACTACAACTGAAACCATAGAAAGGTGGAAGATCACAGACCAAGACAATTCAAGCGAACATCGTCACTTTGAGTCTTCACAAGGACTTCCAGTGATAAATGCAAGAGCTTGGAACATATGGGATAAAAGACATCGGGGCCATCACTATCCATTTGGGCGTAGTGGAGAGCGGATAATTTGTACAGAAGAAAGAAGATCTCTCCTTGGATTTCTTCACTGTATCCAACAAGGTAAAAACAAAGTTAGAAATTATTGGCAGAAGAAGAAGATCTGTCTACAAGCAGAGTTTTGCTGTAGTTACTACCTTGGCAACTGAAGACCTGTGACTAAGTTGAAAACAAGGGCTTCTTTGTCGCTGATGAGGGAATAGGGATTACTACTCTGACAATCCAAGAGAACGCCTAGACAGTGAAGCTGCCTTCATCAGAAACAGAAGGAGGTGGGTTATTAGGAACATGACTTTCCTTTACTTGTACCGAAAAGGGACTATGATTTCTTATAAATTAACACAAATTGGAAAACTTAGAGCCTTCAGTTAGTTTCTTATCAAATCTAAGCATGGTCTGGTAGTCTCTACTTAACAAACTGTTAAGAGAGAGTATAGACTGACAGAATATGCCAACATATAGTGTCAGAATTAGTTTAACGCGTGTAATAATGTTTCCAAGTCGAATGGGGAAATTTGCTTCTTCAAACCAGAACGAACTCAAAATGAAAATGAGATCATTCTGGAAATATATCAAATGAAGAGACCCGAGTAATTAATATAGTTTTATACATATCAGTGTGAACTTATCTATCGAAACACTCCAGGAAGCAAAGCAACTGAGCAAAACCATTAACGAAATATCCTTTCTTGGCCACCAACAGACACATACACAAACAAGCACGCCTAAAACGAGCTCAAAGTTGCCGATTTATTGAGTGACCTTCACGTAACACACTTTGCTTGGATCGTTACACAAGTTCACAAGATCCTAGCAGTTGAATCCCCAGAATAGAGAGATTGAGGGACTTTTGAGTGGGCTAAAGCCTGTTGTCATTGCTCCAGTTTCCCAGAAATCAAACCAATTTCCATTGTTAGATTACAGTACTAAAACACCCAAATCAATCAAATTTGAAATTACTTTGTACATAGAGAACCCATTACTGACACTCAAACAAAACCAAATTGAGTGCGAAGTACGAACCACTACAAGCACTCAAATCCAAACATCAATTTTGAGAGATTGAGGGACTTTTGCGTGGAATAAAGCCTGTTGGCATTGCTCTAATTTCCCAGAAACCAAACCAATTCCCATTGCTAGATTACAGTAGTAATACGCCCAAATCAATCAAATGTGAAATTACTTATACATACAGAAGTACAGAACCTATTACTGATAATCAAACAAAATCAAATTGAGCACGAATCGCTACAAGCACTCAAACCCATACATCAATTTTGAGAGATTGAGGGACTTTTGAGTGGCCTAAAGCCTGTTGTCTGGCATTGTCTAATTTCCCAGAAATCAAACCAAGTTCCATTGTTTGATTACAGTAGGAATGCCCCCAAATCAATCAAATTTGAAATTACTCTGTACCCCTCCATCTCTGCTTTCTGTTCCCATCCCGACATTTTGACTCGTATTTGGTCCACTTTGATCGGGTGATTTGGATAGCAAAAAACGATGCGATTTTCTGATATATTTTTTTCACCGTATTATGGAGAACTTTTTACTCTACAACACCACAAAAAAAATTATTAAAAAATTATATTATTTTGTTATTCAAATTACCAGATCAAAGTGACACAGTAAATAGTGATAAAGTCACGATAGCAAGTGTGGTACATAGAGAACCTATTAATGACACTCAAACACAATCAAGTTCAGCAATAAACACTACAATCACTCAAATCCAACCATCAATTTCATTACCGTGAACAACTGCCGACGGCTCCAGCCAAGCGCGCCAGACGAGAGCCGATCCGCAACCCGAGCCACGAACTCACCATGAACCGATTCACACCCCGAGTCACACAAACCAGAGACGAGATCAATCACTTGGCGAGCAATCGCTTCGTCTTCGAAGGACGAGAGGGCTTGGACGAGGGGAGAGACGAGGAAGTGAGGGTGGAAGGCGAGGAGGTGACGGAGGAAGAGCGGCTGAGAGACGGCCATGGAGAGCTGAGAGAGGGCGTAGGAGACATGGAGGGTGGGAGAGCTAGGGTTTGAGATGAGGTTGGAGAGGCATAGGAGGCAGATGGAGCCTCCTTGCTGGGTTTGGAGGATGAGAGAGGAACGGTGACCTTGCGAGCAGGTTTGGGAGGAGGGTTCGGAGTCGATGGATTGGTAGATCTCTGAATCGTCCATGAACATGGTGTGTGTGAGAGAGAAGTTGCAGAGAAGTGAGCAGAGTTCAATTTTGGGCGCGAGATAACTCTCTCTCTCTCTCTACTAGTGGGTGGCTCGTTTCAGGAGGAGGGTGCTCCAATTCCATTTTCAATTTCAAAATATAGATTTGAAAAAATTGGTCTTTAAACCGCCTAGGAACTTGGTCTTTCCAATCTACCCGGTGGAGTATAAGTGATGGTGGGTCCTTTATGATTAGGGTTTAACTAAAAAAATAAACACAATTTTGAACTTTAAACAGATTTTATTAATAAAAAAAACATACGGTTACTTTTTTCTTTTCCAACCCCGAACCCATCACAATCAGAACCCTCACAATCACTCTGCACTCTCTCTCTCTCTCTGCAACTGCGAAAACAACCGACCCTTACTCTCTCTTCCTCCTCCATGGCGTCGTCCTCCACAACTGCTCCCTCCTCTTCATCATCGCCGTCCATGGCTGCCACCGTCTCCGGCTCACTCCATGCCGGTGTTGATTATTGTTACCCACCCCACCGTCGGGACTATCGGCATCCTCAACCGCCCAATTCCCACAATTCTTGTCGGGGTTGATAAGGTTAGAATTTTAGTTTGTGTTTGATTTGTTGTTTCATATAATTCAAGTTTGTGTACTAGTATGATTCAAGTTTGTGTTTGTTAAAACTTGGACGATCTGGGTGAATGTGTTGTGACGATCTTAGATCTAGTTTTTGTGGATAGGAGACGAAACACCTGCCTATGGCATTTGACGAGACGATCTAGTCTGGACCGGATCGTCCGCTGTTAAACCGGATCGTCCGCGTTTAAACCGGATCGTCTGGTGATAGACCGGATCGTCTGGCATGGTCTTCTCGGTTGAAATTATAATTACCGATACGACCTAATCCAGACGATCCGGTGTAGCACCAGACGATCCTATATAAACGCAGACGACCGGGTATAAACGCAGACGACCTTGCCAGAGTTCGTCTCTGTGAATGGCCTCTCGGTCGTCTGGCCCTTTCCCGTATCGTCTGTGTATTTTTCTTATATCGTCTGTGTTATACAGAACTACTGAACACTTTGACACAAATTTTGAATTTTTCAACACTGCATACTAAATTGAACACACCCTGAACACTTTTTTTAACAAGAACTGCTGAACTTGGATTGACACCAAAACATTAACAAGACAGTTTATAACTTAGATTAGCTATAAATTGAAATCATTAGCTTAAAATCATTAATAAGTTAGATACAAAGTTTATAACTTAGATTAACATTGATAACTTACCTACACAGTTTATAACTTATATTAAAACTCACTAACTTATGTATGACAGTTATTTTACCGATTTGTGTTTTATAATGTAGGTTCAGTTACTTAAGGTTTCGAACTTGGCTCAATATTTGGGAGGAGACGTACCACTCCCCTTGTGTAAGAAGTTGATTGAAAGAGGGAACATCACTACGAGGTGCCATATGAAATACTATGAGCAGACTATGAAATTCCTTAGTGAGGAGGTACGGGCAGTGATACAGACTAGGCTCCCGCAGTTGAAGTTCTTGTTGCACCTTAATGGTGGCCCGTTCAACTATCCGGGGCAGATAGTAAATCTTGTTCAGCATGCGAAGATCAACTCGGACAAAGAAGACACTGAGTTGTGGTTCAACGTAAACAACATGCCGGTTCGTTTTGGATTGCAGGAGTTTTGCTTGGTGTCGGGGTTGAGAATCGGGAAAATCGATGGGTTAGGTGAGAAAATCATTGAATATGGTTGGGCTAAGAAGTACCTCAAAAACCACAAGATGGGAACTAACATCAAAATCAGTAAGGTTGAAGATGCACTTAAGAAGTTGCAAGAAGAAAAGGACTTGAGCCCTGATAAACTCACTGATTATGCTAAGTTGGCGATGGCTTGCATAATGGGTAGGCTGGTGTACACGAAAAGCTCTAAGTATGAGATGTGCATGGATGCATTCGGGTTGTTCTCAGATCTCGATTGGGCTAACAGTTTCGCATGGGGGAGCTATTTGTGGAAAGATTCCCTTGATCAAGTGAAGACAGAGGTTTGGAACTGCAATTTCGATCCCGAACGTCGCAGGAAGTATAACATGCATTGCTTCCCACACATCTTTCTGGCATGGATTTGCGAGGCCATACCGGAGCTCGGTGACAATGTGGCCAAGAAGAAGGAAGGTGCACCGATACGACCGAGGTTGAATAACTGGGAGTGGAGAAATTGCAATGCAACCTTGGAAGAAGCCTCCGCTTATTGGAAATCTGTAAAGAAAGTATATCCAACTCTTTTGCCAACGGAGGAAGAGAAGACGGAGCCCTACTGGCAAAGCTTCATTGAGAACCATCGTGGTAACCCTGGCAGGCCTCTTTTCCCACGGTGGACAGCGGTCTTTCAAGAAAAGACTATAATATTGGATGATCAACATGAGAATCGTGCTTTCGAACCTTCCTACAACTTTGGTAAGGTACCGACTAAAGATGATGTTGAAGCGGAAGAAGATGACGTTGAAGCGGAAGAAGGTGATGTTGATGTGGAGGCTAGTAAGAAGCGGAAGAAGAAGGGCAAGAATGTCGCTGCGGTTGGCCCACAAAGGAAGAAGAAGAATGTACCCCAAACCAGTGATGCTAGTCCGACGAGGAAGAAGCAGAAGACTCTTCTCATCGATGAATCAGAAGAAGAACAAGGGGGAACAGAAACAATTAGAGAAGCCTCTATCCCCCCCTGCGGAAGTGCCTGACCAGCAAAATGATGCAACTCCTGCACCTGAGGTCCCTAGAGCTTCTGTTCAGATTGGGGACTTGGAATCGTTCAAGCAAGATTTGTTTTCCCTGGTCCGGGGGGAGTTCAAGACAGTGAACGAAAAAGTCGATAAGTTTGGCGAACGATTAGACAGTGTCGAGCAGGAAATCAGAGAATTGCGAACGTTGTCTAACCAGCAAGCGACCGCATTATTGAAGACAGCCGCGTACAATCAGTCCATCAATATGGATAAGTTGGACAAAATTGGGAAAATGGCAAACGTTTCGGGAACTATGCTGACGGAAGTATGGAAGGTGGCAACAAAAAGAATGCCGGGTGAGACACGAACTCAGAATGTTGGAACTCCCGGACAGGTATACTTACAAGTATGATTGGTAGTCAATTAAGTACGTTTTTAATTTTTACATGTTCCTAATTTTAATGTAATATTCTTGTTAGTATGCAGAGCTCGGAGCTACCCGATCCAACCAACCCGAGTCAAACGAGCATGCAGCAACAGAGCAGACAGGATCAGGGGGATTCGAGCCAGAAGAAGATGAATCCAATCAAATTGTGCTTGCACCGGGAGCTGAAAGATCTAGGGGTTCAGCCCCGTCAAGGGTCGAAGAAGCAGGGGGATCCGAGCAAGCAGGGGGATCCGAGCCAGCCGGGGGATCCCAGCAAGCAGGGGGATCCCAGCAAGCAGGGGGATCCGAGCAAGCAGGGCCATCCCAGCAAGCAGGGGGATCCGAGCAAGCAGGGCCATCCCAGCAAGCAGTGGAAGATCTGAGTGATCCTGAACTAGAAAGTTGGTTTGATGAAGATTACTCAACCCTTGCAGGAGAAGGAGGAGAAGAAGAAGGAGGCAAAGAAGGAGGTGTAGAAGAAGATGTAGAAGTAGTGTTGCCAAAATTGAAGTTACATGTACCGGAAGATTGGATACCGTACTACGAGGCTCCAGAGCATACAGACCAAGAAGAGTGTTGGACTCCTCAGTCAACGTACAGTTATGATAAGCTAGGTTTGTATGACAAGATACATGCTCGTGATAAGTTGTTTATTGTTCGAGAAGGTGGTGTGGCAGTGAAGTGGCGGCGTGATCGCGCAAGAATTGAGTGGGAGAGAACCAAGTATGCGGCTGCACTTGCTAAAGAAGGAATTCACCCTGTGAAGTTTTTATACAGTGCGTCTACCGGAATGCCAACGTTCAACCTCATGATGCAACCAAAACCACATCTAGTAAAAGCCTTCGAAGCGTGGTTATATGATCCTGAAGAGGAGTGGGCAGGTATATATTGTGGAATTAATATACTTGGGAGGGAATTCTTCAAGTACCTTAAAGCAGAATATTCTACTATCATTTGGTATCATATGGACGAGCTGACGTATGTGATTAGGCGCATGTATTCCAAGAAAGTGCGTGAAGCTAGAACAGACACGGTCATTACTGACTATGGTTGGTATCATGCGTTCATGAATCCGGCACTCACTTATGCCGAGCTGAAGGACAAAGTGGCCCCATATTTTGCAGGAAATCAGCCCTATCGGGGAACTGAGCTCGCCAAGGCTAGTAGGTGGTTCATGCCATGGTTTACAAAGAGAACGGCTAAAGGTCCAGGGCATTGGATTGTCATTTACATTGAAGTGAAAGACATGGTGTTGCAAGTGTACGATCCGCATCAGTACTCTGGGTTCAAGCAATGGGATTTTGAGCGTCTTCTCACGGATTTCCCCAAGCTTCTGAAGGACTTCGGTGGCTGTAGAGCGAGGCCTGAATTGTTGGAAGTGGAGAAATTGGAGAAAAGACATCTGTTGAAGACAAGAGAGAAGAGTTTTGTGACCCAAAAAAGGTATATGACAGCCTGGTATGTACTTCAAATGATCGAGTGCTTAATTCAGTCAAATCCGATTAGGGGTTGGATATGTGTGGAAGACATAGTACTGAGAAAGAAGTTAGATTACTGTACTTTGATTTGGATGGTCGCTTTTCACTTCCCTATTGTCACTGGAAAGGGTGTGAGAGTGGACAAAACAAGCTTCCAATGATATGTATTTTATTAATTTAATGAAACTTTTGTGTTTTTTCCAATTGTATATAGATTACAAACAACGAACAACGACTACCGATTACAAACAACGACTGTCGATTACAAACAACGACTGTCGATTACAAACAACGACTGTCGATTACAAACAACGACTGTCGATTACAAACAATGACTGCCGATTACAAACAACGACTGTCGATTACAAACAACGACTGTCGAGTACAAACAACGACTGTCGATTACAAATAACGACTGTCGATTATTAAGGTTCATAAGTGCAAGTTCTTATTGAGTGTCCTAGTCGACCGCACTTGCTGGATCGGTATGAACCCTTTCCTCCACGATTTTTAAATATTTTTTCAGCCGTGGACTTGAATCTGGTCTCCTGGTCCCTCCCTGGTGTCACCAATTTCTTCGGAGGCAATGGCCGGAGTGCTCTTATACTCTCAGGTAAATTGTCTCTGTCCCACTGTGTGTGGTTGGGAGCAGTATAAACCGTTCCGCTATAGGCCTCCTTGAAGTATTCTCTTGAGTAGTACCTGCTAGTATGGTTGTACATGACCTCCATGTCGTGTTGCACGTCGTAATGGCCCAGCTTCCTAAGTTGAGAACCACATCTGTTGGTATTCGCCACACGTGCAGCTCCCAACGACATTTCCAGGGCTAAAATCCACCACGTGACATTTCAGGTCACGGTCTCTGACTTCGTACTCTGTGCATGTGATGGGACGTACATGCAGTCCTCGAGAGTTGACCCAATTCTCCAACATTTTTTCTTCCCGCAGCTTAGTCAGAAACATCCTTCCCATTTTCTCCAATTCCACATTTCTTAATATGAACCATTGAGCCACTGTGTCGCATGCGAAAGCGAATAATTGAAGAGGTTTGCCATTCCGTGCATCCAGAAAGCATGAGTTAATGGACTCTGCATGGTTGGAACATAATTGTTCGAACCGGGATGTCTTGCAAAAGGACCTAGCCCACTTCTCCAATCCGGCATCGCGAAAGTAACCTTCAGCCGTCATTTTCTTCACGCTATGCACGTGCGATACAACAATGCCCATGTCCTTCAAAGATGTATCACAGATCTCCCGGTCGAAGGTATATGCAGCTTTAAAAAAATATTTCTCCCACTTCTTTGTGGGGTAATGCGACAGCCCGTTCATCTTCAGGTGATGATAGCAATGGACATGGTTGGAAAGGGGGTACACCGCCTTAACTGAATTAATTATAGCTTGGTGTCGATCGGAAACAAAAGTCAGGTCATGATTGTCGGGCCTAATTTGTCGTAGTTTAATCAAGAACCATGTCCATGCATCTGTATTCTCGCGATCCACCAATCCCCACGCAATGGGATAGCAGTGTTGCTCGCTATCAACCATTGTGCACACAACCAACTGAACCGGTTCTTTCTTCATGTGCGACATATCAATCACAATTACAGGTCTCATATACCGTATACCTGCAATGCATGCACCGAGGGCCATGTAGCAGTACTGGAATAAATTATCTTCGCTCACATGAATATCCCACTTCGAACCGGGGTTCAACTCAGCGGTTAAATGCATGAACGCAGGTAGATCTGCATAATTTTGGGCCCTAGTGCCGCTAATAAGACTTTTACGCTTTTGAATTGCAATCCACGACGTATGGTACGAGAATTCGGTGCCCATATCTTTCGCCGTAGCTTGAACCTCAGCGATTGAGGGTGACTTTGAGAGATCTTTAAACCGTCCCAGCAGTTGCTTGGCTACAACCATGCTAGTGATGTTACGGTGCTTACCGTCAATCGTAATTGCGGTACATGTGTGAATGGGATTGTGTTTCTTAAGGACATAGTTCACAGCCTCTTTGATCTTGTACGCCCCCACCATCCACTTACAGTTCTCATCACTACAACGCAACACTATCCGCACAGCCTCTCGCTTGTAGACGTGAAAAGACCATCCGCTGTCAGCAGCAGCTAACCTAATAGGCATTAATAGCGCGTCGGGTCCGTTGAACAAATCTCCAATCTTAAGAACCAGCCCGTCAGACCTACCAATGCCATCACTACTACAACCACTACCACCGGCCTCATCAACAAAACGATTGCGGTCTATCTGCACAGTTTCCAATGCAAGATTGTTATGCACATTTGGTTCCTCTCTATCATACACATCATAGTCATTGACCGCATTGGTGGTTGTGTCTGTGAGGACCAATTGAGGGTCCATGTCGTCAGCATAGCCCTCGGGGATGATCTGCACGCCGGGGAAGTATTCTTCTTCAATCAATGCATGTGGGCTATTGTGTTCAACCACTGGGATCAGCTGCATATTGTTGTCATCTATCGGAGTCGGCTGCAAATTGTGGTCATCCGTTGGAGTCGGGCCGTTATGTACTCCATCAAGAACAATATCTGAAACTACGTTTCCTTGAACCTCATCCTCCAAAGTAACGTACATTCTAACAGTATACCCCGCAGAACACCAATCAAACAAATCATCGATTTGTAGGTCAACAGAAAGTACGTTAGGGGGGAACAAGTCTGCATCGTCTATCAAGTGTGATAGTGTAAGACAATCTTCTTAGTGGACTCATGATCACCGCCCATTCTAACGGAGACATCTTCCTTCAATGACTCTACAGTAATGCCTTTGCATATCTTGAAATGCGCGGTCTTCAATCTTTCACCCAAATATTTGTATCTACCTTCGACACGATCCCATGCACCGTTCCAGATGACAAGTACTCCTAATTTCTTCACCATCTCTGTCATATATAAACAAACTTCACATGTCAGAAGATAATGTTTGTTTTTCTTAATTAGAGTTTAGGGTTTAATAATAACCATATTGTGATAATAATTAATTTTTAATAATAAGGGTTTAGGATTTAGGGTTTAGGGTTTAGGGTTTAAGGTTTTTTTTTAATAACAACCAGTTGGTAGGGAAGACAGAGACGACCAATGACCATGGTGAATTACACGGACGAACCAACGACCATGGTCGTCTCTGTCTTCACCAGTGAACGAACCAGACGACCTTGATCGTCAGGGTCCTCACCAGTAACGAACCAGACGACCTTGGTCGTCAGGGTCTTCACCAGTGAACGAACCAGCCGACCTTGGTCGTCAGGGTGTCCACTGGTGAATGACACAGACGACCGAGCCTTGGTCGTCTCGGTAGTTGAGGAACCTCAAGGGTCGCCTTGGAAATTGATGAGCCGGCATCAAATGTGGATACATTTTCAAGAAGGAATCATCTAGAAAATGTATCCACATTATTACAAGCATGCACGTCACAAGAAACAAAAGAACTGCCGAGTCCCTTCGTCTACCCTCCACCACTATAAATGTAGGTAAATTTTTACTCCTAAACCACTACCTATTCACACGAAAAATCACTCCATCAAAATGTCCAAGCCAAGCTCCCCAACTAAGGAGTACGAAACTGACCACGGTGAAGAAGAAGAGGAGGTGGGAAGTGATGAAGAAGAAACAGGTAAGGAGAAGGAAACTGATGAAGAAGAAAATAGTGAAGAGGAGGGAAGTGAAGAAGAAAAGAGTGAAGAACCTGATTATTCCCATGACGAACCTGCTTATTCCTATAAAAGGGGTTCACAAACAACCATTCACTCATCCGATGAAGACGAAGAAGACACGGCTCACTGGACTCCTCCACGTAAAAGAGACAGTGCTAGTGAAGATTCCGGTGAAGAATGGGACCCAGAAGAAGAGATTCCTCCTAGGGATAAGAAGAAGCAAAAAAAAATGTAGTTTGTGTCTTTTTAGTTTTTAAATTTCCAGGTACTTTGCAATTTATTTGAAGTTTGATTTCAATGAAAATTTTAATGTTTAATGTTCACATTTTTGTGTTAGGGTCTTGATTAATGTTGGTTTGATATTATTTACCTTTTTTTTTGAAATATGTTGATATTATTTACCTTGATCTTGATTGAACCCATGTTCCAGTTTTTGTAATCTATTTGTTGATGTAATTTCTTAATTATTTGTTGATTAATCTATTTGTTGATTCTTGATTAATGTTGGGGTTCTTCACAATAAACATGTAATTCTTACTTACAGTATTTTGATTATTGGAATTATGTTCTATTTGATTGTGGGAGTTTTATTTTAACTCTTATTTAAACAATTTAAAAAATTTGTGTCAAAATGTTCTGGACCAGGTCGTCTGCATTTATACCCGGTCGTCAGCGTTTATAACGGATCGTCTGGGCACAAACTACTTCACTTAGACAGGACGATCTAGAATCACAGAGACGACCTAGCAGGGTCGTCGGGTGTAACCTAAGTGTTTTTCCAGTTCACTCACACAGCGACGACCTAGACTCACCGAGACGGCCATGGTGGGTCGTCAGGGTCGTCAGGGTCGGCCCTCCGTGGTTTGCCCCGACGATCCTAAAAATACATAGGTCGTCTCTGTGTTTTCGTGAATGAAGACCAGGACGATCAAGCCCACTGCATGGTCGTCGTGGTCTTACTCAAATCGTCCCCGACGAGTGTTACATTGGCATAAGAAAACACAGGAAGAACAGATGATTATGAACACATAAAATTGAACAAATCAAGATAAAAAGCAGAAATTTTAAGTGATAAGCTGACATTAGGATGAGAAGACACAACAAATACAACAATCTCAACAAAATTACAGTTTACCTGCACTCTGAGCAGGTTCAAGAACAAATGGAGATGAGAGACTCAGATGAGAGAAAATGTGAGTTCCCTGGATAAAACAAGAGCAACTGAGAGTGACAAATGAGAAATGTTTCACAGCATTAAGGTTGGAGTACTCTGAAATCATAAATGATACGGTTGGAGTAATTTCTTCTTGTACTTTGTTAGGTAGAGGTAGATGAAAAAAATTGAATGTTCGTGAGGGAGAAAAAAAAGAAGCAGTGAAGATTGTAGTGAGAGAAAAAAATGGAAGGGTATTCAATATTAGGGTTGCAAGGGCATAGAAGTAATTGAACAAAAACCTTGGCTGACAAACATGTACTTTTCGCTGACAACAAGGGACCACATGGTTGTTAATAATATCTTTAGATATGAAATTACCCAGCCGGGTAGATTGGAAAAGCAAGTTTGGCCAAGGGTATAAAGTAAAGTCCAGTTGCCAGAAAGGCATTTGAACAAAAACCCCACTTCATTTACACCCTCTCAGTTTTGGTTGATCTTCATTTACAGCCCTTTTAGTTTGGAAAATTTCACTTACATCCCTTAAGACTACCAAACATTGTTGTCGCTTACACCCCTATGTGTATTTACTCTGTTAGTTGGTAGCGTAACTTTTCGAATTCAGTTTTTGGACAGAGTTACCCTTGTAAATGCTATAAAGATCAATCCACCCTTAATCTTCTAAACTCTACCCCGAGTTAATCCTAATATTTGCTTGTAGTAGTTGCATCATATTCAGAAATGCATATGAAATATGTCACATCCCCCTCCCGCCGACCCCGATTAGCGATTAATAAAAACTCTGCGTTAACGGGGGGAGGGCACGACATGCCGGTGCGGGCTTGACTCGTCGAGAGGCTAAACATTCAATTTATTAAAATCGTGATTGAAATTTTCTTTCGAAACTTTGCGAAAGCGTAACTAACAAATCACTTGGGGTCGTCATTGTAAATAAAATTGACTTCTATCATAAATGAAAGATGTTTATGAGAAAAATGAACTTGGAAATAATTATCATTTAGCACTCTCGACTCATAACGTAAACAGAGCATAAATCGGGAATGTTTCTTGGTATCATGCAATGGCTCAAATAAAGTCTTTTATACATTAGTACACAACTATTACATTCTTAAACAATTTACAAACATGTATTCTAGAATAGCTCAAGCGTCTAGCATATTTTCAACATCTAAGCACGTAACATCATCGAGCACGTAACCACCTGTCAACTTAACGTCTTGCTACTTCTTACATCTTACGTTTCCTTAAAACCTGAAAAAAAAAGGGTAACATAAAAGGGTGAGCTCAACCAGCTCAGTGAGTTACATCTACGCCCCTCCGTAGGTTTGGAAAACGAAAAGGGCTAACTTACCCATGGAGCGTCATGAACATAAGGCATAGTCATACATACATATACTTGTTTAACTTGAAAGATCGTGACATTCATAAAACATAACTTGTAACATTTAGAAAGCATAACGTAAAGCATAACATGAGTCATGAGAAGTCGTATTGTTTCAAGTAGGAACCTTGCTTCGTCTCACGTGGAGACCTTAACATACTTGAACATGCTTGCTTATTTTCTTATCTTATGGCCCGTGTAACATTCGTGACTTAACATAACGTAGGGACATGTCCATCGCGACGGCTCGTGAGGCGACGCGTTGCCTGCTTATATTGCCCCGGCAAAAGGGCCGTAGCCTGCCTATACCCGACAGGGGGTTTCACTACGGTAACCGTGGCCTTTACTGAAAACGTATTTTATCTTATGAAACGTTCATTTATCTTTCTTAGCATCCATGGGGCATAAAACATTTACTTGATTAAAGAAAACATACATACATAATACTAGGGACGACATGAACATACATAAACTTGTAAGAAAGTTGAGGTTTGGTACAAACTTCGGGAGGTAGGGTAACTCACCTTGCGAGCTTAATCCATTTATTTAACATTCCTTATTCCAAATTCATTCATCTTTAAGCAAAGATCATCAACTCCGTTGTCACGTAAATAGCAAAGAACGCTACAAAGCATACATATAATCACTTAGCACAAAATCATTCCAAACATAGCACATAAGCACTTAGCATGAGTTCATTCCAAACATAGCACATAATGATTTAGCATGAAATCATTCCAAACATAGACATGCCTAAATCACTTAGCAAAATGATACTAGTCTTATCAATGCAAGATAAACAAACTTCTCACACATCCATATACTTGTATTGTATTAAACATATTATTAGATGCATATGCAATGTAAAATATAGCACATAAGAGCAATATAACATATAATGAACTAAAAGTTAACTTGCATAAACTAGCTTTAATAACTTGATAAACTTCTAAATCATGCTTATAAGATAAGAGTAACCATCGCTAGTACAAAATTCATAGGTGACTCAAAATAATTATTTGGGACCTCAAATTTTGACATAACATAGATAAAGAGTTTACACTTAACATATAAAAATATCAAAAATTATGAAAGCTTCTAACTATTTTTAAACATTAACTTTCAGACATTACAAAAAAAGTAGGCAAATACGACGGTCAAAAGCTGTCGCATAAAGGTAAAAAACCGTCGTATTAGATTAATACGACGGCCAGGTGGCCGTAGTACCTAAAGGCGTCGTATCAGATGATACGACGGTAGCCGAGCATCGTTTTTGATTTTATACGACGACATGATGTGACTGTCGTTATTGACCCTCTAATATGACGCTAGCCAGTGATGCGACGGGTAGGTAACTGGCCGTCGTTTCCTACAGGAAAATACGACGGTAATATGTTTTCCCGTCGTTTTGTTTATAATACTACGTTTACCCTGACCGTCGTAAATAAGTCCATTTACGTAAAAAAGAATTATCAAAATTTGAGAAAACTTACACCGGTAAGTCAGCAAGATGAGCAAAATACGAGAAAATGTTTTCACTAAAGGATAATAGTATTTGTTGATACATGTATTTAAAAAACAAAACATAAATGGCCTTAACATTTGTCTTTTACAGATGCGGGAATGCAACCTCGTCCTCTTGCTCATCTTCTTAGACAGCAACCAATATGATCTGCACAATCCAAAATATACAGTTAATATATATTTATAAAAAGTACGAAACTTCATATTGATGTATAGTTTACAATTTGGTGAAGCTTCTTTATTGGAGCAGAAATGCACCTAATGAAAAATTTGTTAAGAGTGAGGAGTTTGGTTCACGTTTTATCTGCACTTAACCCAAGTAAAAATTTCTAAAATATATCATCTCTTGAACTCCTATCAGAATTTAGCTCTTCATCAATTAAACTTGTAGAATTATACTAGACCATCGGTAGAAATGATCTGAAATCCAGAGAATAGATTATCACAAACATGTATTTGTAACCTTTCAATACATGTAATTCAAGTCTTTCACAGAGATAACCTCCTAATGACTTCCCAAAATAGTTCTTTTTTTTATGAATAGTTTTTTATTAGAAAGGGGGCAAACACTGTGGGTGGATCAGGCCCACAAACAAGATCCAAACTAACTTAAACAAAATTTGAAGGATCAAACCCAGATTTGACATCCAAAATAGAACTCAAAATATCATCACTAGCTAACAAACCCAGAGGAGTTTTCTCTAAAAGCCCATTGAGCCAAATTATGAGCAGCAACATTCTTGGGTCTGGGGATTAAAGTTACTTCACAATTCAGCTTTTGAACCTGCATTTTACATCCTTCCAGTCTTCGACACCATTCCCATCTGGGTGCAGAACCAGAAGACATGGCCTTTGCAACAATCTGTGAGTCAGTTTCAATCACCCCATCACACCACTTCTCTTCTGCAGCTTTAATGACAACTTGTTCTACTGCCATGAATTCAGCTACTTAAACATCTTCATTTCTTCCACATAAAGTGTAACCTTTCATTCATCCAGCCTCTATGTTTATAACCACATATGCTATAGCAAATTTATCATTTTTCCTGGCATCCTCTTTTTTATTTATTTGCTATATCATCACTCTCCGTCTATAAGTTAAACTACGAATTTAGGATGAACGTATTAAGTATATATATATAGGCATAGACCACGAATGATTTGGAAACCAAAGCACAGACTAAGGGAAAAAGCAGTGCTCTAGTTTGGCCCAAAATGTGAGTTTTATGCAAATTTAGTGTGACATAGTCTATTATTTAGGCATCGTATTTACCTTAATGCTTAATGCTCGGGGGAAAATGTATAATAGATCTCAGAACATGGCCAACTTTTATGTGGTGTCTATTACTTAGCTTTTTAACGAGTCCTCATAAGCCCAAATCCAATGTCTAATGAAGAAGTTACATGCTAGTACAATTTAGTTAAGTTTTATTAAAGAATTCTAGTCAGCAGAAAGATTACCCACACAAGAACATCTATTCTTGAACACATCCCAAGTTTTAAACATGAGAAATTCCATGTTTACTGTTCTTGATTCTTTCTATGATCAGTACTAAAAGTAATGCATTATTCTAAATACATTACCAACAATCCAGATAAATAAAGTAAGATTCTTGGTTCAGCAGCACATACAATCCCAGTTGAATTCTAAGTTCACTTCAGGAATTACTAAGCATGTGATTCAGCCATAATAAGATCTCATATGGTTCATGTATTTATCAATTTTGTCCTATACTTTGGGGTACAAGATCAACATAATGAGGCTATTGAGGAATAACATATAAGATAAGGGAGTGAAATCATACCTCCACATATAGAAGAGTTTCAGAAATTGCGGAATGGATTTCAACACCAAACAAACAGAAAGCCTCCGTCTTGTGACCAAAGTCAGAGAGCGTTAGAAACCCTAGCGCGCTGAGACCGGCTGTTCCATCAAAGACTCCAAAATCGAAGAAAAATTCTGAAATTACAAAGAAAAATTAGATACCAGAGGTCGGATAACATGGGTTGCGACATCCTCTTATTCTCGAAGAGACGAGATCCAAGAAGATGGGATCGAAGAGAAAGAGAGATCGGAGATAGTTACCCGCGATCGAATCATACACACCATGGTGATTGAAGATGGTTGAGGGATTATCGATCTAGATCTGGAAGACGGGATGAACTTCCTAGAGATAACTGAACGACTATGCCGAGAGAGAAAGACAAAGTTTTCAGAGGGTACGGACTCAGAGAGAGAATAGGTTTGTAACTGGGAGGAAGGACGTCTACAATTTAGCTTATCTATTTTTTTCTTTCAAACTAAAATAAAATTTAGCTTTTCCCACAGTGTGGTAGGGCGTCCCCTAAGTTTTTTTAAATACGTCAGTCAATATAAACATGTCGTTAATAAATACTAGATACGACGGCCATTCGTTTGCCATCGTAATTGACTATAAATACGACGGTTTTTTAGTGACCGTCGTTCTTGAGGCTAAATACGACGGCCATCAATTAGCCGACGCTTTTAGGTTAGATACTACGGTAATAATGGCCGTCGTATTTTCTGGCCGTCGTATTTGCCAACTTTTTTTGTAGTGAGAGCTGTTTGGGTATAAAACAGAGGCTGATAATAAATTCATAAAATATTCATAGTAATTCCAAAAATTATGAAATTTTAACTGGAAGTAAAGAACACCTCTGTGAACAACATATCCAAATTTTGTAACTATTGGAGTAGAATAAGTACATGAAATGAATGAAAAACTTCTCTGGTCTGGGTTGGACAGATTGTAAAAACAGCCCAAGTTTTTGGTCGATTAAAAATTAAATACAAGTTCAATAGCTCTGAAATTTTTACTGTACAAATATCACATAAAAATACACAAACTGTAAATTTTTCATAGTTTTCTGAAAAGTTTAGGCATTTTTCCCAATTTTGTGAAAATAGACTCAAACATGAACTTTATGGTTTTCTATACTTCAAAAACTTGTTGCATGCAAGGACCATTCCATTAAAATCCGAAATTTAACTAAAACAAGGTCTAAATAATACACATATCACTACCCACATCATCTTCTTACATGACTCTAACAACAAACTTGATTTTGATGACATGCATGTATGTTCAAATGTGAGTTTTATGAAATATGCAATATTCAAGTACCAATTTGATGATCTAGCCATGAAAATGATGAAGCATGCTTGGAGATGAGGAAGATCAAGTTTAAAAGTTACAAATCAAAGATCAAATAACACATGCAACTCAAGATCAAGCAATTTCATGTCTAGAACATGCATTATCTCCAAATTTAACACATAAAGAAGAGAATGCTTACTTATATGTCTTGAGAGAAATTAGAGATTAATCTTGAGTTCTTGGAGGTTGGAGGAGCTTGGATTCTTGAGGAAAATGAAGGAAAAGACTCCCCCAATGCATAGTATAACATTGACCTTGAGTTTTTCATGAATTGAGAGCTAGAAAATGGGGTTTTGAGGGTGTTTTGTGAGGCTCAACACCAAAAACCGGGAATGGTGTTCTTGAGGATGAGTTTTGAGTGTGGAAGAGAATGAGAGAGACTATGAGAGACATGAGAGAATGACTTGATGGAACACATAAAGAGCCATACATGAAATGAGAGAACAATATCATATTATATATAAGTAGTTGAGTGGAAGAATGATTGAGATGTAAATATCATTTGGAAGACATGCTAGTTTGGGATCAATAATGTAAAAACCAATAATAGGTAGGTGAATACATAAATACTTCAAGTTTGGAAACATTACAAATTTACATAAAGTATTGTGGCAACTATGCATTTAATACTAACAAACAAGTTGGCACAAACATTACATTAAAGAAAATATTTTCTTTAAAGTGTAGCATACTTAATAAAATATTAATATTAACACGTAAATTAAGAAAATATAAATATCACTTAAAAACTAAATGTGCAACATAAATATGAGGGTTACTACAAAATATGTGATATAATACATATATTTTGCATGTGTTAAGAATATAAATTGGGCTGGATTGACCTTTGCAGCCTCTGCAAATGTAAGTTTATCCAAAAACTGATTTTGAGAAGTTACCATAAGAACTAACATAGGGAAAGCATACAGGGGGCATAAGTGACAACATATTTGGTAGTCATAAGGGGTGTAAGTGAAGTTTTCCAAACTAAGAGGGGTATAAGTGAAGATCGACCAAAACTGAGGGGGTGTAAGTGAATTTTACCCTTTTTAATTTGGTTAAAGACATTTTTGGATTATATACAAAAATAACTCTATTCTTTGGGGATATACAAAAATTACCCTGAGAGTGGACGGATGTTTGACAAAAAAAAAAATCCTTTGTTAATGTCAGGTTGAAATTGAGATTTCTGTGACTATTCTACCATGTCAATTACTTAAATGTCTTTACAACTACCATCTATTAACTGTTAATTTACCCACATTGTTCTTTGTGTTCTTGCTTGGTGTTCTTGGTATTGTTCTTCAACACCATCGGCAATACCACCAGCCCCCACCTGTTGGGATTTATCACGTAAAAATCCCACGCAACGGAAAAACGATCACTACACGAACACGCGATATGGAGAACGAGAAAATAAAAAACACAATATTTAACGTGCTTCGGCAAATTGCCTACGTGCACGGGGCAAGAAAGAATTTTCACTAGTACGAAAAACCGTACACTCACAAATCTCTCTACAAGCCTCTCAACTCTCCTACACACTCAATCTGTGTGCCACTCCGAGTTAAACTTATGAAATAAAACAATAGCTAGCACCTCTATTTATATACTAAACTAGAGGAGGTGGAAAAGCCAACCTAGCCCAAGCTATCACCTCATCAGAGATCACCTCCTCATAAGATAAATCAGACGCATCGGGTACACCGATTCGTCTTGCGGAATTCGAGACAAATCCAACAAACTCCACCTTGTCTTGAATTCTGCAAGCGCCAGAAAATTCCTCAGCCAACTCTGTTGTTGATGTCAACTCCGCCGCATTCTCCATGCTCATCATGCACGTCCCTTTACAGCACCTCCACCGAGATGCTCTCATTCGTGCCCCTTCCCTGGGGCGCCTCCTCGCACCCCTGACACGGGTGCGTCCCAAAGTCTGCTACTTTGGGGAGCGGTGTGGCTCCACCTCTCCACCTGCTTGAACACCATTGGAGAGACCACCACCATCCAGGTCAAGTGCAAACGAGACTCGCTTCCTCTTCACTTCTGCAGAAGTTTTCTTCATCGATGTTCTCATCAACGGTGGATCGTCAACCTTCATATGCATCTCGATCACTTTGGTTGGACAACCTCCTTGAACAACCTGCAACTCTTGTGTAGCCTGCACCTTCTTCGTCTTGCGCTTGAATGCCCTTGCACGTCCACCCCGTGCTCCTCCGCATCCGTTCCCAGTGCATCTCCTTAGTTGCTTCCCTTGTTCATTCATACGCCCTGCATGCGTATATCGCCGATCTATACTGCTTGTCTCTTGTGTGACAGAAGATTCACATGTCACAACACTCCCCACAAGTTTGTATAGACCATCAACCAATTTCCCATGCAGCACAGTCTTGTTTGTTGTAGACAGAACCTCAATTTCTCCACCATGAATTGAGACTCTACAACCCTTACAGTCCAACATCCCCAATGAGATCAGATTCTTTCTCAAGTCTGGCACATGTCTTACCCCCGTCAGCGCCATGATCCTCCCATCAAGCTTACGAAACCATACTGTGCCCATACCAACAACTTTACTAGTCGAGTTGTTAGCCATCTTGATAGTACCCCCATCACAAGCTTGATAAGTTGCAAAATGCTCCCTGGATGCACACATGTGAAACGAACATACAGAATCTAAAATCCAATCTGAGTTCTCATTACCTGAAGTGACTGTCATCACATCCACCGGATCTCCATCACTGTCGGACTTCTCAATGGCTGCTGCCTCTGATGGTTGATTCATCTTCCTCGCCGCTTTGTACTTCTCACAATGCTTTCGAATATGGCCTTCTTGACTACAAAAGTAACATCGCGGATTGTAGTCATCACCTCTGGATTTGGAACGTCCCCTCCTATGAGCCTCCTTCTGTTGTCTCCTTCCGCGATCTTGACTTCCCTCTGATGTAGCCATGATTCCATTAAGTTGCGTCTTGTCGCTCTACTTTTTCCTTACCGACTCATGGGAAATAAGGGTAGCAACCACCTCATCTAACTTGATAGTATCCTTCCCATACATCAACGTAGTCTTGATGTGCTCGTACGAAGGAGGTAGAGAAACTAACAAGAGAATTGCTTGATCTCCTTCTTCAATCTTCGCATCAACCGCATTCAACTCTGTTAGAACCCTGTTGAACTCATCCAAGTGTTCCATAAAATCCTTCCCTTCGGCCATATGCAGCGCATACAACTGTTGTTTCAAGAACAGTCGACTCGTGAAAGACTTGGACTTATACCTGCTCTCCAACTTCGTCCACAGCTAATAGGGATCCGTCTCATTGATGACTTCCCGGAGTGTACTATTGCCGAGATATAGCTGAATCGTGCTATTCGCCATCTCTCGCATCTCCTCCCACTTGTCATCTGTCACACGCGCTGGCTTTTCGGACTTCTTCTTTGTGATAGCCTTGATAAGACCTTCCCGTGTCAACATATTTTTCGCTCGTTGCTGCCATAGAGTGAAATCGTTGTGGCCGTTGAATTGTTCAATCACGAAACTAGAACTTTTCACCGCCATCACACCAATCTGCAAATTTCCGTTCACAATATGCAGAAACCGACACCGCTAATGTGTCCGGAACGCCCAAAAACCTAGGGTTTCACTCTTGTTTCAAGTCAAACGGGTTCCTGGAGCCCAAGATACGCCCAAAACAATTTGGACCACACGTCGCGCGTTTCAGACACGCGCCCAACAGCGCTCGCAAAGCACCGGATAACTCCTCTGGTCTTTTTCTTCCTCACGACCATAACCAAACCCAGCTGCTGCGTCTTTGTTTTTCCCGTCGAATTGGACAACTCAGAAGGCAAAAAACTTCACGACTTCAACCTGAAATCAACTCAGACCTAGTTAGGTACCCGCTCAAGGATATTTTTGCCGCCGCCGCCAATCGGAAAAACCTTCACCGCCGCCAACGCGTAGCCGCTGCCCAGCTGCTTTGCCGCTGCTCCTTTCTCTTCCGCTGCCGCAGCTTGTCGTCTTCTCAACCCAAGCGCGACACGCCCCGTCGCCGTGGGTTCTTCAAGACCGCCAATCGCAGCTCACGGAAAGTTTCGTCGCCACCGAAAACTTTATAATCTCGTCTCCGTTCTCATCGCGTGTATTACCCGGATCGTGAACCAAGCTCTGATACCACTTGTTGGGATTTATCACGTCGAAATCCCGCACAACGGAAAAACAAACACGATCACTACACGAACACGCGATATGGAGAACGAGAAAATAAGAACACAATATTTAACGTACTTCGGCAAATTGCCTACGTGCACGGGGCAAGAAAGAATTTTCACTAGTACGAAAAACCGTATACTCACAATTCTCTCTACAAGCCTCTCAACTCTCCTACACACTCAACCTGTGTGCCACTCTTAGTTGAACTTATGAAATAAAATAATAGCTAGCACCTCTATTTATATACTAAACTAGAGGAGGTGGAAAAGCCCACCTAGCCCAAGCTATCACCTCCTCAGAGATCACCTCCTCAGAAGAGATATCAGACGCATTGGGTACACCGATTCGTCTTGTGGAATTCGAGACAAATCCAACACCACCAGCATCACCACCACCCCACCAGCAATTTTTCACACGAAGTATTCACACCACCACCACCACCACAAAAACACATCAAATGAAAGAAAAATTACACCCTGCCTTAATCTGCTGAATTTACAGTGAGCTAACTTAGCATTACAATGAGCTACTGAGTTTAACTCCCGGGAAATGAAAGAAAAAATAAAACTGGAAAAGCAAGAAGAAATCAAAATACAATCCTCCACAACAGCTGCAATAGAAGAAGGACAAGCTTTGGAACCTTGAAGTAGGTGGTGGATGAACCTGCTACCAAATTACACTCTGCCTTAATCTGCCACTACCAGTCATTACCTACCTCCCATTCAACCAAAATACCAACACCCAATACTCCCTCACCTCCAATTCACCTGAACCATTTCTCCAAATACCCAATTCAATAACACCGCCACAGCCCCCATTAATACCTGCATCTATTAAATCCACCGAATCGGAGGATGATGGTGTGGTGGGTACAGGTCTGGAAGAAAACAACTACGAGATAGCGGGAGGGACTTCATCTATTATATCACATAGCTATGAATATTAAACATAGCCCTATTCAAAGCTATAATATATAGGATAGTAGAAACTAACTCATATTTCGTATAGCATACTACTATGTTAAAACTGTACTACCAAAGATCAATTGTGGTGACTTGTGGGTCGATCTCCGATATATTAATATCAAACGTAACTTGTATATCACGTAACTTGTAAATCATATAATTTTAAATATCAAAACTTGTAGATATTCTATACCCTATTAAATAAGAAAGCAAAAACGTCATTCCATTTTGATTTTTCGGACTATCCGGATTAGATTGGACCAGATCAAGTTAATCGAATATGATTGGGTTGAATTAGCTAAACTATAGTTAATACAATATTTGATTTTGTGCACAATTAATATAGTATAAAAGTACAAATAGTCAAATGCAACGAATCCCTCACACAAGATGGAGATAATTTATGGGTTTAATTACAATCTGTTCACTATTTCAATATTGGTATTGAAATTAGTCAATAACAACAAAACATTGTATTAACACATACTCGATCTATATTTATATTCAGTCTAATATGAATTAATACTGTTGACTTTTGAAAAGAAACGTACTCCATAGGAGACGAGTTATATATATTTATATATATTTGCAGGGAGAGCTTATTTTATAATAGTTTATTTTTAAGAATTATTTTATATATTTTTGTAATCAATAGAATTTATATGAGTATTTGGTACTTCTTGAAGCTGAAGTATTTGAATTTAGACATACAAGTCAAGTTGCGAGCGGGCCGTTCCGAAGCTAGGCGGGCTGGGGGCGGGCCTTGCACAGAGGTAGGGTGGGTCGGGCCGTGCCCAGATCGTAGCTGTGCGAGAAATGGAACGTGTGGTGCTGTGAGGGGGGCATGTCGTGCACAGGTCGAGGGTGCCCCCTCCATTTTGTGCAGGTTGTGCACGACCCGGGGGCAGGCCGGGCCGGGCCGATTTATCTTCGGGAGGAACGTGACCCGGTCGTGCCACTGGTTGAGCATGCCTTTGAGCGGGTCGTGCTGTGTCGGAGGTAGGCCTGGCAATTCGGGTCAACCCGTCGTGTTGCGGGTCGGGTCGAGCCGTGTCGGGTCATAAACTGGTTGACCCAAACTTGACCCATTTATTCCCCTGTCACTTTCGGGTCAACCCATTTTAACCCGTCGGGTTGCGGGTTCATGTCGTGTTCGTGTCGGGTCATCGTGTCGACCCATATATTGCTCGGATTTCGCCTATGTGGCTTCCTAAAATAATGCCAACGGTAAAAAAAATATTGTTAATGCTGTGTTAGGCGGGTTGAACGGGTCATTTTCGGGTTGTCCAAGTTGACCCTAACCCGACCCATTTATTTTCGTGTCGATTTCGGGTCGACCCGTTAGTGACCCGTTGCGGGTTCGTGTCGACCCATTGCTCTGCCCGGGGTATCAGTCTCTATTTTTCGTTTATTGTTTGTAATGCTTTATGAACTCTTTGTTGTGTAACTTCATGATTTCCGCTGCATGAAAAACACATTACCTTTTGCATGAAATTGAATCTCATACGTTGTGTTTTTCAGTGGTGTTGATCAACCAACATGTGACACTCGAGTCAATGCGAGCCAATACATGTTCCTCGTGATTACAAAAGATTGGTTCATCTTTTCTATATACTTAAGAATGAATCAAGGGTGATTCCCAACATCCACACAAAGAAAGCGATCATCGACTAAGCCTTTCATCCGAGAGGGACAATTGATGGTCCTATGTAAGACTCCCACTTATGGGGATCAGTAATTGCTCTAGTGGTTGATAAATACAACATGCTATCTTAATCAGAAGTTCGATTTTTTGAACATTTGAGTAGATACAATGTCATGGATGCCGGTGCGGTGTGTATTGCACTTCGAACATATTATTATTTATTTTTTATTAAAAAAAACTTGTTTCTCACATAGTTCTAAAAATTAAACATATCCATATTTAAAACTATAATATGTAAGATAGTAGAAACTGATTCATATTTCGCATGACATATTATGTTAAAACTGTACTACCAAATAACAATTGTGATGACTTGTAGGTCGATCTCTAATATATTAATATCAAAAGCAATTCGTATATCATATAGTATTAAATATCAAAACTCGTAGATATTCCATACCCTGTTAAAACAACAATATACCAAGATGACGATTTTCTTAATATATATATACTGTATTAAATTATACTTTCCAGTGATAATGAAGTTGAATATCTATTGAATTCAGAGAAACCTTTCATTACTAAATAAGAAAGCAAAAACGTCATTCCCTCAATGGCATTTTGATTTTTCGGACTAGCCGGATTAGATTGGACCGAATCAAATTAGCCGAATGTGATTGGGTTGGATTAACTAAACTATACTTAATACAATATTTAATTTTGTGCACAATTTATTTAGTATTAAAGTACAAATAGTCAAATCCAGCGAACCCCTCACGTAAGATGAAGATAATTTATGGGTTTAATTACCATCTGTTCACTATTTCAATACTGATATTAAAATTAGTCAATAACAACAAAATATTGTATTACACATACTCGATTTATATTTAGTCTAATATTAATTAATGCCGTTGATTCTTCAAAAGAAACGTACTGCATAGGAGACGAGTTATATTATTTATATTTATGTACATGAAGAGCTTATTTTATAATAATTTAGTTTGAGGAATTATTTTATATATTTTTGAAACCAATGGAATTTGGGTAAAAGATAAAAAACACCCTCTATTTATGGGGAAAATACATTTTGCCCCCTGATTTATAGAGAAAATACTTTTTGCACCCTTGTCAGTGGATGGAGGGGGGACAGATACCACCCTTCTATTACAATCCGTTGGTGGAGGGGCGCAAATCGACTTCATCATGTTCTTGAGCACCACCTCTACTACCACCAAATCTCCACCACAAACACCACCACCGAATCCCGACCACCAACACCACAACCCACCAACACCAACAACATGAACATCAATAACAAGAAGAAATAAATTTCTTCACCAAAATCAGCATGTTCTTCTTGACCAAACAAAACAACAAATTTTCACAAACAAAACAAGATCATATCAAGAACATCAACCACAACAAGAACAAATCTACAAAATTTCTCCACCAAGCAAATTTTATACAAGAATCTGTGATGAATAATAGTCTTCACGAGAACAAGCTCACTGTGCTGCTTCATATTGTTCAGGTGGTGCAAGAGAAGGGTCTTGTGTGGCGCCGAAAGCTCGCCGTAGGTGTGCTCGATGTGATTCGAGATCGCCGCTTGGTTCTAACCTTCTTTTTCGTTCAGAGCTTTGATTGCTGCCATGATCATCTACAAAACCCATAAAAATTCAGAGAAAATCAGACCCAGATTCACACAATTACAACCAAATTAACAAACAACCCTACTCGAATCAGACCCAGAATTCCTCAACCATTAGCAAATTAAGACGAAACCCATCTGAAATCAGACCCAATCAGACCCAAAATCAACAAACTAGAAGCGAATTCAAATAAACCCATCTGAAATTCACCTCTGGGTACTGAGGTAGGGCGGAAGTATCCGCTAGTTGTTGAGTCTCTGACGAAAGGTGTAAACTGACAAACTAGAAGCGACCCCAGGGCTCTCTCGTTCACTGGTTCATCGATTCACTATAAATCGATGGAGGTTGTGGGTTCTCTCTCCAATTCAGACACATCGCCACCCATCTTTCTCTCTCGTTCTCTTTGAAATTCGAGTAGGGTTGTGGCTCACTGGTGGCGACACAAGTGCAGTACGGGGGCGACCCAAGCTGTAGATCATCTTTCTCTCTCCAATTCAGACGCATCGCCACCCAAGTTGTAGATCGATGAAGGTTGTGGCTCACTGGTGGCGACCATGTGTTCCGGATTGAGCCTAATCGAATGCAGAGAGAGAGAGAGAGATCATAGATGAGAGAAGGGAAAAATGAAGATGGTTGAGGTGGAGAGGGAGGAGGGAGACGAAGAAGAGGGACGGAGGAGAAGGCAGTGGGGCTAGGGTTAGGAATGAGGAGAAGGAAAGCCTTTTATAGTGGTGTACTTTCCTTAAATATTGAGGGTAATTATGTCTTTTCACCGATCCGTTAGTAAGGTGTTAGTTTTTAACTTTGACAGGGGTGCAAAATGTATTTTCTCCATAAATCAGGGGGCAAAATGTAATTTTCCCATAAATAGAGGGTGGTTTTTGTCTTTTACCCATGGAATTTTATATGAGTCTTTGGTACTTCTTGAAACTGAAGTATTTGAATTTAGACATACATGTCAAGTTGCGAGGCGGCTGTGCCGAGGCCAGGGGGGCTGGGGGCAGGCCTTTCACAGAAGTAGGGTGGGTCGAGCCGCGCCCGGGTCAGCTACGAATGGAACGTGTCGTGCACATCGAGCCCCCCCCCCCCCCCCCCCCCCCACACACACACACACACCATTTTGTGCGGGTCGTGCACGAGCCGGGCCGAGTTGTCTTCGAGAGGAACGTGACCCGGCCGTGCCACGGGTTGAGCACCCCTTTGAGCTGGCGGTGCCGTGTCGAAGGGTAGAGCAGGCCGTGCTCGGGGCGTGTTATGCACGGGTCGGCCTGTATTGTCACAATGACATAGAAGTTTATTATTTGTTTTCCATTAAAGTAATTTTAGTAGAAAATTAATGACATATGCAAAAGGTAACAGTAGATTTTGGAACAGCCCTTGGTGTTGGGGGGTAGATAGAGAAGAAGACACACAATGACTCATGCCACTTCCAATTCCAAGCTTTCGCACCATCAATCTCCCTCTTCTCTTTCGGTGACCCCTCTCTCATTCCCTCTCTCCTCCCTCAACGGGGTCATCGCCTGACCTGACTTCCAATCCCATTCTCTCTCCAAATTCTCCACCATCAAAACCCAGAAAATCAAACCCACATCGCCGGCGAAACCATGTCGGAGACAGCCCAAACAGATCCAGAAGGCATCGACGGAGTCCGCATGACCTGGAACGCCTGGCCCAAAACCAAGATGGAAGCATCCAAGTGCGTCGTCCCAATCGCCGCCTCAATCTCTCCGATCCGCCACCACCCGGAGATCCCCTCCCTCCCTTACGCCCCACTCCGCTGCAAGACCTGCTCCGCCGTGCTCAACCCCTTCTGCCGCGTCGATTTCGCCGCACTCATCTGGATCTGCCCCTTCTGCCACCAACGCAACCACTTCCCCCACCACTACTCCTCCATCTCCGACACCAACGTCCCCGCCGAGCTCTACCCACAGTTCACCACCGTCGAATACTCCCTAACCCACCCCGATCCGTCGCTCTCACCCCCTGTATTGCCTCCTGTGTTTGTGTTCGTTCTCGATACTTGTATGATTGAGGAGGAACTGGGTTTTGCGAAATCGGCTCTCAAGAGGGCTATTGGGCTTTTGCCGGGTGATTCGTTGGTGGGTTTTGTGTCTTTTGGGACGCAGGTGCAGGTTCATGAATTGGGGTTTTCGGATTTGTATAAGGTTTATGTGTTTAGGGGTTCGAAGGGGTTGAGTAAAGAGCAGGTTTTGGATCAATTGGGGCTGGGGATGGGTGGGAGGAGAGGTGGACCTGGGTTACAGAAGGGTCCACAAGGTGGGTTTGTTCCGGAAGTTACTAGATTCTTGTTGCCGGCTTCGGATTGCGAATTCGCTCTCGACTCTGTAAGATGATGCTCTATGTTTTTGAGTTTAGACAGTAGGAGACTAGTAGTAGCTTCGAAATTGTGAAATGGGATTAATGGTTTTGAATTGTGTTTGGATTTTTTCAGTTGTTGGATGAGTTGGGCAATGATCAGTGGCCTGTGCCTCCTGGGAGTAGGGCAATGAGGTGCACGGGAGTGGCGTTGAATGTCGCCGCTAGTTTGCTTGGAGCTTGTGTGGCTGGGACTCCTGCGAGGATTGTTGCTTTGGTGGGAGGACCATGCACGGAAGGCCCTGGCGCGGTAAGTAAATGTTTGATTAATGTTTTGATGGATTGCTGGATTGAACCTTACCTCTTAGATGAGTGATTGCGTATTGTTTGAAGAAGGTCTAGAAGAAGGTTTCCTATGGCCTAATATATTTTTATTATCCCAAATCTTAATCATGCACGGCTATTAAATATTGGTATTACTGAAGTGTGAAAAATGAAGATTCAGATTCACGGAATTCATCTTTTTGTTGAAGTAAAGGTTTAGATTGAAATTGATGCTAATTGTTGATTTCGTTCTGCCATGTATGAAGAATCAACTGTTTCCTTGTTATATCTTTGTCTTCTAGCCAGGAGGAGTGCAGACCTTCGTAACCTTCTGTTGTATTCAGACAGTAGGGGCGTCTCTAGGTTTTTGCAACGGATTATTAAGTATTTAATTTTTACATTAAATCTGCTTGTTCTGCATCATTTTGTGATATTTACTGTCTGATATCGAGATCAACATCAATGGCCAGACACTTAAAAGTGTCAAAGTATACATCCATATGAGCTTGACCTGGTAGTTATTATAACATCGAGCAAGTACATGATTAAATTTAGGTAATGGTTATGGGACCTTTGCAATCACCGTGCCTATTGGAACTCCACGCTCCCAAATCCTCTCATAATTATTTTCAACCTGAGACACTTAAAAGGGTCAAAGTATACATCCATATGAGCTTGACCTGGTAGTTATTATAACATCGAGCAAGTACATGATTAAATTTAGGTAATGGTTATGGGACCTTTGCAATCACCGTGCCTATTGGAACTCCACGCTCCCAAATCCTCTCATAATTATTTTCAACCTGTAGCTGGAATTTAGTTTGAATCATTCTCCCGTTTCTCTTTATTTGAAGAAAGGTAGCAGCTTTAACCTTGATGGTCTTCGAATAAGGGGAAGTTAAGTCTTAAGAATTTATATCATATGCTCAATTGGAGTCTGGGTCTGGTTCAAACAAGAAGGTCGAGCTTTTTATAAGGTCAACTAAGTTTGGTAGCCTTTGGAAACATTAAGCTCTCTAGATTTAGCCTGCAAAACAGTTTAAGCTGGCTTTGCCCTTCTCATAAGTTTCTGGTGGTCTTGTTCATTTGATTCGATACACACACGTTCCAACTGGCCAAGATCCAAAAGTAGATGCAGCATCCCTGTGTCATGATCCCATCCTGACTGTGGTTATTGCTTTACTCTGTTGATTATTGTGGGGGGTTTGGGACTTCTTATAAAACTAATACGTGGAGGGAGGTACATATGATGATTAAAAAGTTTCTGACACACTAGTACAAGCAGCGACTCAAAATTGTCCCAAAATTCTCCTTCACGGGATTTCATATCTTTGCTGCTTCCCTCTTCCTTGGATCAATGGTGGAGTCACTGCACTCGTGGCGATTGCTGCCATCAAGATTTTTGGGTGGTCTTAGATTTTTTCATGATCTTGGGACCTGAAAACAGGAAAAACATTATCTTTGGAGTACACATCGGCAAACTTTGGTAAACATGCTAAAATCTAAATGAATTGTTGTTGAGGCAAGTAACTTTGGGAACTATTATTTCTTACTTTGTCACATCTATGTACTGGAAAATTCTAAACGAAACCCCATTCTCCCAATCTGGTTGAATTATCAATTCCCAGTCTTAATATGTCTGCCTCAGACTTATTGTGATCTTAGCCCCTTTTTTGGACTCTCTATTGTTAGTGAGATGCTTATCCATAGCCCGAGATTCACCTTAAAATCTTCCAATAATCTTTTTCCGTAACATCTTTCCAGCTCCTCTTTCTCCCCTCATTTCTTTTTTTCCCCTACAAAACTTTCTATGGCTTTATCTATTCTCATACTCTAGCTTCATCAGCTGCCAATAATTCTTAAATACTTGGGCCAACAATGAGAACCAGTGTAACTATAGAAATGAAATATCAGTAATCTAATCAAGCATGTAATTCTCTCAAATACATCAATTGTACAGTTGTATCAGCAACTTCTTTACAATTTGAAAATTGGAGGAACCGGCGGTACAAGGGTTGATTATTTTACTTCAATTCAGTTCAAACCCAGTATTAATATACAAGTGATCTACCAGTGATCTTATATTCCAATCAAGCATGTGATGCCTTAAATGCCTCTCGAGTGTTTTGGGGTTCTGTCCAGTAAACTAGCTCAATGGATTTTAGTTAACCGTTTGATAGCTGCTGATGCTTTGTGGTTAGGATTCCTATGTAAAATGCTTTGCATTTCTAGGACCTGTAAAAAGGCAGTGTTTATATGATGGTCTTTGGTGTAGGATTGAGAAATGGTGTTTAAAGCCCATGGTACTGGTCCAATAGTTATTGAACTAAATAGAATCTTGGTAAGCATCAAAGTCCATTGATTATATTCAGGGTTTAGAGACAGTTTTCCGTATAGTTGGCTGTTAAAGCTTCTACATTTTTGCAATTGACTTTGAACTTCACATTAAATGTTTCTGTCCTTGCACTATACACGATTATGATAAAAATGATCGATTACATTTGCACGAAGGAAACCTGATTTTTCCTCACTGCTCTTGTCAACTCTGAGTAATATCTTTACACAGTTTGTGTATCTTAAATTTTTTCAACTTCGAAATTTGGATAGTAGACAGGAAGACATGCTTTTAAGTTAGTTGAAAGCTATGCTGTATGTTAGCTTACTTTTATTCGTCAAGAATATAAATGAATATGAGCAAGGTTGTCTCAACTTGAAGCAAGGCAGCATGTATCTTTAATGTTTCATTATGACAAGCTCTTAGAGTAGAAGGTAATTGGTCCTGTGTGGATGTGGTGAAACTTGCAAGTATTCATGCTATTACTTTTCTCAGAATGAAGGAAAGAGGGCACTTATATTGCAAGCTGGGGGCACATATATTTCATACTTTTTTTACTGTTCAGCATTGACAAAAAATATCGTATTCCTTAAATGATTGCCTTCAACCATTGCAGATTGTCTCAAAAGATCTGTCAGAGCCTGTGAGGTCTCATAAAGATCTTGATAAAGATGCTGCCCCGTATTTTAAAAAAGCTATCCAATTTTATGAGGAACTTTCCAAGCAGCTGGTTGATCAAGGTCATGTCTTAGACCTTTTTGCTTCTGCACTTGATCAGGTACAGTTCTGGGTTTATTATCTTAGTAACCGTTTTCCTTTTTTTTATGATGCCACAATTCCCTTCCGCTTTTCCACTTAGATGGCTAGCATATGCACAAGTAAATTCCAAAGCTTATCAAGTATAAGATTAGGAGAAATGGAAATGGAGAAACCAGCTGCGTTGGGCTTTTGGCTAGGTGTGAATTACATTAGGAGGTCACCATGTTGGTTTGTCCTTCCGACAGCCTAAAATAAAGGAGAAGAAAATGGGTTACCAGAAAAGCCGCTAAAGTTTATGGTAAAGGTCAAAAGCATTAACATGGTTGTCTTAAGATTCATATTTAGTTCTCGGTTGTGGTTATCAACTTTATGTTGAGACGGGATTTTTTTCTTTCACTTCCATCCCCTTCTGTTTACCCGGTTCTTATTACATGCTATCTTACAACGTGTTTTGTCTATATGTTCTTGATATCGATGTATTGTTGGCTCTGTGGAGCTACATTTGTACGCTTATCTTGGATTTTGATATGTGGGTTGAAGAAAGAGAGGCACATGATATTTAATAGTCATCATTGATTTTTAACACAATTGAATTTGAGAGAGACAACATAGAAGACTTGATTCTAATCAAGTTATAAAGATCATCAGTAGTTTCGTCATGTAAATATTACGGCTGCCCATGCTATGCTACAATTACAAGATCTAGAAGTAATATACCCCTGGAGAAGACAAGATGTAGCATAGCACCACCTTTAAGCTGTGTGCGTCCCTGAAGTGTAGCTCGGAGCACCAGGTGCTTTCTGTGCGGCTGGGTGTGAGGTTTTGGTTTGAGGCATAGTTGTCAAAGCTTGATACGTATCGTGTATCGATAGTAGGATTTTTGTATCGTGTATCGTATCGTATCGTATCGTATCGCGTATCGGAACGATACACACACCACCTTTAAGCTGTGTGCGTCCCTGAAGTGTAGCTCGGAGCACCAGGTGCTTTCTGTGCGGCTGGGTGTGAGGTTTTGGTTTGAGGCATAGTTGTCAAAGCTTGATACGTATCGTGTATCGATAGTAGGATTTTTGTATCGTGTATCGTATCGTATCGCGTATCGAAACGATACACACACCCTTCTTAAAACAACTTAGAAAATATATACTGACCCTTATAGTGAAGAGTTTATTTGTTGCATCTGCCTTTTACTTTCTTACAGAGTATGTCTTAAGTACATATAGAGGTTGATCAGGTAGTCTAACCAGCACGTAGTAACTTTTTTATATGCAGCTAGATTATAGAGTCCCATTATAAGGGGATGTTAATATATTTTAGACTTGTGTCCAATAATGAATAACATGTTCGCATTACATAGGTGAGAGTAATAGTGAAGTAGAAGAATTGAGTGGGTTGTCAGTTATATGTAGGGTATATCTATGTGGCATCGTTTTAGTAGTCAAATATTCTTGCTTATGTGTGGCAAAAGCACCCAATTAAATGGAACATAAAACTGAAATACTAAAGTTAGGGATCTCTAATGAGTCCCCACTACGAACACAGTCGTATTCTACTAGAGTCATGTAAATAGAACAGTTTGTCTTCTATGTGGAATTTTCTTCTAAAGGTTAGATCATTAATCAAGAATTCAAGACATTCGAGTTTTTTTACTGGCATGATTGAGGCAAACCTGGACAAGTAGGACCATCTAACAAAATATTCATATAATCCATGTAATATGAAGTTATATATCAATAGGTTCTAAGTTCTAACAAATCTAGCCCAGTTTCAGTTCTCGAACGTATCGTGAGATACGCGATACGTAACGTATCGGAAGTGTATCGCCCGATACAATTTGATACACTTTCATTAGCGATACAGCGAACGATACGTAACGCTGATGGCATGTATCGTATCGTACGATACATATCGAGTATCGCTCGACACTGATAACAGAGGTTTGAGGACATAGAAAAGTTTGGGAGTCTTGACATAAAATTAAAAAAATTTATTAAAGAAATGATAGTAAGAAGAGGTTGTTTGGTGCCCTATTGAGAGAGACAGAACAGAGTATGGGTTGACGATGACGAGGAGCACGGTCGGAAGGGAATACGCATCCACCAGTGCTGTTTATCTTATCCACCATCTTAGCAGCGGACGCCTTGGCTTCATTGAGATACTCTCGGCCTTCTATCTTATTCCTTGCTTCTCTCTTTCGATCTGTCAGTGTGCCTTCAAATCACTTTGCTTTGAACGAGTTTTTGCAAACTTGATACTGTCACTTCAATGTGTGTATGTAACGGTGTCTGTGCGTGTATGTATGTGAGAGCACGAATGGATGTTTCATGTGAGACAGTGAGAGTGTGTCAGGACTCAGGGGTGTGGTGCAAGTCATGTGACTCTGAGTTGATTGTTACTGTATTTTTTCTTTCAAACTTGGTTTATGTAAATGAATATTTTACAATTGTGTCCTCCCAGAAAGAATGTTTTACGAAAATACTCCCTTCACTCCAATTTTCCTGTTAAGACTTTTCAGACAGCTTTGAGTAAGTGATTTGAGTAGCAAAATGATACGATAATTTGTTAACCTGTTCTCAACTCTCAAAACATTAGGAAAAAAGGTCAACTGTTATGAAAAAGGTAAAATAGTTTTCTATATCACATACATAGTTTATAACCACATGTCAGACAGCTGTTAGACTTTTCAGACAGCTTTGAGAAAGTTCTTGTATGTTTTTGCTACTCAAATCACATAGTCGAAGTTGGCTGAAATATCGAACATGACACAGAAATTGGAACAGAAGGAGCATTAATAATATATATAATTTTGCCGAAGTCCCGCCGCACGCCACCTCTAAGTTCCGTAAAACTGCTGCACCCGCATCCCGGACAGACCACGTGCTTCTAGCTATTAAGTTATAGTTCTCCATCTAAATAGTTTTCTATTTCACATACATAAGTTATAACCACATGTCCACAATTTCCATATTTGTGTAAGTACAGTTGTACTGATCTTAACGTAGTTGTAAGATTCCTTGATTAGAACATCAGGTATACATGTCATTTGGAGTCTCATCCACTATCCAAGCATTTTGTATCTATGATTTATTTCACGTGCAATCACACTCTGTTGGCAATTCTTGCTTATCTCCTCTAGAACTAAGACGTGGAACTTGATTGTTGGTTTCAGAAGTAATCATCATTGATCATGGTTTTCACATTTTAGATGGTATCAAAAACAAATGGAGAGGGCTTCGAGTATATTAGGTGTTTGTTTGATATTCACATTGGTTTAAAGGGTTTCATATGCTCAAGGCATGTACAGATACTTGTCTGAAATTTTAGTAGTTATTACAAAGGTTCATGAATATTTGACTAAGTAGCTGTTGATATAATCTCTCAGAAGATAGATGGAAACTTAAGTTTTTAAAATAGGTACATGCATGAGTTATGACTACCACATGGATATTTATAATTGATAAGGCTATGGAAGGCTGATGTACAAATTCATTAATTGGCAAGGAAAATCTATCTCCAAAGTGTTGTCTCTGTTCGTTTCTTGCATGTGATATAATGATAGTTTTTGCCCGAGCACTTCCTATAGACGTGGCTCAATGTACGTGGCTACTGTTTAAGTATAAATGCTGATATTGTCTAATAGTTTAGTTAACTGTGGATGCTTGTATTTATATCTATGTTCTAACCTAAATCTAGTTTTTAGGTCGGAGTAGCAGAAATGAAGGTTGCAATTGAAAAAACTGGTGGCCTTGTTGTTTTAGCTGAAAGCTTTGGTCACTCGGTTTTCAAGGACTCTTTCAAACGCGTTTTTGGCGATTCGGAGCAGTCTCTGGGATTGTCGTTCAAGTGAGTTCGTTTATGAGTGCTGATTCTCCATTTGCTTTATTCCTGCTGCAGTTTTCCTAATGCAATGTGTGTGTGTGTATTATACATTTATCTTTTTATATTTTATAATGATTGTCGTATCATGTATGGTAAATGAACAGTAATGTAGTTCTTATCAAATTTAGTTCTTTCTGATAAGTAAATGTTCAGTACCTCATTTCTGATAAGTAATAACTTTTTTATCCATAACTTGAACATTGCGAACCTATTTGTCTGAACAGTGAGATATTGAAGAGTCGTGAGTTCAAGATCATTGGCTGTGCACATTTAAGCAGGACGGATAAAGTAAAATATTTGTTAATTTTAAGATTTGGTGTCTATCAAATGAGCAGAGTCTTCTCTAAATAGACATTCATTTCTACTAACAAATAGTGGTTAGGGAGAGCATGAGTGTGTGATATATAGTGATAAAGGTGAAATCAGATCACGGGAAATGGAATGTTCCAAGCAACATGGATAGTTAGTAAGTATGCTGCCAGATGCTCTCTAAACTCAATGTGCCAAATAATAGCTTAGACAGAGGGATTCATTTGGCGATTTAGTAAGTATGCTGCCAGATGCTCTCTAAACTCAATGTGCCAAATAATAGCTTAGACAGAGGGATTCATTTGGCGATTTAATGTGAAAATTCACCATTTAGACAGGAAATAACAAATTACTATTTTGACTACAAATATTTTAGTAATAGATTTTACGGCTGCCAATAACAAATATTAGGTACTTAGTCACATCTCTTGACCTCCAGCATGTACAACCAGCACAGTACCATAATCAGTTTTGCCTCATTATCATTTAAGTTGCTGAAAGAGCTATGTACCACTTTATAATTTTTTAGGGATTTAAAGTATGACAGAAATGTTCCACTATATTTGGATGGGGTAGGGACCATAAGCTATCAAGGTAGTAAAAATGATCAAAGGTAGGGCCTGATGGTCTTTTGAAGGTAAGGAATTTGGATTGGAAACTATAGTTCTGCGTACCTTTTCAAATTGGACATTTGTGCGAGGACTGAGGAGATCCTTTAAGAGGGGAAAATTTGCTTTGGTTCTACCAAACATCTAGAGGTAGAGAAGTTTCCTAGTATAAGGTATTTTTGTAACCCAACTTAAACACACAACTAGGTTTTGGTGTGGTTGGGTTGGAATTAAAAACGTAAGACAAAAGACTATTTCTGGAGGAACTATTTTTTAGTTGCTTTTTTTGTTGCATTTTCCCATTCCTACCACTACTTTTGCAATATATCCTCAGCCATTATCTCAACCTACTCAATGTACTTATTGCAATGCAGAGAGCCCATCGTAATTCTTTTTCATCGAAGTCAGTTTAACCTAGGAAACTGACTGCGCCCTTAGCATCTTTGCGTAATTGAAAAAGCCGTAAGTTATACATGTTATTCTCAATGTTCTCTCACTACGCTGGACCCCCACAGTAAAAGAATGAGGGTAGGTTCAAATTCCTAAACACAGATAAATTGCTCCGGTAATCTTTTTACATTAATTTCTCTCTGCCTTTTCAGTTCTTGTTCACAGATGTAAAGACCCATTCCTCTCGCATCTTTGGTTTACCCTATCCAGAATTTTTGAAGTAACTAGTTAGGGGTTGTCTCTTTGGGTAGGAATGGTGAAAGAAGGTTTTGTGGCCGCAGAGAGGGTTTTCATACCTTCTTGTGAGAGATAGAGGAGATGAGGGAGATACGGACTGTAGACGATGGAAGCGGCACCTGTTTCTGCAACATTGAGCCAACAGAAGTCAACAGTAGTATAGATGTGGCAGCATATGCAACATCAATAGTTTCACACCAAGGGAACACTCTAAGCATTGCCAAGTGCTAGTAATTTCTGAAACTATCAATCTGAAAATATCATACTTTGTTCGTTCAATGTATGAAAGAATGGGGGAACTGTGAACAATCAGTTAGACAACTGACGAGAATCAAGAGTTACACAATAATCACACATTTTTTACTACAGACTTTAAAAAGACAAAATACTCGGTACGTAATGAAATATAGTGAAACTTGAGAGATAAGTAAGTAGGCTGACTGACAACACACTAGTATAGTACTATAGATGTCATAGCATTTGCAAAATCAAAGGTTTAATGTCAATCACTCACAAGGATGGAGAAACCTATGGGATGTGGCTCGTAGGATAAGTGGAATGTAGCTGAAATGCAACAGTGCGTGTGAGTAGCGTATCTTTGTGAGGATTTTGGTTAAGATAAAACGATAAATACGAGATAGAATAGAAGTGCTGCTGTTGTTGCTGCTCCATACTACTGGGAGCTTAAGAATATTATTCCCATTAAATGAATATGACCTATAAGGATGTCATTGTTGAGTGTTTGGAGAATATCCGGTCTAAATAAATAGTAAATAGATTCTTTGCAAGGTGTGAAATATGTGTGGATGTGGAATAATGAAGTGTATCTTACGGCTACTTGATGCCCTATAAGTTGCATAGAGACCCACATGGCCCAAATTCATCTGTGCATGGTCAGAGTATATAGTAAAAGGCTTGTTGGGCTGAATTGTCTGGTTAAGCATGATACCTACATCAGTGATATTTTAGGCATGGCTGTCTTGTGGTCTTCAGTTTTTCTCTTATCTGGTCTCTAAATAGGGTTAGCTCCTCCTTTTTTTGCTGCTTTCCGTTTTTAATGTATTTCCTATCAAATTTCAGCATGCGACTGTAAACTAATGTGGTTGCTAAGTTCAGTTGTCTATAAGTGAATTATCCTGTGCCTAAAGTGAGCATAGAGATGTTGACCTTCATCGTTGGACAATTTATATTCAGATAAACTTTTTTTGAGAAAATTAAGCAAACAGAGCTCATTTAGCAACATGCATTATTGTAATAAAATATTGTAATTGATAAGGGAGATATAACCAAATGAAGCGCTTTCATTGAAACGGAAAAATGAGGGAGAGAGAATAAGTGATGGGCTCCGCATATCAGGGTCTTTGCCTTTGGAGTCAGGGTGCTTAAAAGGGAATAATAATCCTATTTCGACATGTGATGGAGAGCTGGGTATGTATAATAGATTGGGAACTATATGTATGTGGTAACCTATCTACTCACTGATCTTTCTGTGTGCTTTGGGTTTTAGGATACCATAACTTCGATAAACAAATTAAATCTTCTTAGTAAGCCTTGTGTGCGCTATTCAGGACGATGTCTCAGTGGGTGCATATTTACAGTTTTTGATCTTTTCCTCTGCTACATCTGGGTTTAAGATTCTGTTTCCTCTTATTTTCAGTTTGATATTATCTTTGTCAACTCATATCGATTTATATCTTTCAGTGGTACACTTGAGATAATCTGTTCAAAGGACATCAAAATTCAGGGCATCATCGGACCTTGTACGTCTTTGGAGAAGGTCCGTTCATTTCATATTTCATGCATCAAGTTATTATCAGTGATAGTGTGAACATTTTGTATGTTTGCCATTTTCACAGCCGGGTTTTGGATCTCAGTGATAGTGTGATTATACGTAATATACCTATGTAAACTGGAATCTTGTCGGGTTGTAAAGTTGATACTTACTGTTCACCTTGCAGAAAGGTCCTGCTGTTTCAAGTACAGTCATCGGGCAGGGGAACACTACTGCCTGGAAAATGTGCAGCCTTGATAAGAGTACTTGCTTGACGGTCTTCTTTGATGTTTCATCCAGTGAAAAGTCAGATCCAGCAGGAAATACAAATGCAATGTTGTATATACAAACTTTTACTAGGTATTTGGAAGATCTTGTTGACTGAATCCTCTAGAAGTTTGATGCACTCGGTTGTTTTTGCTGTTGGATAAAGTAAATCCCTAACAGTGCCTCTCACCAGAAGATAAGATATTATCATTTAATAAAAACTCCATTGCTTGCAGTTTTCAAGGTGCAGATGGTAAAACGTTGTTGCGAGTTACGACTGTAACTAGAAGATGGGTTGATAGTGCTATCGGTACAGAGGTATGACGAGGAAATTTTGGGAATTTCCTCTTAATTTTAATTTTATATAGTTTGACATTTTTTTTATTATTAAATGGTACTAAGAGTCCAAGACTGATTTGGACTAAACAATATTTTTTCCTTCTTACCATTTGGGTAATTTTCAATCAAACTAGGATCAAGGATCATTTCTTGATCGCCACAAAGCAGAGGCCACTTATCACATTATACTGCAATGCTTATGTAGTTATGCAACTTCATATATTTTGGCCTGTTTTGTACTAACTTCTAGGACTAACTTGGACTAAAACAAAGCAATTTTCCTTTGTACCATATGCTTTTCGAACTTGTTTGAAATTGGAATAGTATATCATTCCCTCTATCCCTTGATTCTGGTAATCTATTTAATTTGAAACTTCTCAATATGTACTCCACTGGCCTTCTTTTTTGATGTAGAATACCCTATGTAGTTAAGTTTTCCACCAGAAGTAATTGTTGTCCTATTGGGAAGTCCAAACATAGGGATGACAATGTCAATGACACTTCAGAAAGTTAGTTGTATGTAATCATTACACATTCCATTGGATAGTAATTCATTTTAGTGTGTAGCTAAAACTACAGGATGGAGTAGATTAGTTTTGAATTTGCCATTGGTACCTAAGAAATGTGTTAATTTAATTAGTAGATACTTCAGTATTCGTCAGTCATACATGTTATATCTTTTTCCTTTTATGTTTTCCCATGTTATGATTTGGTGTCATGATTTGCTGTATGGTACTGGTTTAGGTAGGTCTGACTTGGCGAATGGTGCCTGCTGAAGGGCTAATGTTAACATAGTTAACATTTTCGTTTGACAGGAACTAGTACAAGGGTTTGATCAGGAAACGGCTGCTGCTGTGATGGCAAGATTCGCCTCTTATAAAATGGAAATGGAGGTATTAATTGAATTTCAAAGAACTTTTTTCATTGTTTAGGAGGAGAAAGATTATCGAACTTACTCGACTCATTGGAGTTCTGCTTTCATATTTAAGCAACCTCTACTCTTCCTAGGTTCTACTATAACTTCATTAACTTTTCTTAAAAGTAAAAGCCGCTCTTGTGATACCTGCAAATTGTCATTTACTGATAAGAGTCTTATATTCATCAGGAAGGGTTTGATGCTACACGGTGGATTGATAGGAACCTAATTCGTCTTTGTTCGAAGTTCGGTGACTACCGGAAGGATGATCCATCTTCATTTAATTTGAACCCATGCTTCTCCTTGTTTCCACAGTTTATGTTCAATCTTCGGAGATCACAATTTGTGCAGGTAATTATGCTTTCTTGACACATCTCTGGTCCCTCCTAGAGTGCAGTGCATTGGATATGATCCTCGTATTCTAATTCAACCTATAAAAGATTAGTGTATTGCAAGTTTGCAACTCTTATGTTCCTTTCTTTTGGTTTCATCTACTGGCAGGTCTTCAACAATAGTCCAGATGAGACAGCCTATTTCCGTATGTTGTTGAACAGGGAAAATATAACAAATGCTGCTGTCATGATTCAACCATCCCTAATATCATATTCATTTAATACGCTGCCTGCACCGGCTTTGCTGGATGTATCTTCCATTTCGGCTGATAGAATCCTCTTGCTGGATGCTTACTTCAGTGTTGTTATTTTCCATGGAATGACAATAGCTCAGTGGCGGAATATGGGTTATCAAAACCAGCCTGAACATCAGGTATAAGATCAAAACTTTCATCTGTGGCATGTGCGAGAGTGAGTTATTATGTCCTTTGAGCTGGTTTTATTTTTGGCGTAAGTTTATTGTTTGTACAGAAGGCTTTATTGTGTGTAATCATACAATTGCAGTCGAGAGGCAAGCTCTATCATAGATGCATAAATAGATGTCATGTAAACAGTATTACGTTTTAGCTGTGACAGAACTCGCGCTTATTTTGCTAGATGGACATTTCTTGTTGCTAATTTTTGTGTATATACTGAGTGGCTATTGAGTGCTAAGCAATTATATAATATTCTTATCTAATCAATGGCAATATTCTCCTGTGCAGGCATTTGCGGAATTACTGCGAGCTCCTCAAGATGATGCTAAATTGATCATTCAAGAACGTTTCCCTGTTCCAAGATTGGTTGTTTGCGATCAGCATGGCTCCCAGGTTCATTGCTTTTCCCAATAGTAACTACAAAATGATATATGCCACATTTTGTGTTTATACTCTGCTATTAAGATTTTGATATGAGGACTTAAAAGCGACATATGGCCACAAAATAAGTATTGATACGGCGACCATTTTTTTTTATTGAACCAGTGTATTACAGAAAATCCTACTCACTGCCAAACTTTATTAGTTACTTAAAAGCATGCAGCTTGTTGAACTTCTCAGAGAGAACGCTTTAAAAGAAATCAGGTATATTTGTTCAAAAATGAGAAATGAAGGTAAATCTGTGAACTCATTAATTCATAACTTCGGAATGTTTTTTTGGTCCGCAAATATGTTGGAAGAATACTATGAAGAGAAGAGTAAGAAAAGAACATAAGTCAAACAAGGAGATTCAAATGAGTCATAAAGGAGAAAAAAGAAAAACCTGAACAGTGATTTTGATTAACAGCGATTTAGGTTTGAGTGTACGGTTTGGATAATAGAACTTTTGAGGGGAAAAAACCTTAAAATTTGAATGAAATGCACTATGCTATCTAGGTGAATAGCACTCATGGCATGGGGCATCCATCAATTTCCCGGTTGCAAAGCATATTGTAACCTTATCAAATTGGTACTTTTGGTCGTTTTGAGACCTGAAAGACGGACACAAACTGAGAACCTTGCTTTCATGGTATCATGATTGTCCCCAAAATTCTGGGGCTTTTTGGACAACATCCTTGAGAGGGACCTGAACTACCACAGGACTGTTTAATCCAATAATGCAGATTGCGTACTTGCATATATACATCTTGAACTTGAAGATGTTAAATCTCTTCTCTTGAACTCGATTTTATCTTGCTGAATCTTTCTTGTATAATCATATGACTTTCAGGCAAGATTCTTATTGGCGAAATTGAACCCGTCAACAACGTATAACAATGCACATGAGATGGCTGCTGGGACTGAGATGATCTTTACAGACGATGTTAGTCTTCAAGTATTCTTTGAACATCTCCAGAGGCTGGCCGTGCAATCATCTTAGGAGGAGCTCCTCCATATGATGTTTATGCATGAGATATGAATAGTACATGTTAAGAGTCCTTTGGTGTAAATTTTGAAGAGGCGGGGATCTTATAACCTCTCTGTTGCTCGTCTTGCTCTTGAGATTTCTGTAGCACTTCTTTGTTGATCATAGACCATAATATTGTTTGGGTAGTTTTGAGGTTTTTGCTTTGCCCAAGTTAGCGCGCGAAAGTGGAAGGACAAGAAATGCAAGAGCAGGAGGAGGGATAGTGTTATCATTCAGCTGCTTGGGGTGGTCAGTATTTTTTTCTTTAAAGTGATGTTGTATTTCTTCTTTGGATGTTACAGATAGGTCATAAGTTTTCACATGTATTGGAAGATTTTAGGTTATGGATTTTAGTTGGTCCTAGGTTGCTGTGAAGTTCAATATAAATTTATTGCTCCGTGTTCTTTGTGTTCTTGTTTTTGAAACCTAGACTCTCCTCTTTGCCTCTCTTCTTCCCCAGTTCAAACTCTAAAAGATAAAAACACTAGAAACCTCTAAGCACCACAATCAGAGCCTTTGAAAGGTCTTCCTCCGGCGCTGCCTGGGGCAGAGGAGGAATTGACACCAAAGGAATAGCATCCGAAATCACAACTGCACTCGAAGATGGAGCTGCAAACTAGTTCTCAGCAGACACTCATCCAATCTGATCATTGTCTTCACTAACAGGAACCAAAGAATCACCTTCTGAAGACACACCAAAGGAGACAAAAATTAAGGATTAAAGGTAGTAGAAACAGCAGCCTTATAATGTACTTTTTTTTGGGCCACCCTTTAATCCAAATTTGAATATTTTTAATGTAAAGTAGTTTTTACTCAAAATCATACTCCATAAATCCTGAGCCTTAACACAATATGCAAAAATATGAATAGCAAATTCAATAGATGAAAAAAAAGAGGACAAAGGAGATCAAAACTTGGAATTCTCTTGCGAATGTTATCTAAAGAGGGTAGTGAATTGGTTCGATTTTTTCAGAGAAGAACATTAATATTATAAGGAAGACCTGAACCCGAAAGAGTAGACCACTTGACTGTGTGAGAGCAGGATTTGAAGTTTAAGACATGTAGATTAGAGAGAGGGAAAGAACTTTGGAATTTTGGGCAAGATATGTTGTTTTAACAAAAAAGTCATCACTTGCTGTAAGCCTCCGAACTAGGTATGACAATGGGTTGGACCCGGATCGGATCAGGCCCTTGTCGACCCAGATTCGACCAGGCGAAATGGGATCCAGATCCGTTCCAGATTCGTTTCACCGGATTCAACGGATCCAAATCCGGTCCACTGATCTATATAGTACATGGACGGATCGGATTCGCATTGTATCCTGCTCGGGTTTTCAATAAAATAAAAAGATAACATAAAATATAAACACTATTTCATATGCTAAGGCATGTTCGTAAGTTATGAAGCATAAAACACAAAAGAAAGAGTTTTGTAGGTTGGAGTTACTATTGCATTCTTCTTGGAAGTGTAAGTGGACAGGTAATAGGGGTATTTTTGTAAAGCACACATGAAAATCGGATCGGATCGGGTCGGAACCCGGTAGATCTGCCTTCAGATACACATCCAAATCCAAATCCAATCGCATATGACTTTCGGAATCCAAATTCGATCCATTTCAATTGGATCGGATTTAGATCCAATTCATTCGGCTCGGATCGCTCGGACCTCAGATCGAATTCGGACCATATTGCCATCCCTACTCCAAACATGTCTATCCCCCTGCTGGCTTGGAAGATGTATAATTAGTGATCTGTTGTACTAGCGAGGATGAAAAACTGTTTACTCAACCAAAAAAAGATGGAAAACTGTTTTGAAGGGGATATTCCAAGTCCCTGAAGCTGGGCATATAAGCTGATTTACATGTTTAAAATGACATGAGGATCAGTTATACCCAAGGACTCCACAATGGAATCAGCAGGCACATCCTTAATCCATCAGTGATAAACCCGCCCAAACCTGACCCATGGCCACCCCTAGTCTAAAGTTGTCTTCCGTTCTTAAATTGAAAATATCAAAGTAAGCACCTTGCTATCAAAACATTACCAACGTAAACAAGAAATTGAAGATTTTGAGAAATGGTTAAATAGCGCTTTCTTATTCATAGTTGAAAACAAAATAAATACACTGTGTTTAGACTACCCATCCTTAAAGTATCACCCATAGATATTCCCCACTTCGACACGCTTAAGCAGCCCTTTGAATTATATTTTAAAATTATGTACTGTTCCGGCAGAAACATGTCAAAGCGTACGTTTTGGCCTAAAAACGGTGCATATTCGGTACTGATTTGTTTCGGCCAATATCTTTCATTCCGGGATGTTTCGGCCAGCTTCTTAGAATTCTGGGTTTATTTTGATCGGGGTCAGTTTGTAATTTTTAAAAGGCTTGGGCTTGCATTTATAAAAAATAGAATCTGAAAGTCTAACACATATCAGAAACGTAGAAGCCCATTACTAGTGCCCTGTTTCTCTCTCTCTCTCTCTCTCTCACACACACACACACAGTTCTTATGCACTGCCTTTACCGGTATATGTTCTCAAAGTTGAATCATCCGGCAAATCTTGACACCCTACACAACTTAATAAAATGAGCCTGTCTTAAGGTTATTTGTAAATTTTATTTTTTTATGGACTTTTTGTAAGGCGGGTTTAGTTTTATTTAAATGTTTTTGAAAACCTAAATCATGTTATGTAGTTAACGCGGCCGAGTAGTGTAATCCCCACTATTGTTCTATTTGCTTATTCTAGAAAAAGTACACATACATAATTTAGTTGGTATATTCTTGGTAACCCATTAAGTTGTTACTTGATATCTAAACTTGGAAATCTTTCTACACACATAGTGGAACAAGTATGGTTCATGGTTTTAACGTTGTAACAATGTCATGTTGGAATTATGAATAGTTTGATTTTGGTGCAAATACCCATGCTCTTCTATGAGAAGGCTTAAAGAATATCATGATTCTATATTATGCGCTATTAAAGTGCAAAGCGTGCTAACCAATATTTAAAAGTCCGAATAGTTATTCAAGGGCCCAAATTTGAATATTCATTCAAATATTTCAGTTTAAGAAAATCGAGAGTTTGTCTTGTGCCTTGTGAAAATTTACATTCCAAAAGACTTGATGCTGTAATTAATCATCAATTATACAACAATATAAGAGTTTTTAAGCACTCATGGATATGCGATTTAGTATAACGCGAACCGGAAACTTTATAGTAATTATAATTTGTTTACTATATCGCAGTATATGTATGTATGTATGTATATATATATATATATATTTATTGTACATCACAAAACTCATGGATGATGATATCAATAGAATATAGATTACATATCTTATGGTAAGTCCAGACATAGACGTCAGTGACATAATATCATTTGGTAACTTCTCTCACGGGGACTAAATTCAATCGTTTATGCAAAGTAAAATAAATAAATAGCGGATCCGTTGAATAAAGGTTTATCGGGAGAACATGTGGCAAATTCATCAAGGGTAATGGAACTAAAAGCAATCTCGTAAAAGTTTTCACGTTGCGGAAAGCCCAACCTAGATGACTGGAGATCCCAAGAACTATGTTCAAAAAGGGCAACGCATCTACCGGTGCAAATAGATAAATCACTCACTCGGAAATAAGGTTTTCAAATCACTCCTAGGGCGAAAACTGAATGATAGAGACATGGTAATTAAGAAGGCTTTACCATATATTAAGAATTTAAGACGAGTATGAAGGATAGTCGTTGGGTGTCTCACCTATGTGAGTAGCAACCAACCAATTCTAGTAGGATAACGTGGCTATACTCGTCTAAGTCTACTCATAAAATAAGGAAAGTGTTTCAAGGTCGAAATGAACTTAACAGTGAGAACGGACTATGTGCATGTTGTTAATTGTGTGATTACAACCAACTAGGTATACATTGTGACAAGCGGTTCAAGGCGTCTAGCTCACTGCCAGGCCAATATACCCTGTAATATATCACCAAGGGAAAGGTTAAAAGTCTGTCTACATTAATTTCTTTATGAAGTTAACCACCGCATAAGACATTTCACCCACAATTAGAAATTTTCAGCTTAAACACGATTTTTTCATTCATGTGAGGGATTGCCGGAATAAATAGTTTTGACAACAAAATTGACCCGACTTTTGGTCCAATTTTTAGCCGACTCGGTTAAGATTCGACACCAAACACACTTTTCTAAACTAGGTACACTTGTGATTGTTCGAAAACTCACTCGTCAAAAAATTATTGAGTAATTAATGATCAAATTAATCGTTCAAAATGAGTCATTGTTCATAGGTGTGAGAGAGTGTAACACATCTTGGTCGGGGAAAGAATTTGGGTAGCTTATCTACACCAAGTTTGCGCTTAAGGGAAGGACCTCCGGGCGTAACAATTTTATTGCGAGGATATGACCTAACTATGGTTCGAACAATCACGCGCGCGTTGCCGCCATCAGGCCGACTCGGACTCGGGCACGGGTCGTGACGTGGTGTGGGGTTGGGCCGAATATTTAGTGGGCCTTGAAATAGTAACTAATTTTTTGGCCGAATACTAACTAACTATTAAATTGTTATTTACATAATTTTGTTAATTAACATAATCTGAACGAGTTGTTAACAGTTGCAACTGTACCAACGTTTGTAATTGATATATTTAAATTTCAACAGACACAACTGCTCGAAGTGCAAAGGACAACTTTCCTCCTGATTGTCAGTCGATACATATGAGATTCACGGAATAACTCTTTCATATCCTTCCATCAGGAACTCTCTTATCGCGTAATCTTAGTTCGTTGTTCGCGGTGCTGTACCGTGCTTTCACCATCGCACATGGAAGCTTTCATTATGAAAAGAAGACGTCCAAATTCTACACAGCAAGTACGAAATGTGGGGAGTGAATCTGCTTTAAAGAGCCTCATACATAGGTGAAAATCTGTCTTCCATCTCAGTCCATCTTTCGGAAACTTTCACCATGTAAGTCGTTAAAGTTTTATCTTTTCATTGTATTACTGTTCGGATTATCCAATACATAACTATGATCTTTACTTCTAATATCTCCCACTCGTTCTCTCTCTCTCTCTCGATTTGGGAAGACGTCAACCTTGCTCACATGTTTGTGAAAATGCCGAAATGAAAGCTGTTAGTTATGGACTTTAAAATTTATGATGTGCATATTGTATTCAAACTAAATATTTGAACATCCTAAAACTTCCAAATCATGTAATTTTAAATTTGTTGGTTTGAAATCAAAATACGATTCTAAATTGATATATTCAAACACAACCTTGATTTATTAACTCATCATATGTCCATACCCTCATTAATGGAGCTAATTATTTTTTAAAAAATGGAATAATTTGGATAAGAATTTAAAAGAAATCTTTTTTCAATGATAGGTTTAAGAAAATTTATTAGAGTACGATACATTTAAATCAATGTGAATTATTTTCTGCAAACAAGTTCATTGAACTAGTTAATTATTACTCTATTGCCTATTAATTATTTTAATGACACTTAAATATTGTGGTGTAAATGTAACAAATGAAAATCATGTAATTATTACCGTTGAAATTTAATATTGAACAACTTAATTTAACACAATACATTTACTTTTTTTTTAATGTAAATGTATTACGATTTAATTATGAGGGCTGCTATGTTTCACCCTTTTTTCTCCACCCTTCAAGTTCACCTCGTACGTGTCAAAATATGATTGGTGGTAATATTTATTTTAAGATATTCTATAATCACACCACCAATCAAAAACATCCACATAAGGGATGAACTTGAAGAGTGAAGAAAAAAGGGTGACGTTTAGCATTTCCCTTTAATTATAAATTTCAGACATTTATAAGTGGCATTTATAGGTTGCATTACAAATATTTAATTATAATATTTTAATTTATAACTACATTAAAACTCACATATTGTGAAAAATTCAAATTCATTGTGTTAAACAAAACCGTTCAATATTAAATTTCAACGGTAATAATTACATGATTTTCATTTGTTACATTTACACCACAATATTTAAGTGTCATTAAAATAAATAATAGGCAATATAGTAATAATTAACTTGTTCAATGAATTTGTTTGCGGAAACTAATTCACCTTGTTCCCTTCAAAAAATTAATTCATTGCTAGCGTATGTATGCCGATCATTATATAGGCTTATTTACTCATTTTGATAAACCACCATAGTTATGTAAAGTAGAAACCATTAGATTGAGATAGAGAGAGGGAGGTTGCAGCTCGCTGAGCGAAGAAGGTGGAAATTGTATAGAAGGATCGCAAGGGATACCTGAAGATCTCATCAAAAGCAGGTACTTTCACTCAAATGGTTTCACCCTCTAGAGTTTAGGGTAAAAAGTGAAATTCAGTAGTAGTAGATCACTAGATTGCATTCCATTTTGATTTGTATCTTAATATTTGTTTGTGTTCATAGATTCTTTTCGTGCAATTTTTGTTTACATTTTTTTTGAGGGGGTTGTTTACATTTTAATATTCAAACTAAAATATTTTAATTTCTCTTTTTGGGTGTTTCAATTACAAATTTGAAGTCTTAGAAATCATTACTCTTTAGAATGTAAGTGTTTATTATAGAACATGATATCCTTGGGTTAAGAAAATTCTTCAAAGTTGTATTCGATGAAGAAATGCTCAAATTTTGAATGATTAAGATATGTAATCAACGATATCATGTCTAGAGTAACGAAAGAAATTTATCCAATCATGTCATTGGACGTGAAACCTTAAATCTTGCATGTTCACTGGTTTGCTAGCTCACCGGTTCGAAAAATATTTTTATCAGTTAAATCACATGTTCATTAATTCACATATGATAGATTACGTGTGTTGCAAATGTGTGCTAGCTTAAGTGGTAGAGCATTTAAAGCCCATGCACGGTGTCCTGGGTTCAAACCCGGTAGACGACAAATAGTTAATTCTAGAAAAATAATAATGTGCGTCACTCATTAATTTCACCTCTCACGTGGAATTATCTAACTGGTGGTAAAATTGTAGAATAATATCAAAATAAATAATTATTAACGGTCTCAACATGAAACATAGGAGGCGAAATATAACATGACAAATAAATATGAAGCACAACAACTCTCTTAAGGTATTAGTACTCAATATATAATTAAAATAGTTTTACACATTATTTTGAGATACCAAAAAATGTAAATGAATAATTACGTAAAATTATTTATTAGGAATCAATGAGTTCCTATTGGATAGGATTCTAAGAAATCTTTTCGTAATTTGTATAAACGTTTCCTTATTAAATTATATTATATTCCCTAAAAAAACAAAAAAAAAATAAACAAAAAGAAAATTAGCAGAATAATAAAAGCGATTTTGATATATATATTTTCATGTCAAATGATGAATAAGCCCATTCATTTAGTTCTATATTCCTTTCACTTATTATATATATTCCCTAGGATTGAGTCTTAAATCTATATCCATATCAATTCAAATTAAAAATTCGTAATTCAAATATAATTACAAGTGAATTAATTCGATTTTATTATCCCTCGCGCACTTGAGGAGCCTCGAACCTGATCAATTCATTGAGTAACGACTCACGCTATGTACATAGCGTGAGTCGTTACTCAATGAATGGATCTGGTTCGAGGATCCTAACTGCACGAGGACAGTAATTTATTTTGAACGAATCGAATGGTCGAAGTGGCTTTGCTCTGATTGGAACTGAAAGTTCCAGACCACGCGTCTTTTGGATTTTATTAAAAAAAAGAAATATGTCCCGTCATATTTCTTTTGTTAATAAAATCCAAAAGGCGTATGTTCAAATTTTCATTCAAAGCATATAGATTTTATTGATGGTTCAACAATATTTGAGGCCTTTAAATATATTTGGAAGTAAGAAAATCTTCACTGGAAGTATTAAAATATAATTTTCCTTTGTTGTTTATTCACCCCCTTTTGGCAAAATACATACCCCATCAGTCATCACCAATTAATTTTAGCGATTGGTGCTAACTCAAGTGGTAAAGAGCTTTGAAAGCCCTAGATAAGATTTGGGCATCGAGACCGATTAGAAGAGATTATGATTTATACATGATTTTCTATGTACTCAATAGAGAAAAGGAATCCCTCAAAAGAATAGTGAAAAGGAAAAGAAACAGTGATAACTCTCTATTAGATTCGGTGCCCCAAATTGTAGTCTATTAATACAACTCAAGTACTACTCAAAAAAGAAATTCAATTCAAGTAAAAAATGTACTCAATAGAAAGAAAACGAAAACGAAAAAAATGAAAAGAGTGAATGAATTTTTGTTAGATGCTTTATCCCAAACTCGAGTCTATTAATACAACTTCAATCAAATATTGCTCTTAACCGTCAGTATGTGTAATACAAAATTAGTTCGTACAACGATTTTTTTTTGGCGAGCACATAAAAAACTATGTAATTCCAATTCTAATTTAGGGAATGCTCGAATTGGAGACCTCAATGAACTGTCTCAGGGTCCTAACCGCAACGGCTAATTCGTTAGTACTACTAATTTGTTATTGCACTAATATTGGTTAAGGGTTAGAAGACTATACTTGAAATGAAAAATGTATGCTGGCGATATTGATTCTAATTTTCAGTATATAATATGCATCATACTTATTGAGCTGGTTTAAGAAATTGATTATAATTTTCAGTATATAATATGCATCATACTTATTGAGCTGGTTTAAGTTCCGCATTAGGCTAAGAAAGAGACATACTAGTTTCCGGTTGTGCCTACTAGTTTCTTTTGTAAGAATCAACATAATATGTACTTTTTTAAATTTAGGATCCATCATGACATCGACACCAACAAATAATGAAGAAGGATCATATTCGGATCCAGATACTCCGGAGTTGCTATACAACGTTCATCCCGAAGCTCCAGAACGTTGTCTATTACTGCAGGTGCCTGTTAATTACTTTGCATACATTAGTATTTTTGTTAATACTCTTTTTTTTAGATCCTTTGTTCTAAGTAATTTTTCTCACTATTTAGGAAAGTGTATATACATTTTCAATTGTACTAAGATTGAACATAGTCAATTATATTGGTACACAAGTTAGTAGGAGGTATTTAAGAAAATATATATTGTTCTAAGTAGGCTTTCTCTTTGCATTCGAAATGAATTGGGTACAGTTGAATTGATTTAGTTTAAGGTTGTAGACATATTGTGGAAAAAGAAATATCAGGAATCCCACCAATATCTCTCATTTATCTCTCACTCAAATAAAATTGACAATGAGATAGGAGTATATTCTTTTGGCATGACTGAATTAGTGTGAAAGGAAAGTGGAAGACGAGTGTGATAAATCGGTGGGTCCATAGCATCAACTAGTTAGGATCTCATGTCAAGTCCAATAACATGAACAATTCCAATTTAAATTGTAATGAATGAACAATAATATTCTAAGAATTTCTCGTAAAGTGAAAGGGCCCACATGAAATATAATAAAAGAAATGAAGGGTTACAATTTAGTCCATAAATAGAGGCACTCATTCACACATAACATAAGTCGAAGCTTTGAAGCCTCTGTTGAAGATCCACAAACGTACCGCTGGAGATTCAATACCACAAAAAGCACACGGACCTCGTTGGAGGTTCTCAAACCCTCGACCAAGCTTCATCCCACTTGTTCTTGTGAAGATTGGAGGCATAAATTCATCCCCATACGACTGGCGCCTAGAAACAAAAAGGCCCACGTCCATCCACTTATGGGGCTAGAAGTTGCGGACATTTCTTCAACAAATCCTTCCATTCGAGAAAGAAGCTAACAAAGAGTCAGGAAATTTAATAAGAGGCTCTCAATATGGTATAACATCAAGATGATTTAACTGCTTTTAATAAAATCATATACTCCATTAGATTTTTTCATTTGGCGCTCTTAAGTATTTGAAGTTTGCAAAGTTTTTGTGTACAATTTTACAAGCATTCCACCATAGATTCGAGAACACCAAAAGCACAAGTATCTCGTTAAAAACCACGCTTTGAAGCACTCATCCAAGCCCCAATCCTCGTATCTTTCAAGTGAAGGCAACATCATAAATCCAACCTCCTTGAAGATCCATAAGCGTTCTTCATGAGATTCCAGAAGACACAAGTAAGAATCAAACATAGCTCATTGTGTCCGAAACATCCAAGTGAAGACCGTAGACAAGAACATGAAACTAGCTCGAGATCAAGCATCAAGCCCTCACTCTAGCTAATCATCCTCTAATCATTCAATTGAAGATCGAATACATAAATCCGACGCCCATTGAAGATCCATAAGCATTCCCCTAGAGATTGAAGAACACGCAAAGCAAAAGAAACCCGTTTGAGATCAAGCTTTTCAACCCTTGTTCAAGCATCACTGTACGCCATCAGACAGAAGATTGCAAGTGAAATTCCATTTTAATACGATCAATGTATATTAGTTGGAAGACTCAAGCCCTCTCTTTCGAGACTTGTGAATACTCTAGCATATAAGAGTGGGTCAATAACCCTAAGAATCTATAAGAAGTATGTGTTATGACAATTTCTCGTTGATAATAAGTGATATATATCATTGCAGGAATGTGTATGGATTAAATTGAATTTTTAGGATTCTTATTTATGTTTATTTAGTAAGATATTACGTCAAATCCTTCCACTCAAAGGTTAAGAAACCCGCTTAAGCGTAAATAATTTCACTTACTAGAAAGCTTGTTGTCAGACACATTCAAGAAAGAATTTACAAAGCATACAATTAGGAACTTTAATCAGTGGTTGCCAATTTAGTGAAAAAGATCACGAAGATCAGTTTCAGAGCCAAGAACCAGGATTTCAGGAAGAGGGGTTGCAATTTTTCTGAAATAATAGCGGTTTTATGAAATGTATGTATAAGGGTAATTTTTAAAAGATATTTCAATGTTTTCGACATAGTTGTAATGTTTTGAGGGTACACTTATAATAAAATGGGGGCATATTGAATACCACCTCTGTTTCTTATGGTTTAGCTGAGAGAAAATGAGCATAGGTTTTAATAAATCTGTGCCTTTTAAAAATTTACCCATGTCCTATTGTAGACGAGGAGTTGATCTGCATAGTTCCCCTGTGTTGCTCCAAGTAGAAGGAATCAACAAACGACACCTGGTTAACCTGTTTGGGACCGGAGATGAGATGCAGTTTGGAGTAAGAGCAAAACAACATATGTTATCCAGATGTGAGACATTGATAATTGAGTTGAGTGTTGTAACTGATGTAGCTATTCTCCGTCGGTTGTGTCTCTGTGTGTCTCTTCGTTATGAATGTGATATATCCTTTATATACAAGTCATTAGACGGACGTGAGTGAGCACCCACAGTGGTAATAGCACCCCTCGTGGCCTTAACATCCGCCTAATTGAATGGCTGGCGAATCGTATATGAAGGGATCGTGGTCCACGAATTCGCGGACGTGACAATTCGTTCGCGGGTCTCTGGATAACATACAAGGGTCGCATGCGAAATTGGCACCTCGCACGCGACATACCTTACTCTAGCCTCCAAGCCACTCGCACCCCGAAGTCCCGTAAGGGTGAGACGCATATGGAGGGTCCTTCGCATACGCGTAGGCGAATGATGCATTTCGGTGCTATGCGGAGCACAACGGCTCCCTTATCCGGAGTGCCACACGGCTCGTCGATGGTATCACGATTTAGGATATCTACACCTATCTAACAATTACAACCTCTCTCTCCTTCCTTCTCTACCAACAACCACAACATCATCAGACCAGTACAGTTATAAACCATAGGAAACAAGTAAAGAATAAGAAGAAGAACATAAACAGAGGCAGAGAGATGGACAGTGTAATCAAACAACAACAACCAACACAACTATCACAACAGTTGTTTTTTACAGGTGAATCATTATCAACTGCTTCCTTGATTCCACCACTGGCCAATCTCTTTCCTCTATTCTTTCCTCCTCTTGAGCCACTGCAGCAAAGAAAAAAACACACAATTCATGAGTCTCAATCAAGAAACTATGAAGATTCCAATTCAATTCAAAAACAGAGATAAACACAGTTCTTCAATTTCAAGGAACTGTTCAGATTTCATTTGAATTCACAAAGAGAGAAAGGCAGAGCACTATGTTGAAAATTAAAGAACAAATCTAAAATTCGAGAAGATGAACTCACATAATAAGTGGGACTCTCTAGCTTCACCGATTCGGATTCGGGTGATGAAGTAGACAGGAGATACGGACCGGGAACCAGAGAAGATTTCAAACGGTAGAGAGGCGGCATTACCCTTGGGGAATCAGCAGATGCAGAAAAACTCGACTTCACTGGCTACGGAACAGCGGGTCTCGGTTTCTCTGGTGACAGAACAGACATATACAAGGGGAAAACCTAGCTCTGCGGTCGCATCTTCCTCCGCCGGTCTCCTCATCTCCGCGATCTCCTCCTCCTCCTCCTCCTCCTCATCCGCTTCCTTCTCTCTCTCTCATTGATCTCCTCATCTTCTCTTCCTCCTCCCACTTTCTATCTCAGTTAAATCATTCCGTAGAAAATTTTGTGGGGAAGGGAATGGGTAGTGGGATTAGGTAGAGTTATTAGGTGGGAAGGGTAGTTGTCATTTTGGGAGAAAACCTTACCAAAATGGAAAGTAGACTGAAAGAGAAGAACTTTCTGTTTAAAAAAGTAGGCTGAAGTGGAAGAAACAAATGTAGTAAATCTTTAAAATTTAGGGGTATAGATGTAGTTTTTGAAAATATAAGTGACCGCCTCCGCCCCTGAAGAAGATTGTGTCTGCTTTAAATCAAATACACTAGAGTTGTGATTTATGTAGCATTCTTTATAGGATTAGTTACTTATTAGCCACCCCTGTATAGGATAATGAACTATTTGCAGCCTCAGTTGAAATCTCTCTTGTTACCACATCCAATTGCTATTAAAAATCAGCAATTGAGATAAACTTTCGTTAAAAAATTAACTTAGTCAAAGGCGTGATAGTCTTTCAAAAAATATTTCATTTTAAAATTAAAGATGAAGAACAAAAAGTACCAGAAGAAGAAAAGAAAAGAAGAAGATTTCATCAGAAATAGGAGAGAGATACCATGTCTGGTGGAGGAGAAGAAGAATAAGAAAGAGGGCGAATGGGGTCGACGGCGCAAATCGATGCTCGTTCGGAAAGCAGAGCAGAGCTGGAATGGGCTTTGCTTTTCAGCTTCCTCTTTGACTTCCTACAGCGATTGGGTGGCTATAAGTAAAACTTGGTACAAGCATTTCGCCGAAGAATCTAGAACACCAAAGCACACATATAGCTCATCCGAGATCAAGCTTTGAAGCCCTCGTCCAAGCCCCGACTCTTGTATCATCCAAGTGATGAACGATAACATAAAGCCAAATTCTCTAAAAATACATAAGTATTCCACGGGAGATTCAAGAAGTCGCAAATCTGAAGCTCGTACGAGATCAAGCATTACACCCTCAATCAAGCCCAATGTCCTTGAATCTTTAACGGATGCTTATGGATCTTCAAGGGAATATGGATTTATAAGCGTCCCGCCGGAGATTCAAGAACAAAGAAAGTACAAGAAACACATTCGAGATCAAGCTTCCAACCCTTCTTTAAGCTTCGTCTCCATGCCGTCAGAGGCAAGCAAGATCACATGCACAAATCCATTTGCATACGATCAATGTACGGAAGTTAAAGACTCAAGCCCTCACTTTCAGTACTATAACCTCTCTAGCAACTTAGTAGAGGGTCAAAAACCCTAAAACCTCATGAAAAGTATGTGTTATGAAAAGCTCTAGTAGAAGGAATGTGTATGGATGAAGACTACAAGTCCAAAAAAGATACTTGGATTAACAATGGGTGATATTCGTCTTGTTATTTTGAAATCTTGATGTTTTCGACTATACATCAAACAAGGACATAAATTGCATACCTAATCATTACTCATGGTGATCTAAAGTTGTGACTATATAAAATTCTACTCCGGGACTATTATTCATGTTTCGTTGATTCAAATCTTTCTTCACCATCCTGAACGTATATGGCGGATGTCTTAAGGATGATTATTAAGATATTTCATTAGTAATGGTTAGGAATTAGGTACTCTTGTCACTCCAGAAGCAGGAAAAAGATGTATGGAGCCTGCATTAGATTCTCAACCATTCTCCAAAAAAAAAAAAAAAAAAAAAAAGAAAGAAAGAAAAAAAATCCACAACCCACGGAACTCAATATTAATGGTGGCATATGATTGGACTAGGCTGCTACGGCTGTTAAAACTCACCCTTGCTTTTTCCTATAAACTTTTGCATTTCTATCATAACCTGCCAATAGTTAGAGTACTAGATAATAAGCACTACTTAGTGTACACATTGGGACTTCAACTCGGATGGGCATGACGGGCTGGCGCCCCTATTCTAGCCTAAGCCCGAGTTTGTCGAGGTTGCCCACACCCCAGCCCGAGTTAAGAGCATTGTCAACTCGTCTAAGCTCAAATTCATTTAAATCAATTTGGGCTCGTCCTCAATTCAGGTTAGCACATTGAACTCAATAAATTAATATAGTTATCACTTTTAGGTAAATTGAAATTGTCTCCTCAAAATCAAGTTAATAACTAAATATAAAAAGGATATTGCAACAATGCATATTAAAGTTTGCTAACTAAGGCTGAAAATAATCGCTATATACCAAGAGCATCTCCAAACCCATGGGGGGAGGGGATGGGAAAATCCGTATAAAAGACAGTTCAAATCCAACAACATGGGAGGGGGATGGGAAGGGTGCTATGGGGAGAAATTACAAGAAACGCAGGTCAAACAAGATCAGATTCAAGAATCTCCTTCTACTTAATAGGGATGACAACATATCATAATCATGTCAAACCAACGTATCAACATCCAAGCAATTAGGAAAACTATACGAATGGTAACAGATCATATTCAGATCAGACTATCAACATTCACTCCATAAGAAAAACTGGTGATGCGAATATTGATCCACTCCGGTCAGATCAAACTTTTCGTCGGATGATCTCATTACAATATCCAAATCCGGTCTTCGTCCGAATAATTTTGTCAGGTCACATCGAACGTGTGTCGTATGTTAAACATCCACAGAATCAACTCAGACTCACAGACCATATTCATTACTCCACAATCATAAGCAAACAATTAGACATCCCAGTCCTCAAAACATGGCTAGTTTGCACCTTTAATCCATCTAAGCAAAAAACAGTCAGAAGTAGATTCAAAATCCAAGTTTACAGTAAAACCAAGCTATCCCAAGCTTAATAGATAATCCTGGAGACACCAACAAGCTAGGATTTTAATCCACCTCAAGCCACAAACAGTCCAGTAAGAATCATCTCCAGGTCTCCATCAGCCACAATATATCAAGTTATCAGTCTTGAAACCTGCAAAATATTAAAAAAATAGAAACTCGACTTGAGCCTCCCCTGAAGAAGTATTCTAGATTAGAATATGATTTATATACGAAGTTCTATATATGTACTTGAAAAAGAAAATCTTCACTGAAAGATTTTGCCGTCAGCTCTAGAGTATAAAGCTACAAGTAGGGGTTGTAGTTGAAGAGGAGATTGATGGAAATCTGTAAAACTAGGACTGAGAACAAATGAGACAGAGAGAGATGGGAGCACCCGTATCTTCCTCGCCGACATCTACCATTTTGAATTCTCCCATTTTGCTATTTCCTCTATACCTTGTTGCATCTTTCCACCTGAAACATACACACACAAAAAAAAACATTATTTTTTTGGCAGTATCATTAGCTAAGTAATGGCAAGAATACACAACTAAGCTCCAATCACATTCAAATAGGGATCCTCCTCTATAAATGCAATTATTCCACTCATATGGGTTGAGAAATATGTGATGAATTTGCACAAGGCGACTAGTCGTGACTACTTAATCTATAGGGAAGGATGTGTGTAGAGTGAAAACACCTCCATGATATTTGATTCCCTTTTCTTTGTTTCATGGGCCATTTGTAAACATTAGAGCAACACGGTGGACAATTAAGAAACAGAAACCACGAAACCAGCAACACACATTGTACTCAACTACACTAATTTTCAAAGAAAAGGGTATAATTATATCAAACAAGATTGTCCTTTTTTAATGTCAACCGCCTACTTTGATATTCAAGAGAAAAGATGAAACTCTCTGCTCCGATCCAGCTAAGTACAAAGAATACTAGGTATTTAATATCTCTATTTCAAAACAGAAATCTATATGAAGAAGAGAGAGAAGTCAAAATATCAGAATATGAAACGTTCTCTGAGTTCATTGAGGCCATCTATTGAAGGAAGTTCAGAAAAAGAGGGGAGAAATAGGGTATTGGCAATTAGTATTTTGTCCTGACTCATACACCTGACCCGAACCTATATGATAAAGAGGGGAGAAATATACAAGTAAAAAATTGTGACGTTTACATGCATATGTGTGTGGACATGTATGAGGTACTCTTAGGGATTATTTGGTCGTTTCAAGTAATGATTGGAAAAATAACATTAAGCACGCAATTGTAGTATGTGATGTTATCAGATATTCAAATGGTTATTAAATGTTTATGTTGTTTTAGGCCACACTAACAAAGTTGTGTTGGTTTGTTTTAGTTGTTTTATTTTCCAAAGTAGCTAAAAAAATGTTGGATGAATTTTGTGGTGGGTGTAATAACCGATGTTGTAACATTGATTTACGGTTGATAAAATTGAGAAAGATCCCAACAAATAATGCTATTATGCTTGAGATAAAGGAAACCTGTTGGTTAATCATTCTGAAAAAATCAATTTAAGGGTGAATGTAGGTATTATCGTATCTGACGCTTATGTTCAAAAATACTTGATTTACACGCATGTTTTTTTGCCCAATTTTCACACACATGTTACAATGTTGCGTTTTGATGATTACAACAAGTTTTGGATAATTTATTTGTTTGGATCAGCCGAAACCCATCATAGAGGACATGGCAACCCAATCCCCAACTATGCTTAACCAATTCGACAATGTTGGACAAGATTCATATGGTTATCTTGAAGATGTCATCAATTCGAGGTTTGACTCAATACCTTATATTAAATTAGACTATGATATTCGTAAGAACACGTAAATAAATATTATGCTAATGATGTTTAATTACTTTCAGTAGTACTAGTCATGTGAAATCTTTTCAAGAACTGCTTCAATTTGACCCAAGAGCCAATGTCTGGAACTCAGCTCAGGTAGAAAGAAATATATATATATATTTAGATGAGGAGAAATATCTCTTGCATTTACTTTATGCATTTTTTGGCAATGTTGAAATGTTATAATATTGTGTGATCTATAGATGTTTGGGAACGCTGCTTTTCAGCCTGCTGTGTCTGAAGAAGAAGTTATGCCATCATACGAGAACAATGTGGTACGTTATGAACTTAAGTTGGAATATTCGAGCTTTAATTTTTCTAATATGAAATATGCTATGATGTTATTATACAATAAGAGTTATAACCTAAAGGAATCGCGCATAACTTAGAGAAAAAAAAAATATACTTTGAGTCGCTTGATCTCAAAACGTGAGTCTGAATTTTAGATTAAAAAAACAAACATAATTTAAAATGAATAGAAAACCTATTTTAAAGTTAAGCCAGTACTTCCCCTTAAAAAAAATGTTAAGCCAGTTGACAGAGTATTCTCATTAAGATCACAGCAACTATTTTTAATTGATTTGTCATGGATGAGGAGAATACCAAGGTACTTCCCCAAACTTTTGAGTCCGCCAAAATTCAAATTTTTAGCTAGAATGGAGGATTTTTGTCTAAGAATATTTATCTTAGCCTTACTGATATTAACTTTAACACCAACAAACTACAAAAATCATGCAGTTCCAAAATGACCTCAAAACTCTTGCCATTAGCCTCACTAGAGAATGTGATGTTAACAGAAAATAGAAGGCGAGAGAAGATCATACCAAAATTCTCATATGCTTGTTCTTTTGCATAATAGGGATAATACTTCTAAACTTGAACCTTAACATTTTATATTTGTATTGAAGTTTCCTTCATGTTATGCATAGGTTCTCTCAGACAGAACTGTCAGAACTACAGCTCTTTCCCAAAGGGTTAGTGAATCTCATAATAGCAATCAGGTATGAAACTCAACTCTAAATGATTAAAAATGCAAATAAATTGCTGCCCTATGAAGATTTGGGGAATTTAAGTTACATTTTGTCTCAAATTTCGGTTGACTGTTGTGAATAGGCTCATGTCACGTTGCCCCGTGGTGTTCCTAGCAGTCAAGCAGCACCGAGCAACATCAATATGGTACGCGCCTTACCAACGAATAATATTCACTGTAATTTTGTTAATTTTCTTACACAAATAATTCCTCTCCCCTAAATGAACTTTTTCCCTCTTAAAACTTCGTATGTTACTTATTTCTGTCCTTAATAACCTATATCTATCTCTGTGTCCATATATGTCAGAACTACTCTCTATACTTAGTCTCCCTACAAAAATCTCAACCAAATCCATAAATTTAATAAATCTTTAATTTTTCTCTCCTTAATGAAAGTTCGATCTATCTGTTTCCAAAAAAAATCGGAATATATGATATTATCTCTCCTTAATTATCTCCACAGCTTATTAAATCTCTCTTATCATTAGTTTCTTTCCTTAACTCTCTCTCTCTCTCTCTATCACACACACACACACACACACACATATTTTGATTTTTCATTAATTCTCAATATCGTCAATACTTTAACAGTTCCGCATTCATCAGTTAGTTAGCAAAGATAACTCAGTGCACGAAGAAGGAAAACATGATATGGACTCTTGGTTTCCTTATGCTCTAGTAAATCTTGAAACTGAAATATCAAAACTCAGTTTCATGCTGAGAAAACAAGAAAGCAAAAATCGGTTTCTAGATATGCCTATTTTGGTGTTTGCTTCCAGTAGTGGCTAATTATCATATTTGGATAGCAAAACAAACCTACTTGAGGGGAAAATTATCACCAGAGCTGCTCGCCCAACCAGGGAGAGGGTCTTAGACTTCCACCCGGAGAGTCTCTTCTGAATATTCTCAATAAATCACGACAACTACTTTCATTACATTGTCATGGTTGAGTGGAATATCAAGGTACTTTCCCAAAATTTGAAAAATCCACATTTATTACTGAGACTGAAAATGGAGTATTTTTGTCCACGAATAGATTTAAGAACAACATATTAGACTTACTAATATTAACTTTAACCCCCTACATACTAAAAAAATCATGCAACAGTTCCAAAATGACCTCAAAACTCCTGCCACGGGCCTCACTAGAGAATATAATGTATGTAAATAGAAGGTGAGATAAGATCATACGAAAATTCTAAGATGCTTGTTCTTTTGCGTATACAGATAATATTGTCTAAACTTGAACCCGACTTTTATATTTTTATTAAAATTTCATTGATATCATGCATAGGTTCAAATCGAAAAGAACTAAATCAAGGTGAGAGATTGGTCATACCTTCGAGCTCAATGAGCATTGGGAACTTAGCTATCCACTCCATCTTAGTAATAGCCCAATCAAGTCTTTCCTCCACTTTAGCTTAAGCCCTTCCTACCATTTGTCCAGGTGTACTTGGCTCCTTCATATCCCAAGACAATGAGGTTGCATTTATCAAGTCCGTCCTGAAATTATTTGTTATATTCTGGTGTTGGCTTGAATTTCCTCACGATACCTCCTTTGAAGCCAAGCCCTTCCTACCATAAGTTCTTGTTCTATTGATGTGTTGTAAATTCGTCCAAAGACCTTACCTGTTCTCCGATTTTGGACTCTCATAAACTGTTTGAGAAAGCCCAGTCTGCATAGTTGTTCCGAGTTATACCACCCAATCTCCCTATAGCCCTTTTCTTCTTGATTTCAACTCTATGTTCTCATCGACGTTTGTGACTGGGGTAACGACTTAAACCCATTACCAACAAACTCTCTGTAATTGCTACGATCCTACCATTCGCTATTTCCTCTGCCTAAGCTCTGCTGCACAAACTTTGTACCTGAAACATACACACGCAATTATGGTTAAAAGAAAGAAACTCCCCTACTTTTAGGGAAAAAGACACACATGACATCTGTAGTTTGAGAAAGACAGGATAACTTCCGGGGATAATTTCGCTAATAGAGTTGCATCCTTTTTTACCCCTTTACTTACAGAAACATACAACCTAATAATTCAACAAAAAATTAGTAAAAAGACTAATCTCATTTTCTGTCTGCTCCATTAGTTAAGGGGTTGTTTATGACTCTATATGCTACACTTCGGCATGAAAGGGGTACTTACTGTCTAAGTTCAATATTTAATCAAATAAATTACTAGGATAGGACTTAGGAGTATAAGACATTCTGCTTTGATTGAATATATGGTATACCAATATGTAATTCTAAGTTTCTAACAATTGAAGGACCAGGGTGAATACGTTTCGTTTTAATTGAATTTACTGTAAACCACCCTAATACATTTCAATGTTGATTGTTCTGAATAGATCTATGGTACTTCTTTCACTACCCCAAGCCCTGTCCTAGGGGAGCCAGCTGCACCAAGGAGCAACAGTAATCTGGTATGTGCCTCATTAACTAATAATGCCCACAATAAATTTAAAATATCGAATTGATCTTATAATTTGGTTGCCGAATTCTCTCTCTCTCTCTCATCATGATTTTTTCATTAACTCTCACCGCTGTTAATACTTAAATATACCCGCAAAGGAAACCCACCAAGTATTAAAGTTTTTTCACTAAGCTATAAAAGCTTAAAATGGACTCTCGGTTTCCTTACAATCTTGTAAATCTTGAAATCGACTTATCAGAACTCGGTTTCATGCTTAGAAAACGAAAGAGCCTAACTCGGTCTCTAAATATGCCTATTTTGGTGTTTGCTTCCAATAGAAACTAATTGTCATATTTAGATAGCACATAAAACCTATTTGGGTGGAATATTCTTCACCAAAGCTGTCGTCTCCCAGCAAGAGAGAGGGTCTCAGACCCTCACCCGGAGAGTCTCTTCATACCATAATAACTATTTTTCGTGACCTTTTTAATGGATTAGGGGAATACCAACGCACTTTTCCGAATCTTGAGTCAGCCCAAATCCACCTTTTTTTTAGAATGAAAACTTTTTGTCCAAGAATGTTTTTAGGAACAAACATCTTAGACTTACTTATATTGACTTTAAGCCCCGACATACTACAAAAATCACTCTAGAGTTCCAAAATGACCTCAAAACTCCTGACATAAGCCTCATTAGAGAATATAATGTCATCAGCAAAGAGGAGGTAAGAGAAGATCATACCCTTTCTCAGAAGCTATCAGGCCTCTCCGACTACCTGTATTCGATATGTCACGAATCATCGTGGACAGTCTATTTGTACACAACATAAATAAATAAGGAGCTTGTAAGCTGACTTTTTAAGGCCTGGGGGTAGTTCCACTTTCCAAATCAATCTTATATCGCTGACCCCTCTGAAGGGGTCTTTAGTAATGAGCTTATAACCTGACTTCTTGTTAGTGAAATCACCATTCAGGTTTCCTTACCAGGCCAAGCAGTCCTCAAGAGTTAGATCAATATCCAGATAATTCTCCATCAAAACATCCGGGAAGTTTGGAACCAAAAAAACATCCAGGAAGCAACCGTCAACTTGGAGAAGTCTGATTTACTACTAAATTAATATCCAGATAATTTACCACTTTTAGCATGCAGGGAATTTGGGTTAACAATACAGTGGTCAATAAGTCTGCCCAACTTTGACCAGGGATTGTACCAAAACCTCATACCGTTGTCTGCCAAACTTTCACCAACAGAACGCCTTCTTAAATAATGGGATCAGCAGTTATCCTAATGGCTCTCCAAACATGGGAAGGGTATTACTTCTCTTGATGCGATCCAGAAAATTATAATCTTGAAGTATCTAGCTTGGACCGCTTTGCACCAAATACCGTGTCTTTAATGAAAGCAAGACAGAATGAATTTTCTTCATCAACTCACAGGAAATCCCTGTTAAGCTTATCGAGTTTGTCACAAATATTCACAGAGAGTATCGAGTTTGTCACAAATATTCACAGAGAGGGATGTAGTTTGCATTGTATAAGTGGGTATACCAGCAGTACCTGCCTTTACCTGAGGAAATTTCCAACCAAGTAAGCCTATTTGACTTTCTAAATACAAGAACGGGCCTTATTGGGGATGAACATGCCAAAGTAGGCATATTTTAAAGCCGAGAGACGATGCCTCGGTTTCAAGGTTCAAAACTGAGCATTCATCTCTGGTTTCCAAATTCGCCACTGCAAAAAAAAAAAAAAAAAGAGAGTATATCCCTCGGTTTCTGTGCATTGAAGCCATGAGTTTGTCCCTGGGTTCCCAGTTTCATATCTTGAATTGGTTTCCTTACTAATCACTCTCTCATAGTTAATCTCCTTAATGAAGCCTCTTTCCTCTCCCTCTCTGTCGGTTTCTTTGCCAAACTGAATTTCTTTAGTTCTCTCTCCTAAATAATAAGGTCCATAATTTATTGATTGCTCTTACTTCTGAAATGAACTCTTTCTTTTTACAATAAAAAAAAAGAATCTCTTTCTCAAAGCTTCAAGTGTAATTACCTCTCCCCTTAATCATCACGTTCAGTTTTTAATTATCTTCCATATACTTAGTTTATCTCTGCTTTATCAATACTCCATCCTTATATTTTGTTTTTCTTGTTTGACAATTCACACATATTAAGGTAGAGAAAACATATTCCCAAAAATTCATGCACTACCAAACTAATCTTTACCTCTTAATGATGATAGTACATGTGGATCAGTTTTAAAAGACTAGAATCATCAAATTAGTGAAGGGTAATAGCGGAAAAATTAGTGGTAAAAAGTTGTTGTGTTTTCAAAGAAGACACAATTTTAGGACAAGGCAAGATGACAAAGAGGACAACCATTTTGGGGCGGGGAGATAAACCTTAACCCAATGAACTTCTCTACCGAAGCACCCCTCCCAACCACCAATCCAAAATTCTGCCTGTGTTATCCTCTGTTTCTCATCCATTTACACACAATACAACCCTAATAACATTTCTACTGCCTCTAATTTAACCAACTTCACTTAACTCCCAAAAACAACTGTGAAAACTCCACTTTGAGCAGTGGAGGAGCCATGAATTAGGAGCACTGGGCCGAAATTCAATGTAAATGCAATTACAGGGACACAATGTGTAGTTGATAAAACAATACAAATATCAAAATATTCAAAATTAGCGGTATCAGTGGAGTTTTAAAAAACTTAAGGAGGGAGGGAGGGGTCCCTACTTTAACCCCTGGTTATCTATCAATACCGCCCCCTTTGATAGATAACAATTAAAAGTATCTTCTGAATGCTTTCATACTAATATTAATTTGTAAGATTTTATGCATAGATTTTTGCATAAAATCTTAAACAAATTGTTGTTACTAATATCAGCATTTTTCTCAAATACCATTAATTAACTGTTCCCATAACCCAGTTGTACTAGCTATCTTTAAGAATTCTAGAATTTTGGAACCAGAGGCTCTTCTTGGTGGAGAATTTTTTTTATAGCTATTAACCAAAATCTTAGGATAAACACTTTCATGGAGACCCACTATTCTGGCTAAGAGGTTTCTATTTTTCTTAAAAATATTCCAAAAAAAGGTGTGGCTCCAGGAGTTAGCTTTCTCAGCCATGTCCTATAGAGCCTCACTGAGACTAAATTATCGTTTTAATTCTGTTTTGCATTTTCGTCGAAGTCTTGATCAGCTAACCACAAAAGCTTCAAATCGAAAGGAACTAAGTCGAGGTAAGAGCTTGATCATACCTTCGAGCTCAATGAGCATTGGGAACTTAGCTCCGCAATCCATCTTAATAACAGCCCGATCAAGTCTTTCATCCACTTTAGCTTAAGCCCTTCCTACCATTTGTCCAGGTGTACTTGGCTCCTTCATATCCCAAGACAATGAGGTTGCATTTATCAAGTCCGCCCTGGAATTATTTGTTCTATTGTGGTGTTGGCTTGCATTTCCTCACGATCACCTCCTTTGAGCCAAGCCCTTCCTACCATATGTTCTTGTTCTATTAATGTTCTGTAAATTCTTCCGAAGACCTTGCCTGTTATCCGATTTCGGACTCTCATAAACTGCTGAGAAAGCCCAGTCTGCATAGTTGTTCCGAGTTATACCACCCAATCTCCCTGTAGCCCTTTTCTTCTTGATTTCATCTCTATGTTCTCATCGACGTTTGTGACCGGGGTAACGACTTAAACTCATTACCAACAAACTCTCTGTAATTGCTACGATCCTACCATTTGCTATTTCCTCTGCCTAAGCTCTGCTGCACAAACTTGGTACCTGAAACATACACACGCAATTATGGTTAAAAGAAAGAAACTCCCCTACTTTTAGGAAAAAGACACACATGACCCCTGTAGTTTGAGAAAGAAAGGATAACCTCCAGGGATAATTTCGCTAACAGAGTTGCATCGCTTTTTACCCCTTTACTTACAGACACGTACAACCTAATAATTCAAAAAAATGTAGTTAAAACACTAATCTCATTTTCTGTCTGCTCCATTAGTTAAGGGGTGGTTTATGACTCTATATGCTTCACTTTGGCATGAAAGGGGTACTTACTGTCTAAGTTCAATATTTAATCAAACAAATTACTAGGATAGGACTTAGGAGTAAAAGACATTCTGCTTTGATTGAATATGTGGTATACCAATATGTAATTTCTAAGTTTTTAACAGTTGAAGGATCAGGTTAAATACGTTTCGTTTTAATTGAATTTACTGTAAACCACCCTAATACATTTCAATGTTGATTGTTCTGAATAGATCTATGGGACTTCTTTCACTACCCCGAGCCCTGTCCTGGGGGAGCCAGCTGCACCAAGGAGCAACTGTAATCTGGTATGTGCCTCATGATCTAATAATTCCCACAATGAATTCAAAATATCGAATTGATTTTATAATTTGGTTTCTAAACTCTCTCTCTGTCTCACCCTCTCTCTCATGACGAGTTTTTCATTAACTCTCACCGTTGTTAGTACTTAACAATACCCGCAAAGGAAACCCACCGAATATCCAGATAATTCTCCATCAAAACATCCGGGAAGTTTGGAACCAAAAAAAAAAAAAACATCGGGGAAGCAATCGACAACTTGGAGAAGTCTGATTTACTATTAATCCAGATAATTTACCACCTTTAGCATGCAGACAATTTGGGATAACAATACAGTGGTCAATAAGTCAGCCAAACTTTGACCAGGGATTGTACCAAAACCTCATACTGTTGTCTGCCAAACTTTCGCCAACCAAATGCCTTCTTCAATAATGGGATCAGCAGTTTTCCTAATCTCTCTCCAAACATGGGAGGGTTGTACTTGTCTTGATGTGATCTGGAAAATTGTAACCTTCGAGTATTTAGCTTGGACAACTTTGCACCAAATACTGCGTCTTTAATGAAAGCACGACATAATGAATTTTCTTTTCATCCCCTCAAAAGAAATCCCTGTTAAGCTTATCGAGTTTGTCACAAATATTCACAGAGAGGGATGTAGATTGCATTGTATAAGTGCGTATACCAGCAGTACCTGCCTTCACCAGAGGAAATTTCCAACCAAGTAAGCCTATTTGACTTTCAAAATACAAGAACGGGCCTTATTGGGATGAATGCGCCAAAATAGGCATATTTTAAAGCCGAGAGACGATGCCTCGGTTTCAAGGTTCAAAACTCCGAATTCATCTCTGGTTTCCAAATTTGCCACTGCAAAAAAAAACCGATAGTGTATCCCTCGGTTCCTGTGCTTTGAAGCCATGAGTCTGTCCCTAGGTTCCCAGTTTTATATCTTGAATTGGTTTCCTTACTAATCACTCTCTCATTCGTTAATTTATCTCCTTAATGAAGCCTCTTTCCTCTCTCTTTCTCTCGGTTTCTTTGCCAAACTGGATTTCTCTAATTCTCTCTCCTAAATAAAGTCCATAATTTGTTAATTGCTCTTTCTTCCGAAATGAACTCTTTCTTTCGGCAAAAATAGTAACTTTTTCTCAAAGCTTCAAGTGTAATTACCTCTCCCCTTTTATTATTAAATTCAGTTTCTTAATTATCTTCCATATATTTAGGTTATCTCTCCTTTATCAATACTCCATCCCTACCATTTTGTTTGTCTTATTTGACTTTACACATATTAAGGCAGTGAAAAAATATGCCAAAAAATTCATGCACCACCAAAATAATCTTTACATATTAATGATCATAGTACATATGGATCAGTATTAAAAGACTAGAATCATCTAATTTATGAAGGGTAATTAATGAGGGGTAATAGTGGAAAAAGTAGTGGTAAAAAGTTGTTGTGTTTTCAAGAAGACACAATGTTAAGATAAGACAAGATGACAAACATGACAAACATTTTGAGACGGGGAGATAAACTCTTACCCCCAATGAACTTTTGTATTGAAGCACCCCTCCCAACCACCAATCCAAAATTCTGCCTGTGTTATCCTCTGTTTCCCATCCTTCTACACACAATACAACCCTAATAACATTTCTACTGCCTCTAATTTAAATACCTTCACTTGACTCCCAAAAACTAATGTGCAAACTCCGCTTTGAGCAGTGGAGGAGCCATGAATTAGGAGCAATGGGCTGAAATTCAATTTAAATGCAATTAGAGGGACACTGTGTGTAGTTGATAAAACGATACAAATATTAAAATATTTAAAATTAGGGGTATCAGTGGAGTTTTAAAAAACTTAAGGAGGGAGGGAGGATTGGCGCAAGTGCAACCCCCCCCCCCCCCTACTTTAACCCCTGGTTATTTATCAATACCGCCCCCTTTGATAGATAACCATAAAACGTATCACTGATTCAACTTGTCTCTAAAGATAGAGTGTGTATAAAGTTTACTCTAAAGAGGGGGAGGAAAGAAAAGTTCCATCATCAACGGTCCCCTATTGGTACAAGTATCACTGATTCAACTTGTATCTGAATGCTTTCATACTAGTATAATTTTTGTTAAGATTAAATGCATATATTTTTGCAAACAGGGCCATCAAAAGTTAAAACATCCGTTTTAATAATCACTTATGAATCAGGCCATAACAATTATGCATAAAGTTTACTCTATAATAGTAAAAAAGAAATGTAGCCATACCTTCTCATCGAATATTTTTAAATCTTTTTGGTTGATAAGAGAATTAATGTTGCCTCATTCTTGTCTGTAATTATGTTGATTGTTGTGAATAGATCTCCGGGACTTCTTTCAATATCCCAAGCCATGTTCCGAGTGGCCCAGCAGCACGAAAGAGCAACAGTAAACATGTATGTGCCTTATTAACCCAGGTTATATGTCAACCACGCCACCTTTCATAGATATGCAGGGGTTATCTCTGAGGTGGTGGTGGGGTGTGTGTGTGGGGGGGGGGGGGGGTGTTGCGAACACTTACATACTAATCTTATTTTTATTTATGATTTATTGCATAGATCTTTGCAAACATAACCATCTAAAGTTAAAACATCAGTTTTTTAATCATCACTTATGAATTAGGCAGTAAAAATTGTGCAAATTTCGGCTTGACAATGCTAGAACATATATATTTATTTTTTAGGATTTTATAAAAATACTGGATTTTGGTAAACACTTGCATTTTAAATACTTGATTTCGTTATGTTTTTTGACAAATGGTTGGGGAAGTCGATCCTTCAATTATACTCATCTTGGGCAACCGCCGTTAAACTTGGTAGGATCAACATTAGCAAATAATTACAAATACAAAGAGATGAGACATGTCTCATTCGAAAAAATAAAATAAAAATGGAGATTTTTTTAATGTCACTGTTGCTTTTGGTCAACATTGGTTGCCATCACCCATACTATAACCCATTAAAGACAATTGTCTTTCTCAGTTCTCACTATTAATTCATTAAACCATGATCCACTCGATTGTAACATTTAGAATAACTTCTGTTTCAGTTTGAACCCAGAAAGCCACTACGATTCTACGAGTCAAGCCTCTAATTCGTCCAACGACCATTTTCTTCGCATGATGAGAGAACAAGGCGAAGAATGTATGTCATTTCATCTTTTACCACACCAGCTTGCAAGTTCATATTTATTATTTTGACTTCAATTCTAGTAACATATTTTAATATAAATTTTATTTCCACAAGCCTAAATCAAATTTAACTAGTTTCTCATTACGAGTTGCACTTCAAAACCCAATGCAGGGACCAGACCAAAGAAGAGGCCACGCGATGGAGGCGAAAATCAATGAGAGTGAGCTGCAACTCGGATTCTTATTTATCTATGTTCATTAAGAAAATAGCAAGTAAACTGTCAGTATCTTGACTATGATTTGAACTCTATCTCGGTTTCTAATGTACTTTCATGAAATATTTTTGGAACATCTAAATCCTCTTATCCATTTGTCTCATGTTTACCATGATAAACCAATGGCTGAGGGCGAAATAAATTTTCCCACATGCAAGTTCAGTGGGTCTCTGATAAATGGAATACTCAGTTTACACAAAAGAACAAGTGAGGTTAGGTAGATATTTCTTAGAAAAGCTGTGGTACATGTGCTCTTTTGACGACCACTCTCTCGAACACGTTACAATTCTTGAAATATAGGACGATCTAGTTAGGCCGTTTAATGAAGTCTATGCTCTCAATCAGTGACCAATGAACTAGATTTTCACAAGCATTGAATAAACAGTTTTTTGCAAGATTCAGCGGCATCATTATCCAGCCTTCTTAGTTAACTTGTTTTGAAGTATCATGTTTTAGTCTGGTGAAGTTAATTAGCTTAAAAGACAAAAACCTTAAACGAACTACAATGAAAGATAGTGACTTCTTGGCTGAGAAATAAGTATGTTTGAGAAAAGTACACTTTTTTGTAGGTTAAGGCAGCAATAGGGTATAGATCATAGACGGTCTAAATTAGGTTTTGGTTTCTTTGTCTATTCGAAACATAGTCTCTGTTTCAAGTACTACAACATTCGTTAGTTAGCACCATAAGGCACCGCAAGAACACACACTATTTTCGGCAGGCCGAATTAAATAAAAGGAGGTACTGATACAAATTCATCTACTTGAACATCAGCTTTTTCACAAAAACATGCCCGATCACTATCTCTTAACTGAAAGATTTGCTATTGTATTCAGTCCTTTTGTTAAAACCAAGGTCGTCACACATATATCATATATAGAGTACGTAACTACTTAGAATCTTTAATTTTTAAGATTGTTATATTCATACGGAAGAAACTAAAAATCAGCAAACCCTAACCTATTAGCAAACCCAAATCACACGGAACAGCGGAGAATAAGTTAATGAAAACTAAAAGAGAATCGAGTTGGAGAGACTTGCCTAGCAATGTGTCACCGAATCGATATGAAAGCTTCCGAGTTATTGAGGTGAGAAGATGAGGAACAGTCTAAGGCGGTGGTACGGAAAGACAACGCCATTTAGTTCCTCATCCAAAAAAAAAGAAAGAAAAAGAACAACGCGATTTTTTGGTAAAAGAAGGGGAAGAGGCGAAGAAAAAAAAGGGGCAAGGAAGTACTATTTCGGGAAGTGGCTGCCAATCGGCACAAAAAATTGGCATTAAAATATTTAATTCTTGCTCAATTTAATACTTACCCTAACCTGAAGCTCGAATTACAAAAAGGGAGAAGCGCGTATCGAAATATGTAAGATACTCCCCCCGTCCCATCTGTTTCTTCAAAATTGACTTTTCCAAGTCATTTTGACCCGGTGATTTGGCAACCAAAACGATGCTAGAATTTGGTAATCTTTCATGGTGATGTAGAGTTAAGTATACTCTACAACGCCATGAAAAAAAAAAAAAAATCTTGTATCGTTTCAGTAACTAAAATCATCATACCAAAGTAATCGGTGAATAGTATTTTTGAAGAAACGGGTGGGACAGAGGGAGTAGCTTTTTTAGGGTAAAATTCACTTACACCCCCTCAGTTTAGGTGAATCTTCACTTACACCCCTTCTTGTTTGAAAATCTTCACATACACCCCTGCGAGACCCAAACTACATGTCACTTCCACCCCCTCTATTTAACACCGTTAGTAAATGGGTGTACGTACACCAAATAAAAAACATTTTTGGACAATTTTACCCTCTAGTGCTCTCTCTATCTTGTTCTTGTTCATTATATTCTTCAATAATTTCCATACCTCCAAGTTATCATCTTCTTCAACACTTAGAAAAACTGAAAAAAAAAAAAACAAAATCTGAAATTTAATTTGTTCATGCTTTTACTTGCTTTTATTCAAGACGATCAGCAATTGAGGAAAAGACTAAGAGGAACCCAAATGTGAATTTATCGGCGACGGTGAATGCCACTCGATTAAAAAAGCACTAAATTTGGGTCTTCCAATCTCGGCTAAGGGTTTCCTAAGAAATAATACAAACACATCAAATGAAGAAGATTGTACATTTAGTCAGAAGAAGAAGTTTATCAACGGATATTAGGGATTTTCTGTTTTGTCAATTCACTAAACAAACATCCCCAAATCATTCTTTTGCATCTTGAATATGACTTTCTCAAGCAGCAACGATAAACAACTTAATCCAAAAACTTTTGAGTAAAATGAGTGATTCACTAATCGAGTAAAAAAACTCAGACTACAACAATAAATCACACCTTCAATGAGATTGTGAAATCACAGAAATGGCAAAGTCCAGCAGGATGGCTTGGAGGTCAACTGAGAGGCCACTTACGTATGTTGAGCGAGTAAATCTCAACTTCAGCTGCCACAAATTTCCTAAGCTCGCTGAATCACACTCAGAAATTTGTTTCCGGGAAATCAAGAAAATGTGGGCTAGAAAGAGAAGAGAGAATGTTAAGTAGATTACACTCTAATGTGTTTTTTCTTAAAGGGTCATTCACATAAAACATACCCGCAATATTACATTTGTCACACAGAACCCTGTGCACTTTCAATTTACCACACCAACCCCCTGCAGTTTACTATTCCATGACACGTAACCAAAAATCGATAACGCCGTTGATATCTTGGTCCATCATTTGTAATCCATCTAATTGCCCTCCCCTTCCTGACTGCATAACCCCGCAAAGCACATCTAATTTCATCTGGACAAGTTATCAACGGCGTTATCGATTTTGGCTTAAGTGTCACGGAACAGTAAACTGCAGGGGGTTGGTGTGGTAAATTGAAAGTGAATAGGGTTTTGTATCAAAAATGTAATATTGCAGGTAGGTTTTATGTCAATGACCCTCTTAAATAAATTCACCATTTGAAGCTCTGTGCACGACCCAATCTCTTCCGCCACCGACCCAGAGAAAACTATTACCGGAAAAATCGAGGAAAGTTCAAGCTCTTAAATTTCCCGATACAATTGGGTATCTGGAGATCCGATTACTCCCTAGCCGGAGCCGAACCAAAGATATTCAGAGTTCAGACTTCAGTGGGTAGAGTACCCTCCGGTTACTCCCTAACCGGAGCTTAATCTTCAAGTCCCAACATCAAGAAGATCTTCATAGCACCAACTAGACTTCGGTTCCACATCCGCAGTAGATCGGTGGTCAGTGGCGTGTGCGGCTAGTGTAACACCCCCAAATGGCCCAAGCCGGAAGCCCGGGGATGTCACTCCGTACCCGAGATTAAACCCGAATACAAGGATATTTTATAACAGAAAATCCAAACCAAATCCTTAAAATAAATAATTAAAACTTTGAAACTTGTCTCGCCACAAACATGGACAATATTCCAATCTAGAGATTCTCTAAGTGTAACTGAAGTGCTATAGTAAATAATTGTGATCCACTAAACTATTCCTATGTATGTCGAGTCGCGCTCCCATTACTCCAAGCTTCAACCTAAACCTGTGGTGCAGAAATAAAAAGAAACACCACAGTTTCCAAAGTCAGCGGAAAATACTGAGTAAGCAACACCCAGACATGTAAACAGATTATGAAGCAGTTTAAAAATGACACATGAGTTTGAAGAGTAAAGAATTCGAGTAAAAGTATAAGTATGAAATAAGAGTTTTTCCTCTGTGCATTTCACGTGGGGAAACATTCCCAAACTCTTCCTCATTTGTCCAATCGGGACTTTCAATTCTCAATCATAAATGTCCATCATTCAGAAAATATATATTACCACGTTGACACGGGGAGAGACCAAGTCACACACGAGATGCGAAACAATACCACACTCACAAGACCATAAGTGTCGACACCCCCCTAAGACTTCGTGCGGTCAGAGGAGTAAGTACGAAGAGAAAGCCGGGGCTTGTGGCGGCCGAGCAACCAAATAAAAGTGGGTTGAGTGAACGTAGTCACAACAACCGATCCCATAATAATAAAGTATTTCCCGGTACAACTCTTTCAATTTAAGTTATTACGTCTTATTAATCATGTGATAGTTGTGATAGAATCACCTTTATAAAATTAGTAAACTTTCTCAAATAAACAGTTCAAGTAGATATTCAAATTTTGAGAAAATAAATAACAAATTAAGTTTAGACACGAAAGAAGGTATGGGCACTAGGCCTGGCATGTTTACTTAACTCAAACAAATAGCAATTACAGCGAACTAGTCGTAGTATTCGACGTAACCTTCGTCAGAGAACTCGTTGCCTACAATTAGATAATATTCTAATTAAAACACAATACTAAAACAATTAGACAATGCCTACTTAAGTTCCTAGGTCATCCCTTTCAATCCATAACCCAAACACAACCAACACACTACCCAAAACTCCATAATTCATTGTGCTCATAACCTAACATAAGTCTACTAATTTATTACTCCACCTTCTTAAACAGATCATGGCTCAAAAGCGGTCTCACTAGATCCGAAACATTCTGAAAAATAATTTTAGCCTCAAACGGATCCGAATTTTGATTCTCGAGTCAAAAGATATGCTTGTTTTAACTTTCCAATTTCACTTATAATACCCATGCGGGAAACATGTATTTTCCCACAAATTACCCTTCAACAAATATAGGGTTTCTTCTTTAACCATGAACATGCATAATCCCCACTTAACACATCTAGGGTTCGGTAAAAGATAAAGAAGATTACAATAAAATATTGGTTTAAGAATTACCGGAAAGAATCAAAAGAAAGGAGACGGCGCACGGTGGTGGCTGCGTCGGTGTGAGGCGGCGACGGCTAGGGCACGGCGGCGGCGGACGGGAAGGAGAGAGAGAGAGCTTTGAGAGTTTTTGAGAGCTCTCAGATTTGATGTGGAACAAAATTATGAGATGGAGGTGGGTTTATAGAGGCTTTGATTGTAAGAGTTTAAGGAAAACTATGATTGTTTCCAAGTTGTCCTAGATTTTGAATTAGGACATTAATATGGGACAAATTAGGTTTTTTGTTGCTAAAGTTTAGGTCTTTGACCAATTAATACCTAATTAGGATTGATTTTGATTCAAACAAAGAACAAAATCAAAGAAAGAGAAAGAGAGAGATTCGGCCATTCATGGCAAAAAGTCGGTCATGAGAGAAAAATTAGGAAGAGAGATTTTTGGCGATGCAAGGAAAAGATGATAAATTTTTGGCCTAAAGATAATTTCCCCCCAAAGGTTCTAGTTAAAAGACAAACACAACCCCCTAATTTAATTAAAAATACTAAATAATTTAAGTAAAAGACATAAAACTCCCAAGCCTTTAATAATAATAAAACTAACTCCCAAATAATAAAAACTAATACCCAACACTTATAATAATATTATATTAACACCCAATAGTTATAGTAATATCATAAAATACCCGTATCCACAAAACGGGGTATTTCATCCTCCCCCCCCCCCCCCCCCCCCTTAAAGAGAGCTTCGTCCTCAAAGCTTGAACCAACTTCTCAACAACCTTTAAGGTATGAGTCTCCACTCTAAGGTGTAGTCACTAAATGCAAATCTAAGGTTATGCCTGATAGGCAATATTCGACGAGGGTACTAAAATGACTTGCTTCTCCAATGACGTGCTTCAAAACTGATGCTTTAAAACCGAATGATTACATCCTTCCCCCCTTAAAGAAGTGACGTTCTCGGAACTCAAAATATCTCGTCAAAAAAAGTGAGGACACTTCTTCCTCATATCATCCCCACTTTATATGTTGCCTCTCTTGGGAGGTGATTTGTCTATCATCCATAATCCTACACTATAACCTATTGTATCATTCATATGGTACCCTATGGTATAATAAAATAAAGTACATGGCATATGATAAGCAATTAAGAAAGTAATATAACACACTGATCATCAAACAATCAGTTACACATGCATTTGCACACAAGCCTAATTTCTAAAGACATAACAGCCCTATCCAATACTACCCAAATTTCCAACGTCTTGTCAATTTTTTTTTCCTTTGTCCATTTTAAATTTCCCTACAAATTTTAGATTTCCCTTTTGGATAACTTGGCTCTGATACCAACTGTAACACCCCAAAATGGCCCAAGCCGAAAGCCCGGGGATGTCACTCTGTACCCGAGATTAAACCCGAATACAAGGAGATTTTATAACAGAAAATCCAAACCAAATCCTTAAAATAAATAATTAAAACTTTGAAACTTGTATCGCCACAAACATAGACATTATTCCAATCTAGAGATTCTCTAAGTCTAACTGAAGTGCTAAAGTAAATAAATGTGATACACTAAGCTTTTCCTATGTATGTCGAGTCGCGCTCCCGTTACTCCAAGCTTCGACCTAAACCTGTGGTGCAGAACTAAAAAGAAACACCACAGTTGCCAAATTCAGCGGAAAATACTGAGTAAGCAACACCCAGACATGTAAACAGATTATGAAGTAGTTTAAAAATGACACATGAGTTTGAAGAGTAAAGAATTCGAGTAGGAGTATAAGTATGAAATAAGAGTTTTTCCTTTTGTGCATTTCACGTGGGGAAACATTCCCAAACTGTTCCTCATTTGTCCAATCAGGATTTTCAATTCTCAACCATAAAGATCCATTATTCAGAAAACATATATTACCACGTTGACACGGGGAGATACCAAGTCACACAACGAGGTGCGAACCAATACCACACTCACAAGACCATAAGTCGACACCCCCTTAAGACTTCATGCGGTCAGAGGAGTAAGTACGATGAGCAACCCGGGGCTTGTGGCGTCCGAGCAACCAAATAAAAGTGAATTGAGTGAACGTAGTCACAACAACCGATCCCATAATAATAAAGTGTTCCCCGGTACAACTCTTTCACTTTACGTTATTACGTCTTATTAACAATGTGATAGTTGTGATAGAATCACCTTTATAAAATAAGTAAACTTTCTCAAATAAACAGTTCAAGTAGATATTCAAATTTTGAGACAATAAATCACAAAAGAAGTTTAGACACGAAAGAAGGTATGGGCACTAGGCCTGGCATGTTTACTTAACTCAAACAAATAGCAATTACAGCGAACTAGTCGGAGTATTCGACGTAACCTTCGTCAGAGAACTCGTTGCCTACAATTAGCTAATATTCTAATTAAAACATAATACTAAAATAATTAGACAATTCCTACTTAAGTTCCTAGGTCATCCCTTTCAATCCATAACCCAAACACAACCAACACACTACCCAAAACTCCATAATTCATTGTGCTCATAACCTAACATAAGTATACTAATTTATTACTCCATCTTATTAAACATATCATGGCCCAAAAGTGGTCTCATTAGATCCGAAACATTCTGAAAAATAATTTTAGCCTCAAACGGATCCGAATTTTGATTCCCGAGTCAAAAGATATGCTTGTTTTAACTTTCCAATCTCACTCATAATACCCATACGGGAAACATGTATTTTCCCAAAAATTACCCTTCAACATATCTAGGGTTTCTTCTTTAACCATGAACATGCATAATCCCCACTTAACACATCTAGGGTTCGGTAAAAGATAAAGAGATTACAATAAAATATTGGTTTAAGAATTACCGGAAAGAATCAAAAGAAAGGAGACGGCGCACGGTGGTGGCTGCGTCGGTGTGAGGCGGCGGCGGCGGATGGGCAGGAGAAAGAGAGAGAGAGCTTTGAGAGTTTTTGAGAGCACTTTGATTTGATGTGGAACAAAATTATGAGATGGAGGTGGGTTTATATAGGCTTTGCGTGTAAGAGTTTAAGGAAAACTATGATTGTTTCCAAGTTGTCCTAGATCTTGAATTGTGACACTAATATGGGACAAATTAGGTTTCTTGTTGCTAAAGTTTAGGTCTTTGACCAATTAATACCTAATTAGGATTGAGTTTGATTCAAACAAGCCATTCATGGCAAAAATTCGGTCATGAGAGAAAAATTAGGAAGAGAGATTTTTGGCCATGCAAGGAAAAGATGATACAGTTTTGGCCTAAAGACAATTTCCCCCCAAGGTTCTAGTTAAAAGACAAACACAACCCCATAATTTAATTAAAAGGCACTAAATAGTTGAAGTAAAAGACATAAAACTCCCAAGCCTTTAATAATAATAAAACTAACTCTCAAAATAAAAACTAATAACCAACGCTTATAATAATATATTATTAATACCCAATAGTTATAGTAATATCATAAAATACCCGTATCCACAAAATGGGGTATTTCAGCTAGGGTTTGAGAAGAAGGAGATAAATGATGATTTGGGAGGTTGAGATGATTCAGGTTTCAAGAAGGAGAAGAGATAGCGTTTGGAGTTTTGAGGGTAAAATAGTCTTTTTGAGTAAATTATTATTCTCTGTTAAACTCTGTTTGCTAGAAGGGGTGTATGTGAAGATTCTCAAACAAGAAGGGGTATAAGTGAAGATTCACCTAAGCTGAAGGGGTGTAAGTGAAATTTACCCCTTTTTTATGATTGGAAGTCCTAACATGCTACTACCTCTGTTTTTCTCTTTCAACTTATGTTAGACTTTTTTATTCGTAACTGGGTCACTTTGACTCGGTGATTTGGATATCAAAACGATATATTTTTTTTATAATTTATTCATGAAATTGTAGAGTAAAGTTTACTCTACAAGATCATGCAAAGATTATCAAGATCGTGTATCGTTTTGCTAACCAAATCACTGGGTTAAAGTGACCCAGTGAATAGTGTCTAAAAATGAAATAAGCCGAAGGAGAAGAAGCAGAGGTAGTATTTTATAAAACCTCCGGATGAGGTTCTTTATGAATTTTCATGCGTATCAAACTAGTGATACACCTTAAAAATATATGTATACTTTCACATTTGAAGTTGTATATTACATGTTCACTTGATCGTACTTACTGTTTTTATAATCTGAAGCCACAAGAAATTATTCAATCTCTGGAAAAGATGTCTAAAGTTATTGTATTATTTCAACCTCCTGAAGAGGTTGTGTTTCGTTCATTGTATTTAATTTATTTTTACGCGCTTAATATTTTTTTGTACATTTTTATTTTGTACTTTTAATTGATCAATAGGGGATCTCCAAAAGAGGATTCATAGTCGTTGTTGATATTTCTATATAGCGATGTAATTTGTATCAGAAGTAACAAATTACATGCAGTCGCTCATAACCAGTAGTTACGAATTTCATAACCCGAATTTATAAAATATTACAATTAGTGATCACCTGTAGAGATTTCTACAATTCAAATAATGATCAACCATGTTGAAGAGGTTCTACTCTGTTTATCTCTCGTATCTCGTAGCATTATATTTTTTTGTTAGTATCTTGTTTTGTACTTTGTTGTTTATACGATTGTTTTTTATTCAAGAAGAGCACCCAGAAGATGTTCTTGTCCATGAATGGTTATTGGACACAAACTTTTTTATATGCGTATAAATTTGTTTTCGTACCAGAAGTTATGAAAAAATATGACGATACTTAAAACATGGTGTTACAAAATTCTGTCAAAAGATCTCCGTGAAGAGAGAATCTTACACTAGTCGAACCAGAAGATTCGATTGCATACTTTTTTTTTTAATTTTTTTTTGTAATTTTTTTCCTCCTAATATTGTTAGAGTACCTTAAAGGAAGAAAATAAGGATCTACTTAAGAGTTTTTTTTTCTTCTATTTTTATAAAAAACATGTCTACATATTAATTAGATCGTAGATTCCTATTGCTAATAACCGATTAATTCGAACCCATTCTTAGAAGTGAATGATAGTGCATTCCCTGAAGTGACTAACTTTGTTATATACGATCTAAATCCACTTGACTATAGAGATTGTAATGGTTTTGAACGTGAAATCTCTAAAAGAGATACAGTCCCTGGAGTGGTTTACATAGAGGGTGAGTTTGGTAGAATAGTTTTGGTGGAAAAACTTTTTTTTTTATTGTGGTGGAATTTTTTTGAGTTTTTTTAGAGCTTATGTTTAAACCAGTGTGTTTGGTAGTAATTTTTAAACTTCGATTAAAAACTGGAGAAATGTGTTTGATAGTGGTTTTTAAACAAGATGATGTAGATTAAATGAAAAATATACCCTCCACTTATTTTTTTTCTTTACAGAGTCAAGAAGAACAAATGCAATGTAAAAAAGTTCACGATTTCACGAGCTTCAACGATTTCATGAAAATATCAAATTGTTGAACAAATTGACAATATTGTGACATCCAAAAAAATCAAATCTTCATACTTAGACTCATCAAAAAGTTAACGATTTCATGAAATTTAGTTCACACTCGATGCCACGTTGAGTAACGAATAACAAAAAAACTATCAACTTAGGAAAGAACACCACAGAAAAGGTTGATCCTAAATAATAAGAACATCGCACATAAAATATATCGTCTGAAATATGCGAGAATTGAGTTTTGTGGAAAAACCAAATTTGTGGCAAACGTATAAAAAACAATTAAGCAATCTTTATAATTACTTCGATGACTAAAAATTCACAAAGCTACCAAAATGAGAGACGATTTTCAATTGATATGTCTACTATGTGAGGGAAATATTGTATTTTTATGTTGTGGAAATAATTCAAAAGAAAAATCACCATAAATTGGTTTTTTTCACAAAGACAAAAAGACAAAAAACTTAGATTAAAATCTGGTTTTAAACCATTACAAACAAACAATTTCGATAAACTATTTGATTTTTAAACAAGAAAAAAAACCACTCTACCAAACGCACCCAATCAATCTTAATTTATGAATCTTACATCAAAATTCACGAGAGGTTTAAATTTTTTACGATCCCTACAAAACAGTCTTATATTGTTAAGTTTTCGAGTTTGTTAGTTTCGATATCACCATAAGTGATTTTGACAATTTGGTCAAAGATATAAGATTCATAATAAATAATTGGACATTCAGAAGATTGATTCTAATCTCAGAAGGATTAAAAAGACCGATTTTTTAAATTTGAGGATTGGCATTTTTGTTTTTTAGGTTTCTTGAAGAAGTTTTGATTAGAGAACGACGACTGCAAGAGAATGCTTATTGTCCATGTTTTTATTTAAATTTGAGGATTGGTTTACAGATTAGTACATATAAGACAATTGGATGCCTGAAGTATCATCGATATATCGTTATAATCGTGATCACAATGTTCACGTCATGAGGTGAGGATAGGCCCTATTTCATGACGAGAATGAGATCATTGTCTCTTTCGAATTTATTGTAAGTAGAAATATCCCAACCACATGGATAACTTCTTGACTAATGGGTACAATTAAGATATCTAACTTTAAGCATAAATGTTTTCTTATGTTAATATTTGATCCTCCAGAAGAGGAATATGAAATAAAAAACATCAAAAATATATTGTGATATGGTTATAATGCTCTACAAGATGGGAACACAAGATCATGATGAAAATTTTGAATGTTTATCATTTTTATGGATTAAAGCCAACATTGATAAAAAAATAGCCATGGAAGAGGTATAAAGCTCTAGAAGTAGCTAAAAGTACCTTAATACAATCATATGATCCTACAATTAATGATTATTATATTAAATAAAGCGTTTTAAAATCATACGGGTTAATATAAGGAATGAGTGTTGACTAAAAAGCATTGGCCAATAAAAGTCAACAACACATATGCAGTTGCTCGAGTTAGAAAATTATATGAACATGTATAGCATATGTTAAGTACTTGGGGTGCTAACCATAATCGAAGCAGAAAGTTATGATCTATGTTGAGATTACATATCGGCTGGTACACGTAGGATATGTGTTGATATTTTATGCCTGCTTTTAAGCGTGAGACTCATGTTAAAAGTTATATGTCCGCTGCAATGCGTGGGACTCATATTGATATTTATGACCCGCTTTTGAGCGTGGGACTTCTGAATGAGAAACACAGTATGATATAGGTAATGATCATTTTTTATTAATATATCCATCTTGTGATGAAATTGATGATATCTTTGTATTAGTCTTGGGGACTATGAAACAACAAAATACAGTTTGAAATGTAACTAGTTACATATACGATCGTACGGATCATAAATTAGTTAATTGAGCTTTATCAGTAGCTCTTTTGACATACGTTTTTTGTAGGCTTACAACAACTGAAGTCATAAGAGAACTTGGTATAAAGCCCAACCTAACTACATCGTGTGAAAATGTATATTCTCTCTGTACACAAACATAACCTTACTTGACGATATAACCAAGGCTAAGTGAGACACTTATGTACATAATTTCAAGAGATATTTCATCATATATCACAATATTTTATTTTTACTTAATTATTATTAGAATATGCAATTAGTTTTAAAAAAAATCTTATGGTCCGGTGTTAACTGGTGAGTTGTTACCCAGCGCAATGAGTTGATCCAGTTTAAGGCCATCAACAACGCGCGAGGATTTATTGTTTGAGAACTAACATGTTCATAATTATAACCGACGTGACTTGCCTGCTAGGGTGTGAGACAGGCGATTCTGACCTATTCAATTTCATAAGTAGTCCAATTGATACAAATTATTTCATCACAAGCTAATTCAAATTTGGAGGTTCAAAATTTACGCGGTAAATTATTTTGTTAGTTTTAAATTAATGTGTAATGTTTCCAAAAGAATAATGTTTAATTTTAACAATATATATATATATATATATATACATACACACACACAAGAATTGATCGCATAGGAGTTGTTCATGAAACGACCAATAATTATTGGGCTCCTGTGGATTTATTAGAGGTTCGCCCAAGTTGGCTAGGACACCATGGTAATCTGAAAAGAAAAAAATATTTTCGGCATGACTTCAACGAAGTATGTCTTTTTTTCTTTGAAAATAAGCTTGTCTTTATTAAATCAGTTGATTGGGCCTTATCAGTAGCTCTTTTTACATACGTGTTTTGTAGGCTTACAACAACTCAAGTCATAAGAGAGTTTGATATAAAGCCCAACCCAACTACATCGTGTGAAAGGGTATATTCTCTCTGTACACAAACCTAACCCTAATTGACGATATAACCAAGGCTAAGTGAGAGACTAATCTCATCATTCATTCCAATTCAGAGTGAAAGAAGATTATGTGTAAGAGTTTAGCTTTCAAAACATGATAGTTAATTTCCAGCAATTGATTCTTGAACACGAATCGCCACACGGTTCAAATAGCAGATTAGTGCCATCACCGATTTTGAATGCAAAGACAAGGGAAAGGTAAATGCTCTGATGAAATGTTCGTTTAAATTTCATATAACAACCCTACCTCTAGCTAACTTATGAATTATGCTTATCGTCACACTATGTTCAAATTTAAGAGACCCACCGACGGGGCCCTTCAGGCATCCTAGGATTCGTTTTCCGATCTATTGATTTCAACCAACATTGCACATACAAGTACGCTTGAAGTTATTATATCCATGTAATTATATCTGATTCAAATATATTTTTGTTTCGAGATTTTCAGATCTCCCAGGCGAGATGAACAAAAATTGGTTGTTGGAAATCATACAATTGAAGAAACAATTTCTTTAATATTTGATAAAATGGAGGTTTGACTTCTTAAGAAGGTCCAATGTTGGAGTGACCAGATTTGGCGAACCGAAGATGGGTCAAGAAATAAGCAAGCACCGGATTCAATTACATCATTACAATGAACAAGGTCAGTATGAATCCCAAGACCTATTCTTTAAAAAAATGTTATTTCTTTCAGGAAAGCACAAAAGTCATTAAAAGTTTCCCCAAAAAGATGTTTAAATGCTCATTGGTGCTACCACCACTTTCTCAAGAATTTTGTTGATTTACAATGGAAACAACCACAAGATAACCAATTTAAACATTATAGGATCCATTTTTTTTAGAACAATCTACATGTCACTGTAAATTGGAGAAATTAATGAAATTTGGATAATAACAGCAACTTCATCTTTCAATTAGTACACAACGATTTGTTATTTTGTAAAATTCAGTAACCCTACAAATGACTATGATGCATGAATACATTTGCCTTAAATGCATGCTAAGTTTTTATAATCAGAACAAATTTACTTATTTGAATTCATGTGCTCATACATTATTGTGCCTGGTTTACTTATTTCAATCTACATGTTTGTTTGTTGAGTGCTATGGGTGTAATTAATCAAGAGGAGAACGTATTCAAACTTTTACTATGTTATGAACTGTAGAATAAAGAGATATATATGATGCAAGGAGATATATGAAGTGTGTATTATTTCCTACCAAAGCATCATGTATATAGAGTGGGCAGTATCATGTACATATGGAAGTACAATATATTGCTAATACTCATCAATATCAATCACATATGTCATAACACTCTTCTTTGAATATTAACTAATTTGATGCCTCACGAAATCTTGTCAAGCAAAATTCTGGATAACAAATTTAAGAATGGGAAAAAGTGCATTCTATGAGCAGGGATTTGTTGTAGTCTTGAACTCATCCATGGTTGCTTCTTCATTGAAACTTTGCTAGAAAAATAGGTCGGATAAAAACATCGTCTAAGGGAAATGAGTACATCGCCTTATAAATATTTAGTCTTCCCGTGTTTGTAAAATCATAATATCAAAACTTCATAGCGGAGGAGTACACACATGAAAAATGCATTACGTTTAACACATATATTATCAGCAATTCAAGCCCAACTTATCAAATATGACACTACATGATCATGTTAGATAGTAGTAAAACTATTAATTAATAAGTATGACATGTTATTACATATATTCATAAAAAAAAATCACACAAAATAATATGCACATGCACTTGAACTACTCGCAAGTGTATACTTCTAATGTGCAAGCCTTTATAGATTTCACATATATTATTCATACAATTGTAGTGTGTATAAGTACTTACTTTTCAAACATGTTTCTAATATTTGTAGTCTTTCTAGACTAAATAAATATTATAATCAATCTTATCAATAGATGATTGCGAATTATAACTATAATGCAATCATGAGAAATATTGTGCTATCAGTTAGGTATAACTTGCAATATTAACATATTTTGCCTTCTGATAGTCTCGCGCATTCAACCATATAGAGAAGTGAAAATTCAAACATTTTTTGTTACTAATACCATGTAACTGAACTCATCTATTGTGTTGAGACTACTTCACATGGTGTACGGGTAAAAGGTTCATTTCGACTTAAAATTTTTCATTTTATTTTGAGTCCATTCAGAATATGTAATGTTAATTCGTTTGCTTGTTCAGCTTACATAGTGGGAGTCGTATAAAGCATATCAACACTGGGACTTAATCCTAATGAACGTGTTGTGCTTAGTGGTCAATTAGCACATTTGCACTCAATTGATAGTTACTATCCCTGACAAATGCATTCGACCATTGAGCAATCATAATTATCTGACAAAAATTTAAGTTTTTAATGATAGTTTAATTGTAAGAAATTGATTCAAACATATTTAAAATCCTAAAGTGAAAATTGCTTCCATATGATTTATTTGATAATAAATCAAATAAATCTATTTGATAATAACACATGGATGGAAAAACGATGAGTACACTGATTTGTGTGCCTTGAGTAATTGTACTCTACAGTGTTTCGATGTGATGTAACCACTCCACATAGATCTTGATGCCTCTTCTGCTTTTTGAGAGGTCATTACCCCTTGGACCGCTCTCTCTTCTATGATTACTTTTTCTATGTAGAGTGATATTTTCACTTTCAAACAACACCTTATGGAGATTCATATCCAGGGCTAGATTTATCCCTTTCTTCATGGTTGTGGTCTATGCTTCTTTTGGCGTTGGTCCGAAGGGTATCTCTACGCTTTTACCGGTGATGAAGCGCTCCGGATGACTACCCCAGTAGCGGTTTCCCCCTTTTCTTTCCCTACGCCCATCCATGTTTACCTTAACCAAGTTTGGAGGAGGCTTTGACCAATTGCGGTTCACCGGAGCATTGTTCTAAGTCAAGTAAACAAGATGTGTCCCCTTAGTTGTCGATCTATACTAAAATAAGATTCTCCTTCCTTCTTTGATAAATTCTTATGGTGAATTTCGTTAATTCTCAAACACAAACTTGTTTTTGTTTTTCCAAATAAGTTCATGGAAAGTACGAATATATTATCTTTTATTTTATGGTATAGTTATGAATATTCATGGAAGCCAAGTACTGAAATATTTGCATATGTGTTTCAGGTAGTCCAAACATGTCTGACAGACCCTGGTCTGTGTTGAGAGAGGGCCCGACAAGCAGGTGTGGCCTTTTGTTTCATCTTATCGGTAAAAAGTTGGGCAGGCAGTGTTCGTGCCAATCCCTTTTTCTTGAGGTTCCCTTTGACCGGTAAGCATTTATCGATCAGATAAGAAAGAGCAATCATACTTTCGGTTCCAGTGGGTTGACCAACATGATTTTGTGGTACTATACTTGAATCTCCGAGTTTGATGTTCTTTCTGCATTTCTTCAATCCATTGAATCAGTGGATAGCCTGATATCCTTATATCTTCCTTCTTCTGTAAAGCGCACATTTAGTTAGAAACAATATTTAATTTGATCTAGTTTGAATATTGTTCGTATTCATTAAATGAAAGTGATTTCTTAGGATAGTGATGCATAGTGATACATGGAAGACACTTCTTGTTCTAGGATCACATTTCACATGATTCATGGGATTTTCTTCATTTTCTAGTTTGAATGTGGGTTTAAATTTTATCATAATGATGAGATGTATGGATCAAGTGAAAGAATATAATTTTTCAAATATTTAGCGTGATCTGCACAACGTCTGGTAAAATACAATACCAATTACCACAAATTACTATTGTCATATAACTTTTAGCCGTTGTTTTAATTGAATACGTAGCTTTAAGAATTTTTTTTGGAACCCCTACTCTGAGACTAAAATAAAAACATACACCATATATGTGAGATTGCGGTGAGGATGTATGAATCCAAAACTCTAAAACACAACAAGATACACAAAGCATATATTGTTAGATGTGTGAGGAACACATACATGTTAGAATCATTCCTTTTCAGGATGCACATTTCTTTTGGATGAGGTCTATAGTGCTCTTAATGGTGGTGGTGTTCCTAGTGTTGGTATCCATAGTCATACCTAGGTAGGTTCCTAAATGGGGGGTATAGGCAATGGCAATTTGGGATGTAAAACATGATTTTTCATGATCTTTACAGTTAGAGATGAAAGTGTAATGAGATTTATATAAGTTAACGTGCGCCCTATTTGAGAATCAGAATGAGTGGAATGATGGAATAGTAATCAGAATGAGTGGAATGATGGATTTTTCAAGTATTATCCTGAAGTTAAAGAAATATTATGTATCATCTATAAATTGCAAGTGAGTCATGGGCTTGAAATGTGTTTTTGGCGAGAAACCTCTCAAATCACGAAGACTCTGGTGGTACAAAATGGTTTGGGATAAAAACCCTGCACACATGATGAAGAGATGAAGAGGATGGGAGACAGGAGGTCCCCATGCCTCATACTCTATGGGGTTTGAAGGATTTTTTTGTAAGAGCCATTTATTGGAAACTAATACGTTACGGTGGTGACACATTTTATGATAAGATTTATAAACCTAGGGGGGAATGGTATTAATAAACTTAGGGGGGGAATCTATGAACACAAAAAAATATTAAGATACAAATCAAAACGGAATGCAATCTAGTGATCTACTACTTCTGAATTTCACTTTTACCCTAAACTCTAGAGGGTGAAACCATTTCAGTGAAATTAGCTGCTTTTGATGAGATCTTCGGCTATCCCTTGCGATCCTTCTATACAATTTTCACCCTCTTCGCTCAGCGAGCCACAACCTCCCTCTCTCTTTCTCAATATAGTGGTTTCTACTTTCTAGAACTATGGTGGTACTTTATCAAAATGAGTAAATAAGCCTATATAATGATCGGCATTCGCTAGCAATGAATTAATATTTTTGAAGGGAACAAGGTGAATTATTTTCTGCAAACAAATTCATTGAACAAAATAATTATTACTATATTGCCTATTAATGATTTTAATGACACTTAAATGTTTTGGTGTAAATGTAACAAATGAAAATCATGTAATTATTACCGTTGAAATTTAATATTGAACTGTTAAATTAAACTAAATTGTTAAATTTAACAGTTTAAACTAAACTGTTAAATTTAATATTAAACTGTTCAATATTAAATTTCAACGGTGGTAATTACATGATTTTATTCTTTACATTTGCACCACGACATTTAAGTGTCATTAAAATAATTAATAGGCAATATAGTAATAATTAACTTGTTCAATGAATTTGTTTGCAGAAAATAATTCACCTTGTTCCCTTAAAAAAATTAATTCATTGCTAGCGTATGCCGATCATTATATAGGCTTATTTACTCATTTTGATAAAGTACCACCATAGTTCTAGAAAGTAGAAACCACTATATTGAGAAAGAGAGAGGGAGGTTGTGGCTCGCTGAGCAAAGAGGGTGGAAATTGTATAGAAGGATCGCAAGGGATACCCGGAGGTCTCATCAAAAGCAGGTATTTTCACTCAAAATAGTTTCACCCTCTAGAGTTTAGGGTAAAAAGTGAAATTAAGTAGTAGTAGATCACTAGATTGCATTCCTTTTTGATTTGTACCTTAATATTTGTTTGTGTTCATAGGTTCTTTTCGAGTAATTTTTGTTTACATTTTTTGAGGGGATTGTTTACATTTTAATATTTAAACTAATATATTTCAATTTCTCGTTTTGGGTATTTCAATTACGAATTTGAAGTCTTAGAAAGGAAATCAGTACTCTTTAGGATGTAATCAGAATCACTCCAAGATTGGGCAAACACTTCTTATTACTCACACAGAAACAGCCCTAGATCTTCAAGCCTAAGTGATTTCTCTTACACCTATACATCTTGTGGTTCCAAACCTATCTAGTTCCAGCTACTAACTGTTGAGCTAACAAGAACCTTCTTTTGTTCACTTGAACAACCAACCACTAGGTTAAGTGAGGTTTAAGATAATCTAAAGATACACAGATAAAAGTACAAGTGAAGAACACAGTATGAAGATAAGCTGTTGAAGCCTGGAAGTGTTCTTCTGGAAAACTGGATTGATTTGATCTTCAGAAGTCTGGAATGAAGCTTGAATGATTGTGTGTTTGAATGAATGATCTCCCACGAATTTTTCACACCTCTCAGACTATTCTGCAAGCCTCTCTTCTTTCTTCAAACTTCAAACCAGTCTCTTTTATCCACAGCTGCAACTGATTGAGAGATTTTAGGATCTCAGTTCCTACAAATCCTCCTTCTGTTTTCAACTTAAATTCAAACAGCTTCAAGTGGATATCCGTTGGAGTTTCTTGAGATTGTTCCTGCACGTTTAACAACCCTGCAACAGCATTGAAACACTGCAACAACAAAATCCAGAAAGCTAACAGTACTAAGACTGTTTGGTTATACAGTTTCTGATAAAACTGTTTAACAAACTTAGAACAATAACCTGTATATCTTCTAAAACATATGAATCATGAAAAACAAGTTTAATACACTTAGAAGTGAATAAATAATCACAATACTAAGAATCATAACCTGCAAGAAAGAATCAGTTAAGTTCTGTAAAAACTGTCAGCAACTCAAGGCACATCGCAAGGCCTTGGAGCTCTGAACATGCTTCACAGGCTTTCAAAGTTAAACCCAGATAACTTTGATTCTTCCTGTTCTGATCATCTGCATTTTGTTAGATATATAAATAGTATAATCCAAAAGTATATGCAGTAAACCACTGATTTGCACAATCAGAAATCCAATTCTGCAACACATAAATGTTAGAACACACATCAGGATAAGATAACTCAAGGCTTTGAAGTTCAGTTAATCTCGAGGCCTTGAGATAACTGGAATGCTCTGCTGCTTATGTCTTAGCCTTTTGTATTTCATCACTCAAAACAATTACCATTCACAGCATATTCAGGGATCTTGACTCAACACGAATAATCTCTCTTTAGAGACACTACATGCCACAATTCAAATCCAAGCCAAGGCCATGCAAGCTCAGTCCGTCCAGATCGCCCATATTATGATGCTCTTCGGAGGACTTGTTTAGAAACACTGCTCAGGGGACTTCAGCCCCACCACTAGCAACTCAGCTGCTGCCTCTGCCAGGGGTAACCACCACCTCTATGGTACGCACGCCTGCCCCACCAAACCCGCAATCTTCTCTCCCCGATGGTCCTATACCTCAGGCACCACGGCTCAAATCAGGCTCGTCCATGACATCTGCTAGAAATTCCCTTCTTTACCCCACGATGCCTCCACACGCGAATCGAGCCCAAGGGAGTTATGTACTCCCACCACCGCCTCCCAATGATCCGAACATGCCCTACATTCCAGGTTTCGCGGCTGTCCCATCGTCAACACCTGGAGAAAATATGCCTGCCAACGTCGCGGCTTTGGAACAACGCTTAGACAGCATCATCGCAAATCAGAACTATCTCCTAAATTATCTATTGAAGTCCTTTTTGTTAAAACCAAGGTCACACAGACATATAATATATAGAGTACATAACTAGTACGAGTTTTTAACTTTTAAGATTGTTATATTCATATGGAAGAAATAAAAAATCAGCAAACCCTAACCTATTAGCAAACCCAAATCACACGCAAGAAATCGAGAATAACGGCGGAGAATAAGTTAATGAAAGTTTAAAGAGAATCGAGTTGGAGAGACTTTCCTAGCTATGTCTTCGAGCTATGTCTTCGAATCAATAGTAGTGATTCCGAGTGGTTGAAGGTAAGAAGATGAGGAAACAGTCTAATCGGCACTAAAGATAACTCGATTTTGGTAAAAAGAAGGGGAGGAGGCAGAAAAAAAGTGGCTAATTGGCACTAAAGAATTATAAATGCTATTAAAATATACATATTATAATTGCATCATATAGATGGGGTTTGAACCCAAAGGCTTCAAACGCTCTACCACAGAACTAGCACCCATTTAATAATAAAATGTTTATTCTTGCTCAGTTGAAACACAAAAGTACTCGAATTAAACAAATTAATGGTTGAAAAAAAAAGTAAACAAATTAATTAAAATTGATGTAATAATTTCCAAAATATTCAAACAGACACCCAACCCAATGTTTCTATCTTTTTCTGTATCCCTTGTTAGCCGACTAACAAACCAAACCCGCCACCACAACTTTTCCGATTCCCACCCAGACTCCAGCAACCTCCATTGCGTGTGCCGTCGTCTTCTTCATGTCCGGCCATCGCGAGACCCTCTCTCACTCCAAAGTCGAACCACCTCTTCCATCCATCCTCTTCACCGTTCAACCACACCCATCGACCTCCATTAACGCTGAAAACTCTCAACATCTCCAACACAAACCATTGAGAACCACCAAAGCGCTCTCCAACATTGAACAAACCCGTCTCTCCCTTTCCTTCCTTCCATTATGTCAGTTTCTCGAGTACAGAAATAAACGGCACTTTTCAACAACGTAAAATATATTTTAGAATGCAGTAACTGTAATAAATGGTGGTTTTCATACAACCGTATATTACGAAAATGGTTGTTTTTAAAACTAGGTAAATGCTCGACCTTGCTACATCGAAATTAGCAAGGTCGAGCCTCGACCTAGGTAGGTTGTGTTGGAATAGGTGCCCTAGAGACAATCGTATATTTAGTATGAACATTGTTTTGGCTAGAATATTCATTTATTATATATTGGGATATTTAATATAATGAAGTCCTTAGGTACAATGTGTTGTTTATCTTAAATATCCCTAGTCCACTATATTGATTAATGAGATGATCAAATATAGACTAGTATGTGGGTAGATTGATATGGAGATATCAAGTCTATCACATGGGTACATACTGGATTGACCCACAACGAGAAGGATACATTAGATTATGTCAAGTCACAATCGCTTCTCGTAGTGCTAATATAATTGCAATCCTTATACTTGAAGTCACTAGATACTCTAGTTGTGGAATTTTGTGCTTTGATGTTATCAAACGTTACACCGTAACAGGGTAATCATAAAGATAGCTATCGGGCATGATAGGAAGCAAGCTTAGAGATCTTAGTGATGTAGATAGGATTTGTCCCTCCCACATAATGAGAGTAAATATCCACGGCCACTCGAGGGATGAGGCTTATTGAATGTCTGGCAAGACTCAGCTAAATCAGTATGGAGATACTGATGTTATCTGCTAGCATAAGCATATTCCCAGGATCGAGGAACTATGGATTGGATATACGAGTGTGACTATTTATGTCTCGTGTCCAATCCGGATATGGAGACAAATGGAAAGTGCAATATAAGATATTGGGCACAAGAGGTTTTTCAGGATCATGGACTATTTATATTAGTTGGGTGGCATGGATGTGTTGCTAGACATCGCTCCATGTTTGTACAAGTTACTACCAACTAAGTAGAAACCTATGGGGTCACACGTCAAATATAGTAGAGCTAGATTTGGGATTAATTAATATTGATTAATTAATAGAAGGATCATTGTGAAACACCTCGCAAACTTAGTAGGACTAATTTGCAAGGAAGAGAATAATTCTAGTTCATGTAGAATTAGGAAACACCTTTATGGAAAAAACAAGGAGTTGTTGGAGTATATAAAGGAGGCTCTAGCTTCCTTCCCACGAATTGTGAATTGTTACTAGACATAACAAAAGAGAGTGGGAGAGAGCAAAAGATAGAGCAAGACAAGACCTAGAGGCCGAACGTCCCTAGGCCCGTCCGCCCCCTTCCCGTCGGCACAAAGAGGAGGCCGAACCTCATCTTGTCCTTGTTGCTTTGATTCTTCTTCCCTCTTCCTCCGGGTTCAAGCTAGCACTTGTTTGAAGGAAGAATCTAGATCTCACCTCTAGACGTGGATCAACCGTAGAGACGAGGACATCATTCTTCGTGTGATCTCACAAATCAAAAGGTACACAGTACTATGTCTCTTATCATGTTATGATGTCTCCTCCTGACGATCCGTGGTGGGCTTTGAAGTAGGATTAATTTTTGTTATTCCGCTGCGTTAACACGTCAAAACCCAACAGTGGTATCAGAGCCACAGGTCGTAGAGAATAAAATGATTTTATGTGTTACGATGTCAGTTTATACACCGTATTATTGTTTATTACGCGAAAATTGAAAATAATTGGCATAGTAGATGCAAATTGAATTTGATTCAATATAAACAAGATCCAATTTAACATTTGATGTTAGAATTGGTGAGTTTAATCATATAAGATGTGAACAATTGGGTTCTTGAAAAATTAGGGTTCATGGGCACATGATTGAAAAGGGGTTTTCAATTATGGAAACAAAGTTATGGAATTAATTCCATAAAGCAAACAACCTTGCTTGGGCAACAAGGAAGATGGAAGGAGGCTAGGGCCGAAACCCTAGTCGTCCGCCCCCTGCTTGCGCGCCAAGCAAAGGCTGCGGGCCACAATGGGGCGGCCGGCCTTGGGCCGGGCCTAGTGGCGGGCGGCGGTCCTAGGGGTTCGGGCCCCTTGTTGGCTTGAACTCCTTGGACCGTTGTAACCCTAATTACCCAATTCAATTAAAATTGAACAAGCGCGTTAAAAATTAGTTTTAACTGTATTATGTGCTTTGCTTCATGGTGGATGGATATGGCCTAGGATTGTGGATGTTTGTTTCTTTGTGGTTTGGTTTACGGCCTGCGAGCTGATCAAATTAATGTAATAACTAATTAGGTTTTACGGCCTGCGAGTCGTCTTTTTCTCCTCGATATGTGAGGCTTTTGTTATTTATTTATTCTAGATGTTAGGCTAGAATTAGAAATATTTAGATGATAGCCAAGATCATGGAGAAGAAGACTGGAGAACCAAAGGAGCCAAAAGACAAAGATGACGTCCCCTAGGCGCGCGGCTATGGTGGAGCACATGGAGATGAGCTTGTCACTTTAGGGCAATTGGATATTGTCATTGGCTTGATAATATCATTAGTCTAGGGTCCATATCCATGCACGTTTTTTTTTTAATTTGTGGATGTTTATTATTCATGTCTTGTTATTTAATTTTTGTGTGTATGGCGATACTAGCGAAAACGATAACAAGATAATAATAAACCAGGTTGGCCTTTTATTGTGGATTGCCCAATCCAAATAAGTAGACCATGTTGATTAGATCAACCAAACAAATTAAGAAAGAAAAATCCTTCAATTAAATATTGCGTTTTGCCTTCTCGTGCAAAAACACCCTTCATGATCAGGGTTCATTAAAATTCGGGCTTGCCAAAGCAAGGCGAATTTACTTTACCATGGTGTGTTGCAGAAGACACAAGCTAGTAATGTGTGTATGTTGAAGCAAGAGGTTGGACGCAACTAGGCAAAAATCAATTGCATTGATGAGCCTAGAGGCGTTATTCACCTAATTGGACCAAGAGTTGCATGGGATGCAATTGGAATGGTTCCTACCTAAATTGTCTATTCTTGGGTGAATTTCCAAAGCAAGCTCAAGAAGAAGTGAAAAAGGGATCTTGGACCTACTAGAAAATATATTTTCCGCATTAATGGTGAGGGCTGTTAATCCGAGAAAAATAGTGGGAGCTATATTTGATGATCTAGTCATTTTTTAATATAGTTAAATTGTTAAAAATACTAAAATTGCACATTTCTCATTTTGTAGAATTCCAAATGGCAAACAAAAACGCATCGAATTCATCCCTACGATCTGTCTTTGAGAAGGATAAACTGTCTGGAACGAATTTACTTGACTGGTACAGAAACTTAAGGATTGTCCTTAAGCAAGAAAAGAAGCTGTACGTCGTGGACACTCCAATTCCGGAACCACCACAAGATGAGTCTCTTCTAGCGGAAGTGAGGGCACGTCAGAAACATATTGATGATTCTAATGATGTGACTTGCCTCCTGCTTTGTACCATGACTCCTGAGCTTCAGAAGCAGCATGAGAATATGGAAGCCTATGATATGATCATACATTTGAAACAATTGTTTCACGAACAGGCTAGGCATGAGCGCTATGAGGTGTCTAAAGCATTATTCAAGAGTAGTCTTGCAGAGGGGAATCCAGTAGGGCCTCATGTGCTCCGAATGATCGGGTACATTGAGAACCTTGAGAGACTGGGATTCCCACTTGGCCAAGATTTGGCTACTGATCTTGTCTTGCAATCGTTGCCTGACAGTTATAATCAGTTCATCATGAACTATAATATGAACGAGATCAGTAAGACCCTGCCTGACTTATTGAACATGCTAAATACAGCGGAACAGAGCATCAACAAAGGCAAGGCCATAATGATGCTGCATAAGAAGATGGATAATCAGTTGCTTCTACTTCCAAAGGAAAGCGCAAGAAAGTTGCGAAATCCAAAGAAGCCCTAAAGCCTAGTAGAGGCATGGCTAAGGGTGAGTGTCACTACTGCAGCCAGTCGGGTCACTGGAGGAGGAATCACCCTAAATATCTGGAGGACAAGAAGCTTGGAATAGTGATTCCACCACCACCAGGTATTTATGTTATAGACGTCAATCTTTCTATTTCTTCATCTTGGGTATTGGATACCAGATGTGGTTCTAACATTTGTCGTAATGTGCAGGATTTGAAAAGAAGTAGAAGATTGAGTAAAGGGGAGATAGATCTGCGCCTCGGGAATGGAGCAAGAGTTGCTGCATTAGCTGTAGGCGTTTATGAGCTATCTTTTCCTTCTGGACTCATTTAAGAATTAGACAATTGCTTTTATGTGCCTGCTATGAGAAGAAACATTATTTCCATTTCTTGTTTGGACGAGAAGGGTTTTTCTATTTCAATAAAGGACAAGTGTTGCTCCATTTATTTTGATAGTATGCACTATTGTAGTGCGTATTTGTCTAATGGATTGTATATCCTTGATCTAAATAGTCCAATCTATAACATAAATACTAAAGGGATTAAAACTAATGATTTAAATCCTACATATCTATGGCATTGTCGTTTAGGCCATATAAATGAGAAACGCATATCTAGACTCCATAAGGATGGACTTCTAGACTCATTTGCTTTAGAATCATATGAGACATGTGAATCTTGTTTATTGGACTTATTGAAGTCCCCTTTCAATAAGAAAGGTGAAAGGACTAGTGAGTTATTGGAACTCATACATACCGATGTATGTGGACCATTCCCCACGCCTGCCAAAGGTGGTTATACCTACTTCATCACATTTACTGATGATTTGAGTAGATATGGATTTGTATACCTTATGAAGGCCAAATCCGAATCATTTGAATTGTTCAAAGAATTCAAGAATGAATTAGAGAAGAAACTTGGTAAAAGTATTAAGGCTCTACGATCGGATCGTGGAGGAGAGTACTTAAGCCAAGAGTTTGATGAATATCTTAGAGAGTGTGGGATAGTTTCCCATCTCACTCCACCCGAAACGCCACAATGGAATGGCGTGTCCGAGAGGAGGAATCACACTCTATTAGATATGGTGCGATCTATGATGTCTCAAACAAGTCATCCGATATCCTTTTGGGGACATGCTGTAATGACAGCAGCTTTTACCATTAACCGCGTTCCATCCAAATCATTCATGAAGACACCATATGAGATATGGACTGGGAAGCGTCCCATTGTGTCGTTTATGAGGATTTGGGGCTGCGATGTCTATGTAAAACGTTTACAAACAGACAAGCTCGGGCCCAAAGCAGATAAGTGTAAATTTGTGGGATATCCTAAGGAAACTAAAGGATATTATTTCTACAATCCCACCGAGAACAAAGTGTTTGTTGCTCGGACCTGCGTGTTTCTAGAAAGAGAGTTTGTCACTAAAGAATCAAGTGGGAGGGCTGTAGAACTTGAAGAGATTCAAGAACCACAAATCACTGAACCGATGATGGAACAGAACAGGAACCACAAACTGTTGTGGAAGAACCTGTTCAGGTAACACAGGAACTCCGTAGGTCAGGTAGAGTGCGTCATGAGCCAGAGAGGTATGGACTTCTCGTGACTGAACCCGATGACGTACCAATCATGGATGATGAGCCTGCAAACTATGGGGAAGCCATGAAAGACCCAGATTCTAAGAAGTGGCTAGAAGCTATGAGATCCAAAATGGATTCCATGGACACCAACAAAGTATGGACTTTGGTGGATCCACCCGAAGGGGCTCGGCCCATAGGGTGCAAGTGGGTCTTCAAGAAGAAGACCGACATGGATGGCAATGTAGTTGCCTATAAGGAACGATTGGTAGCCAAAGGATGTAGACAGATTCATGGTATTGACTATGATGAGACCTTTTCACCAGTCGCCATGACTAAATCCATTCGAATCCTACTTGCTATTGCAGCGTACTATGACTATGAGATCTGGCAAATGGATGTCAAAACAACGTTCCTTTATGGGAACCTCTTCGAGGATGTGTACATGACAAAACCGGAGGGTTTTGAGGATCCAGAGAACGCCAACAAAGTATGTAAGCTGCAAAGATCCATTTATGGATTGAAGCAAGCTTCTAGGAGCTGGAATCGACGTTTTGATGATGCGGTCAAAGAGTTTGGCTTCATCAAAAACGAAGATGACCCTTGTGTTTACAAGAAGGTTAGTGGGAGCTCTGTAGTATTTCTGGTCTTGTATGTAAATGACATACTAATCATTGGCAACGGCATTCCTAATTTGCAATCTGTTAAAGATTGGCTAGGAAATTGCTTTGCAATGAAGGACTTAGGAGACGCAGCCTATATACTTGGTATAAAGATCTATAGGGATAGATGTAGAAGGTTGAAGAGGTTCAACATGCAAGATTCCAAGAATGGATTCTTGCCCATGTCGCATGGAGTCACTCTTTCTAAGAATGATTGTCCCTCCAATGAGATTGAGAAGGACTGCATGAGTAGGATACCCTATGCTTCAGCCATAGGATCCATCATGTACGCCATGTTATGTACTAGACCAGAAGTATCATACGCATTGAGTATGGTGAGCAGATACCAGTCCAATCCGGGTGAGAGTCACTGGATTGTTGTCAAGAACATCCTAAAGTACTTGAGAAGAACTGAGGATGTGTTCTTGATATTTGGAGGTGAGGAAGAGCTACGTGTAAAGGGTTACACTGATTCAAGCTTCCGAACCGACAAAGATGACTACAGATCGCAGTCTGGATACGTTTTTTGCCTAAATGGAGGAGCTGTGAGCTGGAAGAGTTCCAAGCAAGGGACAGTTGCTGATTCTATAATAGAAGCTGAGTACATTGCTGCTGCGGAAGCAGCAAAAGAGGCAGTTTGGATAAAGAAGTTTATCACTGAGCTCGGTGTGGTCCCTAGCAACATGGATCTCATAGAGTTGTACTGTGATAACTCTGGGGCAACCGCACAAGCAAAGGAACCAAGATCACACCATAAATCAAAGCATGTACTTAGGATATTCCATCTTATTCGTGATATGATCGATCGAGGAGATGTGAAGATGTGCAAGATTCCAACGGATGACAATGTTTCAGATCCGCTCACAAAACCTCTTGCGCAGCGAAAGCATGAAGGGCACGCCAGATCTATAGGCATAGGAGATGCGCCAGATTGGCTCTAGCGCAAGTGGGAGACTGTTGGAATAGGTTCCCTAGAGGCAATCCTATATTTAGTATGAGCATTGTTTTGGCTAGAATATTCATTTATTGTATATTGTGATATTAAATAGAATGAAGTTATTAGATACAATGTGTTGTTTATCTTAAATATCCCTAGTCCACTATATTGATTAATGGGAAGATCAAATATAGACTAGTATGTGGGTAGATTGATATGGAGATATCAAGTCTAACACATGGGTATGCATTAGGAGTAATGGCATACTTGATTGACCCACAACGAGAAGGATACATTAGTTTAAGTCAAGTCCCAATCGCTTATCGTAGTGCTAATATAATTGCAATCCTTAGACTTGAAGTCACTAGATACTCTAGTTGTGGAATTTTGTGCTTTTATGTTATCAAACGTTACACCGTAACTGGGTAATCATAAAGATAGCTATCGGGCATGATAGGAAGCAAGCTTAGAGATCGTAGTGATGTAGATATAATTTTTCCCTCCCACATAATGGGGGTAAATATCCACAGCCACTCGAGGGATGAGGCTTATTGAATGTCTGACCAGACTCAGATAAATCAATATGGAGATATTGATGTTATCTACTAGCATAAGCATATTCCCAGGATCGGGGAACTATGGATTGGATATACGAGTGTGACTATTTATGTCTCATGTCCAATCCGGATATGGAGACAAATGGAAAGTGCAATATAAGATATTGGGCACAAGAGGTAGGTCGGGATCACTGACTATTTCTATTAGTTGGGTGGCATGGATGTGTTGCTAGACACCGCTCCATGTTTGTAAAAGTTACTACCAACTAAGTAGAAACCTATGGGGTCACACGTCACATAGATTAGAGCTAGATTTGGGATTAATTAATATTGATTAATCAATAGAAGGATCATTGTGAAACACCTTGAAAACTTAGTAGGACTAATTTTCAAGTAAGGGAATAATTCTAGTTCATGTAGTATTAGGAAACACCTTTATGGAAACAATAAGGAGTTGTTATAAAGGAGGCTCTAGGTTCCTTCCCACGAATTGTGAATTGTTACTGGACATAACAAAAGAGAGTGGGAGAGAGCAAAAGAGAGAGGAACAAAAGACCTAGAAGCCGAACGCCCCTAGGCCCGTCCGCCCCCTTCCCGTCGGCACAAAGAGGAGGCCGAACCTCCTATTGTCCTTGTTGCTTTGATTCTTCTTCCCTCTTCCTCCGGTTTCAAGCTAGCACTTGTTTGAAGGAAGAATCTAGATCTCACCTCTAGACGTGGATCAACAGTAGAGACGAGGACATCATTCTTCGTGTGATCTCACAAATAAAAAGGTACACAATACTATGTCTCTGATCATGTTATGATGTCTCCTCGTGACGATCTGTGGTGGGCTTTGAAGTAGGATTAATTTTTGTTATTCCGCTGCGTTACCTACGTCAAAACCCAACAGGATGAAGTTCCACCTTATAGTTCAAGTTGACAAGGACTCCTATTTTCATCGGGAAATAATCGAAGTTCGACCTTGTACTTTGAATTTGTTTGTTTTTTTTAAATTGATACTCCGATTTGATCCAGTAGTAGTTCGATTGAGTTCCTTAGTGAAGATTGATTGTCCAATTGTGTGGTGAGTCACAGTTGATAGTCCGATATGATGAAGTATTAGTTCGAATGAGTTCATTACTGAAGCTTCATATTCCGATTGAGTCATTATCAGTTTTGATCAATTAGTAATTTAATTGAGTTCATTAATCGAGATCGATTGTCCAATTGAGAGGTGAATAACAGTTGATAGTCCAATTTGATCAGTTTGTAGTTCGATTGAGTTCAGTAGTGAAACTCGACCGTTTAACATAGAATATGATTTAGGGTTGAGAATATAGGGTTTTAGGGGTTTTATCAGTAAAACTCGACCTTTTTTTTGGGGAAAAGAAATCTATAACTGGGTAGTCAAACCCAAAGAATCAAAGTTCATTACATCAATAGCCCAAGACGGCGTTTGTGCATAATAACTAATGTCGTCCTCTTCCATTGCTTTTGAAGCTGCCAAATGGGCAAAGGTGTTACCTTCTCTGCGAACATGAGAGCAAATCACCTCCTGGAACTTCGCAGAAAAAACCATGTACTCAACCAAAACATCGCGAAGGTCTGAAATTGCATTTACCTTTCTTGTGTTGCCTACCAGAAAGCTGCGGAGAAGAGATACAGCAACATTGCTGTCACTAACGAGTATGATATGAGTGCAACCAAGTTCCGACGCCAACCGGAGGCCTTCCCAAGCTGCATAATCCTCTTCCATCAACGAAGAGCGCAGTCGAGGCAGCCTGCACTGTCTTGTCGCCAGAAAGCCAACAGCTTGGTCCCGAATGACAACTCCCTGCCCCGTTGCCACGTTGAACTCCGTCCAGGAGACATCAATATTTATCTTCACAAATCCTGAAGGTGGAGCAGCCCATACTTCTATTTCCAGGTCTTCGGGGTAGATAACTCTTCATGTGTGACTTCAACAAAGTATGTCTCTTCTTTTTTTTAAAAATTAGCTTGTCATGAAACAACCAATAACTCTTGGGGGTCATGGAATTAGTCCAAATGCGGGCAAGTTGTCTAGGACACCACGGTAATATGAAAAAAAAAATATTATTTCATGTGTGACTTCAACAAACTATGTCTTTTCTTTATCTAAAAATAAGCTTGTCTTTATTAAAGTATTAATTGAGCTTTATCAGTACCGTTTTGTACATACGGGCTTTGTAGGCTTACAACAACCCAAATCATAAGTATACAAAGCCCAACCCAACTAAATCGTGTGAAAGGTTATCTTCGCCCTGTACTGTGTACACAAACCTAACCCTACTTGACGATATAACCGAGGCTAAGTGAGAGACTAATCTCATCATTCGTTCCAATTCAGAGTGAAATAAGATTTTGCGAAAGAAATTAGCTTTCAAAACTTGATAGTCAATTTCCAAGAGTAGATTCAAGAACACGAATTGCCCCGCGATTCTGATACCAAATCAAAGTGCCATAACTTCCTCCATCACCGACTTTGACTACAACGACAAGGAAAGGTAATTGATATGATGAAATCTCCGTTTGAGTTTCTTATCATGATCCTACGTCTAACTAATGATTTATTATTATCGACACGTCGAGAATCAATTTTTAGAGACCCATCGGCGGGGCCCTTCAACTCCGGTGAGTACCCGAGCTTCCGATAGTCGCTGCATCCTTGGATTTGTTTTCCGATCTATTGATTTCTACCATCAAACCTCAGTAAATTTTGCACATGCAGATATACTTGAAAATTTTAGATCCATGTAATTATTTATTTCTGATTCAAATAATTTTTTGTTTCTGGATTTCCAGATCTCCCAAACGAGATGGGAAAAAATTGGGCGTTGGCGATCATAATATTGAAGAATTATTTCTTTATTATTTAATGGAATGGGGAGTTTTACTTCTTAATAAGAAGGTCCAATGTTGGAGTGACCAGATTTGGTGAACCCAAGATTGGTCAAGAAGTAAGCAAGCACCAAATTCAATAACGGAATTACAATGAACACGGTCAGTGTGAATCCCAATCCCTACTATGTTCAAATAGAAAGGTTATTTCTTTCAGGAAGGCACAAAATTCATTTAATTTTCTAGAAAAAAAAATCTCTTTGGTGCTACCACCAATTTCTCAAGAATTTTGTTGGTTTAGAATGAAAAAAGTCACAAGATAACAGTTTTAAACATTATAGGCTCCATTTTTGTTTGAGACCAAACTACATTTTCACTGTAAAATAGAGAAATTAATGAAGTTTGGATAATAATATCAACTTCATCTTTCAATTAGTACACAAAGATTTGTTATTTTGTATATTCAGTAACCCTAGAAAATAACTATGATGCACTAATATATTTTCGTTGAATGCTAAGTTATTATAATCACAACAAATTTACTTAATTGAATTCATATGCTCATACATAATAGTGTCTTGTTAATAATAGTGCTAAAAATAAATGTCAAAGAAAGTTTCTTGCAATGTTTAAATGGTATATTTATGCACAACTTAAATCTTGGGTAGATATTAAATAATTTAAAGGTTATATTTATGTGTATGATATCTTGAACTAATATTAAACAATTTTTTCTTTCATTGAAAAACATAACTCTTTTTTTGGCTTATTTGAAAGTACTTTACAATTCATGTTTGTTTGTTGAGTGCTATGGGTGTAATTAATCAAGATGAGAGATTCTTCAAACTTTTACTATGTTACGAACTGTAGAAAAAAGATATAGAGATGAATCAAGGAGAAATATGTAGTGTGTATTATTCTCCACCATTTATATAGAGTGGGGGCAGTGGCGGATGAAAGGGGTGGGGGGGGGGAGGGGAGGGGCCATGGCCCCCACAAGTAATCCACATTTAGTCTTTATATATTCTAAAATTATAATTTATTTGGAGTTTATCAAGAGTTGGCCTCCGCACCCGTAGCCTAGTGGGTAGTGAAGTATGGTTCGTGTTGTGATTGAATGAATGTAGGAAGGTAGTTATCTTTTAAATTTTTTAAACTAGTACTTATCTTTATTTTCTTTTTTGACACTGGTACTTATATTTATTTATTATTTTGATTATCTAAGAATTTGAAACTAGTAGTTATCGTTAATAATCTTCTACACTCCTTCTCCACCATTCAAGTTATGGTGAATAATTATTCATTCAGCCACCACCATCTTTGTTGCCTGGTAAGTATTGTAAATCGTTTATCCCTCCTACTTTTTCTCCTACTCAGTTTATGAAAACATTACGTGACTAATTTCCCGTCGTATTCTTATACTATTTTAGAGTAGCCGGTAATTTATTGAATTATTTCCTCTAAAAGATTATTGAATTACAGTTTGATAAATGAATGATTTTTTTTTTGTCAAACGAAAAACGAATGCTAACATAATAAATTTTCACACTAACGGATTAGTTAAATTCAATGTGAAATTGTAAATTTTAATTATATTGGTATCTTAAGATTTGTTCACTTTTTTCAAATAAATTATTTCCCTTTACATGACAATGGAAGACACTGGGTTACATGCCCCCCCCCCCCTTTGCAAGAATACTGCGTCCGCCACTGAGTGGGGGTCAATTAGTATCATGTACATATGACAGTACAATACACTGTTAATACTCACCAGTGTCAATCACATATGTCCTAACACTCTCCTTTGAATATTAACGAAATTGATGCCTCACTGAAACATTGTGAAGCAAAAATGTTGGATAAAAAATTGAAGAAGAGAAAATTTTCATCCTATCAGCAGGTATATGGTGTAGTCTTGACCTCGTCCATGGTTGCATGCTTCACTGAAACTTTGCTATAAAATAGGTCGGATAAAAACATCGTCTAAGGAAAATTAGTACAACGCCTTGTAAATATTTAGTCTTCCCCTGTTTGTAACATTTTAATGTCAAAAATTTCGTAGCGGAGAGGTACACCAATGAAAAGTGCACTACGTTTAACACATATATTATCAACAATTCAAGATCAACTTATCAAATATGATACTACATGATCATGTTAGACAGTAAAAAAAACTATTAGCTAATAAGTATGACATGTTATTACATATATTCATCCGAGTTTTTTCATACTAAAAAATATGCACATGCACTTGAACTACTTGCAAGTGTATGCGTTTAATTTCCTTCAAGAAAATAAATTTAGTGCATATGTATCAACCTTATAGATTTCACATATAGTATTCATACAAACGTAGTGAGTAAGTAAATACTTTTTAAACATATTTCTAATATCTCTAGTCTTCTAGACTAAACAAAATATCATAATCACTCTTATAAATGATATGATTTTAGGTTATAACTATAATGTAATCATGAGAAATATCGTGCTATCATTTAAGTATAACTTGTAATATAACGTATTTTGTCTTTTATTAGTCTCGAGCATTCAACCATATAGAGAAGTGCAAACGCAAACACTTTTTGTTACTTCTACCATGTGACTGAACTCATCTGTTGTGTTGAGACTACTTCACATGGTGTATGGGTAAAATTTTCATTTTGACTTAGAATATTTCATTTTATTTTGAGCCCATTCAGAATATGTTATGTTAATTCATTTGCTTGTTCGGCTAACATAGTGGGATTCGTATGAAGTATATCAACACTGGGACTTAATCATAATGAACATGTTGTGATTAGTGGTCAATGAGCACATTTGCACTAAATTGATGGTTACTATCCTTGACAAATGCAAGCCACCATGGGTAATCATAAGCATTTGACAAATATATTATTTGCAAATCAGAGTTTAATTAGTTTAATTGTAAGATATTGGTTCATATAATTAAACCCCTAAAGTGAAAGTTGCTTCCTTATAATTTATTTTATTGTGGTTTGTTTATCAGCAGGAAGATTCATATTTTATCTTGTTTTTCTTTTTTAAGTGTGCGCATTTAGCCTTTTTTAAGGTAAGTCTATTGGGATCTTTATTGATGGGCCATTGGGCATACTAAGTCGTCATGTACTTCAGTGGTAGCCCCTCGGGCTCTTTTGTGGCATACACCAAGTCTATTCGATAATAACACATGCATAGAAAACAATGAGTACACTGATTTGTGCGCCTTGAGTAATGGCACACTACAGTGTTCCGATGCGATGTAGCCACTCCACACAGATCTCGATGCCTCTTTCGCTTTCTGAGAGGTCATTACCCCTTGGATCGCTCTCTCTTCTACGATTCTTTTTCTCTGTAGAGTGATATTGTCACTTTCAAACAACACCTTATGGAGATTCATCCCCTGGGCTAGATGTATCCCTTCCTTCATGGTTGTGGCCTCTACTTCTTTTGGCGTTGTTCCGAAGGGGATCTCTACGCTTTTACCAGTGATGAAGACTCCTCCGTCATTCCGGACGACTACCCCACTAGCGGTTTCCCCCTTTGGTTTCCCCACACCGCATCCACGTTTATCTTAACCAAGTTTGGAGGGGGCATTGACCAAGTGTAGTTCGCCGAAGCGCTGTTGTAAGTCAGGTAAACAAGATATGTCCCCCTAGTTGTCGATCTATACTCAGATAAGATTGTCCTTCCTTATTTGATAATTCTTATAGTGAATTTTTTTAGTTCTCAAACACGACATTTTTTTTCTCTAAATTAGTCCATGGAGAGAACAAACATCTTGTCTTTTATTTCGTGGTGCAGTTCTGAATATTCTTGGAAGAAAAGTGCTAAAATCTTCGCATATGTGTTTCAGGTGGTCCAAACATGTATGACGGACCCTGATCTATTTGGAGATAGGTGCCAACATGAAATTGTGGCCTTCTTGTTTTTTCTTGGTACCAATTCAATGCTAAACAAGTCCGAACCAATTGAGTTATGTTTCTACTTCTCAGCCAAAAATTAGGAAGGCGGTGTTCGTGCACGTCCTTCTTTTTCTAGAGGTTTCCCTTGACTGGTAAGCATTTATCGACTCCCCTCCATATAATAAAGAGCAATCATATTTTTGGTTCCAATGGGTTAACCAACATGATTTGGTGGTACTGTACTTGACTGTCCATGTTTGATGTTCTTTCTGCATTTCTTCTATTCGTTCAATCAGTGGATATTCTCCCTTTTATTTTTCGTCTGCGGTAAAGGGCACATTTTGTTTGAGAAGCAATATTTGATTTGATCTAGTATAAATATTGTGCGTATTCATTAAATGATAGTGATTTCTAAGGATAGTAATGTGTAGTGCTACATGTAAGACACTACTTCTCCTAGGAGGACATTTCACGTGATTCATGTAATTGTTTTCATTTTAAAGTTTGATTCTGGGTTTAGATCTTATCATAAAGAGATGTATGGATCAAGTGGAAGAATATAAGTTTTCCACATATTTAGTGTGATCCGTGCAACGTTTCATAAAATAATATAATAATTATCACAAATTACAATTGCCATATAAATTTTAGTCGATGTTTTGGTTGAATACGTAGCTTTTTTTAACCCCTACTCTGAGACTAAAATAAAAACCTGCACCATCTATGTGAAATTGCGGTGAGGGTGGAAGAATCCAAAACTCTAAAACACAGCAAGATACACAAAGCATACATTGTTAGATGTGTGCGGAATACATACCCTGTTAGAATAATTCCTTTACAGGATGCACATTTCTTTTGGATGAGTTCCATGTCACTCTTAATGGAGGTGGTGTTCCTAGTGTTGGTATCCAGAGTCATACCTAGGTAGGTTCCTAAATAGGGGGTATATGCAATGCCTTTTTGGAATGTAAAATGGAATTTGTCATGATCTGTACAGTTAGGGTTGAAAGTGTAATGAGATTTATTTAAGTTAATGTGTTGCCATGTTTGAGTACAGTAATCAGAACGGATGGAATGATGGATTGTTCAAGTATCGTCCTGAAGTTTAAGAAAGATTATGCTATCATCTATAAATTGCAAGTCAGTCATGGGCTTGAAATGTGATTTTGGGTAGATTCCTCTCAAATCACGAATACGCTTACAAAAGGGTTTGGGATAAAACCTCCGCACACATGATGAAGAGGTAGGGTGACAGGGGGTCCCCATGCCTCAAAAGTTATGGGGTTTGAAAGGTTTTGTGTACGAGCCATTTATTGAAACTAAATAGGTTACGGTGGGGCCGGGACACATTCCATGATAAGATTAATAAACTTATTGGGGAAAATGGTATTGATTAATAAGTTCTTCCAGAAATTCCCGCCTTGGAGTTTCGAAGGATATAGAAATGTCAAATTTGATTGCTATGAACGCTATGAACTTATGTTGTTGACTATGGGTTTGCTTGCTTACAAAGTGGGTGACATCATGAGCTAAGAGAATATTGTGTTGGATTACTCTTCTTGTGAAAAATCCATTCTGATTCTGAGATATTAAGCTAGGCGGGATATGTATAAGCCTATTTTCAAGTACTTTGGAGATGATCCTATAAGTTACGTTAGAAAAGCTTATTGTCCTGTAATCATTTACAGAATCATGATTGTCTTTTTTGGTATAAGAACTGTAAAGGTTCTACTTGTTTCCCTAAGAAGGTGACGTGAGTTAAGAAAGGATGAGACTGTTGTTATTATTTTGTTACAAATGTTTGGCCAAATTTTTTGAAAGAAGATATGTTGCATGCCATCTGATCCTGGAGCTTTAAGAGGGTCCATTCCCATAATTGATTCACTAATTTTTTATGTTGTAAAAGGGTTTTCTAATTGGCGTTGTTTAGAGGTTGGGACGGTGCTACTAATATTAGATAGAAGAGAGAATACAATGTCATGAGGTTCATTAAACAGCTGAAGTTAGTGTTTAGTAGGGGTGAGGGGTCACATAACCTATCAAAATGTTTCGAGGAAAGCATTCATAATTTCTTCATCATAGTGAATTTGTTGATTCATGGTAGGGTGAGTGACCAATTATGATCCTCAATCCTCCTTATCTTATAGTGAGTAGATAAGAATTAAGCATTTTTGTCCCCCTCACTCAGCCAAGAGAATTTTACCTTTTATGACTAGAGAGGTTGGTGATTCTATGTTCAGGTTACCCTTGTGATGTTGCCAACACTTTAATGACTTATTTGTATTATAGATAAGTTTCAAAACTTGAAATGGGGGAGATCCTACCAGTTGGAGATTAAAAATGCATCGGATTAATTCGTAAGATTTATCAACACTTAACAACGAAGCCTCAGACCTCAATGGTCTAAGGAAGTTATGGGGGGATGGGAGGGTTTCCAGGTAAATGGGATAGTGATCTAAGATAGTCATTCCTAGAGGGTGATCCTAGCATGGTAAAGCATGTTTATCCAAAGTGATTTGCAGAAGTCTCTATCCACTCTTTCTCAGCTTGGGGAAGAGGTATGTCTATTGTTCGTGCAAGTAAACCAAGGACCAACAATCCTAATTTCCATTATGCCCATGAATTTAGGTAGCTTTTTAGATTTTGACTACCTGGAAAGTGAGAGGGTGAAGATCCTAGTTTGTCTTCTGCAGATATGACTTGATTGAAATCTCCCATGATTAGAGTGTGGTGATTTAGAGGGATTAAGTTATGAATACCTTCTCAAACCTTATTTCTTTCTTTCAATTGAGAGTGTCCATAGAGGAGCCATAGGAACCAATTATCGTGGAGTGCATTAGAATTTTCAGAGAAGATATAATTCTTACTTTGGAGATGATGGATAGTGTGATATCTGATCCTCAACCCAGCCAAATTCCAACTGAGCTACCCAAGAATCCACTCCATCACTATTATTAAAACCTAATTTTCTATGTTTGTGGGAAGTTGAAGCAACTGAAGTTCTGGTTTCTGAATGGAAATCCACGGAAGGGATTTTTTTATCTGGTCATCGTATAACCCTCATGAACTGTATCGACTTGACCGATTCCTGTACAGTTCCAGGCGAGGAGTCTCATGGTGGGGTGGATGGTTGTTCAAGGCCAACCATTCAGAAGTCTGTTAAGGTAGCACAATAGGTAGGAGAGTTTAGTCTGCGCTTTTTAGCACCATGTAAACTAAAGAGGAAAGATTTTTAAGAGAGGCTGGAGGGGGGTTAACTTTCGTATTTTTATTTGACTGATTAAATTGAGCATTAACTTAATGATTATGAATTCAATTTCTTGAGAGTGAACATGGATGGGGTTTAGGATCATGAAATAAGTAATAAAAAATCAAGATTTCAGATCTTACCCATGTGTTCGAAGGTACTATCTGCTTGGATGGTATCCTCATCTCTGAACCTCTTCTTGATTGGGAGATACGAACTTCCAGTGCTTTCATACTACTGCAACGCAACTCTGTCTTCAAGGGTGTGATGTGCCAATTTTGATTCCTCCCCTTCGAAACCATATTTAATCCATGTCCTTTTCTGGTTTCTACTTGAAGTCCAAAGTCTTCATCATTAGATATCTCAATTTAAGTACTAGTCATTGATCTATGCCATTCTTCCTTAAAGTCTCTCACACTAGATGTTAAAACTATAGATGTTGACGGGTAAACCATACATCTACTGTTTCATGTTGTAGGGTTATATATGTAACTTCTTTCTTGGCCGACAAATTAAATACTGTGGTCTTTAATTTGAATGCCACCGTAGGTAAAAAAATCATGATAAACTTTAATTTGAATGCAACAATTACTGTACCAAGTTTTCCGCAAGTTGTTGTTGTCCTGTGGATGCTTGGTGAAACGCTCTATACAGTTCTAGACTTCCAGGACCCCAAAGAAATCCAGGGAGTGTGTTTGTTTGGTTACTTCCCGAATTTGGGTTATTTGATGATGGCATGCTTTTCCTAACCAACAATGAAGAACATTATCAATTTATATTCTGCACAGTGCAAATAAAAGCATAACTTTCTTGACCGGTAAAAGAATTGAAAGAAAGATAACAAATATTTGAACAAAAATGCCCAATTCCTACTTTAACCAGTCAAATCAAAGGAGCTGGAGTTTAGTAAGTTAAGAAAGTTATGCTTTTATTTGCACTGTGCGGAATATAAATTGATAATGTTCTTCATTGTTGGTTAGGAAAAAATGTCATCATCAAATAACCCAAATTCGGGAACTAACCAGACAAACACATTCGACGGACTTCTTTGCGGTCCAGAATGTCCATAACTGTATGAAGCATTTCACCAAGCATCCGCAGAACAACAACTTGCGGAAAAGCTGGTACACTAGTTGTTGCATTCAAATTAAAGTTTACCATGATTCATTTTACCTACGGTGGCATTCAAATTAAAGACTACAATATTTACTTTGTCGGCCAAGAAAGAAGTTACATATATAACCCTACAACATGAAACATTAGATGTACCTAAGAGGAGTGGTTTACCCATCAACATCTATAATTTTAACATCTAGTGTGAGAGACTTTAAGGATGAATGGAATAGCTAGATAAGTGAATTTAGTACTTAATTGAGATATTTAATGATGAAGACGACTTTGGACTTCAAGTAGAAACCTAAAAAGGACTTGGATAAAAATTGGCTTTCAAAGGGGAGGAAACAAAATTGGCACATCACGCCCAGGAAGAAAAAGTATTGTTGCAGTCGTATCTCCCAATCAAGAAGAGGTTCAGAGAGGAGGATACATTTAAGCAGACAATACCTTCGAACACAGGGGTAAGATTCAAAAATTTGAATTTTCATTACTTATTTCATGTCCTAAACCACCTCCATGTCAACTCTCAAGAAATTGCATTCCTACTCATTATGTTAATTCTCAATTTAATCAATTAAATAAAATAAGACGAAAATTAAACCCCCTCCAACCTCTCTGAGAAATCTTGCCTCTTTAGTTTACATGGTACTAAAAAGCGCAGACTAAACTCTAGTACCTACTCTACTGCCTTAACAGGCTTCTGAATGGTTGGTCTTGAACAACCATCCACTTCATCATGATCTCCACCTGGACTTGTAGAGGAATTCGTCAAGCCTCTACAGCTCATGAGGGTTATAGGATGACCAAATCAAAAATCCCTTCATTGTTTTTGGTTTCGGAAACCTACTTCAGTTGCTTCAACTTACCACAAACTTAGAATTCTTTTTAATAATAATGTTGGAGAAGATTCTTCTGGTAGCTCATGTGGACTCTGGCTGGGTTGGGGATCAGATATCACACTATCCTTCATCTCCATAAGTACAAATTTTATCTTCTCTAAATTTCTTATGCGCTCGACAATAATTACCTCCTAGGGCTTGATAACTCCCAAAATGAGCTATTGTTAGAGCTTAAACGAGATAAAATTGCCTAAAATTCCATGAGTTTGAGCCCACTTTAGCCTGAAAACCCATGGTGATGTAGATTGTACACATTTGAGCTATTATTTGGATTTCGAGTGACTTTGCACTGTTTCCATGTATATTTGAACATGATGATCGCGGGTTCTTCTTGTTCTTATATGCGGGAATAGGCCCGGGAGATCTTTGGGAAGCAAAGGAATCACTCGGGGAAAGATCTGACAAAGTGAGGCATGGAAAAGTTAATGGGCGTTCAAATGCATGCCTGACTGCGTCCAAATTGCGTCAAGGAGCATTGGAAAGACTGGAGGAAAGATGACTACGTTCAAAAGACTGTAGTTTTGTGTTCAAACATAGTCAGAAAAGTAAAAGGCTCGAAGGAACTGCACTGTCTACGTTCAAACGCAGATCTGACTACGTTAGAGTGGAAGGAAACGAAGGAATCGCAGTGACTGTTCAAACGCAGGGCTGGCTGGGTTCAAGCACAACCAGAGAAGATAACTGGAGAAAATGGCTAAGTCTTAAATAGCATGTGTTAAAACGCAAGGCAAGTTACGTTCACATGCAGTCATAGTAGAAATGATGGAAATTTGGCTAAGTACGGGGATCAGTGCTTGCTGACTGCTTTCAAATGTGGGGCCCCTTCGTTCAAACGCAGTCCGAGGGGATTTTTAAGGCAACAAAAACGCATTGAAAATTCACTAATTACAAGCAGACAACAAGAATACCTAGGTATTTATAAAGACTTTTCGGAACGTCCAAAAAAAGAGATTCCACACTGTTGGAGGCGGCTTTGGAGCTTTGACACATCATCAGAACTATCGTTTGATTTTTCTTCTTGGTCGTTTCGTTTAGTTTATGAAAAAACTATATAATTATTTTGTCGTACTTTAGCAGCTCATACCTTTACCTAGGTTCTTCGGTAAAATCTAGGGTTTCTAACTGATTTTTCTGGATTGTTGCTATTCCTGCAAGAGAGACCATATTAGATCATGAAGAGAATACAATATTTATTCTTGTATCACGATGAATCGAGAGGCGAAGTGTGTTAGGAATAGACTGAACGTATAGATTGACAGATACACGAATTGAGATAGACTTAGAAGATATCTAAGGACCTTATCAGCCTTAGAACGAATCTGTAGATCTTTGTGGACCCAGATGATCCAAAAATCTGCAGAGTCGGGAAAATAGTGTATGACTGAGAGGAGATTAAACTAACAGATTGTGTGGCATGAGTAGCAAAGAAACTATGTGTTTTCATACGTTTTCCAGATACCCTAAGGAACCTTAGGAGATCCTGAGACGGCCTATCCTTTCCAAAATATTCTTAAACCCTAAAAACAATTTCCCAAAAACTTTGCCAAAAAAGATTTATTTTCAGCAATAGTTAAGTAAATCATCCAAATTACTCCTCCTATTTAACTTTTTGAATAAATTTTCTCATCAATCGATAGCTCCAAGCTGTCCTCGTGGGAACAATAACTCTCATCAATACCACCAGTTTCACAGACATTCACAGTTCATGCCCTAGGTATTCGCCTAGGGCCCCTAAAACTGATTTGGTAGTTGTCAAAATGGGCCGAGGTGATAAAGCTTCTTAACTCCCTAGGCGATCCCAACATTAATAATAACAATACTAATAACAATGATAAAGTTATTAATTTATAAATGTTATTTATGTTGCACATGATGTCTTAAATTGCATTTGTTACTACTAATTTAATGCACATTAAGGAAAATGTCATATTAATCGTCATTTTCAAAATTATTAAATAGCACAATGGTATTAATCTTGTCTTGGTTTCAAATGATATAATCTACTATCCCTCATAGAATATGAAATCATATCAATGCATACATTTTGTAGCTTTATCAATAGATTCAATGATGTATTTAAAAAAAATAAAAAATGATGTATTTTTCTAGAAATTTGATACAATGGTGCTGAGACGACTACCCAGACGATTGTATCGCCTCGGCGACCGCCTTTGACAACTATGATATATAAAAGACAAATCTCCCCTTCTACACCCATCAAGGACTTTTTAAAGATGATATTTTTTACTGAAAGATCGACAATTCGTCAATGAGCTTGGTATTTCACCAGTGTTTGTTACTTATTGAACAATTATGCGTATAATAGAATGCCAAATAAAGTTGGTAAGAACTATACTTTCAGGCTTTTTATGTTCCTTATTGTTGCCTCCAAATCAGTTATAAGAAAATATTCAAATAGCAAATATACCTCCTCAATAGTTGGTTTAAAATTGTGTATGGATGGAGGAACATTTCATGGGAAATCTGTTAGATTTTGGTGATTCAAACCTAGCATAGAAAATTGACTTGGTCCAAGGCGGCTAAGGATTGTTTCCTTATTCGTTTTGAAATTGTTTCCTTGTTCGTTTTGGAATTGTTTCCCTGTTCGTTTTGGCAACGTTTGGACGTTGCTTTGGGCACAAGTCACTAGTTTAGGCCTATATATGAGTGTAGGACTCTTCTATCGACATGTGTGGTGTGTCTTGGATTGTAATTGGCTCTCTCATGGTTCGTTTTGTCCGTGGATTAGCTAGTCTCAAAAATTAGTGAACCACGTTAAATTCTTGTGTTGTTCTTCATCTTGTTCTTCGTCTAATCCCTCTTCTTGGTCCCCAAACAACTGGCATCGTGCTTCCGCATCGTTTTCTAACAAGTGGTATCAGAGCCTGGTTGTTGGGTTGGGTTTGTTGGTGATGAGTGATGACGAATCCGTTTGGGATGAAGATCTATCGTGTTGATGAGAATATTGTTGGTACACCCACCACCAAGTTCCTTATTGGGGGAAATATTGAGTTCCTTGTTGTGGGAGCTATCGGGTTTCTTATTGAGGGAACAATCGGGTTCCTTATTGTGGGAGCTTTCGGGTTCTTTGCCATGGAGCATCGGGCGCGCATTCTAGCGCGAATTTGGAAGTTCATGTGCAATCGGCGTTCCGGCGCAATCGGGCTTCCGGCGTGGAGTATTGGGCGTGTGAATCTTAATTGGGCTCAACCGTTGCAAGAACTCATAAGAGTTGGAGCATCGACATGGAGCAATCTTGTTTGGGATGCTAGGAGGATTCAAGTCAAGGTGGAGACGGCTCGAATCAACCGGCGGATTTGGCTCGTGGCATGGAGCAATTGACGTGTCTTGTTGGCACGCGATTGGTTGGTAGCGCGTTATTGGGCGCATATTGGATTGGTTACATGTTATTGGGCATGTATTGATTGGAGGCGTGTTATTGTGAACGCATTGATTGTTGGCACGTTATTGGGCGTGTCTTGATTGGCGTCTTGGTGCGGTACTTTGGCGACGCAATTGGCATGACTTGTTTGATAGGCACTTTTGTCACGAAGTGTCATTGGCGTGACGATTGGGGAGATGCATTGTGTCATGGTGCATTAGGGTGTGTTGATTGAGACACACAAGTCTATGCGTTTGTTGAGACGCAAAGACGCGCTTGTTGTGGCGCATAGTGAATGTATTCCAATACCGCAAATTTGGGAATATATTCTATCGGTTGATTGGTTGATCGTTTCAATTTGGGTGGAGCACATCGAGTTTGATTATTGGAGGTGCAACCACAGTTGGCTTGTTCGTTAAAAAAGACGGATGACAATCGGAGAAACGATTTGGTGAAATGGGTGGAGGCATTCTTGATTGGGAGGCGCATCCACAATTGGATTGATGAGGAGCATTGGATTGGTTGCTAGGGTGTTTGAATCAAGGTGGAGATTTGTTAGATTTTGGTGATTCAAACCTAGCATAGAAAATTGACTTGGTCCAAGGCGGCTAAGGATTGTTTCCTTATTCGTTTTGGAATTGTTTCCTTGTTCGTTTTGGAATTGTTTCCTTGTTCGTTTTGGCAACGTTTGGACGTTGCTTTGGGCACAAGTCACTAGTTTAGGCCTATATATGAGTGTAGGACTCTTCTATTGACATGTGTGGTGTGTCTTGAATTGTAATTGGCTCTCTCATCAATAAATTTGTTCGTTTTGTCCGTGGATTAGCTAGTCTCAAAAACTAGTGAACCACGTTAAATTCTTGTGTTGTTCTTCACTTGTTCTTCGTCTAATCCCTCTTCTTGGTCCCCAAACAACTGGCATCGTGCTTCCGCATCGTTTTCTAACAAAATCGGAGGTCAATTCTTAGAAGCTCGACTAGTACATAAGCATAATTTGATATTCGTATTCTATTATGGAGCCACAACAGTGTCAATTTGATGACCAACCTGCAATAGTGCTCCAGTTTTGTGTCGCACCTTCTCACTGTTGGCAATGTTTGTCAGAATGTACTTTTGGAACTTTACCTTGCTAGACAGAAATATTATGTTATTCTTAGATGTTTCTAGCTTTTGCCTCTTGGTAAATAGTAATTTGCATAGACCAGTAAATATGAATGTCCATTGAAGCTTTAAAGCTGGTTAGGCTTGAGAGATCGTCTTGTATGTGTTACCATTAATAATCTTTTCAACACTCAAGTGAAATAATTATATATACTGTAACCTTTTAATTACGGTAGATGGTCATATACCGTAATTATATTGATAATATGCCGAAAATGTATATACAATATAATAAGCAATTAAGGGTGTCAAAGGGCTGGTCCGGGCTGGCATGGGGGCCGGGCTAGTGGGGGCCCGGGCTTGGAAGAGGGCTGGGAGGTGAGGGGCCAGGCCGCGCTGTTGGGGGAGGAAAGTGATCCAGACCGGTTAGGGGTTCAAAGTCCTTGGGTTAGGGGCCGGGAGGAGGGCATGTCGGTCCGGATTAGAATGGTCAACTGGAAGGGTTTTTTTTTTTTTTTTTTGATACAAGAAAGGTTGTTTTTTGGGTGGGTGGGTTGGGGGGGGGGGGGGGGGGTGGGGGCGAGGGCTTTTTGCTTGGAGGGGCCGGGCCGGGCCGGGCCGCTGGGGGCGAAATGCGACCCGGACCGGTTTCGTTGCCGGGTTAATTCGTAGGAAGCCGGGCTGGGTCGAGGGTGGAAGGTGGCCGGTCTGGGGGCCGGGCTGGTTTTGCCTGCGGGCCGGCCCCCTTGACGCCATGAGCAATTATCAAATGATCCGACTCTAGAGGCAAGAACCCAAGCTTTTCCCGTTTGGGCCTGATTGGTTTTACACAGAACCTAAATCTATGTTATAGCTTGCCTCATTTAGCACACAGTTCAATTTCGATCGAGGTTTGACCGATCTGGTCATGGACCATTGTGTTCATTTTACAGCTGTAATATTGCCATGAAGGATATTACAATTTTGACTGAGTTATATTCAAACCGCAAGTCTTTTTCAAATTACAAGAGCGCCTACTCTATGTAATATTTTGTTTCCTCCCTTATTTTTACCATACGGTGTCTCTCTCACTATCGACCAGGAAGTGCAAACCAGAGATCCATGATTGAACCACCCACATTCCGTCGATGACAACTATATGTCGTGGCTGGATGACAACTAGTAATATTTATGTGGTTGTAATTTGCTAGATTTGGGTTTCAGAATTGGGGACTTCCCATGAAATGTTCCTCCATCCATACACAATTTTTAACCAACTTTTGAGGAGGCATATTTGCTATTTGAATATTCTCTTGCAACTGATTTTGGAGGCAACAATAAGGAACATAAAAAGCCTGACAGTATAGTTCTTACCAACTTGATTTGGCATTCAATTATACGCATAATTGTTCAATAAGTAACGAACACTGGTGAAATACCAAGCTCATTGATGAATTGTCGATCTTTCAGTCAAAAATATGTTCTTTAAAAAGTCCCTTGATGAGTATAGAAGGGGAGATTTGTCTTTTATATATCATAGTTGTCAAAGGCGGTCGCGAGGCGATACAATCGCCTGGGTAGTCTTATCAGCACCATTGTACCAACTTTCTAGAAAAATACATCATTGAGTCTATTTTTTTTTTTTAATACATCATTGAATCTATTGATAAAGCTAAAAAATGTATGCATTGATATGATTTCATATTCTATGGGGGATAGTAGATTATATCATTTGAAATCAAGACAAGATTAATACCATTGTGCTATTTAAAGATTTTGAAAATGACGATTAATATGACATTTTCCTTAATGCGCATTAAATTAGTAGTAACAAATGCAATTTAAGACATCATGTGCAACATAAATAAAATTTATAAATTAATAACTTTATTATTGTTATTAGCATTGCTATTATTAATGCTGGATCGCCTAGGCATTTAAAAAGCTTTATCACCTCGGGTCATTTTGACAACTACCAAATCAGTTTTAAGGACATGATTAGAGGCCCTAGGTGTTCGCCTAGGGCCCCTAATTTAGGGGCCCCATAATATTTTTTCAAGAGTAGGGGTAATATTAGAATTTATAATACATAGTTTAAAAAAATATAGTCGATAACAGTTGGAAGAAATCTAACCGATTTAGAAGATGAAATTACGTGAGAATGATAACTGACTTTGTTCGTGCCAATAATCAACAACTTGTCCTAATTTTTAATTAGCATTGAATTAGGGATGATTTTATTTCTTCAGCTACCAACGTTCAGTTACTTTGATGGTAACTACAATCAACAACTTACCCTGATTTTTAAGATTGAATGTGGGAACATTTTATCTTTTAAAAAAAGTACTAACGTCTATATGCTGATTTTTTTTTCTTTTTTGTAACTTATTTTCATATATAAATCATCTCCTATATATTGTAACTTTTTTTTGTAGTGGGTAAGGTATTATGTCCCCGCACATTTTTTACGGGTTAAAAGCATTCAATACTAATAAAATGTGGGGTATATGTCGCCCTACAATTGAGTATGTTTTTTTACTCACAATTATGCTTATGGTACAAAGGGTCTCACTTTCAACTATCGCCTAGGCCCCATGGAAGTCTAGGGCCGGCCCTGGTTAAAAGTTGTCTATATAATACTATTGAAGGGGTAGGGAAGCTCTAGACGGATGCAAGATCGGTGGCAATTCCGTGAATATTAAAAACTTTGTGGGTACAGGCGGGTGAGGGCGAGGCAACGACTACAAGTAGTCTAATTTTACTCCTAATCATGAAGAGCATAATGATTTGGACTTTCACTTTTCATGTGATGCAGCAGTGAACAGGTTAAGAGGAAGTGTGGTATTGGAGTTGTGAATGTGATAACACCAACTCAGTTGAGGAATTCGTTAGGACATTTCTGCCATCTCAAATCCTCTTATTTTGGAATTTATGGCAATAAGAAAGGCTCTTCTCATTGCTGCAGGTAAATAATACAAGAAGATCATAATTGTTTTTGATTCAAAGGTGGCTATTGACTTCCTCTTAAATAATCTAAGAATTTATCCACTGATGTTTACTCATTTTCCATGGATGTGTATAGCACCCCCACTTCTTAGAGCTAGGAAATCTACCATAGCACCCCAGACTAGCTATATGCCTCAACAAGGAGTTAAGTACTAACGATTTTGTTAGTACTCACAGGAGTGTCCCCCGCTAAGGCATGTGCCTCAACAAGGAGTAAAGTACTAACGATTTTGTTACGAGACATAATGAAAGAAACTAGAAACTTGAGAGAGAAAGCTTGCAGTTATATTCTAAGTATGATAGATACGCAATGGTGTCAATTATATGTTTGAGTTTACTAACCAGCTCCCCGTTTACTATCCTGGTAGCTAGGTTAGTTTCTTGATATGTTATTCCAGCAACCACTACACAATTCAAGTGTATATGTTATAAAAACATGACCTCTAAATGAGATGGGATGCATAATGAAGATTCCATGCTGACTGTCCAATCATATTTACTATTTTGCCCCCTATAACCCAGTTTCCTTACTACAGAACAGTGCCTGAACCCGCTCAAACTCAGTCAAGTCCATTAATACGAAACTATAATCCCTATCCCTTCTTGATACATTAAATACTGAAATCTGAAACTTTTACTTAATTGCACATAGTCCCTGCAGTCTAGCCAAATTACATAATAGCCCCTTCTGTTAACTTTTAGTCCATTTTAGACCAAACATGTGCATACTAACTCCAAATGTTATGAAACTGGTATAGAGGCACGAGGTCATACCATGAGCCAAGATTTAACAGTCCAATTCAATCACTTATTAAAAATTACTTATTTATCCCTCCTATATAGCCCGGTCATACTAGGGTTCTTAGAAATTTAAACTTGGTCAAACTTAATCCTTGAACTTAAAATGTTATCCCGAACTACTTTCCAGAAGGATATCTTGGTCAATTAAGCTATCTGAAAGCTCAACTCAAAAAGTCAAAGATAACTGTGAAACTATGACTCAAGGGTTAACTTTGCAGTCAGCTGTTAATTGAGGAATATATAATAGAATTTGTAGATTGAAGTACCAGGTTTCCCGAGCATAACAATAAACAAATCTTCCTACTCCTATTTTAGACCGCTTCTAGATCGTTCAAATAATTTGTCTTTTGCACCTATCACTCATTTATCGAAATTTCTCATCCAGCTCTATACTCAGAATGTTTTATTCCTCATAGTCCAAAACCATTATAACATGTACCATATAGAATATGTGAAATTGCAATGGTCCAATAAACTCGTCATGTATTTGATGACAATTTAACATTGATACCAACCATTCAGAATTGTAACATACCATTAATGAACTTTCTCATGTTATATGAACAATATCTTTTCCGTTTGTATAATCGAGCAAAAAAGTCCATAAAAAAATTATCTCAACAGGGAGACAATAGGAGTCCACCCTTCCATGAGTTTAACCCGTAAGGAACATTATCTTGTGCTCCTCTAGCCATCCTTGCAATATAAGGCTCTTACTCATAAAGTGAGAATTGATACATATACAATCTGTATAGACCTTATAATAATGGCATAATGGTGCTTAGATGTGAAATACAATTCAAAATGATTGAGAAGATGCTTATCAGAAACTTCTCTGCAGTTTGCTAGTGATCCACAGAAAGTCCAGGAGGGGTTATGATTTGTAATTCTTTATATCACACTGCTGATATTTTCAATATCAGTAGAGTGCAGCTCCTGTTCACAATAGTAACTAATACTGAACACTAACTTAAATGGCAATTTTACGTTGCAGACCAGATTGAAAAATAACAACCCAGTTCTCTTAGTATTAACTACTTCAATTTAGAATCTTTGATATTAAAGACAATAATTTCATGAGTACTGCTGAAAGTGTCACTGCCACCACCAAAACGTGACTATGTTAGCCATTGGTCTTGGAGTATCCGGCATAACTTGCTTTAGTTGTCTCTTTCTTTTAACAACATATTTCTCCCTGTACTTCCAGTTCCAGCCCTATTGGATGGTTCTATTACCCATTCCTCTATTGCTTTCATAACTTGGATGGTTACCGACTATAAAATTGCTTCATGGATAAGTTTATAGTAATATGAAAATAGGCTATCGCATAAGTAATAACATATCTGTATTATGTGTGAAAACTAGGAGTTCCTCCATCTTACTGTGTCGTTGTGGAATGTCATCTCTACATGCATGTTTCAGTTGAAGTGTAGATTTGAGCTAAAAGCATGATAAACTAGTGTTGCTTTTGGATTTTACTAAATTTTCTTGAAAAGTAGAAGGTATTGTTTGTTTCATGCACAAGCATTTCTCCCAATTGCATTCTACTGTACTTGGTATGGCTGGGGCACAACTGCCTATAAGTATAATGCATATGCATGCTAGCTTATACACGTGTCTATTGGAACTACTATGACGAATTGTGAACATTATTATTACACATTTTTCGCTAAAAATGTATATTGTTTGACTAAGAATTGCAAAAATAACATCGCTACAACAAGAATCGGTCTGTTTCGGTCCCTCAACTTTAGGAAGTTTTAACTGGGTCGTATACCTCTAACATGTTTCAATCCTTACCCTCTTCCAATCAATAGCCCTTTGTAAACTAAATTATCTTTCCACACATCACTTAAATCATAAGTGACTTAAAAGGCCTATCTGTAGCTAACTGGAGATCCCTTACTGAGAAAAGATATGGAGTTTGTGTATAGTAGTTTTGATATTTTTGTTTTTATTTTTTTATTTTTGGAAAATAATAGCTGTAAGTTGGCAGTTAACTAGTACAAGTTTCCCATACATAGCCATATTTTGAGTATGCTCTTTCAATAGTCACCACAACTGCACCTTCCATGCCAAATTCAGGGAGATTGGGAGGGAAGGTTGGGTCACTCAAGTCACGGAGCTGAAGATCACACATTCAGCTACGGTTAAGAGAAAACGGAAGTGCAAACGATCAAGAAATTAGCAAGTTACAGTTACATGAAATCTGTCCAAAACTTTCAAGGTAACTCGTGTAGTTCATGACTATAAAATTGTAACAACTTTAACCCGATTTTCTGGCCTCCCCTTGATCAATTCAGGCCACCTAAACAGCATGAATGTTTTAGTACCAAATGCCAAGAATACACAGGTCCAAGTTTCACGCAAAATGGATAGTCAGAGGCAGAGTTATAGGGCCAAGAATAGGGCCCCATAACACGCTGAAAAAACGCCCTATATATAAATTAATATTAATACATGATGCATTTTTTAAAGAAAAGGATAATAAAATTAAAATATACACCACGAGGTAGACCCTTAACCTTCTGCATTTCATCAAAGTGCTAACAGTTCGAGCTCCGCATTTTAGCTTTTCCCTATGGCCTTTTGGGTAAGGTATAAAAAGATGGGGATAAATACCCGTGATTTCATATTCTGTGTTTGCTTTGGGGATATGAGACATAAATTATAGTACCCTTTTTCATTTCATAATTTCTGCCTAAAATCCTATAGAAGCAAGGAAAAGAGTTGAGGGTAGTATATTGTATTTCCTCCGTGTTAGTAGGTTCTTCCTGCTTCACTTTTTCACATGTTTTAAACCAAATTATGCAGTGACCCCACCTAATTTATGTAATTACTCTCTCAGTCTCACTCTCTCTCTCTCTCTCACAAGAACATCATCATCATCTACAACACCAGCAACATTGAAATATTTACAGTAACAATTAAATACAGATCTAAAGCAAAAAAAGAAAGAAATTTAATCTAATGACAAGAAGGAGATACAAACAGAATAAGAAGAACAGGAAGAACACTGTCACCACACCGCCAACTCCAACGCCATCGCCGCATCTGGTTCATCAGTAGCGGGGGACCGGTGGCCTAAGCCCTCTTCCTCCTCCTCCATCTCCTGATCTGCAACAAGGGAGGCCAATATCTGCAGAGAAAACCAAGATCTAAGATAGGAGAGGAGATGAGGTGTCTTACGCAGTGGTGGTGGTGGTGGTGGTGACTGTAGCGGCCTTATACCCTTATTCCTTAACCACACAAGGGCTAAAAAAATTGGCATTCTATCACAAGGAGCCAATTGTTAGAGCAAAAACAAATGTTGATATGAGAAACATTAGTACCATCACTTGGTGTACAAGCTGCCGTAGGAACAAGCGGTGCCAATTGTCTAAAAGCCTGCATGTACTCCCCCTGCAACGATGGCAACATTAGTATCACTGGGAGTACAATCTGTCAGGAAAACTAGTGATCCGGATCCATAATTGATCCGCTCGGGTCGGATCGAACATTTTCATCGGATCGAATTACAATATCCGAATCCCGTCCGCTTGGGCCGGATAATTTTTATCGGGCCACAGTCTTAGGTCAGATTTCCAATCCAGCTCTCTATTTAGTGATTCCCTAACGTGTGTATGTGAGTTTCCACAAAATCAACTCACAATTTATGTTTATTACAAGCATAAACAAAGAATTTAACATCCCATCCAACAAAACATTGCAAGTCTACACCTTTAATCTAATCTATGCAACAACACGTAGAAGTAGAATCAAAATCCAAGGTCAGATCTAGGCAGCAACAACAAGTTTTAATTCATCTCCAGGTTCAACCCAATATTTCAGATGATCAGTCTTGAAACCTGCAAAATATCAAAAAGAGAAACTCTATTAAAAAAAATCGATAATAGACACTAAACCTACCTGCAAAATGTATTTTGGGACACAAAACCCGCTACACTTTCAATTTCCCACTACAACCCCCTGCAATATACATATGTGGGACACTTAACCCCACATTGATAGCGGGGTTTAAAATTCTAACATAACTTCATCACGTGCTATTCATGCGGTAGCTCTATAGATGAAGAAAATGCAACTTCAAAGACCATCACGTGGTCAATATCTGTTAGAAATTTAACCCCCCGTCATCAATATGGGGTTGTGTCCAGCGAACGTATATTTCAGGGGTGTAGTGGGAAATTCAAAGTGCATGGGGTTTTGTGTCCCAATATGCATTTTGAAGGTAGGTCTAGTGTTAATAACCCTAAAATATTCATTGACGGATTTTGCTGTCAGATCTAGAGTTTCAAGGCAAGTAGTTGAGCAGGAAATTGATGTGAAGGAGGAAATATACCTTGGCCTTCTGAAGGAGAGGGACAAAGCTTCACATCTCCTAGCCGCCCTAACAAAGGCAGATCTTGTGAGCCAATTCGCCTTTGTGCCAACATGCTGAGTGAAGAAGACGAAATGGAGAATAAGTTTCTGGCGAGGTGAAATAAAGAACAACTGGGGTTGCTTAGCTTAGTATAAACCCATGATAAACTTCTAAGCAATAAATGCAAGCAAACACAATTAAGCAATCACATATAACCTCCTTCAGAAATGCAATATTTACTCTCATAGTTATCAAACCGAGATTCCGATCTTCAATCGGAAACCTCGTTTTCTGAATCGCAAAGAGAATGGAATCGCGAATCATAGAGATTCAGTCTAATTTTCTTTTCTATAAGATAAAGTTACCCATTAGGATTTCCAATCAACAACTCACTACTATTTTTTAAGAAATACATAACAAGGATGAGAAATATGGATGAATTTGTACAAGGCGACTAGTCGTGACCTATTGACGCCGAATTGAATCAATGCGAGGGATCAAACACAGCAGAACAACGAACAGAAAGGCATAAACCAGTAGAGAGACTCTAGGGTTCGAATAAAATATATATTGATCAAAAACTGCTCAATTGTGCCCACAAGCCAGGCATATATAGCTGAAATCATAAAATATGTCAAAAATGGAAAAATCCCGAAATTGGCCCAACAGTTTGGCCTTATTGAAAGAAACTCGTACGTGAAAGTTTGACCCAAAACGGTGTCAAACTGAGGTCCTAATAAGCAATGGAAATGTTACCAAAAATAGTAGTAAAAAATAACTAAAAACGCACGTTTGGTAGGTCAAACAGTGGAATTTGGGGATGAAGATGGACCCCTCCATCGGGACACTGTGCGTCTCGTCGAGAGCTTTCCGAATTGGGGTGGCTCGCGTCATTCTGATACCCGTAGCCAAAGTTATGGCCCAAACAGTGCGGCGACACCAAAAGCTGCAATTTCTTCCGTCCCTTGCGCTTATCTTCCATCTCATGGTAGAGAAGCGCCAAATTAGTCGCATCTGACAGTTCAGCTTCATCTGGATCGTCTGCTCCTGCATCACCTATAGGGAAGGATGCCTCTGCAGAGTGAAAACACCTCCATGATTGGCCAATTGTAAACACTAGAGCAACACTCTGGACAATTAAGTAACCAAAGCCCCAAAACCAGCCACACACATTGCACTCAACTACACTAAATTTCCGAAGAAAAGGACATAATTATATGAAACAAGATTGTCCTTTTTATGTCGTCCGCCTACTTTGACATTCAAGAGAAAAGGTGCAACTCTCTGCTCCATGTCTAGCTAACTATGAAGAATACTAGGTATTAAGTACTTCTATTTCAAAACAAAAATCATTATGAAGAAGAAGAGAAGGAAGTCAAAAGATCAGAATATGGAGCTTTCTCTGAAGTCATTGAGTTACTTGGTTTAGAAAAGGAGAATTATTGCTCGTATACGTGACTGGAACCTGCCTAAAATCAGCACTTAGTTCAAAAAAAAAAAAAAAAAAAAAAAAAAAAAAAAAAAAAAAAAAAAAAAAAAAGAGAGAGAGAGAGAGAACTATATCTGGTGAAGGAACTTTAGGAAAAGAGGATACTAGCACCAAATGTTTTTGTCCTGACTAGCATACTCGACCCAAACCTGCCTAAACACAGCAGCAACAAGAATCGCTGGATTCACGATTAGCCCATCCAAATCGAAAAATTCACAATGTAGTGTCACAAATCAATGCTAAATTCTAAAGTGATGTAGGGGTGAACCGAATCGAATTGACGAATTCAAAATCATGGTTGTTCAAACTCTATTTATTTCATTTCACCAAACAAACTATAGACGCAAACTGCTAATTCGGAACCCAAAATCAAGCAAAGTATTTTTGAAGCTATGCACATGTTACAGATTATTTTTTCTCTTCACTATACCGGATTTGTTTTTTTGTGTATATCGATTATATTGTTTAAACTTGAACCTTGAACATTTTACACTTATATAGTTGTATTCAAGTTTCTTTGATGTCACGTGTAGATTCTCTCAGATGGAAACGCCATAACTACCGCTCTTCCCCAACAAGTTGGTGAATCTCGCAAAAACAATCAGGTATGAAATTCAACTCTAAATGATAAAAAAATACAAATTAACCTTTTCCCTGTGAAGATTTTGGGAACTTATGTTACCATTTTGTCTCAAATTTCTGTTGACTATTGTGAATATGCTTGTATTATTGTTCCCCGTGATGTTCCTAGCAGTCGAGCAGCACTGAGCAACGTTAATCTTAACTGACCAAACCGGTGTTAAATTTGGTTACCAAAGAGTTGAAATTTGACCCACTTCATTTAGTATAAAAATATATAAAACTCTTGTTTGGAAAACTCTTATACTAGTACAATCATATCATGGCCTAACCAATCAGTCAGAATTAGAACAACATCAATCTTAACTGATGCTGCTGCTGCTGTATTTTAGAGTTCTAAGGCCTCGTTTGGGTAAGGTACAAAAGTGATGGGGATAAGAATTGTACTAGCTAGTATAAGACGTGGGATATGATTGTACTAGTATAAGACATAATAAATTGTACTAATTCCGAGTGATTGGTTAGAGCATGATATGAGATAGAATAAGGTGCAGGGATATGTATTAACATGTTTGGGTAGTGCCGGATAAGAGGTAGGATATGTGTGTAAATGACCACATTGCCCTGCTTGTTTAAACTTACTTTTTAAATTATTTGTCTTCTACAGTAAACAATTATAATAATAATACTCACACATTTTGACATGTTAAATGTGACAATATTAGAGTAGAGATAATTATAAATCGTATCCCAAGGTTGTGAAATTAAAATTTCTAATTTTTTTTTCATAAACAAACATGGAAATTAGTCCCCCCCCCACGCACAAACCCACATAATATTTATTTTTGCGATGCATACCTATATGAATTAAAAAGCCCCGCATTACAAACATTTGATCGATCTGAAATTGAAAATTGGGGTTCTTGATTCTGGGTTGTTGAACTAAGCAGAGCAAAGAGTCCTTGAGTCTTGGTCGGTGTTAATGGAGGACAGGTGAAAATCAGACATGGGTGTATTTTGGTTGCTGGGTTTTTGTTCGAGGGTGGTGCTGGTTATTTTTAGGGTGGTTTTGAGTTATGGTCTGTGTAATGGTGGATGTAATGTTGGGTGGGTTTTGATCGGAAAATGTAATCTGAATCTGGGGAATGTTTGTCGGAAAGACAAGGGCTAATATTTTCCGGAAATTGGATTTGTAGAGGCAGCGTTGGTGCTGGCTCAGGCGGCATTGGTGGCGGAGTTGGTCTTGGTTGTTGGTGTTCATAGTGTGTTCATATTTTTATGGGATATATTTTTTTACCCTCGAAAAAAAAGGATTTAGTTGTCAACTAACAGAATATTCTGTTAAGTAAGTCACGGAATTTTTTTACCAGTTTCAAATTGACTAGTTTATTGCAAATGGGGTACATTTTTAGCAAGTATTAGGCTAAATTGCACCGGAGGTACCCAAAGTTTGTCAAAACGAGCAAGTAGGTACCCAAATTTCAAAATCGAGTACCAGAGGTCTCAAATTTTGGATTTTCGAGCAAGTAGGTACCCATCTGTTAACTTTCCGTTAACATTAGACGGAAAATTATAAAAAAACTTTTGTACCCCTTATTTTCACCTCCAATTTTTTTTTAAAAAAATACTTGTTTTTACTAAAAATCAAAAAAAAATTAATAAAATTTTAATATAATAATTTGATATGTAAGATAATGCAATGTATTTTATCAACATTACATACTTTTACATCATTTCAAGATATAAAATATGTTTTTATTAACACATATCCGTCAATCTTAAAGTCTTTAATTTTTTTAACAGTGTTTAAAAAGAATCTCAAATTTCATAATTTCACATGTATTTTTTAAGAAACAATAACATACAAGTATCTTTGTACATTTTATACTTTAGTCTCTTTTACATTTGCATGAAAAATATAAATCATTAAAAAAAAGCTACTCAAGAATGTCTGGTATCAACTCTTATGTAATTTGTTAAAATGAACAAAGATTCTTGTATGTTATTGCTTTACTAAAAAAAATACATGTGAAATTATGAAGTTTTGAGATTTTTCTTAAAAACTGTTAAAAAAAAGTTAAAGACTTTAAGATTGAAGGATATTTGTTAATGAAAACATTTTTCATATCTTGAAATGATGTAAAAATATGTCATTTTGATGAAATATTGAATTATCTTAGATATATCAAATTATTAAATTAGTTATTTGAATTATTTTTTAGATCTTTAGTAAAAATTGTATTTAAAAAGAAAGGATGAGGTGAAAATAATGGGTAAAAAAATCTTTTTATATATTTTCGTCAATTTTTAACGGAAAGTTAACGGAAGGGTACATATTTACTCGAAAATCCAAAATTTGTGACCTGTGGTGCTCGATTTTCAAATTTGAGTACCTACTTGCTCGTTTTGGCAAACTTTTGGTACCTCCGGTGCAATTCAGCCAAGTAATTAAGCCAAACAAAAAGAACCTTTCAAATAGGTAAATCCAGAAGAGTAATGCATGGAATAAACCAAGTACATGGACTAGTTCAAAGAAGTAGCAAATACCTCTTCAGTTTCCTTCTTGGCAGCAGCAGCTTTCTTCTTCCTGCCAATGTCAACACCATAGTGTTGCAGATACCATTGCGCTCTTCACCAAAGTCTGCGTCCTGACAAGCTCATTGTTGGAGGCATTGTAAACAACGTCAAGGATACGGGTTTTGCGGGTAACAGCTTCACTTCCCGATGACTAATTACCAGTGTCTAATCTAAATCTAAGAGCCCTCCACTTCACATTGCCTCATCTCACTCGGACTCTCCTCACTGTCCTGTTGCTTGAGAGCTTAGTGTTAGCAGGCTGACGACCAAGCTCGTACCTATAAAATCCAACATTAATAGGAAACTTGTCAGACTGTCAGTATAGAACTCAACTGATAGCAATCTATATACTAAACACCTAGGTGTTTTACCATTCACTAGGTAGTGTTAGATGATTGTGAGCACTAAGATTAAAGAGAAACCAATTGTCTGAATTTATCAGGACATCACTTTAGCATATGTGTGGTTCACAATTCAGAGATGTGATGATTTGAGAAAAAGTGGCTTAAAGCCAGGGCAACAAGAACATGTGTCAGGAAATAAAAAACCTTATAGGCATAGTCCTGGCTACAAACATGTTTCACATTCATAGAAAACATCATCTAGATACAGAATTTTCCTAAAATTGAGTTTTTAGGCTTGTGAAGTTAATCTTATATATATAATATAAAAACAGAAAAGTCCCTAGGTGAAACCACGTTTGGACATGTGTAATCCTACATGTCTATTTTCTCATAATCAACCAATGAGAAATCGACATGTAATTATCTATTGCTTTGTCATTATGACTTGAATGTTACTATTTTAGTTTGTAACTCATGAGCAATCAATACTCATTTCAATATTATAATGATAAATTAGCATTGAATAATCGTGATTGTTTTTATGACCTGAATATAAATATATTTTACATATTAGTGCAAAATACATATGCTAGTAGCATAATAAACTCATAAATCATTCAAAAATATAAGCCACTTTATGATTTTTTTGATATAACACATCTGTCAGAATACAAAAATGATAATTTCATTCTATGTAATAATATAAATTATTTGTATGAATTGAATCTTAATATATTTTAAATATTAGTACAAAATACATATGATAATAACATAATTAATGGAAAAAATATTATAGGTATAGGAACTTTGGTAGTAATTATTTATTATCATTTAGAAATGATTATTCTTCACTGAATGTTTGGTTGATGTATATTATATTGTTGAAACTTTAAAAAATAATTTATGATCTCATATTTAAATTAAATGTTTACGAAAATAAAATTGTAAGAATTGATATTCTTTTTTTTTTGGAGAAATAATTGTATTAAAATCTAGGAGCATAGGATTACATCTTTTTGTTCTAGCTAGCCATCTAGGTAGCTGATCTGTCCAGTCTACATCATCCCCTCCTGTCATAACGTGTAAGAATTCATGTTCTTAAAAACATGTGTTGCATGCATTTGTGCATCTACATGTATGTAAATGACATCACATGTTTTTTTTTTGAGAAATTTGTCTCACTAATTGCTCCATCCTAATTTCTTCATTTTTTATCCTGCTTAACTTTATGTTAGAAAATTCTCTTAAGGTTGCTCGATTTTATGAAGTGAATATTACATTTATTTTATAATGATGTAAAGCGTGCATGATAATATTATAATAAAGGCAATAAATATAAATAATATAAGTACATAAACTTAGAAGCTATTCTGCTTAATATAAATATATACTATTAGAATCTTCTTGAACCAATTTGTTTATCAATCTCACTATTATGACAAATTGCTAAGTAAAATGAAGAAACGGTTTCAATTATGTTTTAAAAAAAGGATGAACAAATCTTGCATTAAAATAAGACATTTGTATTAGAAGAAGTCGAAACAAATTTGAATGTGTAGAGACTTTTCTTATTATTTCAAATAATATTACTAAAATTATTAATGTCTACACTGTTTTAGAATAATTAAAATTTTATATCTTCAAATAAAAGAAGAAAAATGTAAACCACCTGACCAATTTCCCATTCCAAAGGAAGAATGTCGGCTTCGTGACATTATAATGGAGATGTACCAAACATATAAATATAGAGCTCTATAATTTTTCATTTTATTTGGAACAAAGTTCATTTTATGCATCATTTATATTAGTTGAAGTTTATTTAAGTTGTTATGATGTCTAAATTTTAAATCAAGATATGGTACAAAGCCCCGCGCTTTAGTCCGGGGTATCGCCTAGTTAGCTTAAAAGACAAAAACCTTAAACGAACTACAATGAAAGAATAGTGACTTATTGGCTGAGAAATAAGTATGTTTCAGAAAAGTACACTTTCTGTAAGTTAAGGCAGCAATAGGGTATAGAGTATCAACGGTCTAAAATAGGTTTCAGTTTTCTTTGTCCATTTGAAACATAGTCACTGTTCCAAGTACAACATACGTTAGTTTGCACCGTAAGGCACCGCAAGAACACAATATTTTCGGTAGCTGCCTAAAACTATAACTAGCTTATAAAGGAGGCCGACTTTAATAAAAGGGGTACTGATACAAATTCATCTACTTGAACATCAGTATTTCACAAATTCATGCCCGAGAACTCTCTCTTAAATGAAAGATTAGCTATTGAAATCCTTTTGTTAAAACCAATGTCACACGGATATCATATAGAGTAACTAGTAAGAGTTTCCAACTTTTAATATTGTTATATTCATACGAAAGAAATAAAAAATAGTAAACCCTAACCTATTAGCAAACCAAATCACACGCAAGAAATCGAGATAACGGCAGAGAATAAGTAATGAAAACTGAAAGAGAATCGAGTTGGAGAGACTTGCCTAGCAATGTCACCGAATCGATATCAAAGCTTCCGAGTGGTTGAAGGTAAGAAGATGAGGAAACAGTCTAAGGTGGTACCGAAAGACAACTCGATTTTGGTAAAAAGAAGGGGAGGAGGCAGGAAAAAAGTGGCTAACCGGCACTAAAGAATTACAATTTGTATTAAAATATACATGTTAGAATTACATCATATAGATAAGAATTGAACACGGGCTTCAAACGCTCAACCACTGAACGAGCACCCATTTACCAATAAAATGTTTATTCTTGCTCAATTTAAACACAAAATTACTCGAATTAAACAAATAAATGGTTGACAAAAAAAAGTAAACAAATTAATTAAAATTGATGTAATAATTTCTGAAATATTCAAACAGACACCCAACCCAATGTTTCTATCTTTTTTTTTTTTTCTATCCCTTGTTAGTCGCCCGCCACCACAACTTTGCCGATTCCCACCCAGACTCCGGCGACCTCCATAGCGTGTGCTGTCGTCTTCTTTATGTCTGGCCATCGCGAGACCCTCTCTCACTCCAATAACGAACCACCTCTTCCATCCATCCTCTTGACCGTCCAACCACCCCAATTGACCTCCATTAACGCCGAAAACTGTCAACATCTCCAACACAAACCATCTAGAACCACCATAGCGCTCTCAAACATTAAACAAACCCGTCTCTTCCTTACCTTCCTTCAACCATGCCAGTTTCTTGAGCACAGAAATAAACGACATTTTTCAACGCTGTTAAATATATTTTGGAATGCAGTAACTGAAATAAATGGTGGTTTTCATACAACTGTATATTATGAAAATGGTTGTTTTTAAAGCTAGGTTAATGCTCGACCTTGCTACATCGAAATTAGCAAGGCCGAGCCTCGACCTAGGTAGGTTGAAGTTCAACCTTATAGTTCGAGTTGACAAGGACTCCTATTTTCATCGGGAAATAATCGAAGTTCGACCTTGTAATTCGACTTTGTCTAATTTTTCAAATTGATAATCTGATTTGATCCATTAGTAGTTCGATTGAGTACCTTAGTGAAGATTGATTGTCTAATTGAGTGGTGAGTCACAGTTGATAGTCCAATATGATCAAGTAGTAGTTCGAATGAGTTCATTAGTGAAGCTTGATAGTCCGATTGAGTCACTATCAGTTTTGATCAATTAGTAATTTGATTGAGTTAATTAATCAAGACCGATTGTCTCATTGAGTGGTGAATAATAGTTGGTAGTCCGATTTGATCAGTTTGTAGTTCGATTGAGTTCAGTAGTGAAACTCGACCTTTTAACATAGAGTATGATTTATGGTTGAGAATCTAGGGTTTTAGGGGTTTTTTCAGTAAAACTCGACCTTTTATTTGGGAAAAAGAAATCTATAACTGGGTAGTCAACCCCAAAGAATCAAAGTTCATTACATCAATAGCCCAAGACGGCGTTTGTGCATAATAACTAATGTCGTCCTTTTCCATTGCTTTTGAAGCTGCCAAATGGGAAAAAGTGTTACCTTCTCTGCGAACATGAGAGCAAATCACCTCCTAGAACTTTGTAAAGAAAACCATGCACTCAGCTAAAACATCGCAAAGGTCTGAAATTGCTTTTACCTTTCTTGTGTTGCCTACCAGAAAGCTGCGGAGAAGAGATACAGCAACAGTGCTGTCACTTTTGAGTATGATACGAGTGGAACCCAGTTCCGACGCCAACCGGAGGCCCTCCCAAGCTTCATAAACCTCCGCCATCAGCGAGGAGCGCAGTCGAGGCAGCCTGCACTGTCTTGCCGCCAAAAAGCCACCAGCTTGGTCCCGAATGACCATTCCCTGCCCCGTTGTCCTCTATCCAAGCGACATCAATATTTATCTTCACAAATCGTGAAGGTGGAGCAGCCCATACTCCTGTTTCCAGGTCATGGGGTAGATAACTCTTCATGTGTGACTTCAACAAAGTATATCTTTTTTTTTTTAAATAAGCTTGTCATGAAACAACCAATAACTCTTGGGGGTCGTGGAATTAGTCCAGATGCGGGCAAGCTGTCTAGGACACCACGGTAATATGAAAAAACAATATATTATTTCATGTGTGACTTCAACAAAGTATGTATTTTCTTTCTCTGAAAATAAGCTTGTCTTTATTAAATTATTAATTGAGCTTTATCAGTACCGTTTTATACAAATGGGCTTTGTAGGCTTACAACAACCCAAATCATAAGTATACAAAGCCCAACCCAACTAAATCGTGTGAAAGGGTATCTTCGCCCTGTACTGTGTACACAAACCTAACCCTCCTTGACGATATAATCGAGGCTAAGTGAGATAATCTCATCATTCGTTCCAATTCAGAGTGAAAGAAGATTTTGCGAAAGAGTTTAGCTTTCAAAAGTTGATAGACAATTTCCAAGAATAGATTCTAGAAAACGAATTGCACCGCTATTCTGATACCAGATCAAAGTGCCATCACCTCCCCCGTCGCCGACTTTGACTACAACGACAAGGAAAGGTAATTGCTCTGATAAAATCTCCGTTTGAGTTTCTTATCATGATCCTACGTCTAATTAATGATTTATTCTTATCGACGTGTCGAGAATTAACTTTAAGAGACCCATCGGCGGGGCCCTTCAACTCCGGTGAGTACCCGAGCTTCCGATAGTTCGTGGCATCCCTATATTTGTTTTCCGATCTATTGATTTCTACCATCAAACCTCATTAAATATTGCACATTCAGATATACTTGAAGATTTTAGATCAATGTAATTATGTTTTTCTGATTCAAATATTTTTTTTGTTTCTAGATTTCCAGATCTCCCAAACGAGATGGGGAAAAATTGGTCGTTGGCGATCTTAATTGAAGACATGATTTCTTTATTTTTTAATGAAAAGGGGAGTGTTACTTCTTAATAAGAAGGTCCAATGTTGGAGTGACCAGGTTTGGTGAACCCAAGATTGTTCAAGAAGTAAGGAAGCACCGGATTCAATTACGGAATTACAATGAACACGGTCAGTGTGAATCCCAATCCCTACTCTGTTCAAATAAAAATGTTATTTCTTTCAGGAAGGCACAAAATTCATTAAATTTTCTAGAAAAAAAATATTTAAATTCTCATTGGTGCTACCACCAATTTCTCAAGAATTTTGTTGGTTTACAATGAAAACAGTCACAAGATAACATTTTTAAACATTATAGGCTCCATTTTTTGTTTGAGACCAAACTACATTTTCACTGTAAACTAGAGAAATTAATAAAGTTTGGATAATAATATCAACTTCATCTTTCAGTTAGTACACAAAGATTTGTTTTTGTAAAATTCAGTAACCCTAAAAAATGACTATGATGCACTAATATATTTGCCTTGAATGCTAAGTTATTATAATCACAACAAATTTACTTAATTGAATTCATATGCTCATACATAATAGTGCCTTGTTAATAATAAAGTTAAAAATAAATGTCAAAGAAAGTTTCTTACAATGTTTAAATGGTATATTTATGCACAACTTAAATCTTGGGTAAATATTAAATAATTTAAAGGTTATATTTATGTGTATGATATCTTGAACTAATATTAAACCATTTTTTCTTTAATTGGAAAACACAACTCTTTTTTTTGGCTTATTTGAAATTACTTTACAATTTTCATGTTTTTTTGTTGAGTGCTATGGGTGTAATTAATCAAGAGGAGAGATTCTTCAAACTTTTACTATGTTATGAACTGTAGAACAAAGAGATAGAGATGACTCAAAAAGAAATATGAAGTGTGTATTATTCTCCACAATTTATATAGAGTGGGGGTCAATTAGTATCATGTACATATGAGAGTACAATATACAGTTAATACTCACCAGTATCAATCACATATGTCCTAACACTCTCCTTTGAATATTAACAAAATTGATGCCTCACTGAAACTTTGTGAAGCAAAAACGTTGTATAAAAAATTAAAGAATAGAAAAAGTTCATCCTATGAGCATGGATTTGGTGTAATCTTGAACTCGTCCATGGTTGCATGCTTCACTGAAACCTTGCTATAAAATAGTTCCGGATAAAAACATCGTCTAAGAAAAATTAGTACAACGCCTTGTAAATATTTAGTCTTCCCTTGTTTGTAACATTTTAATGTCAAAAAATTTGTAGCGGAGAAGTACACCAATGAAAAATGCACTACGTTTAACACATATATTATCAACAATTCAAGATCAACATATCAAATATGATACTACATGATCATGTTAGACAGTAAAAAAACTATTAATTAATAAGTATGACTTGTTATTACATATATTCATCAGAGTTTATTCATACTAAAAAATATGCACATGCACTTGAACTACTTGCAAGTGTATGCGTTTAATTTCCTTCAAGAAAATAAATTTATCGCATACGTATCAACCTTATAGATTTCACATACAGTATTCATACAAACGGAGTGTGTAAGTAGATACTTTTCAAACATATTTCTAATATATGTAGTCTTCTAGACTAAACAAAATATCATAATCACTCTTATCAATAGATGATTGCTGGTTATAACTATAATGTATTCATGAGAAATATCGTGCTATCATTTAAGTATAACTTGCAATATAACATATTTTGTCTTCTATTAGTCTCGAGAATTCAACCATATAGAGAAGTGCACACGCAAACATTTTTTGTTACTTCTGCCATGTGACTGAACTCATCTATTGTGTTGAGACTATGCGTAAAATGTTCATTTTGACTTCGAATATTTCATTTTATTTTGAGTCCATTAAGAATATGTTATGTTAATTCATTTGCTTGTTCGAATAGCATAGTGGGATTCGTATGAAGCATATCAACACTGGGACTTAATCATAATGAAAATGTTGTGATTAGTGGTCAATGAGCACATTTGCACTGAATTGATGGTTACTATCCTTGACAAATGCATGCCACCATGGGTAATAATAAGCATTTGACAAATGTATTATTTGCAAATCAGAGTTTAATTGTATGAAATTGGTTCATACATAATTAAATTCCTAAAGTGAAAGTTGCTTCCATATAATTTATTTTATTGTGGTTTGTTTATCAGCAGGAAGATTCATATTGTATCTTGTATTTCTTTTATAAGTGCGCGCATTTAGCCTTTTTTTAAGGGAAGTCTATTGGGATCTTTATTGATGGGCCATTGGGCATACTAAGTCGTCATGTACTTCAGTGGTAGCCCCTGGGGCTCTTTTGTGGCATACACCAAGTTTATTCGATAATAACACATGCATAGAAAACAGTGAGTACACTGATTTGTGCGCCTTGAGTAATGGCACACTACAGTGTTCCTGTGATGTAACCACTCCACACAGATCTCGATACCTCTTCCACTTTCTGAGAGGTCATTACCCCTTGGATCGCTCTCTCTTCTACGATTCTTTTTCTCTGTAGAGTGATATTGTCACTTTCAAACAACACCTTATGGAGATTCATCTCCTGGGCTAGATTTATCCATTCCTTCATGGTTGTGGCCTCTACTTCTTTTGGCGTTGGTCCGAAGGGGATATCTACGCTTTTACCGGTGATGAAGACTCCTCCGTCGTGGACGACTATCCCAGTAGCGGTTTCCCATTTTGGTTTCCCCACACCGCATCCACGTTTATCTTAACCAAGTTTGGAGGGGGCATTGACCAAGTGTGGTTCGCCGAAGCGTTGTTATAAGTCAGGTAAACAAGATATGTCCCCATAGTTGTCGATCTTTACTCAAATAAGATTCTCCTTCCTTATTTGATAATCTCTTATGGTTAATTTTGTTAATTCTCAAACACGACCAGTGTCGCATACATTCACAATTCATGCCCTAGGTGTTCGTTCGCCTAGGGCCCCTAAAACTGATTTGGTAGTTGTCAAAATGGCTCGAGGTGATAAAGCTTCTTAACTGCCTAGGCGATCCCAGCATTAATAATAACAATACTAATAACAATAATACAGTTACTAATTTGTAAATGTTATTTATGTTGCACATGATGTCTTAAATTGCATTTGTTACTACTAATTTAATGCACAATAAGGAAAATGTCATATTAATCGTCATTTTCAAAATTATTAAATAGCACAATGGTATTAATCTTGTCTTGGTTTCAAATGATACAATCTACTATCCCTCATAGAATATGGAATCATATCAATGCATACGTGTTTGTAGCTTTATCAATAGATTCAATGATGTATTTTAAAAATAAAATAAAAAATGACGTATTTTTCTAGAAATTTGGTACAATGGTGCTGAGACGACTACCCAGGCGATTGTATCGCCTCGGCGACCGCCTTTGACAACTATGATATATAAAAGAAAAATCTCCCCTTCTACACCCATCAAGGACATTTTAAAGATGATATTTTTGACTGAAAGATCGACAATTCGTCAATGAGCTTGGTATTTCACCGGTGTTTGTTACTTATTGAAAAATTATGCGTATAATAGAATGCCAAATCAAGTTGGTAAGAACTATACTGTCAGGCTTTTTATGTTCCTTATTGTTGCCTCCAAATCAGTTATAAGAAAATATTCAAATAGCAAATATACCTCCTCAATAGTTGGTTTAAAATTGTGTATGGATGGAGGAACATTTCATGGGAAATCGGAGGTCAATTCTTAGAAGCTCGACTAGTACATAAGCATAATTTGATATTCGTATTCTATTATGGAGCCACAACAGTGTCAATTTGATGACCAACCTGCAATAGTGCTCCAGTTTTGTGTCGCACCTTCTCACTGTTAGCAATGTTTGTCAGAATGTACTTTTGGAACTTTACCTTGCTAGACAGAAATATTATGTTATTCTTAGATGTTTCTAGCTTTTGCCTCTTGGTAAATAGTAATTTGCATAGACCTGTAAATATGAATGTCAATTGAAGATAGAGCTTTGAAGCTGGTTAGGCTTGAGAGCACGTCTTGTATGTGTTACCATTTCAACACTCAAGTGAAATAATTATATATACTGTAACTTTTAATTACGGCAGATGGTCATATACCGTAATTATATTGATAATGTGCTGAAAATGTATATACAATATAATAAGCAATTAAGGGTGTCAAAGGGCTGGTCCGGGCTGGCATGGGGGCCGGGCTAGTGGTGGGCCGGGCTTGGAAGAGGGCTGGGAGGTGAGGGGCCAGGCCGCGCTGTTTGAGGAGGAAAGTGATCCAGACCGTTTAGGGGTTAAAAGCCCTTGAATTAGGGGCCGGGAGGAGGGCATGTCGGTCCGGGTTAGAATGGTCAACTGGAAGTTTTTTTTTTTTTTTTTTTTTTTTGATACAAGGAAGGTTTTTTTTTGGGTGGTGGTGGTGGGGGGGGGGGGGGGGGGGGGGTGGGGGGGGCAGCCCGGACAGAGGGGGGCAGGCTAATCCGGCGAGGGCTTTTTGCTTGGAGGGGGCGGGCCGGGGCGGGCCGGGGCGGGCCGCTGGGGGCGAAATGCGACCTGGACCGGTTTCGTTGCCGGGTTAATTCGTAGGAAGCCGGGCTGGGTCGAGGGTGGAAGGTGGCCGGTCTGGGGGGCGGGCTGGTTTTGCCTGCGGGCCGGCCCCCATGACGCCATGAGCAATTATCAAATGATCCGACTCTAGAGGCAAGAACCCAAGCTTTTCCCGTTTGGGCCTGATTGGTTTTACAAAGAGCCTGAATCTATATTATAGCTTGCCTCATTTAGCACACAGTTCAATTTCGATCGAGGTTTGACCGATCTGGTCATGGACCATTGTGTTCATTTTACAGCTGTAATATTGCCATGAAGGATATTACAATTTTGACTGAGTTATATTCAAACCACAAGTCTTTTTCAAATTACAAGAGCGCCTACTCTATGTAATATTTTGTTTCCTCCTTTATTTTACCATACGGTGTCTCTCTTTCACTATCGACCAGGAAGTGCAAACCAGAGACCATCCATGATTGAACCACCCACATTCCGTCGATGACAACTATATGTCGTGGCTGGATGACAACTAGTAATATTTATGTGGTTGTAATTTGCTAGATTTGGGTTTCAGAATTGGGGACTTCCCATGAAATGTTCCTCCATCTATACACAATTTTTAACCAACTTTTGAGGAGGCATATTTGCTATTTGAATATTCTCTTGCAACTGATTTTGGAGGCAACAATAAGGAACATAAAAAGCCTGACAGTATAGTTCTTACCAACTTGATTTGGCATTCAATTATACGCATAATTGTTCAATAAGTAACGAACACTGATGAAATACCAAGCTCATTGACGAATTGTCGATCTTTCAGTCAAAAATATGTTCTTTAAAAAGTCCCTTGATGGGTATGGAAGGGGAGATTTGTCTTTTATATATCATAGTTGTCAAAGGCGGTCGCGGGTAGTCTTATCAGCACCATTGTACCAACTTTCTAGAAAAATACATCATTGAGTCTTTTTTTTTTTTTAATTTTTTTAAATACATCATTGAATCTATTGATAAAGCTACAAAAATGTATGCATTGATATGATTTCATATTCTATGAGGGATAGTAGATTATATCATTTGAAATCAAGACAAGATTAATATCATTGTGCTATTTAAAGATTTTGAAAATGACGATTAATATGACATTTTCCTTAATGTGCATTAAATTAGTAGTAACAAATGCAATTTAAGACATCATGTGCAACATAAATAAATTTATAAATTAATAACTTTGTTATTGTTATTAGCATTGTTATTATTAATGCTGGGATCGCCTAGGCATTTAAAAAGCTTTATCACCTCGGGTCATTTTGACAACTACCAAATCAGTTTTAGGGACATAATTAGGGGCCCTAGCCTAGGGCCCCAAATTTAGGGGCCGCGTAATATTTTTTAAAGAGTAGGGGTAATATTGGAATTTATAATACATAGTTAAAAAAAAAATATGGTCGATAACAGTTGGAAGAAATTTAACCGATTTAGAAGATGAAATTACGTGAGAATGATAACTGACTTTGATCGTGTCAATAATCAACAACTTGTCCTAATTTTTAATTAGCATTGAATTAGGGATGATTTTATTTCTTCAGCTACCAACGTTCAGTTACTTTGATGGTAACTACAATCAACAACTTACCCTAATTTTTAAGATTGAATCTGGGAACATTTTATCTTTTAAAAAAAGTACTAACGTCTATATGCTTAATTTTTTTCTTTTTTGTAACTTATTTTCATATATAAATCATCTCCTATATATTGTAACTTTTTTTTTGTAGTGGGTAAAGTTTTATGTCCCCGCACATTTTTTACGGGTTAAAAGCATTAAATATTAATAAAATGTGGGGTATATGTCCCCTTACAATTGAGTATGTTTTTTTACTAAACAATTATGCTTATGGTACAAAGGGTCTCACTTTCAACTATCGCCTAGGCCCCATGGAAGTCTAGGGCCGGCCCTGATTAAAAGTTGTCTATATAATACTATTGAAGGGGTGGGGAAGCTCCAGACGGATGCAAGATCGGTGGCAATTCCGTGAATATTAAAAACATTGTGGGTACAGGCGGGTGAGGGCGAGGCAATGACTACAAGTAGTCTAATTTTACTCATAATCCTGAAGAGCATAATGATTTGGACTTTCACTTTCCTGTGATGCAGCAGTGAACAGGTTAAAAGGAAGTGTGGTATTGGAGTTGTGAATGTGATAACACCAACTCAGTTGAGGAATTTGTTGAGGACATTTCTCCCATCTCAAATCCTCTTATTTTGGAATTTATTTTATGGCAATAAGAAAGGCTCTTCTCATTGCTGCAGGTAAATAGTACAAGAAGATCATAATTGTTTTCGATTCAAAGGTGGCTATTGACTTCCTCTTAAACAATCTAAGAATTCATCCACTGATGTTTACTTAGTTTCCATGGATGTGTATAGCACCCCCACTTCTTAGAGCTAGGAAATCTACCATAGGACCCCAGACTAGCTATAGGCCTCAACAAGGAGTTAAGTACTAACGATTTTGTTAGTACTCACCGGAGTGTCCTCCGCTAAGGCATGTGCCTCAACAAGGAGTAAAGTACTAACGATTTTGTTACGAGACAAAATGAAAGAAACTAGAAACTTGAGAGAGAAAGCTTGTAGTTATATTCTAAGTATGATAGATACGCAGTGGTGTCAGCTATATGTTTGAGTTTACTAACCAGCTCCCCGTTTACTATCCTAGTAGCTAGCCTAGTTTCTTGATATGTTATTCCAGCAACCACTACACAATTCAAGTGTATATGTTATTAAAACATGACCTCTAAATGAGATGGGATGCATAATGTAGATTCCATGCTGACTGCCCAATCAAATTTACTGTTTTGCCCCCTATAACCCAGTTTCCTTACTACAGTCCGTAACAGTGCCTGAACCCGCCCAAACTCAGTCAAGTCCATTAATACGAAACTATAATCCCTATCCCTTCTTGATACATTAAGTACTGAAATCTGAAACTTTTACTTAATTGCACATAGTCCCTGCAGTCTAGCCAAATTACATAATAGCCCCTTCTGTTAACTTTTAGTCCATTTTAGACCAAACATGTGCATACTAACTCCAAATGTTATGAAACTGGTATAGAGGCACGAGGTCATACCATGAGCCAAGATTTAACAGTCCAATTCAATCACTTATTAAAAATTACTTATTTATCCCTCCTATATAGCCCGGTCATACTAGGGTTCTTAGAAATTTAAACTTGGTCAAACTTAATCCTTGAACTTTAAATGTTATCCCGAACTACTTTCCAGAATGATATCTTGGTCAATTAAGCTATCTGAAAGCTCAACTCAAAATGTCAAAGATAACTGTGAAACTATGACTCAAGGGTTAACTTTGCAGTGAGCTTCTGGTTAATTGAGGAATAGATAATAGATTTTGTAGATTGAAGTACCAGGTTTCCCGAGCATAACAATAAACAAATCTTCCTACTCCTATTTTAGACCGCTTCTAGATCGTTCAAATAATTTGTCTTTTGCACCTATCACTCATTTATCGAAAGTTCTCATCCAACTCTATACTCAGAATGTTTATTCCTCATATTCCAAAACCATTATAACATGTACCATATAGAATATGTGAAATTGAAATGGTCCAATAAACTCGTCATGTATTTGATGACAATCCAACATTGATACCACCCATTCAGAATTGTAACATACCATTAATGAACTTTCTCATGTTATATGAACAATATCTTTTCCGTTTGTATAATCGAGCAAAAAAGTCCATAAAAAAATTATCTCAACAGGGAGACAATAGGAGTCCACCCTTCCATGAGTTTAACCCGTAAGGAACATTATCTTGTGCTCCTCTAGCCATCCTTGCAATATAAGGCTCTTACTCATAAAGTGAGAATTGATACATATACAATCTGTATAGACCTTATAATAATGGCATAATGGTGCTTAGATGTGAAATACAATTCAAAATGATTGAGAAGATGCTTATCAGAAACTTCTCTGCAGTTTGCTAGTGATCCACAGAAAGTCCAGGAGAGGTTATGATTTGTAATTCTTTATATCACACTGCTGATATTTTCAATATCAGTAGAAGGCAGCTCCTGTTCACAATAGTAACTAATACTGAACACTAACTTAAATGGCAATTTTACGTTGCAGACCAGATTGAAAAATAACAACCCAGTTCTCTTAGTATTAACTACTTAAATTTATAATCTTTGATGTTAAAGACAATAATTTCATGAGTACTGCTGAAAGTGTCACTGCCACCACCAAAACGTGACTATGTTAGCCGTTGGTCTTGGAGTATCCGGCATAACTTGCTTTAGTTGTCTCTTTCTTTTAACAACATATTTCTCCCTGTAATTCCAGTTCCAGCCCTATTGGATGGTTCTATTACCCATTCCTCTATTGCTTTCATAACTTGGATGGTTACCGACTACAAAATTGCTTCATGGATAAGTTTATAGTAATATGAAAATAGGCTATCGCATAAGTAATAACATATCTGTATTATGTGTGAAAACTAGGAGTTCCTCCATCTTACTGTGTCGTTGTGGAATGTCATCTCTACATGCATGTTTCAGTTGAAGTGTAGTTTTGAGCTAAAAGCATGATAAACTAGTGTTGCTTTTGGATTTTACTAAATTTTCTTGAAAAGTAGAAGGCATTGTTTGTTTCATGCACAAGCATTTCTCCCAATTGCATTCTACTGTACTTGGTATGGCTGGGGCACAACTGCCGATAAGCTATAATGCATATGCATGCTAGCTTATACACGTGTCTATTGGAACTACTATGACGAATTTTGAACATTATTATTACACATTTTTTGCTGCAAATGTATATTGTTTGACTAAGAATTGCAAAAATAACATTGCTACAACAAGAATCGGTTTGTTTCGGTCCCTCAACTTTAGGAAGTTTTAACTGGGTCGTATACCTCTAACAAGTTTCAATCCTTACCCTCTTCCAATCAATAGCCCTTTGTAAATTAAATTATCTTTCCACACATCACTTAAATCATAAGTGACTTAAAAGGCCTATCTGTAGCTAACTGGAGATCCCTTACTGAGAAAAGATATGGAGTTTGTGTATAGTAGTTTTGATATTTTTGTTTTTATTTTTTTATTTTTGGAAAATAAGAGCTGTAAGTTGGCAGTTAACTAGTACAAGTTTCCCATACTTAGCCATATTTTGAGTATGCTCTTTCAATAGTCTCCACAACTGCACCTTCCATGCCAAATTCAGGGAGATTGGGAGGGAAGGTTGGGTCACTCAAGTCATGGAGCTGAAGATCACACATTCAGCCACGGTTAGGAGAAAACGGAAGTGCAAACGATCAAGAAATTAGCAAGTTACAGTTACATGAAATATGTCCGAAACTTTCAAGGTAACTCGTGTAGTTCGTGACTCTAAAATTGTAACAACTTTAACCCGATTTTCTGGCCTCCCCTTGATCAATTCAGGCCACCTAAACAGCATGAATGTTTTAGTACCAAATGCCAAGAATACACAGGTCCAAGTTTCACGCAAAATGGATAGTCAGAGGCAGAGTTATAGGGCCAAGAATAGGGCCCCATAACACGCTGAAAAAACGCCCTATATATAAATTAATATTAATACATGATGCATTTTTTAAAGAAAAGGATAATAAAATTAAAATATACACCACGAGGTAGACCCTTAACCTTCTGCATTTCATCAAAGTGCTAACAGTTCGAGCTCCGCATTTTAGCTTTTCCCTATGGCCTTTTGGGTAAGGTATAAAAAGATGGGGATAAATACCCGTGATTTCATATTCTGTGTTTGCTTTGGGGATATGAGACATAAATTATAGTACCCTTTTTCATTTCATAATTTCTGCCTAAAATCCTATAGAAGCAAGGAAAAGAGTTGAGGGTATCAGTGGGGGCGTCATAGTATATTGTACTTCCTCCGTGTTAGTAGGTTCTTCCTGCTTCACTTTTTCACATGTTTTAAACAAAATTATGTAGTGACCCCACCTAATTTATGTAATTACTCTCTCAGTCTCACTCTCTCTCTCTCTCTCTCACAAGAACATCATCATCATCTACAACACCAGCGACATTGAAATATTTACAGTAACAATTAAATACAGATCTAAAGCAAAAAAAAAGAAAGAAATCTAATCTAATGACAAGAAGGAGATACAAACAGAATAAGAAGAACAGGAAGAACACTGTCACCACACCGCCAACTCCAACGCCATCACCGCGTCTGGTTCATCAGTAGCGGGGGACCGGTGGCCTAAGCCCTCTTCCTCCTCCTCCATCTCCTGATCTGCAACAAGGGAGGCCTATATCTGCAGAGAAAACCAAGATCTAAGATAGGAGAGGAGATGAGATATGAAGAGAGGGAGAGAGTATCTTACGCAGTGGTGGTGGTGGTGGTGGTGACAGTAGCGGCCTTATACCCTTATTCCTTAACCACACAAGGGCTAAAAAAATTGGCATTCTATCACAAGGAGCCAATTGTTAGAGCAAAAACAAATGTTGATATGAGCAACATTAGTACCATCACTTGGTGTACAAGCTGCCGTAGGAACAAGCGGTGCCAATTGTCTAAAAGCCTGCGTGTACTCCCCCTGCAACGATGGCAATGTTGGGGATTATTCGTCAATCCGAATTCCCGCCGCAACGGAAGCAAAAACAATGCCGCACGATCACACACTCAACACACGCAATATACGAGAAGAAAAACGACAACAAGAATTTAACGTGGTTCGGCCAAACCGCCTACATCCACGGGAGGAGGAGAATTTCACTATATCAATGAGGGAATACATCGTAGGGGAGAGACAGCTCAATCCGCGGACCACGTCGACGCGGTACTCTCATCCTCATGGCCTACAACCATGAAACTCTAACCTCACACATCCGCTCAAAGATATCTCTCACCAATCTCTCTCAACTCAACTCAATTAGAAACAATAGCTAGCACCTCTATTTATACTAATATAGAGGAGGTGGAAAAGCCCACCAAGACCTAGCCATCACCTCCTCAGAGATCACCTCCTCAGAGATCACCTCCTCAGAGGACAAATCAGACGCATCGGGTACACCGATTCGTCTTGCGGAATTCGAGACAAAACCCAACAAACTCCACCTTGACTTGAATTCTGCAAGCGCCTAGCAAATTCCTCAGCCAACTCCGTTGTTGATGTCAACTCCGCCGCATCCGCCATGCTCCAACTGCATGGACCGCCATCGCATCACCACAGAGATGCTCTGCACCCCCTCCTAGGGTGCCGCCTCGCACCTCCAACACAGGTGCGTCCCAAAGCATGCCACTTTGGGGAGTAGTGTGGCTCTATCTCTCCACCAGCTAGCTCATCACTGGAGAGTTCCCCACCAACCACGTCAAGTGCAAACGAGACTCGCTTCCTCTTCACTACTGCAGTAGTTTTCTTCATCATCGTTCTCGTCACTTGAGCACCATCACGAACAACCTGCAACTGCTGCATAGCCTGCACTATCTCCATGCTTCAGCGTCCTCACACGTCAACCACGTGTTTCTCCACGCCAACCCTGAGTGCTTCTCCTTGCGATGTTGCTTCTCATGTTCGATCCCACGCCTTCGCCAAGGCGTCTTGCAAAGCCACCGCTTTGCGGACCCGTCGCGACTTACCTCTCTTCTTGCCTCGAGTTGCTCAAGAGTTATCGTCACACACGCAGAGATATCAGGACGCCTCCTCTGCCATGGCCTCATCAACTGCGTCCACCACCCCGATCTCTGCCCCTGGAGCTTCTTGTGAATTTCCTTGCAATAGTTGCCCACGTCTCTAGCCAGACTCCTCAACATCTTTTGCGTCTCGTGCTCACAATCAAATAAAAGCCTATGCTTCTTGCCTATGTTGAACAGCAGCTCCACCTGTCAACACACTCCCAAGCCTGCATAGGTTGCCAATCGAACGTTCAATTAGGAAAACGCCTCTAATTGACCCCACCTGATTGGACTTGAACTTGATTGACCCTGATCGCATCCCGTCGTCTTCGATCTCGCCCATCGATACCGATTGATGCCGATCTTCTCAATCCACTCTGAATCTGAAAATTCTGACCGTACCGATGAATCCGCAACATCCAAAAACATAGGGTTAGACTCCTGACTCATCCCAATCCGATCTACAGGCACGCCGTAACCACCCGAACAATTTTGGACCGTTGGATCTCACCGCAAACTACTACGTCAGAATTCTGCAAAATCCAGCGACAATTTTCAGAATCAGACCCCGCCATCGCGTCGGGAACGTCCAAAAACCTAGGGTTCACTTCCTGTTCGAGCCCAATCGGACTTACAGACAGCTCAAAACAACCCAAACAAATCTGGACCACTCGATCGCGTCCTTGCCGTGCTGGAGCACCGTGGATCTATCACACCTGATCCATCAGCCCAGCAGCAGCCCCATGTGCGCCAAACAGCTGCCTTCTTCACCCTTTGGTTGGTAACAACCCACCACCAACTCCATGTCACGAGCAGCTAATTTTTTTTCTTCTTTTCTTTGTTTTTTCTTCGTCCTCGTTTAGTGTGCTCCACCCGGATCGTGAACCTGGCTCTGATACCACTTGTTGGGGATTATTCGTCAATCCGAATTCCCGCCGCAACGGAAGCAAAAACAATGCCGCACGATCACACACTCAACACACGCAATATACGAGAAGAAAAATGACAACAAGAATTTAACGTGGTTCGGCCAAACCGCCTACATCCACGGGAGGAGGAGAATTTCACTATATCAATGAGGGAATACATCGTAGGGGAGAGACAGCTCAATCCGCGGACCACGTCGACGCGGTACTCTCATCCTCATGGCCTACAACCATGAAACCCTAACCTCATACATCCGCTCAAAGATATCTCTCACCAATCTCTCTCAACTCAACTCAATTAGAAACAATAGCTAGCACCTCTGTTTATACTAATATAGAGGAGGTGGAAAAGCCCACCAAGCCCTAGCCATCACCTCCTCAGAGATCACCTCCTCAAAGATCACCTCCTCAGAGGACAAATCAGACGCATCGGGTACACCGATTCGTCTTGCGGAATTCGAGACAAAACCCAACAGGCAACATTAGTATCACTTGGAGTACAATCCGTCAGGGAAAATAGAGATCCGAATCCATTACTGATCCGCTCGGTTCGGATTGAACATTTTCATCGGATCGAATTACAATATCCGAATCCCGTCCGCTTTGGCCGGATAATTTTGATCGGGCCACAGTCTTAGGTCAGATTTCCAATCCAGCTCTCTATTTAGTGATTCCCGAACGTGTGTATGTGAAATTTCCACAAAATCAACTCACAATTTATGTTTATTACAAGCATAAACAAAGAATTTAACATCCCAGCCAACAAAACATGGCAAGTCTACACCTTTAATCTAATCTATGCAACAACACGTAAAGGTATAATCAAAATCCAAGGTCAGATCTAGGCAGCAACAGTAAGTTTTAATCCATCTCCAGGTTCAACCCAATATTTCAAATGATCAGTCTTGAAACCTGCAAAATATCAAAAAGAGAAACTCGATTAAAAAAATCGATAATAGACACTAAACCTACCTGCAAAATGTATTTTGGGACACAAAACCCGCTACACTTTCAATTTTTCACTACAACCCCCTGCAATATACATATGTGGGCACTTAACCCCACATTGATAGCGGGGTTTAAAATTCTAACATAACTTCATCACGTGCTATTCATGCGGTAGCTCTATAGATGAAGAAAATGCAACTTCAAAGACCATCACGTGGTCAATATCTGTTAGAAATTTAACCCCCGTCATCAATACGGTGTTGTGTCCCGCGAATGTATATTGCAGGGGTACTTTGTAGTGTGAAATTCAAAGTGCATGGGGTTTTGTGTCCCAATATGCATTTTGCAGGTAGGTCTAGTGTTCATAACCCTAAAAAATAATCATTGACGGATTTTGCTGTCAGATCTAGAGTTTCAAGGCAAGTAGTTGAGCAGGAAATTGATGTGAAGGAGGAAATATACCGTGTCCTTCTGAAGGAGAGGGACAAAGCTTCACATCTCCCAGCCGCCCTAACAAAGGCAGATCTTGTGAGCCAATTCGCCTTTGTGCCAACATGCTGAGTGAAGAAGACGAAATGGAGAATAAGTTTCTGGCGAGGTGAAACAAAGAACAACTGGGGTTGCTTAGCTTAGTATAAACCCATGATAAACTTCTAAGCAATAAATGCAAGCAAACACAATTAAGCAATCACATATAACCTCCTTCAGAAATGCAATATTTACTCTCATAGTTATCAAACCGAGATTCCGATCTTCAATCGGAAACCTCGTTTTCTGAATCGCAAAGAGAATGGAATCGCGAATCATAGAGATTCAGTCTAATTTTCTTTTCTATAAGATAAAGTTACCCATTAGGATTTACAATCATCAACTCACTACTATTTTTTAAGAAATACATAACAAGGATGAGAAATATGGATGAATTTGTACAAGGCGACTAGTCGTGACCTATAGGGAAGGATGCCTCTGTAGAGTGAAAACACCTCCATGATTGGCCAATTGTAAACACTAGAGCAACACTCTGGACAATTAAGTGACCAAAGCCCCAAAACCAGCCACACACATTGCACTCAACTACACTAAATTTCCGAAGAAAAGGACATAATTATATGAAACAAGATTGTCCTTTTTATGTCGTCCGCCTACTTTGACATTCAAGAGAAAAGGTGCAACTCTCTGCTCCATGTCTAGCTAACTATGAAGAATACTAGGTATTAAGTACTTCTATTTCAAAACAAAAATCATTATGAAGAAGAAGAGAAGGAAGTCAAAATATCAGAATATGGAGCTTTCTCTGACTTCATTGAGGCATTTGGTTTAGAAAAGGAGAATTAGTGCTCGTATACGTGACTGGAACCTGCCTAAAATCAGCACTTAGTTCAAAAAAAAAAAAGAGAGAGAGAGAGAGAGAGAGAGAGAGAGAGAGTGAGTGAGAGAGAACTGTGTCTGGTGAAGGAACTTTAGGAAAAGAGGAGAAACAGGATACTAGCACCAAATGTTTTTGTCCTGACTAGCATACTCGATCCAAACCTGCCTAAACACAACAGCAACAAGAATCGCTGGATTCACGATTAGCCCATCCAAATCGAAAAATTCACAATGCAGTGTCACAAATCAATGCTAAATTCTAAAGTGATGTAGGGGTGAACCGAATCGAATTGACGAATTCAAAATTATGGGTGTTCAAACTCCATTTATTTCATTTCACCAAACAAACTATAGACGCAAACTGCTAATTCGGAATCCAAAATCAAGCAAAGTATTGTTGAAGCTATGCACATGTTACAGTGTATTTTTTCTCTTCACTATACCGGGTTTGTTTTTTTGTGTATATCGATTATAGTGTTTAAACCTGAACCTTGAACATTTTACACTTATATAGTTGTATTCAAGTTTCTTTGATGTCATGTGTAGATTCTCTCAGATGGAAACGCTATAACTACCTCTCTTCCCCAACAAGTTGGTGAATCTCGCAAAAACAATCAGGTATGAAATTCAACTCTAAATGATAAAGAAATACAAATTAACTTTTTTCCAGTGAAGATTTTGGGAACTTATGTTACCATTTTGTCTCAAATTTCTGTTGACTATTGTGAATATGCTCGTATTATTGTTCCCCGTGATGTTCCTAGCAGTCGAGCAGCACTGAGCGACGTCAATCTTAACTAACCAAACCGGTGTTAAATTTGGTTACTAAACAGGGCCGTCTCAACACTTTCGGAGGCCTTAGGCATAATTTTTAAAAGAGGCCTATTTTGTGTCATCTATGTAGTGAATTATGGTTTCACATCAAAACTATTTTTTGATACCCTTAGAAATTCATAGAATACTTCTTTAAAACTTGTTAGCTTCCTTTTGACCTATCAAAATGCGAGTCCGGATCCTCAGTATCCTTTGTGTGTATCCTTCCTATGATTGATATATTTCATATTTTTTAATTCAACTTAATTGTTTCATAATCCGATCAAATTGAATATAAAAAAATATGAAATATACCAATCATAGTAAGAATACATAGAACGATACACACAAAGGATACAGAGGATCTCGACTCTCAAAATGCTTATTAAAGTTTTTACTATCTTGTAATAAATCTTATTAAAATCAATATATTTGTGATACTCATTTAAGTGAGACACTGGTCTAAAAATATATTGAAAATGGTATTTGAAATCAGCATTATATACTCTAAACTTCAAATCATTTATTGTTCTCTATGTAATTTTGCCTAGAAAAAATATACAATTTTCCTAACAAAACAATTGAAGATTGATTGTTTTTCTTTTTCTTTTTTTTTCAGTCCAAGGCTTGTATCGAAAAAAAAAATATTAAAGAATTTTTAACTGAAAGATATGTAACATTCCTCAAAAGAAAATATAGGAGCTATCAACTGAATGATAAAGTTAAGGTTACATTTTTCAAATAGGAATGCCCATGATACCACAATTAAAATTAAAAGATTTGATTTTCAAGTAAGAAAATATCTCTTGAATTAGTGCTCACCCTTTCTTTCTCTAAGTTTGTCATTAATTACACAGTCCCATATTTTTCTCCTGATTTCTCTCTCCATCTCGCAGTAGAACCAAAACAATAGGGCTTTATGATTTCTAATTTTACTAAATGTACATATAAGTAAAGACGTAAATATACATAATTTGAGGCCTTGTCAAAAATGAGGCCATAGGCACTTGCCTAACTTGCCTAGAGGCAAGGCCGGCCCAGTTACTAAAGCGTTGAAATTTGACCCACTTCATTTAGTATAAAAATATATAAAACTCTTGTTTGAAAAACTCTTATACTAGTACAATCATATCATGCCCTAACCAATCACTCAGAATTAGAACAAAATCAATCTTAGCTGATGCTGCTGTATTTTAGAGTTCTTAGGCCTCGTTTGGATAAGGTACAAAAGTGATGGGGATAAGAGTTGTACTAGTATAAGACGTAAGATATGATTGTACTAGTATAAGACAGAATAAATTGTACTACTTTTGAGTGATTGGTTAGAGCATGATATGAGATAGGATAAGGTGCAGGGATATGTATTAACATGTTTGGGTAGTGCCGGATAAGAGGTAGATATGTGTGTAAATGACCACATTGCCCTGCTTGTTTAAACTTACTTTTTTAAATTATTTGTCTTCCACAGTAAACAATTATAATAATAATAATACCCACACATTTTGACATGTTAAATGTGACAATATTAGAGTAGAGATAATTATAAATCGTAGCCCAAGGTTGTGAAATTAAAAATTCTAAATTTTTTTCATAAACAAACATGGAAATTAGTCCCCCCCCCCCCCCTCCCCACGCACAAACCTACATAATATTTTTTTTTGCGATGCATACCTATATGAATTAAAAATCCCCGCATTACAAACATTTGATCGATCTGAAATTGAAAATTGGGGTTCTTGATTCTTGGTTGTTGAACTAGGCAGAGCAAAGAGTCATTGAGTCTTGGTCGGTGTTAATGGAGGACAGGTGAAAATCAGACATGGGTCTATTTGGGGTGCTGGGTTTTGGTTCGAGGGTGGTGCTGGTTATTTTTAGGGTGGGTATGAGTTATGGTCTGTGTAATGGTGGAGGTAGTGTTGGGTGGGTTTTGATCGGAAAATGTAATTCTGAATCTGGGGAATGTTTGTCGGAAAAACAAGGGCTAATATTTGCCGGAAACTGGATTTGTAGAGGCAGCGTTGGTGCTGGCTCAGGCGGCATTAGTGGCGGAGTTGGTCTTGCCTGTTGGTGTTCATAGTGTGTTCATATTTTTATGGGATATATATTTTTACCCTCGAAAAAAAGGATTTAGTTGTCAACTAACAGAATATTCTGTTAAGTAAGTCACGGAATTTTTTTTACCAGTTTCAAATTGACTAGTTTATTGCAAATGGGGTATATTTTCAGCAAGTATTAGGCTAAATTACACCGGAGTTACCCAAACTTTGTCAAAACGAGCCAGTAGGTACCCGAATTTCAAAATTGAGCACAAGAGGTCTCAAATTTTGAATTTTCGAGCAAGTACGTACCCTTCTGTTAACTTTCCGTTAACATTGGACGGAAAATTATAAAAAGACTTTTGTATCCCTTATTTTCACCTCCAACTTTTTTTTTAAAAATACTTTTTTTACTAAAAATCTAAAAAAAAAATTAATAATTTGATATGTAAGATAATGCAATATATTTTATCAACATTACATACTTTTACATCATTTCAAGATACAAAATATGTTTTTATTAACACATATCCGTCGATCTTAAAGTCTTTAATTTTTGTAACAGTGTTTAAAAGGAATCTCAAATTTCATAATTTCACATGTATTTTTTAAGAAACAATAACATACAAGTATCTTTGTACATTTTATACTTTAGTCTCTTTTACATTTGCATGAAAAATATAAATCATTACAAAAAAGCTACTCAAGAATGTCTGGTATCAACTCTTATGTAATTTGTTAAAATGAACAAAGATACTTGTATGTTATCGTTTTACTAAAAAAAATACATTGGAAATTATGAAGGTTTGAGATTTTTCTTAAAGACTGTTAAAAAAAAGTTAAAGACTTTAAGATTGAAGGATATATGTTAATGAAAACATTTTTCATATCTTGAAATGATGTAAAAAAAATGTCATTTTGATGAAATATTGCAATATCTTACATATATCAAATTATTAAATTATTTTTTTGAATTATTTTTTAGATCTTTAGTAAAAATTGTATTTAAAAAAAAGGATGAGGTGAAAATAATGGGTAAAAAAATCTTTTTATATCTTTCCGTCCAATTTTAACGGAAAGTTAACGGAAGTGTACCTACTTACTCGAAAATCCAAAATCTGGGATCCGTGGTGCTCGATTTTGAAATTTGAGTACCCTACTTGTTCGTTTTGACAAACTTTTGGTACCTCCGGTGTAATTCAGCCAAGTAATTAAGCCAAACAAAAAGAACCTTTCAAATAGGTAAATCCAGAAGAATAATGCATGGAATAAACCAAGTACATGGACTAGTTCAAAGAAGTAGCAAATACCTCTGCAGTTTCCTTCTTGGCAGCAGCACCTTTCTTCTTCCTGCCAATGTCAACACCATAGTGTTGCAGATACCATTGCTTGGATGGAGCAGCATCCACCTGGACAATTGCGCTCTTCACCAGAGTCTGCGTCCTGACAAGCTCATTGTTGGAAGCATTGTAAACCACGTCAAGGATACGGATTTTGCGGCTAACAGCTTCACTGACTAATTACCAGTGTCTAATCTTAATCGAAGAGCCCTCCACTTCACATTGCCTCATCTCACTCGGACTCTCCTCACTGTCTTGTTGCTTGAGAGCTTAGTGTTAGCAGGCTGACGACCAAGCTCGTACCTATAAAATCCAACATAAATAGGAAACTTGTCAGACTGTCAGTATAGAACTCAACTGATAGCAATCTATATACTAAACACCTAGGTGTTTTACCATTCACTAGGTAGTGTTAGATGATTGTGAGCACTAAGATTAAAGAGAAACCAATTGTCTGAAGTTATCAGGACATCACTTTAGCAGATGTGTGGTTCACAATTCAGAGATGTGATGGTTTGAGAAAAAGTGGCTTAAAGCCAAGGCAACAAGAACATGTGTCAGGAAATAAAACCCCCATAGGCATATGTCCTCGCAACAAACATGTTTCACATTCAAACATAACACCATCTAGTTACAGAATTTTCCTAAAATTGGGTTTTTATTCTTAAAGCCAAGGCGGTGTTAGATGATTGTGAGCACTAAGATTAAAGAGAAACCAATTGTCTGAATTTATCAGGACATCACTTTAGCATATGTGTGGTTCACAATTCAGAGATGTGATGATTTGAGAAAAAGTGGCTTATAGCCAGGGCAACAAGAACATGTGTCAGGAAAAAAAAAAAAAAAAAAAACCATAGGCATAGTCCTGGCTACAAACGTGTTTCACATTCATAGAAAACACCATCAAGATACAGGATTTTCCTAAAATTGAGTTTTTAGGCTTGTGAAGTTAATCTTATATATAATATAAAAGCAGAAAAGTAACTAGGTGAAATCACATTTGGACATGTGTAATCCTACGTGTCTATTTTCTCATAATCAGCCAATGAGAAATCGACATGTAATTATCTATTGCTTTGTCATTATGACTTGAATGTTACTATTTTAGTTTGTAACTCATGAGCAATCAATACTCATTTCCATATTATAATGATAAATTAGCATTGAATAATCGTGATTATTTTTATGACCTGAATATAAATATATTTTACATATTAGTGCAAATACATATGCTAGTAGCATAATAAACTCATAAATCATTCAGAAATATAAGCCACTTTATGATTTTTTTTATATAACACATCTGTCATAATACAAAAATGATAATTTCATTCTATGTAATAATATAAATTATTTGTATGAATTGAATCTTAATATATTTTAAATATTAGTACAAAATACATATGATAATAACATAATTAATGGAAAAAATATTATAGGTATAGGAACTTTGGTAGTAATTTTTTATTATCATTTAAAAATTATTATTCTTCAGTGAATGTTTGGTTGATGTATATTATATTGTTGAAACTTTAAAAAATAATTTATGACCTCTTATTTCAATTAAATGTTTACGAAAATAAAATTGTAAGAATTGATATTCTTAAAAACATTTGTTGCATGCATTTGTGCATCTACATGTATGTAAAAGACATCACTTGTTTTTTTTTTTTGAGAAATTTGTCTCACTAATTGCTCCATCATAATTTCCTCATCCTGCTTAACTTTATGTTAGAAAATTCTCTTAAGGTTGCTCGATTTTATGAAGTGAATATTAAATTTATTTTATAATGATGTAAAGCGTGCATGATAATATTATAATAAAGGCAATAAATATAAATAACATAGGTACATAAACTTAGAAGCTATTATGTTTTTTATAAATATAAATATTATTAGAATCTTCTTGAACCAGATTGTTTATCAATCTCTCTATGATGACAAAATGCTAAGTAAAATGAAGAAACGGTTTCAATTATGTTTAAAAAAAAGGATGAACAAATCCTGCATTAAAATAAGACATTTGTATTAGAAGAAGTCGAAACAAATCTGAATGTGTAGAGACTTTTCTTATTATTTCAATTAAGATTACTAAAATTATTAATGTCTACACTGTTTTAGAATAATTAAAATTTTATATCTTCAAATAAAAGAAAAAAAATGTAAACCACCTGACCAATTTCCCATTCCAAAAGAAGAATGTCGGCTTCGTGACATTATAATGGAGATGTACCAAACATAAAAATATAGAGCTCTATAAATTTTCATTTTATTTGGAACAAAGTTCATTTTATGCATCATTTATATTAGTTGAAGTTTATTTAGGTTGTTATGATGTCTAATTTTTAAACCAAGATATGGTACAAAGCCCCGCGCTTTAGCGCGGGGTATCGCCTAGTTAGCTTAAAAGACAAAAACCTTAAACGAACTACAATGAAAGAATAGTGACTTATTGGCTGAGAAATAAGTATGTTTCAGAAAAGTACACTTTCTGTAAGTTAAGACAGCAATAGGGTATAGAGTATAAACGGTCTAAAATAGGTTTCAGTTTTCTTTGTCCATTTGAAACATAGTCACTGTTCCAAGTACTACAACATTCGTTAGTTTGCACCGTAAGGCACCGCACGAACACACAATATTTTCGGTAGCTGCCTAAAACTATAACTAGCTTATAAAGGAGGACGACTTAAATAAAAGGGGTACTGATACAAAGTCATCTACTTGAACATCAATATTTCACAAATTCATGCCCGATAAATCTCTCTTAACTGAAAGATTTGCTATTGAAATCATTTTGTTAAAACCAATGTCACGCGGATATCATATAGAGTAACTAGTAAGAGTTTCCAACTTTTAGTATTGTTATATTCATACGAAAGAAATAAAAAATAGTAAACCCTAACCTATTAGCAACCCAAATCACATGCAAGAAATCGAGATAACGGCGGAGAATAAGTAATGAAAACTGAAATTGAATCGAGTTGGAGAGACTTGCCTAGCAATGTCACCGAATCGATATCAAAGCTTCCGAGTGGTTGAAGGTAAGAAGATGAGGAACAGTCTAAGGTGGTACCGAAAGACAACTCAATTTTGGTAAAAAGTAGGGGAGGAGGCAGAAAAAAGTGGCTAACCGGCACTAAAGAATTACAATTTTTATTAAAATATACATATTAGAATTACATCATATAGCTAGGGTTTGAACACAGGGGCTTCAAACGCTCTACCACTGAACGAGCACCCATTTACCAAAAAAATGTTTATTCTTGCTCAGTTTAAACACAAAATTACACGAATTAAACAAATTAATGGTTGACAAAAAAAAGTAAACAAATTAATTAAAATTGATGTAATAATTTCAAAAATATTCGAACAGACACCCAACCCAATGTTTCTATCTTTTTCCCTATCCCTTGTTAGTCGACTAACAAATCGAACCCGCCACCACAACTTTGCCGATTCCCACCCAGACTCCGGCGACCTCCATAGCGTGTGTTGTCGTCTTCTTTATGTTTGGCCATCGCGAGACCCTCTCTCACTCCAATAACGAACCACCTCTTCCATCCATCCTCTTCACCGTCCAACCACCACAATCGACCTCCATTAACGCCGGAAACTCTCAACATCTCCAACACAAACCATCGAGAACCACCATAGCGCTCTCAAACATTGTACAAACCCGTCTCTTCCTCACCTTCCTTCAACCATGCCAGTTTCTTGAGCACAGAAATAAATGACATTTTTCAACGCCGTTAAATATATTTTGGAATGCAGTAACTGAAATAAATGGCAGTTTTCATACAACTGTATATTACGAAATGGTTGTTTTTAAAGTTAGGTTAATGCTCGACCTTACTACTTCGAAATTAGCAAGGCCGAGCCTCGACCTAGGTAGGTTGAAGTTCAACCTTATAGTTCGAGTTGACAATGACTCCTATTTTCATCGGGAAATAATCGAAGTTCGACCTTGTACTTCGACTTTGTCTACTTTTTCAAATTGATAATCTGATTTGATCCATTAGTAGTTCGATTGAGTACCTTAGTGAAGATTGATTGTCCAATTGAGTGGTGAGTCACAGTTGATAGTCCAATATGATCAAGTAGTAGTTCGAATGAGTTCATTAGTGAAGCTTGATAGTCCGATTGAGTCATTATCTGTTTTGATCAATTAGTAATTTGATTGAGTTAATTATCAAGACCGATTGTCCGATTGAGTGGTGAATAACAGTTGGTAGTCCAATTTGATCAGTTTGTAGTTCGATTGAGTTCAGTAGTGAAACTCGACCTTTTAACATAGAATATGATTTAGGGTTGAGAATCTAGGGTTTTAGGGGTTTTTCAGAACTGGGTAGTCAACCCCAAAGAAACAAAGTTCAATACATCAATAGCCCAAGACGGCGTTTGTGCATAATAACTAATGTCGTCCTCTTCCATTGCTTTTGAAGCTGCCAATTGGGAAAAAGTGTTACCTTCTCTGCGAACATGAGAGCAAATCACCTCCTGTAACTTTGTAAAGAAAACCATGCACTCAGCTAAAACATCGTGAAGGTATGAAATTGCATTTACCTTTCTTGTGTTGCCTACCAGAAAGCTGCGGAGAAGAGATACAGCAACAGTGCTGTCACTTTTGAGTATGATACGAGTGCAACCCAGTTCCGACGCCAACCGGAGGCCCTCCCAAGCTTCATAAACCTCCGCCATCAGCGAGGAGCGCAGTCGAGGCAGCCTGCACTGTCTTGCCGCGAGAAAGCCACCAGCTTGGTTATGAATGACCATTCCCAGCCCCGTTTCCACGTCGAACTCTATCCAAGCGACATCAATATTTATCTTCACAAATCGTGAAGGTGGAGCAGCCCATACTCCTGTTTCAAGGTCTTGGGGGTAGATAACTCTTCATGTGTGACTTCAACAAAGTATGTCTTTACTTTTTTTTAAAAATAAGCTTGTCATGAAACAACCAATAACTCTTGGGTCGTGGAATTAGTCCAGATGCGGGCAAGCTGTCTAGGACACCACGGTAATAAGAAAAAACAATATATTATTTCATATGTGTTTTCAACAAAGTATGTCTTTTCTTTCCCTGAAAATAAGCTTGTCTTTATTAAATTATTAATTGAGCTTTATCAGTACCGTTTTATACATATGGGCTTTGTAGGCTTACAACAACCCAAATCATAAGTATACAAAGCCCAACCCAACTAAATCGTGTGAAAGGGTATCATCGCCCTGTACTGTGTACACAAACCTAACCCTACTTGACGATGTAATCGAGGCTAAGTGAGAGACTAATCTCATCATTCCTTCCAATTCAGAGTGAAAGCAGATTTTGCTCAAGAGTTTAGCTTTCAAAATTTGATAGTCAATTTCCAAGAATAGATTCTAGAACACGAATTGCCCCGCGATTCTGATACCAGATCAAAGTGCCATCACCGACTTTGACTACAACGACAAGGAAAGGTAATTGCTCTGATGAAATCTACGTTTGAGTTTCTTACCATGATCCTATGTCTAACTAATGATTTATTCTTATCGACGCGTCGAGGATTAACTTTAAGAGACCCATCGGCGGGGCCCTTCAACTCCGGTGAGTACCCGAGTTTCTGATAGTTCGTGGCATCCCTAGATTTGTTTTCCTATCTATTTATTTCTACCATCAAACCTCAGTAAATATTGCACATTCACATATACTTGAAGATTTTAGATCCATGTAATTATGTTTTTCTGATTCAAATATTTTTTTTGTTTCTAGATTTCCAGATCTCCCAAACGAGATGGGGAAAAATTGGTCATTGGCGATCATAATATTGAAGACATAATTTCTTTATTGTTTAATAAGAAGTTCCAATGTTGGAGTGACCAGGTTTGGTGAACCCAATATTGGTCAAGAAGTAAGCAAGCACCGGATTCAATTACGGAATTACAATGAACACGGTCAGTGTGAATCCCAATCCCTACTCTGTTCAAATAAAAAGGTTATTTCTTTCAGTAAGGCACAAAATTCATTAAATTTTCTAGAAAAAAAAGATTTAAATTCTCATTGGTGCTACCACCAATTTCTCAAGAATTTTGTTGGTTTACAATGAAAATAGTCACAAGATAACCTTTTTAAACATTATAGGCTCCATTTTTTGTTTGTGACCAAACTACATTTTCACTGTAAACTAGAGAAATTAATAAATTTTGGATAATGATATCAACTTCATCTTTCAATTAGTACACAAAGATTTGTTATTTTGTAAAATTCAGTAACCCTAAAAAATGACTATGATGCACTAATATATTTGCCTTGAATGCTAAGTTCTTATAATCACAACAAATTTACTTAATTGAATTCATATGCTCATACATAATAGTGCCTTGTTAATAATAAAGTTAAAAATAAATGTCAAAGAAAGTTTCTTACAATGTGTAAATTGTATATTTATGCACAACTTAAATCTTGGGTAAATATTAAATAATTTAAAGGTTATATTTATGTGTATGATATCTTGAAATAATATTAAACTATTTTTTCTTTCATTGGAAAACATAACTCTTTTTTTTTTTGGCTTATTTGAAAGTACTTTACAAGTCATGTTTTTTTGTTGAGTGCTATGGGTGTAATTAATCAAGAGAAGAGATTCTTCAAACTTTTACTATGTTATGTACTGTAGAACAAAGAGATAGAGATGACTCAAGGAGAAATATGAAGTGTGTATTATTCTCCACCATTTATATAGAGTGGGGGTCAATTAGTATCATGTACATATGACAGTACAATATACAGTTAAAACGCACCAGTATCAATCACATATGTCCTAACACTCTCATTTGAATATTAACAAAATTGATGCCTCACTGAAACATTGTGAAGCAAAAACGTTGGATAAAAAATTAAAGAATAGAAAAAGTTCATCCTATGAGCAGGGATTTGGTGTAGTCTTGAACTCGTCCATGGTTGCATGCTTCACTGAAACATTGCTATAAAATAGGTCCGGATAAAAACATCGTCTAAGGAAAATTAGTACAACGCCTTGTAAATATTTAGTCTTCCCCTGTATGTAACATTTTAATGTCAAAAATTTTGTAGCGGAGAAGTACACCAATGAAAAAAGCACTACGTTTAACACATATATTATCAACAATTCAAGATCAACTTATCAAATATGATACTAAATGATCATGTTAGACAGTAAAAAAACTATTAATTAATAAGTATGACATGTTATTACATATATTCATCAGAGTTTATTCATACTAAAAAATATGCACATGCACTTGAACTACTTGCAAGTGTATGCGTTTAATTTCCTTCAAGAAAATAAATTTATCGCATACGTATCAACCTTATAGATTTCAAATACAGTATTCATACAAACGGAGTGTGTAAGTAGATACTTTTCAAACATATTTCTAATATCTTAGTCTTCTAGACTAAACAAAATATCATAATCACTCTTATCAATAGATGATTGCGGGTTATAACTATAATGTATTCATGATAAATATCGTGCTATCATTTAAGCATAACTTTCAATATAACATATTTTGTCTTCTATTAGTCTCGAGCATTCAACCATATAGAGAAGTGCAAACGCAAACACTTTTTGTTACTTCTACCATGTGACTGAACTCATCTATTGTGTTGAGACTACTTCACATGGTGTATGCGTAAAATGTTCATTTTGACTTCGAATATTTCATTTTATTTTGAGCCCATTAAGAATATGTTATGTTAATTCATTTGCTTGTTCCACTAGCACAGTGGGATTCGTATGAAGCATATCAACACTGGGACTTTATCATAATGAACATGTTGTGATTAGTGGTCAATGAGCACATTTGCACTGAATTGATGGTTACTATCCTTGACAAATGCATGCCACCATGGGTAATAATAAGCATTTGACAAATATATTATTTGCAAATCAGAGTTTAATTGTATGAAATTTGTTCATACATAATTAAATTCCTAAAGTGAAAGTTGCTTCCATATAATTTATTTTATTGTGGTTTGTTTATCAGCAGGAAGATTCATATTTTATCTTATTTTTCTTTTTTAAGTGAGCGCATTTAGCCTTTTTTTGAGGGAAGTCTATTGGGATCTTTATTGATGGGCCATTGGGCATACTAAGTCGTCATGTACTTCAGTGGTAGCCCCTGGGGCTCTTTTGTTGCATACACCAAGTCTATTCGATAATAACACATGCATAGAAAACAGTGAGTACACTGATTTGTGCGCCTTGAGTAATGGCACACTACAGTGTTCCGATGTGATGTAATCACTCCACACAGATCTCGATACCTCTTCCACTTTCTGAGAGGTCATTACCCCTTGGATCGCTCTCTCTTCTACGATTCTTTTTCTCTGTAGAGTGATATTGTCACTTTCAAACAACACCTTATGGAGATTCATCTCTTGGGCTAGATTTATCCCTTCCTTCATGGTTGTGGCCTCTACTTCTTTTGGCGTTGGTCCGAAGGGGATATTTACGCTTTTAACGGTGATGAAGACTCCTCCGTCGCGGACGACTACCACAGTAGTGGTTTCCCCCTTTGGTTTCCCCACACCGCATCCACGTTTATCTTAACCAAGTTTGGAGGGGGCATTGACCAAGTGTGGTTCGCCGAAGCGTTGTTATAAGTCAGGTAAACAAGATATGTCCCCCTAGTTGTCGATCTATACTCAGATATGATTCTCCTTCCTTATTTGATAATCTCTTATGGTTAATTTTGTTAATTCTCAAACACGGCCTTGTTTTTTGTTTTTCTAAATTAGTCCCTGGAGAGTACAAACATCTTGTCTTTTATTTTGTGGTATATTTCTGAATATTCTTTGAAGACAAGTGCTAAAATCTTCGCATATGTGTTTCAGGTGGTCCAAACATGTCTGACGGACCCTGATCTATTTGGAGATAGGTGCCAGCATGAAATTGTCGCCTTCTTTTTTTTGTCTTGGTACCAATTCAATACTAAACAAGTCCGAACCAATTGAATTATGTTTCTTCTTCTCGGACGAAAATTAGGAAGGCAGTGTTTGTGCACGTCCCTCTTTTTCTTGAGGTTCCCCTTGACTGGTAAGCATTTTATCGACTCCCCTCTAGATAAGAAAGAGCTATCATATTTTTGGTTCCAGTGGGTTAACCAACATGATTTGGTGTTACTGTTCTTGACTCTCCATGTTTGATGTTCTTTCTGCATTTCTTCCATCCGTTGAATCAGTGGATATTTTCCTTTTTATTTTTCGTCTCCTGTAAAGGGCACATTTTGTTCGAGAAACAATATCTGATTTGATCTAGTATAAATATTGTGCGTATTCATTAAATGATAGTGATTTCTAAGGATAGTAATACGTAGCGCTACGTGTAAGACACTATTTGTCCTGGGGGGACATTTCACATGATTCATTTAATTGTTTTCATTTTAAAGTTAGATCTAATCATAAAGAGATGTATGGATCAAGTGGAAGAATGTAAGTTTTGCACATATGTAGTGTGATCCGCACAACGTCTCATAAAATAATATAATAATTACCACAAATTACTATTGCCAAATAAATTTTAATCGTTGTTTTGGTTGAATACGTAGATTTTTTTTAATCCCTACTCTGAGACTAAAATAAAAACCTACAATGTGAAATTGCGGTGAGGGTGGAAGAATCCAAGAACTCTAAAACACAGCAAGATACACAAAGCATACATTGTTAGATGTGTGAGGAATACATACCCTGTTAGAATAACTCCTTTTCAGGATGCACATTTCTTTTGGATGAGGTCTATGGCACTCTTAATGGTTGTGGTGTTTCTAGTGTTGATATCCAGAGTCATACCTAGGTAAATTCCTAAATAGAAGTATAGGCAATGCCTATTTGGAATGTAAAATGGAATTTGTCATGATCTGTACAGTTAGGGTTGAAAGTGTAATGAGATATATTTAATTTAATGTGTTGCCATGTTTGAGTACAGTAATCAGAACGGATGGAATGAATTGTTCAAGTATTGTCCTGAAGTTTAAGAAAGATTATGCTATCATCTATAAATTACAAGTCAGTCATGGGCTTGAAATGTGATTTTGGCGAGATTCCTCTCAAATCACGAATACGCTTACAAAAGGGTCTGGGATAAAACCTCCGCACACATGATGAAGAGGAAGGGTGACAGGGTGTCCCCATGCCTCAGAAGTTATGGGGTTTCAAGGGTTTTGTGTAAAAATGCTTAATTTTTAATCTCCAACTGATAGGATCTCCCCCATTTCAAGTTTTGAAACTTATCTATAATACAAATAAGTCATTAAAATGTTGGCAACAACACAAGGGTAACCTGAAACATAGAATCACCACTAGTCATATAAAGCATTACATTGGGTTCAAAAGTAAAATTCTCTAGGCTGAGGGAGGGGGAAAAATGCTTAACTCTTATCTAATCACTCTAAGATAAGGAGGATTGGGGATCATAATTCGTCACTAACCCTGCCATGAATCAACAAATTCACTATGATGAAGAAATTAGGAATGCTTTCCTCAAAACGTTTTGATAGGTTATGTGCGCTTCTTTTGGCTTTCATCTCTTAGCCTATAGCTTTGAAATCGAAATCAATTTGTTTTACTCAAGTATATTTCAAATTCAAGATTACTAATACCATCCCAACAGTAAAATTTGAATCCTTCCGTACGTCAAATTCAGAATTTGGAATTTTTGGATTTGAAATCCAAATCCAAATTCAGGTTACCAAACGCAGCCAAAAACTTTGCCAGTATTCATTGAAAAATGGATCTGCACCTTTTATATTATAGGTAAACTTCATACCCAGTTGGTGTTGATCGATTCACCAAATCCTTGGAGGAAAGAAGTATCACCACGGTTACATATACAGGAAGCTATGAGTAACCTCATAGAAAACTTGATGCAAGTATAAAATATTCAGATGCAATTATAACACAAATATTGATCTGGGAAATACCAGATTGTTATAGTTGCTTTTACTGAGAAGATTACTAGGCACAAGATATGTGTTTATGTAAGATACTTTTCACAACATTTAACACAAAATTTAATGAAAATGTAACGTTCGCGATCCAGAAAAAAATTGGCAGTATTCCACTATCTAATTTGGTGCAGAATTCCGAACTTTACATTCTTGACGCTTAGAGTTAAGACCTCATACCCAATTATTGTTGGCTAATGCACTTAGTCCTTGTGGAGTTGAAGTTCCGGGAGTCACATGCCGATAAATCTATGCATAACATCACATAAATTTCACGATAATAAAAAGTTAGAAATATTGTGTTACACTTTCATCTCTGTATTTCTAACTTTTTATTATCTTCAAATTTTTGTGATGTTATGCATAGTTTTATCGGCCTGTGACTCCCGTAACTTCAACTCCACACGGACTAAGTGCATCGGCCAATAATAATTGGGTATTTGGTCTTAACTCTAAGCATCAAGAATGTAAAGTTCGGAATTCTGCACCAAATTAGACAGTTGAATACTGCCAAATCTTTTGTGGATCGCGAATGTTACATTTCCATTAAATTTTGTGTTAAATGTAGTGAAAAGTATCTTACATAAACACATATCTTGTGCCTAGTAATCTTCTAAGTAAAAGCAACTATAACAATCTGGTATTTCCCAGATCAATATTTGTGTTATAATTGCATCTGAATATTTTATACTTGCATCAAGCTTTCTATGAGGTTACTCATAGCTTCCTGCATATGTAACCGTGGTGATACTTCTTTCCTCCAAGAATTTGGTGAATCGATCAACACCAACTGGGTATGAAGTTTACCTATAATATAAAAGGTGCAGATCCATTTATCAATGAATACTGGTAAAATTTTTGGCTGCGTTTGGTAACCTGAATTTGAATTTGGATTTCAAATCCAAAAATTCCAAATTGTGAATTTGACGTACGGAAGGATTCAAATTTTACTGTTGAGATTGTATTAGTAATCTTGAATTTGAAATATACTTGATTAAAACAAATTGATTTCGATTTCAAAGCTATAGGCTAAGAGATGAAAGCCAAAAGAAGCGCACATAACCTATCAAAACGTTTTGAGGAAAGCATTCCTAATTTCTTCATCATAGTGAATTTTTTGATTCATGGCAGGGTGAGTGACCAAATATGATCCCCAATCCTCCTTATCTTAGAGTGAGTAGATAAGAATTAAGCATTTTTCCCCCTCCCTCAGCCAAGAGAACTTTACCTTTGAGCCCAATGTAATGCTTTATATGACTAGAGAGGTTGGTGATTCTATGTTCAAGTTACCCTTGTGATGTTGCCAACACTTTAATGACTTATTTGTATTATAGATAAGTTTCAAAACTTGAAATGGGGGAGATCCTACCAGTTGGAGATTAAAAATGCATCGGATTAATTCGTAAGATTTATCAACACTTAACCACGAAGCCTCAGACCTCAATGGTCTAAGGAAGTTATGGGGGGATGGGAGGGTTTCCAGGTAAATGGGAGAGTGATCTAAGATAGTCATTCCTAGAGGGGAAATCCTAGCATGGTAAAGCATGTTTATCCAAAGTGAGTTGTAGAAGTCTCTATCCAATCTTTCTCAGGTTGGGGAAGAGGTATGTCTATTGTTCGTGCAAGTAAACCAAGGACCAACAATCCTAATTTCCATTATGCCCCATGAATTTAGGTAGCTTTTTAGATTTTTACTACCTGAAAAGTGAGAGGGTGAAGATCCTAGTTTGTCTTCTGCAGATATGACTTGATTGGAATCTCACATGATTAGAGTGTGGTGATCTAGAGGGATTAAGTTATGCATCCCTTCTCGAACCTTATTTCTTTCTTCCAATTGAGAGTGTCCATAGAGGAGCCATAGGGACCATTTATTGTGGAGTGCACTAGAAATTTCAGAGAAAATACAATTCTTACTTCTGGAGATGATGGATAGTGTGATATCTGATCCTCAACCCAACCAAAGTCCACCTCAGCTACCAAAGAATTCACTCCATCACTATTATTAAAACCTAATTTTCTATGTTTGTGGGAAGTTGAAGCAACTGAATTTCTTGTTTCTGAATGGAAATCCATGGAAGCGATTTTTTAATCTGGTCATCCTATAAACCTCATGAACTGTATCGACTTGACCAATTCTTGTACAGTTCCAGGCGATGAGTCTCATGGTGAGGTTGATGGTTGTTCAAGGCCAACCATTCAGAAGTCTTAGGTACTAGAGTTTAGTCTGCGCTTTTTAGCACCATGTAAACTAAAGAGGTAAGATTTCTAAGAGAGACTGGAGGGGGTTTAATTCTCGTATTTTATTTGATTGATTAAATTGAGCATTAACATAATGAGTAGGAATGCAATTTCTTAGGAGTGAACATGGAGGGAGTTCAGGATCATGAAATAAGTATTGAATATTTGAAATTTTGAATCTTACCCCTGTGTTTGAAGGTACTGTCTGCTTGGATGGTATTCTCCTCTCTGAACCTCTTCTTGATTGGGAGATACGAACTACCAGTGCTTTCATACTACTGCAATGCTACTTTGTCTTCCTGGGTGAGATGAGCCAATTTTGATTCCTCCCCTTTGAAACCCAATTTTATCCATGTCCTTTTTTGGTTTCTATTTGAATTTCAAAGTCGTCTTCATCATTAGATATCGCAATTAAGTACTAAATTCATTGATCTATGCCATTCACTCACACTAGATGTTAAAATTACAAATGTTGATGGGTAAACCACTCCTCTTAGGTACATCTAATGTTTTTTTTTTTTTTTTGAGAAAAACATATAATGTTTCATGTTGTAGGGTTATATATGTAACTTCTTTCTTGGTCGACAAAGTAAATATTGTAGTCTTTAATTTAAATGTCACCGTAAGTAAAAAAATCATGGTAAACTTTAATTTGAATGCAACAATTACTGTACCAGGTTTTTTGCAAGTTGTTATTGTTACGTGGATGTTTGGTGAAATGCTCTATATAGTTTTGGATTTTCAGGACCACAGAGAGATCCATCAAATGTGTTTGTCTGGTTACTTCCCGAATTGGGGTTATTTGATGATGACATGCTTTTCCTAACCAACAGTGAAGAACATTGTCAATTTATATTCTGCACAGTGCAAATAAAAGCATAACTTTCTTAACCTTCAAAAGAATTGAAAGAAAGATAATAAATATTTGAACAAAAATGCCCAATTCCTACTTTAACCAGCCAAATCAAAGGAGTTGGAGTTTAGTTTCATGTACTCAGTTTCGATCTCCTTTGATTTGGCTGGTTAAACTAGGAATTGGGCATTTTTGTTGAAATATTTATTATCTTTCTCAATTTCAATTCTTTTAAAGGTTGAGAAAGTTATGCTTTTATTTGCACTGTGCAGAATATAAATTGATAATGTTCTTCACTGTTGTTTTGGAAAGGCATGTCATCGTCAATAACCCAAATTCGGGAAGTAACCAGACAAACACATTCGATCAATTTCTTTGCGGTCCTGAAAGTCCAGAACTGTATAGAGCATTTCACCAAACAGCCAAAAACAACAACTTGTGGAACACCTGGTACAGTAATTGTTGCATTCAAATTAAAGTTTACTATGATTTTTTATCTACTGTGGCATTCAAATTAAAGACTACAGTATTTACTTTGTCGGCCAAGAAAGAAGTTACATATATAATCCTAGAACATGAAACATTAGATGTACCTAAGAGGAGTGGTTCACCCATCAACATCTATAATTTTAACATCTACTGTGAGAGATCTTAAGGAAGAATGGCATAGATCAATGACTTCTAGGACTTAATTGAAATATCTAATGATGAAGACGACTTTGGACTTCAAGTAGAAACCATAAAAGGACACTGATAAATTGGGTTTCGAAGGGGAGGAATCAAAATTCGCACATCAGACTCACGAAGACAAAGTAGTGTTGCAGTAGTATGAAGGCACTGGAAATTCTTATCTCCCAAATCAAGAATAGGTTCAGAGAGGAGGATACCATCCAAGCAGACAATACTTTCCAACACAGGGGTAAGATTATAAATTTTAAATTTTCATTACTTATTTCATGATCCTAAGCCCCCTCCATGTTCACTCTCAAGAAATTTCTACTCATTATGTTAATGCTCAATTTAATCAATCAAATAAAAATGAAAGACGAAAATTAAATCCCCTCCAGCAACTCTTTGAAATCTTGCCTCTTTAGTTTACATGGTGCTAAATAGTGCACACTAAACTCTGGTACCTACTCTACTACCTTCGCATTTCCTCCTCCCTAAAACTACTACTCATCTACAACCATTCCCCTCCTCCCACCTAATTAAGTTTATTTTTAAAAATATTTAATGATTTAAAATATATTATTATTAGTGATAAAAATAAATCTGAAATAATATTAATATAAATATATTCACAAAAATGGTAAAAAATAATAATATCAATAATAAAAAACAACAATTTTATTTCTCAAAATATTTAATAAATATAATTACTAATAATAATACAAAATAAGATATACCAAATTGACAACAAAATAAAATACGATTTTTCTTAAATATTTTGCTCAATTATCGAAAAATATATTATTATCATTTTATAATAAAATTATAATTAAAATATATAAATCATAATTTAAAACACATAAAATAATAATAAAAAAATAATATTAAGTGTAATTAACTATCCCAAAATTGGATTAATTAGCTACCCCCTCACCCTCCCCCCTCATGGTTGGACATGGTCCGTATTTTTATACATTTTTCCCCCTCCCCCTCATGGTTGGAGATGCTCTAACACACTTCTGAATGGTTGCCTTGAACAACCATCCACTTCATCATGAGATTCTTAACCTGGACTTGTAGAGGAATTGGTCAAGCCTCTACAGTTGATGAGGTTTATAGGATGACCAGATTAAAAATCCCTTCCATGTTTTGCATTTCAGAAACCTAAAACTTCAGTTGCTTAAACTTCGCACAAATTAGAAAATTAGTTTTAATTATAGTGATGGAGAAGATTCTCCTGGTACCTCATGTGGACTCTGGCTGATTTGGGGATCAGATATCACACTATCCTTCATCTCCACAAGTACGAATTTTATCTTCTCTAAAATTTCTTATGCGCTCCACAATAATTTCCTTATTGGGCATGATAACTCCCAAATATGAGCTATAATTAGAGTTTAAACAAGATAAAAGTGCCTAAAATTACATGAATTTGAGCCCACTTTAGCCTGAAAACCCTTGGTAATGCACATTGTACACATTTGAGCTATTATTTGGATTTCGAGTGATTTTGCACTACTTTCATGTATATTTGGATATGATTGCGAGTTCTTCTTGTTCTTGTATGCTGGAATAGGCCTTGGAGATCATTGGGAAACAAATGAATCACTCTGGGAAGGATCTGACAAAGTGAGGCATGGAAAATTTACTGACTGCGTTCTGTCAGGGAGCACTGGAAAGAGTGGAGGAAACACGACTGCGTTCAAAAGACAAGACCGTTCCGTTCAAACACATTCAGAAAGTAAAAGGCTCAAAGGAACTGCAATGTCTGCGTTCAAACGCAGACATGACTGCATCAGAGAGGAAGGAAACGATGGAAACGCAGTGACTACGTTCAAACGCAGGGCTGGCTGTGTTCAAGCACAGCCAGAGAAGACAAGCTGAAGAAAATGGCTAAGGCTTAAAGAGCCTGCGTTCAAACGCAAGGCAAGTTGCGTTCACATGCAGTCAGAGTAGAAATGACGAAAATTTGGCTAAGTATGGGAATGAGTGCATGCTGACTACTTTCAAATGTTGGGCCTCCTTCGTTCAAACGCAATTTGAGGACATTTTTAAGGCAACAAAAACGCAGGGGAAACTAACAAAGTACAAGTAGACAATTAGGAAGGCCTAGGTATTTATATAGACTTTTCAGAACGTCCAAAAAAAAGAGTTTCAACACTGTTGGAGGAGGCTTTGGAGCTTTGACACATCATCAAAACTATCGTTTTGATTCTTCTTCGTGATCGTTTCGTTTAGTTTATGAAAAAACTTTACAACTATTTTGTCGTACTTTTAGCAGTTAAAACTTTTACCTAGGTTCCTCGGTGAACCTAGGGTTTCTAACTGATTTTTCAAGATTGTTGCTATTCCTGCGAGAGCGACCAGATTAGATCAGGAAGAGAATACAATATTTATTCCCGTATTGCGATGAACCGAGAGGCGCAGTGTGTTAGGAATAGCCTGAACGTATAGATTGACGGGTACACAAATTAAAATATATCAAGAGGAGATCTCATGACCTTATTAGCCTTAGAACGAGTCTGTAGATCTTGGTAGACCCAATAGACCCGAAAATCTGTAGAGTCGGGAAAATAGTGTATGACCGAGAAAAGATTAAACTAACAGACTGGCATGTGTAACAAAGAAACTATGTGTTTTCATACAATTTCCAGCTACCCTTAAGAACCTTAGGGGAGCCTGAGACGGCCTAGCTTTTCCAAAAGATTCTTAAACCCTAAAACAATTTCCTGAAAACTTTGCCAAGAAGATTTATATCCAGTTCTTTATTAACTGCAATAACTTAAGTAAGCAAATCATCCAAATTCTCCTATCTAACTCTTTCAATAAAGTTTCTCATCAATCGATAGGTCCAAACTGTCCTCGTGGGATCACTAAACCGAGTCCTAATACTCGATCTTTATTACTCTTATCGTGCATTTGCGTATACACGTAAATAATCATGTCAAGTTTTTGGCGGGGACAACAACAGATTACTAAGTAATAAAAATAGTTATAAGAGTTGTTTTTAGTTCTAGTGTATGCAGACTTGGTTACGTTATTGTTAAACACAATGTTTATTTTCTTCTTCATAAAGCAATGTGAGGTAGGCGTTATGAGATCCGAGTGATCCGAGCGGAATGAATCGGATCTGAATCCGATCCAATTAAAAATGAATCGAATTTGGATCCGGAAAACCAAACCCGAACGGATTTGGAACTGAGATCAGATCCACTGGGTTCCGACCCGATCTGATCCGACGTATATGGGTTCTTTATAACTGTATCACTATTACCTCCCTATTTATACTTCCAAGAAGAATACTACAGTAACTTCAAACTACGAAGCTATTTCTTTTGTTTGTTAGGCTTCATAGCTTACGAACATGCCTTGGCAAATGAAATAGTGTTTATTCTTTTATGATTTTCTCATGTTTTATTGCAAACTTGAGCCGGATCCGATCCAAATCCGATCCGACAACATACTATATGGATCTCTGGATCGAATTTGGATCAGCTGAATGAAACCGGATCCGATCCGAATTCGGTGATGATCCGAATGGATCTGGATCGGATCTAGATCACATTTCTCATGTTCGGATCTGGATCGAGAAGGGCCTGATCCAATCCGGATCCGACCCGTTGTCATCCCTAAAAAGAGTCAAGGGTATTAGTGAGAGTCATAGTACATTGTACTTCCTCGATGTCAGTAGGTTCTTCCTACTTCACTTTCTCACACGTATTAAGAAATTTATGCAAATGACCCAACCTAATTTATGTAATTACTCTCACTCTCTTTGATATTCAGAGACAACAACAACATCATCATCTACAACAACAACATTGAACTATTTACAGTAACAAATACAGATCTAAAGCAAAAAATAATAATAATAATAATAAAAGAAAGAAATCTAATCTAATGACAAGAAGATACAAACAGAAGAAGAAGAACAGGAAGAACACTGTCACCACACCGCCAACTCCAACGCCATCGCCGCGTCTGGTCCGTCGGTTTCAACGGGGACCGGTGGCCTAAGCCCTCTTCCTCCTCCATCTCCTGATCTGCAACAAGGGAGACCAATATCTGCAGAGACAACCCAGTTCTAAGATAGGAGAGGAGATGAAAGATAAAGAGAGGGAGAGAGAGTCTTACGCAATGGTGGTGGTGGTGGCGACACTGGCGGCTCCTCGTCGTGGCTGGCGTTCGTCTGAAGCCCTCCCACCGCCAATCATGCGAGAGGAGAAAAAATGAAGATCGGGGAGGATGGTGGTGGTAGGATGCTAATCGGAAGGTAGGAGGCTAATCGGAGGGTTAAAACCCAGGCTTCAACAAACTGCGGCGGATGTGGTGGTAGAAGAGGAGTAGGAGCCTCTGACAACCATAACATGAAAATCTACACTTGGACATTGCGTTGGGAGAGTGAGAGATTAGGTCAAAATCCAAGCAACAACAGGTAGAAGTAGAATCAAAATCCAAGGTCAGATCTTCGCAGCAACAAGGTTTCAAACCATCTCCAGGTCTCCATCAACCCAATATTTCAAATGATCAGTCTTGAAACCTGCAAAAAAACTTAAAAAAATATAAACTCAATTAAAAAAATGGGTAATGAACACTAAACCTACCTGCAAAATGTATTTTGGAACACGAAATTCCCTACATTTTCAGTTTCCCACTACAAACCCCATACAATATACATATGTGGGACACTCAACCCCAAATTGATAACGGGGTTTAAAATTCTAACATAAATTCATCCATATAACAACTAGGATGAGTAATATGGATGAAGTTGTACAAGGCGAATAGTTGTGACCTATAGGGAAGGATGCGTCTGTAGAGTGAAAACAAACACTAAAGAACCAATGTGGACAATAATGTAACCGAAGCCCCAAAACCAGCCACACAATTGCGATCCATTACACTAAATTTTCGAAGAAAAGGACATAATTATATGAAACAAGATTGTCCTTTTTATGTCATCCACCTACTTTGACATTCAAGAGAAAAGGTGCAACTCTCTGCTCCGTGTCTAGCTAAGTATGAATAATACTAGGTATTAACTATTTCTATTTCAAAACAAAAATCGTTATGAAGAAGAATAGAGGAAGTCAAAAGATTAGAATATGGAGCTTTCTCTGACTTCATTGAGGCACTTGGTATAGAAAAGGAGGAGAACTATTGCTCGTATACCCGACTGGAACCTGCCTAAAATCAGCACTTAGTTTAGAAAAAAAGATAACTATATCTAGTGAAGGAAGTTTGAGAAAAGAGAAGAAATAGGATACTAGCACTAGTATAGCCGACCCGAACCTGCCTAAACACAGCAGCAACACGAATATCTGGATTCACTATTAGCCCATCCAAATCGAAAAATTCACAATTTCGTGTCACAAATCAACGCTAGATTCTAAAGTGGTGGAGGGGTGAACTCAATCGAATTGACGAATCCAAAATTGTGGTTGTTCAAATTCGATTTATTTCATTTCACCAAACAAGCTATAGACGCACAATGGTAATCCCGTATCCAAAATCAAGCTAAGTATTTTTTTGAAGCTATGCACATGTTACAGATGATTTTTTCTCTTGATTATACCGGATTTGTTCTTTCGTGAATATGGATGATGTTGTCTAAACTTGAACATGAACAATTTATACTTGGGTAAAATACAAAAACCACCCTCCGTGTTTGGAATATATACAAAAACAACCCTCCTGTTCTGGGATATACAAAAACCACCCCTGTCAGCTAACGGTGACTAACAGCAACTAACGGAGGTGTGAAAAGACAAAAATACCTTTCGGATCAAAGCACATTACACCACATAAATCCCAATTATTCTCCTTCTCCTCTCAATTCTAACCCTAAATCTCTCTCTCTTCCCCTTCACATTCTTCCTTCCTCTCCTTTACCCACACACAACCCACCTGTTGAGAAGTCCCACATCTCCACATCAAACATTTCGCCGGCGGCCAGCTCATCGTCTCCGTCCGGCTTCCCCACCTCCGATTTGTCCAAGTTTGAAGTCATCGTCCCACTATCAACCGAACACGACGTCCCCAGAATACGTCCACCCTTTGGTCGGGATGGGTGTTTCCCGGAGGGAAGGGACGACGGCGGTGAGGAACCCAGAAACTGTGCTCCCCTCTCTCTTCGTCCTTCTCTCTGTCTCCCTCTCTCTGTCTTAGATCTGAAGGTTGCTTCAAATCCGGTCGGCGAAGGAAGAGAACTGAGACGACGGCGAAGTGGTGAAGGCGGCTGTGGTGGTGCGGATCTTGGCAAAAGCTGGATCGATGGTTTGGTTCAGATTGCGGATGGGTGTTGCAGGGGAGAAAGTTGGGTTTGGTTCTGAAATTGGGTTTGAGAAGGGTGGCGATGGAGAAAGCCTGTTCTGAAATTGGGTTTGGTTCTGGAAACTAGGTGGGTTTCATATGGAGTTTGGTCTTTCCAATTTAGTTGTTGTTGATAACTTAGTTGTTGTGGATGTGTACATAACAGGAGAGTGGTTTCCATCCATGATTTAGAGCCTCCTATTTCTTCATTTCCTTCCTAAATGTGGTCTAGTTTTGGTTTCTCTAACATGGGTTTCAAAGGATTTTGATGATTTCTGGGTCATTTGGTTAGAAAAGGGGACTCTGTACTCATCTGGTTAAAAAAGTGGACGTAGAGATAATAATTTCAGGAGACAGAGTGTAAGGGTAACGAGTGAGGGTATAACTGACCTTTTATTCTCCTTACATCTATCTAAATTTAAATTGTTGGAAAGATAGGCCTAATTATATCACATTTTAATAACGCAAGGGATAATGAGGCACTTCTGTAAAATGAGAAGAGTAGTGTGGAACAAGTAGTAAAACGCGAGGTAGTATTACATATTTCACGCCTATAAAAAAATTATATTTCCATCGAAGTTAGGAGTAGATTTATGGCCACTATTGCTTAGTGGGCAGTTCGCATTCCATTTCTACCCTGTACTTTCAGTCGTTGTGCATGATGTGCTTAATTCTTATATACTAAAGTGCCCTCTTTTTATCATCTTCCTCCCGCTGCTGGACAACCACGCTACCGAAGGGAATCAACCACCAGCAGAAACCAACTTTCACATTTACCCCCTCCACATCCAATTCGACACCAACCCAGAAAACTCCAATGACCAGTAAAGCCAAATCCATGAAAGTCACCGTTGGTACAGCGTGTGAGTCCATTTTGCTAGTAAAAGAAAGATAAAACCGCCTTCTCGATTCTCACTATTTCTGATTAGTTCATTAAACCAGCATCAACTTGCTTTTAACTTTTGGATGAACTTGTGTTCAGGCATGTCACAAACAGAGTCTACAATCCGTGGTGTGTCACAAAAAGAGCCTACAACCCGTTCTATCAACTATTTGGCCTGCCCAATGATCCTTTATTTCGGGCATTTCTGGGGTCGTGGGGCCGCGAACAAGGCGGACAGAGTATGTTGTATAATCTTTTGTCAGCGCATCTTTTTGCAAGTTACATCATCATGTGATATTATATTGAGTGGATGATATTACCTACATGCCTTAAGTAAGTTATACTGGTCTCTGATAATGAGTTACTTTTCAAGACCCACTGCAGCGACAGGGAGAGGAACAAGGAGGAGACCAAGAAAATGGTGGAAACCAGTGAAAATGAACAGGCATTTAGCCACCAAAATTTGAATGAAGTAATTTGGTCAACTCTTGACTAGGTTGATTCTGTTTTCCTTCAGAAAACAATGTAACTGTCTGCGTCGTGAGCAACATATTTTCAAGTATTGGGTGTGGCTGTGATATCAACAAAAACTTGTTATGTTACGCAACTTGACTATGTTAGGAGATATTTTTGGGACATCTTTAATTTTTTTAGTCTATTTGTCTGAAGTTTGCCATGATAGATCATCGATTAGAATCTAGCCTTGACATGACAACTCCTACAAAAGAAGGGGGAGATGAGGCATAAGCAAGAGGCTTTCCTACAGATGCCCTTCTTAATTTCCCTTTCCTTTGCGGCTAGACACTCAACTCACAGTCCAGTTAGGTGGGCCCATGATCAGTAATCTACTCAGTTTAACAGCACAGAAGAGCGGGCATGGCTTAACAGATGACTATATTATCTTTGGTAAACAAGCCTACATGATGTGCTTAATGGAGTTTAAGCTCTCACTCAGCTCAGCATCGTCAAGCTGGCACCTGGTGAGCCAACAGTTCACCATTTTCGGAAGCTCAACAAGCAGTTTCTTGCAAGTCTGAGTAACTGAATTATTCAGACTTCTTATTATCTTGTTATGAACTATCCTGTTTAGGCTTATGAGTTTAGTAGCTTAAATCACAGGAAAAGACAAGAGCCTAATGACATCTAATTACTCCCTCCGTCCCAATTTTATTGTCTGGGGTGGACTTCTCACAAAGTTTAAGGAGGCTTCTGGCTTGATATATCTACTGAATTGTCATTTGTTTTCTATATTATTTTTTTCTGAAAAGTGTGTGTGTGTGTGTGTGTGTGTGAGAGAGAGAGAGAGAAGGGTATATAAAGAAGTGAACTAAAAAGCAAGTAACTTTTTAAAAGAGTGACAAACTGACGTTCAAAAGGTTGTGCATCTATTAGTACTTGGATCGGGCATCCATATGTTTCTTTCTGTCAATAATCACTCCCAGCAAGGCAGGTTAAGGACACATTGACGGAGCCACAGCTCGGCACATCCGGAAAACCTTATATTGAGGGGACTGGAAAACCATTTTATGTACTCAATCTATAATCTATAACTAAAACCACAATATTATATATTCCACCAGTCAAAAGTAGACTAAAGCAAAAGTTACGAATAACTGATTTTAATTGACTAGTCTTCACTATCAATTAGTTTTGCAGCATTGTTTTACAACTAATTTCCTTTTATGTACTTATCTCTTTTGATATACACTATCAAACAACCATTATCCCTCTATCACTCATCTAGCTCCGCAATCCATATTATATCAATTTGATTGTTATAAATCATATAGCTATTTAAGTCCACAATTCTTAAATCACCCAGGTCCAGAAACTGAAATCACACAAATATAACTTGTGAAATAAAAAGATGTTCTATCATGAATTAAGGAACTTATTCATAGCTTTAAAATGAAAGTTGTCACAGAAAATAATAGAGTCGGGGAAACGTGCCGATGTTACCCTATCAGTATAAGAACATAAGACAAGGTGGGCCGAATCAAGAATCCAACCGACAGTCTTCCGACCAAGGTTCTATCAGTATGTTGACGTTTCACTTCCTGGTGGATAACGACAGAGAGACAATTCGGTAAAGATCACGGAGTTTTTTTTTTTCTTTTTTCATACGGAGTAATATATCAATTCATTGTTATAAATCACATAGCTATTGAAATATCAATTCTTAAATTCTAGTCTAGCAAACTAAAACCACGCTAAAATTAAGAAGATATTCTAAAGTCAGAAAGAAATAACTAAATCGGAGCTTTCAAATTAAAATAGCAGGGTTGTGGAAACTTGCCTAATCAAGAATTCAACCGACAATCTCCCAGAGACAGTTCATAGTTGTCATCACCGGTACGCTGGTGGTTCAATCATCAACGGTATCTAGTCTGCACTCTGCACACGGCAGTGTAAGAGAGACAATATGGTAATGAGAACGGAGGAAACAAAATTTATACCGAGTAATTTATCAGTTTCATTGTTACAAATCACAAACAACAGCTAATGAAGCCCCCAATTCTTAAACCCAAATCTAGCAAACTGCAACCAAGAACGGGTCATTAGCTGTAAACCCCAAATCTAGTAATTTATCAGTCAAAATTGTAATATCCTTCATGGCAATAGTACAGCTGTAAATGAGCATGTTGGTCCTAGACCGCGTCGGTCAAACCTTGATCCAAACTGAACTGTGTGCTAACTGAGCCGAGCTATGACATAGATTCAGGCTGTGTAAAACCAATCAGGCCCAAACAGAAAAAGATCAGTTGCTTGCCTCTACAGTCGGATCATTTGATAATTGCTTATTTCATTGTATATATATTTTCAGCATATTATATATATAAATAAGGGTAAAATACACTTTCACCCCCTCTAGTTTCACTGAAGGACACTTTCACCCCCTCTAGTTTGGAAAAGGGCACTTTCACCCCTTCAGTGTGCCAAACTTCTGAAAACTTACACCCCATATTGTGACACCATTAGTCAGGAGTTGAGATATGTCATTGAAATAGTTGTTTTGGGACAGTCTTACCCATATAATATGCAAAATATAGGGTTACTCTACACTGTTTGCATGATATGAGGGGCAAATGTGTCTCTAAAACTATTTTCAGTGACGTATCCTGCCCCGAGACTATCGATTTCTCAAACACAGTGTGCAACTTACTTCAAGTTCGACACACTATAGGGGTGAAAGTGTACTTTTCCTCCAAACTAGAGGGGTAAAAGTGTCCTTCAATGAAACTATAGGGGGTGAAAGCATCTTTTACCCTATAAATAATCATATCGTATATGACCATCTACCGTAATCAAAAGGTTACGGCAAAAAAATAATTATTTCACTTGAGCTTTGAAAAGATTATTTATGGTGAACACATACAAGATGAGCTCTCAAGCCCAAACAGCTTCAAAAGCTCCAGCTACAATTACTATTTACCAAGAGGCATTAATTGTTTAAATCTAGAAATATCTAAGAACAACATAATATATCTGCCTAGCAAGGTAAAGTTCCATAAGTACATCTGACAAACATTGCCAACAGTGAGAAGGTGCGATACAACACCGGAGCACTATTGCAGGTTGGTCACCAAATTGATACCGCTACGGCTCCACTACAGAACACAAATATCAAACTATGCTTATGTACTTGTCGAGCTTCTAAGAATCGTCCTCCAATTTCCCATGAAATGTTCCTCCATACACAATTTTAAGCCAACTTTTGATGAGGTATGTTTGCTATTTGAATATTTTCTTATAACTGATGTAGGAGGCAACAATAAGGAACCTGAGATGTCTGAAGGTATAGTTCTTACCTACTTGATCTGGTATTCTATTATACATTCGGTGAAATATCAAGGTCATTGACGAATAGTCGATCTTTCAGTCAAAAATATGTTCTTTAAAATGTCCCTTTATGAGTGTAGAAGGGGAGATTTATCTTTTACATATCATAGTTGTCAAAGTCGGCTTCCAAGGCGGTACAATTGCCTGGGCAGTCATCTCATATCTGCTGCACCATTGCACCACTTTTCCAGAAAATTACACCATTGAATCTATTGTAAAGCTAGAATAATTTATGCATTAATATAATTTCATATTCTATGAGGGATATTAAATTATATCATTTAAAATCAAGACAAGATTAATACTATTGTGCTATTTATTTATAGCGAAAATGACGATTAATATGAAGTTTTGCTTAATGTGCATTAAATTAGCATTAATGAATGCAAGTTAAGACATCATTATGTGCAACATAAATAAAATTCATAAATTAATAATATTTGTTATTGTCACCGGTTCACCGCCCATAATTTTATGGCTTCTTAACAAACATATAGGCAAGGGCAGCCCAAGGTGGAGGAATGTGAGGGCAGCCGGCCCCTGGGCTAGTAGGCCCCCAGTATTTAATACAAATAATTAAAGCTGATTATATATTTTAAGGCAAACTTATCAAGAATTAATGGTAGTTAAATGGTAATTTAAAATTGTGCCACAGATGTGACTTCGGGTCAGTTCTCACAAGCGTCATTTTTATCATCATTATTACTATATTTTCTACTCAAACCCAAAAATGAGTTTTCTTCAATTCAGGGCCTCAAAACTTATACCCGCTTTAGGCCCCGAGAGGTCTAGGGCCAGACCTGCATATAGGTCAGAGAGGGAAGATTGCATTTGATGATAGTTCAATAAGGATGAAAGGGTTTTAAACTCATCATTTACCGGTTTTTAGTAAATTCACTAATAGACTAATTAAATAAGACGCCTTTTTTCTTTTCCTCGAGAGAGAATAAGAAAATACTGAGCAAAGAAAGTCACAATTACGGATCAACTATTTTCCATTTATGTTATAAAGCAAAATTCACGTTGGCTAGATAAATTAAAGGGGTTATTATAAATAAGGCAACAATTAGAAATCTATTTACTAACAAGGCAGTAAAACTCTGATAATTAGTTATAAGTAAGATTTGTATGTCTTATTTATCATTAAAACAAAAATGTGAAATAAGTGGTATGAGATGTCTTCTTTACCCTCCACTTTAATGTAAGCTGAATCAAATTTAACCCATGTAATTGAATCCCAATTGCAAAACAAATCGAGCTTTACCGGCATAAAAATGACGGAGATCTACGACTACAAAATCGCGATAAAAATAAGGGTAAATATGTGCTTTGGACAGCTTAATTTTAAGATTTTTCCTTATTAGTAAATACTTCTTTATAAGTTTGTTTTTTTAATAATTTACTTACCTTTCTGCCTTTATGTTAATTACGTTTTTAATTTAATTCCTTAGCTATAATAATCCCTATATTAAATACCATATATTAACTACCTTAATGCCTTCTAAGACAACTATAAGTATTTTTTATGATCATTTATTCGGTTAATTAGGTTTCATTGATGAATTAGATAAGATTAGTCCCTTTGATGCATTTGATTAGATTATTTACCCGCTAGAAACAATTTTTTCAATTTTTTATTCGCTTTCTTTCAATTCTTTTACAGGTTAAGAAACTTATGCTTTTATTAGTCTCAAAGAAAATTATGCTTTTATTTGCACTGTGCAGAATATAAACTGATACTCTTCTTCATTGTTGGTTAGGAAAACAATGTCCTCACCAAGTAACCCAAATTCAGGGAGTAATCAGACAAACACACTCCCAGGATTTCTTTGGGGTGCTGAAAGTCCAGAACAACTTGCAGAAAACCTGGTACAGTAATCGTTGCATTCAAATTAAAGTTTACCTTGATTTTGTTTACCTACTGTGGCATTCAAATTAAAGTCTACAGTAAGTTTCCTTTGATTGATCATTTAGTATTCCTGGTTTAGTGGCCATAAGGGTTATAACTTCTAAAGAACAACGAAATCTTGGTTAGATGGGGATCCTAGTTCAGACAATCAAAGGTTGTGGTGAGAAGCATATGGACTCTGGGGCCATGTTTCTTATTTGGCTTGTGAACCCAGGATGGGATCCACAAGCCTTAACCATGTAAGGTCAGTGTTTGTTGGAAAGAATGAGTAGGTATTATAAGAATCCATCGTGTTCCACTTCGAAACTAATTAGCAACGAGGAGAGTAACGTAGGAAACCCTTAAGTTGAAGTTTCTTTTTTTTTGTAAGTGTCCAATGAGGGACATCTCAACGGGATAGGCACTAACAAGCCCCACTTTAAGACCTCTAACAGGGGACTTACATAGGCAAGGCGCATACATATAAGCAAATGGTCTCTAGCTCAATAGCAGATCATAGCATGCCCTAGCATAGGAATGGAGTCCGAACCCCACCAATGGTTAGGTTACAAAGGGATTAGTTAAACTAACGTTCCTTCTTGTTATCAAAAAAAAAAAAAAAAATATATATATATATATATATATATATATATATATATATATATATATATATATACAAATAAAATAGGGTCCCTCTCAACAAGGGGAATCCACTTAGGGAAAGGTAGACCCATATTTGGATGGTTATGATTCCGGTTGTTACTCCAACTGCTTTTAGTTTCTTTCTTGATGGATTTCTCGCAAGTCTATCAGATCACACATAATGACATTGGAAACCTAAACAGAGATTCGTTGAACCAATTAGTTATCTTATAATTTCTTTGATGAAATGTATAGCCTCCCGAAATGTATACTTACCTCAAGTTTTCCATGATGTTATAGCTTCCTGCAGATGTAACCGCTGGTAATACTTCCTCCCTGGAAGGATTTGGTGACTGGTTCAACACCAACCAGGGATGAGGTTTACCTATAAGATAAAGAACCCAAATCAGTTTTCGCATTGAATACTATAATAGCATTTGATAATATTAGTTACATTTTAGCTGAAATTTATGTTGATTGCTGCAAACAGGTTTCCGGGACTCCTACCGATGTGTCTAGTCATCTTCCTGGCTACCAAGCAGGATCGAGCAACAACGCTAATCTTGTACGGGCACTATTAACAAATTGTAAAACTTGAAATATGATTCTAAATTTTGTTTATGAAATTTGGCTCCTGTTTAATCTTGAATCACTTCTTTGTTTACGAAATGAAATTATTGGAAAATGTCTGCTTTCGCATAAACTTTGGATTGATAATCATAGAACATTAGAAATATTTTCTTGGGAATTTACTATGTACTAAGGTGTACACTTGTATCCAAAATGTTTCACTCTGAATATTTTTATGCTAACCTCGAGTTTTCTATGATGTTATAGCTTCCTGCAAATGGAACCGCTGGTAATATTGCCTCCCTACAAGGATTTAGTGAATGGTTCAACCCCAACCAGGTATGAGGCTTAACTCTAGTATAATGAACCCAGAATTGTTTCTAAGTATTTGATAATATTAGTTACATGTTATCTGAACTTTATGTTGATTGTTGCAAATAGGTTTCAGGGACTCCTACCGTCGTGCCTAGTCATCTTCCTGGCTACCAAGCAGGGCCTAGCAACACCAGTAATCTTGTATGAGCCCTATAACAAATTGTACTTGCCAGTCAATTAAAACTTACAGATGCGACTCTAAATTTTTTTTAATGAAAATTGACTCCTGTTTAAACTTGAATCACTTCTTTGTTTAGGAAATGAAAACCTGAATTACGGTTGGAAACTGTCTGCTTTCACATAAATCTTGGATCGATAATCATAGAACATTAAAAATATTTTCTTGGGAACTTTACAGTACAATGTGCTAAGGTGTAAACTTGTATCCAAAATGTTTCACTCTGCATATTTTTATACTAACCTCGAGTTTTTATGATGTTATAGCTTCCTGCAAATCTGACCGCTGATGCTACTTCTTTCCGCCATGTATTTGGTGAATCGATCGACACCAACCGGGTATGATGTTTACCTATAATATAAAGAACCCAAATCCGTTTTCGCATTGAATACTATAAAAGTATTTGATAATATTAGTTTCAGTTTATCTGAAATTTATGTTGATTTTGGCAAATAGGTTTCCGAGACTCCTACCGGTGTGCCTAGTCATCTACCTGGCTACCAAGCAGGACAGAGAAACAACAGTAATCTTGTAAGGGCCCTATTAACCAATGAATTAAATCTTACAAATATGATTCTAGATTTCTGTTTAAGAATTTTGGCTCCTGTTTAACATGAATCACTTCTTTGTTTAGGAAATAAAAACCTGAATTACATTTGGAACATGTCTGCTTTCAAAAAAAATTTAGATCGATAATCGTAAAACATCGGAATTTTTTTTGGGAACTTTATAGTACTACGGTATGAGTTTTAACTAGGGTGTACACTCGTGTCCAAAATGTTTCACATTGTGATGTTCCCGCAGGTGATTGGGAACTTTATAGAACTATATACTATGGTGTACACTTGTATCCTAAATGTTTTACTTTTTTATATTACTGCAGGTGATTGAGCATGTCAACCCTCCACCCCCGCCGCCGCGGCGCGGCCGTGGCCGACCACGGTCTGCAATAGTAAGAGCTCCATCAACAGATAATTACAATTATCAAAAAGCCCGACGGGCATAAATTAAAACTCTTTGTGATATTTGATAATGTTTCACATAACTATATTTGGGCTAATTGATTGATAGTAATATCTATATGATCACTCGATTAAGACATGAATGAAGTATTAACATGCATAAAGTTTAAATCTCTACACCAGACCTATGGGCCTTAAAATGAAATATGAACTTCCAAAATAGAATTAAGAAGAAAAGGGGAAATTCATGGAATTGTAAGAGTGAGAAAGAGAGATGTAAAGAGTCACTACCTTTCGGAGGTCTTTACTTATGCTCTTTCCTTTAAAAGAGCTATCTTCATCTCCTTGTAGTGGCCTCCTATTTTTCAATTTGAACTCTTCTTGCCAGAATCATCTAGCCCTTGTTAACTTCCCAAAAGGAGCCTAAGTTGTACGTCTGAAACCCCAAAAGTTCCCAGTGAAGAATTGAAGTGGCAACCTTGGGCCCAACTAAAAACACCGCAAATAAATATGCATTTTGTCACAACATCATTGGTTTAACATAATCTATGCGAAGCAATAAATACTAGATAAGCACAATTAAGCTATTGGGCACATTCTTACATAAATCCTCCTATATGAATAGAAATGTATACACTACGGTTATAATTTCATGCAAATAACGAGTAAAAGTGCCAAAATATACTTTCCATCACAGAGTTATTCAGCCTATATGTAAAGCATGACGTCATCCGTAAGAACGTTATCACTAGCAAAACATATACTTTCACACACGTGTGTGTGCCCGTGCATCATTTTTGTGGTGAACCTAACAGCACTGGCGGCATCAAATTTCAATTTTGACACAGAGATATATTTCCTAGGGTCTTGTCACTATGCTTGAGAGTCTAAAGAACATTTCTTGGCTGATTGTTCTCAAAATCAATTATATTAGTGTTCGGATATGAGAAATACTGTGTTACACTTGCATCTCTGTATTTCTAACTTTTTATTATCTTGACTTTTCTGTGATGTTATGCATAGTTTTATCGGCATGCGACTCCTGGAACCTCAACTCCACAAGGACTAAGTGCATCAGCCAACAAGAATTGGGTATGAGGTCTTAATTCTAAGCGTTCAAGAATGTAAAGTTCGGAATTCTGCACCAAATTAGACAGTTGAATACCGCCAAATCTTTTGTGGATCGCGAACGTTACATTTTCATTAAATTTTGTGTTAAATGTTGTGAAAATTATCTTACATAAACACATATCTTGTGCCTAGTAATCTTCTCAGTAAAAGTAACTATAACAATCTGGTATTTCCCAGAACAATATTTGTGTTATACTTGTATCTGAATTTTTATACTTGCCGAAAACAAATATCAATTGATATTCTTTTTCAAATATATATGTATTAAGAAAATCTATTAGTTATTTTATATTTTTAGTAATCTGAGAGATTCAATATTTTTGAAATGTGAACTTTAAGTACCAATGGCAAAGCTCTGGCCCCATTGGTTTTGGGATCGGGTCCTTGCGAAAGATAAATATTTGTTTTTTTCAGATTGAAACCGAAAGATCAAATTTCAGTTTTCTTATTTGAAGCCGACTGATGATGACGAGTTTTCTTCACTTATTTGGCCCCCTTCCGTGTGTCGTTTCAAATAACATTTGTCACATGAGAATTTGACAATATTAACAAATAAGGGTCTTGGATTTGTTCCAAAAATAATCCCCCCAAATCCAAATGTAAGCCTCAAATTCATGGTCATCCAAACAGACCCTTTGAGAGTATTTGTTACATTTTAATCTGAAATGTATGCTGATCGTTGTGAATAGGTTTCCGAAAGCGAAATATTTGTTTGTTTCAGATTGAAACCGAAAGATCAAATTTCAGTTTTCTTATTTGAAGCCGACTGATGATGACGAGTTTTCTTCACTTATTTGGCCCCCTCCAGTGTGTCGTTTCAAATAACGTACCGCATGAGAATTTGACAATATTACCAATTAAGGGTCTTGGATTTGAAATTATTAACAATTAAGTTTGTTCCAAATCAAATCCAAGACACTTGTGTACCCAAACACTAGGTTTAGCCCCAAATCCCCCCAAATCCAAATCTAGCCTCAAATCCATGGTCATCCAAACAGACCCTTTGAGAGTATTTGTTACATTTTATCTGAAATTTATGCTGATTGTTGTGAATAGGTATCCAGAAATCCTACCGGTGTGGCCAGTCATCTTCCTACCGACCAAACAGGATCGAGCAGCAACAAATCGAGCAGCAACAGGACTTTTGTATGGGCCCTATTAACAAATTGTTTTATCCCCGAATTAAAACTAATAAATACTTTCACATGCTTGTATAACATGTTTTCACTCTATTTGTCAACAGGTTTCAACGGGGATAGGGAGGCACATACCATCTCGTCCTCTTAATCAAAGAGCAACATCCAACATTAACGTCAACAGCAACAGGGTATGCATGTTTTTTGTTTTAAGGCCATTCTCTTGGGAGATTGCTTTTGGTGTCCTGAATGTCATTGTCTAATTTCGTACTATCTTTTCAATAGGAGTCTTATGCCTCAACCTCCTCAGCGGTCATACATACTTCTCAAGGGCAACTTGCCTCCAGCAGCAATAATGTGCGTACACAATTCCACGCTTAGACCACTTCATTGGTCATTTTCTTTCGATCTACGTTCTTATAAAACAGTGAATAGTGCTAAAATACGATTGCTTTTTCTCAATTTCTTGCTTTAGCCTGGAATGCAGCAAGTACAACAAGAGCAGCCTCTTGATCAAAATCGCAAAAGGCCTAGAGATGTAACTGCTGAAGAAATAGATGAACACTTGAGGAAACGAAGGTACGATACTGTTTATAACTGACTTCTATATTTCCCCATACATACTTCACTGATCGTGCTAGAGAAAAAGCTGTGCTTATTATATTATCAGTTAAATAAGCAGAACATAGAAATGGAAATTAGAAAAAGGAGGGGTATGGTTATGTCATTATGTCACTACAGTTGGAGATGAAAGCAGGATTCTTCTATATAGGGGCCCGTAGTTACAAAAATTGTTTAGATAGCATTCTTACGTGGAATGCAAAAGCACTCATGTGTTCTGATGTTTATGCTTTTTTGAATTTTGAACTTGTAATTAAATTGCAGTGTTCGAAAGATTTCTAATATATACCTACATATATATATGAGTTATCCGGGTGCTATGCTTAGTATGCTATCCACACAAAATCAAGATCTGTATGCAGTTGCTGTTCCATAAACAAATTCTATTGATTAGGATTCATTTCGAGTTATTGAATCCTAATATATGGTATCAGAGCTAGGTTTGCTCAAATACCTTGTTAACAGTAGTCACCGAATCAGAGGCGGAAGCTAACCAGATTTGAGAGATAGAAGCTGAAGACGTTCACAGGCTCCAAGAGCATACTTCTAAACTGCTGCAGTGTAAGAAGCCATAATTGAGGTTCTGGGAAGCCGTATGGAGGGATTGGATTCGAAAATTGGGTACGGTTGAAGGCCAGAATGGAAACATCGGTGGGTTGAACGAGGATGAAAGTAGTACCAAATTCAGAATAGATGATTGGGTACCAAATTCACTACACTTCGTATCGAAGCTAGTTCTTGGAGTTTAGCTGAATGTGAAAATATGGTTATCTGTTCATGAAGCAGTGGTAGGTGAGTATCGTTAAGGGGGATTTAAGAATGTGTTGGGGGAGTATACCTACCTATACCCATTTTTCAGTTTTCACTTTACTCCCCCTCATACACATTCTTAAATCATCACATTTTTTAATTCCCAATAAAAGTACCACATCCAACAAAGGACTAGTAGATCTAGCGAGTCAAAAAGACATCCTTAATCTCCGTGAAAAAGTCCACCCAAACACTCAATCTGGGACAGAGGGAGTACTGTAATCAGGGGTTATAAACGAGAGAAGAAGTTCTTTTGCTAGTCCAGCATTGTTGGTAAGGAAAAATGGAAGTTGTTGGTGATTTTGCATGGATTAATCAAGTCAAATGATCTCACCGTGAAAAACAAGTTTACTACACCAGTTATAGATGATTTGATAGATGAATTGCGCAGAGCAAGCTGGTTCTCCAAGCTGGACGCCTGGACCTTATATATGAATACCACTTAGTACGAATGTCAGAAAAAGACATCGGAAAAACAGAATTACAACTGAAAAGCATAATTGAAAAGCATAATCCGAACTCAAGGACCACAGGTGTGTCATGAATCTGAACCCAACTCCTAAAACACACTGGAATTTACCTTCTTGATGGAGGAGTGTACTGAATCGAGCAGAGCGCCCTTACTTTCTCGAGGCAAAAGTTTTAAGTATAACTGTTTGATCTCCTCTTCCCTCAAATATAACAGTAATCCAAAACCCTAGATCATAAGAGTTACTGCTTGTGATTTTAAGTCCAATTATTTAATTTCTTTTCCTCTAACCATTGCTATGAAATGATAGGTTCATTATTTTCAAATTCTGCATTTTCAAAAAGAAAAGTTCAGATTGTCGTTAAATAATTTTGTAGAGGGCCGTCTTTGTAACTTCTAACTTGCACCTTTTATATTAGTAGAAGTAAAGCAGAATTTGTGAGCTTAGCAAGGCCCATGCCCCCCTCACCCCATCCCTCTGTGTGCTTCCATATCTTGGTTGATATTTGCTTCCATCTCCTCTCCTACCTTATAACACATTAAAGAACATTGTATATCTTAGTTATTATTATATCTCATTAACCCCTTATTTGAGATCACATTGCTATAAATGTTTGACATGACTTGTTTTTCAGGCGTCTTGACAATGGGGTATATGATCCTCTGTACCTGGCATTGGATCAGCAGATCGATATTTGGTATCGATCAATGCGGATGGTACTAGACATTGAAAAAAGCGAACAAAGTACGTTGTTTCATTTTTTGTCATCACATCAGCATGCAAGCGATATCATTAGTCATTAATGTGCTATTTAATTTGAGTTGATGCTTTTTAAGTTTCACATTAAAGTTTTTAGATAACTAATCAAAAATAACACACCTTAAATAGATCGTACTAGTGCCTAACAATGAGTTGCCTTTCAAGACTCAGTGCAGGGACCAAATCGTGGAGAAGACCCAAACAACGGATCTGGGAATCAGTGACGATATGTTGCAACTTAGAAGCATCAATAATGAAGCAATTAGGTCAAATTCATAGACTTGACCGCTTCTTTTATCCTTAAGAAACTATTAAACGTCTATCTGCCCCCAAAAATAACGGGATTTGAAGAGTTTTATGACTATGATTTCACTACATCTTGTCTTGTTATGTGATTTGGATATGGTTTTGAATTATCTTTGCAGCGTTTTAACATTTTTTATCTATTTTTTTCCAACACTTGCCATGATAATACTCATTGGGAGGAAGTGAAATGGATCGATGCTGTTTGTTGCTTTTGTTGAGTACTTTCTAGAACTTATTTTATGCTATCATGTTTCTTAATTCATGGGTGAGAAATATGAAACATGATTCTACAGATTAAGAGTTGAGCTATACTCTTTGCCTCTAACTGTATGAACCAACTACATACATGGGCCTCGTCATACCAAGATAAACAGCATATTCAGATCCCCAATTCTCCAAAACCCTAGTCTGCCAAACTAAAATCATACAAATACAACTAGTAAAGACAACAAGTTTCCTTACCGTAAGGGCATCTCCAACCCGTCACCCCCTCCCCTCACGGTTCACCATTTTCCCTTCTCCCTCCCCCTCTCCATGCCCCAAATCAAGGTGACTAGGATCGCGGAACGCTGTGGTAGTGGAACGGGATTGGGAACGTGGTACGGGGTCTGGTAGGAATGCGGTTTGCCAGGGGTAGCCTTCTTCGGATCGATTAGGTCGACCGAGATTTGCTTGCCTGGTTCGAAGAATGCTTTTTGGGAATGCCGTGTTAAAGTTATATTCATATTAGCATTGCCTAGTACTTTCGATTTATTATCACGTACAATTTTGTATGGAGTCCCGTCATACACAAGAAAGGTAGATGTAAAGACGTAATTTCTTAATGAAATTATGGGGGCAAGAGAGTAATAATATTAAAATATTTAGGTCTGTGTAAAAACTTAAGGGGTCGCCGCAATTAATGATCATTGAGATTGCGCGATGTGGACCCCCAAACTAGCCATCGTCTACAACCCATCCCCTCCCCTAACCTAATTAAATTCATTTAGAAATATATTTAATAAATTCTAAGTCTTTTGTTTATTTTTTAAGTTTAATGTACATTCTAATTTTGTGGCATGTTTATGGATCATTTCAATTGCATTTTATATCAGAAAAGTCAATCGAATATTTTAAATCTTACGAAAAATGTACTTATTGTGACGCTAAAACACAAAATAAAAGAAAGAAATCATTTTCTTAATTGCATTTTTCAATAACCGAAAAGATATATTTTTTGTAAAAAATGCAGAATATATTAAAAAATAGTTTAACCATAATTAACAATATCAATTACAATTATACAATATTATTACGTGTAATTAAAAATACCCAAAAACTGTAGTAGTGAACCTTCCCTTGGAAGGTAGTTCATGGGGATTTCAATTGAGGGGTTAGAGATGCCCTAAGAGATTATATTCAACAGTAGTATGAATCACCAATTTCTAATTCTTGAACATGTTTCCAATTTTCAAAACAATAAACCCTAGGCTAACAAACCCAAAATCAAACACACAAATGACAATTGACAGGTAAACAACAAATCTGGAAATAATAGACTGCGTGTTGAAGAATTGTGTAGCTTTGCAATGAAAGTAGGCATAGAAGAGTGGTGAAACTTGCCTTGTGTTTACCGAATCGGTGTATCAAAGCTATGAGTTAGTTGTTGACAATAGTAAAAGAAGACGTGGGAAACAAGGTGGGGCCCAACTACGAATCCAACGCACGGTTCGTCGCCGGCGTGTTGGTGGTTCAGTATCATACTCATCAACGGTTTCTAGTGACTGCACTTCAAGACTTCTCTCGCTCGATAGCGAAAGAAATGTTTATTTATTTGCAAGAGACAAAAACCAAATAATCTTCTTTCCCAAATTAGGCAAATTCAATCTGGAAAGTGGGTGGTTTTGCATTTACACAAAGAGTGGGTCCCAAAATGCTAATTTCACGGGTACTAATGGGTTGGGTTTTTTTTTAGTGTAAAAGGAATTTTATTAACCAAGCGGGGTTAAACCCTGAAACTTTTACATTACTGGGTCGCGCCCAGTCAGAAATACAACCCATCCAAATTTTTGGTTCATCGAAACTGTAACCGGCTTTAGCGCATACATGTGCAAGCTGATTCTTCTCACGCGGGCACCAACTGATTTCAACTTTGCGAAAACAGACTAAATATTCTGTAACAGTCGTTCATCACCAACCCAAATATAGAAGCGATCTGTAGCGACGTTCCCTTCTTTCAAATGCGACGTAGCCTTCTAGATTAGATTCAATAACAATCTGTGCAAACCCCATTCTGTGAGCCAGCAACAAAGCTTCCGAATGGAGATAGCCTCTGCATCAGCCGGAGATTTTGCCGTCGGTAGTGCACCTGCCATTGCCGCAATGAACTAATGGGTTGGTTTGGATGATTGGCTTTTTGGTTTTTATTAAACAAAAACCAGTGTCTGGCAGAAACTGCCGGATGACGGTTTTTATTGCCTGCGACACTGGCTCTACTTTTAGGCAACGTGTCTAGGACACGTCCAGCAATGTGATAACACGTCAACGTTTTTTATGCTTTATTTTCCCTTTGATAGCTGGAACTGGCGCCCGGCTATTCTAGTGGTCGATGAATTGATAGTCGAGCTAGTGTCCAACAAGGTCGCTTGTGAAAAAAAGGAATGTAAATAACGGTAATCGGTCAAAATTATAATTTTCATTCTCAAACTAGTCGTGTGATGTAACCTTATTTGGAGCTGACAAAAGCATTATGTGATTCTATATGAATTACCACTCAAGTTTAACATGGATTAGATGCAACAGGATCGAACTTTAGTAACTCGATGTATTTGTGAGAAATGGATGTTCCTCATTATATATTACCACACATTCGCTTTAGAAGCCGCATCGGATCGCTGCCGCCAAGCCTTGTCCTTTCAGTCGAGCTATGGGAAAGCATATCTTCTTATTCTTGATAACTGAATTCCTGAAGGATAGTCAATTACAAAAAGGAGTGCGAGTAAACCCGCCCTATTTCTTATATCTCATTTGGCATAGGACCTTCCCCCTATCATAGATTCCCCGGTTACCCTATCTTGCGTAAGCATTTTAGTTCCCGAATCAAATACATGGCTCTCTGCTCTTAAGTGGTGTTGCTTTCTTTTCATTTGAATACCGAGTTTAGTGACTACAAACAATACCATTACCAAGTACCTTTTATCGCACTTGAATTAGGGGGACGTCGGTATTACCGAATGGAAGACCCTTTTCGGGGGACCGAGAAAGAGCTACTTGAAAGAGAGTTTTCTTTTCTCATTAGTGGTTTCACGTACAAACTTTCCACTTCTCGTTGGTACAGATAGAAGAAGGGCGTCAAGGATATTTCTATCTTGTCTTTAATAATTTGTCTTTTCAATTGAATACATTCACTAGCTTGTTACACACTTTCATTCATGTGGTAGCATTCTACGTGCCATTTTTATAGCTTTCGAGTAGGAGCGTCAAGCTGTTTCCTCGATGTCTGCAGAGCGAAAGGGTTGCATGGTGAACCATATGTTGCAGCGCGTCCGATCGTTAACCTATTCCCTTCTATTGTTAGAAGCAGGCTCGATGTCTACTATCGGTGCTAAGTTGAGGGGGGGATGGCCTTGCAACATGAACGAGTGAACGATTACTAACCCGGTCATATTAGGTAATGAAGTGATCCTTTTTTGCATATCTTTTTTCCTTTCGGGCAGCATAACTGCCCTCTTTCTGCAATCTTATTCCCTTGCAGCGGATATTGATCCCTACGGCATATTGGAAGATTTCTGCCGTCGACTGAACCATACCTGCTTTTGTGCCATGACACTCGACATATGTGATACCTAGATTTAGGGATATGACCGGGTTGCTTCTTTAAATGAAGAGTATGCTAGGAGTGACTTCTCAATCGCCGATCCAAAGATTTCTTTCTCGCAACGGCCGTCTAAACGAGCCTCTACTTGAGTTCTTGGTTCCTGATACCTTCGACCAAGGAGTACCCGAACTAGAAAGATAAAAAATTCAACATAAGGAGAATCTTCTTCCAAAAGAATTTTCTGGTTCGGCGGCATAGCATTCAAAAACACCACCGCATGAAGTCTACAGTACAAAATTATATGTAGACTAGAGTAGAAGTTTACTAATAATGTCCTATGTACATACTTGTAGCTCTCGAGTTTCACTTCCTGCTAGTTTCACTTGCTGCAAACTTGGAACGTCGTCTAAAGCTAAGAGAAATATGTCACTGACCTCGTACCAAGAGGACTAGCAAGTACCATAACTAACGTCACTTACAACCAAATCTTCTCCTTTAGTGGATGCAATAACACTGGTTGTCCATGAAAAGTCAATTGAAGAAGCTACGACACAAATGTCTTTAAAGAAGATTCGGATGGAGGTGCAAACCGAAGAGGCTGAGGGTAAGGAACACAAATGTTACTATGATATTAAAACCACGAGGGTGAGAATAAAACTGGCTTAAGTTATGATGGCACATAAATAACCTAAGCACCAAACTACATGTATGGTTTCTAAATGAAACTACACATAGAATGCCAGAGTGCAACAATAGACACACCAACGAAGTTTTCATTGAACCCTCGAGACATTTAGGTCAATGGAGACCGCATTCACAGTGAATCAGAGGTCTCAGACAAATAAAGCAAGCACAATTTCTGACAAAACAAATGTGATCATAATGACATTACAAAATCTATTGTATTTAAGGCCAGAGTATATGGGAAGCAAAATTGAAAAACTCTCATCATCTTGAAACACAGGCCAATCTAATATTATCTTCTAAATAAAAGGGTTTCTGACCAAGCATAAAGAGAGCATTGGAAAACAGCAAACTAACATTATAACCCAAACGCCCCTATCAAGCAGCAGCCCCAGCACCTTTACCCTTCTTCTTCTGGAGCTTCTTCATGTAAAATTCCAGTTCCTTACCCTCCAAGATATACCTACAATTTCACGATTCAAAACAACAAAAACAAGATTAAACAAGGTCAGATAAAAGGAATAGTACAGATAATAATATGCATAATTTTCTGCGATGTTAAGAGACTCACCCATCTGCTCTTCCACATTGTCCAGGTCGAGAAGAGATGGAAGCAAGCAACCTGCCGCTACTAAACTGCTCTTCAATGTGGGCATCGAGAGCCCTTCCTTCCTGGCGCTTCTCAATTTTCCTCACAACGTGCTTACTCTTCTTTGCTTCCTCAGCAGCAGCAGCAGCTTCTCCTTCCTGGTTGGTCAAGTCACATAAAAGACATTATGATATTGTTATATTGCCACTAGAAAGGATAACATAATAAAGACCAGGATATGGTCCCATCAAATCATTACTGAGTAGCCTGCAAAAGAGGGTGTGCCGGTTGTTAGTCTACTCAGCAGGTTTATAACGTAAATTACTTCTAGCTAATATGCGAAGCTCCTACAATGTTGCATCACTGGAATCAATTTTATATGATGGCTGAGCTCTTTGCTGCACCACGAACAGTTCCACACATATTTTTCCGTTTCAATCGTCTCGAGAGTCCTCAGTATTCAAATACATATAGAGCTATGTTTGTACGTTGACTATGGAGCCCCTTCTTCTAGGGGGATATAAGTACCCTTGACATTCTGAAAGAGGTCGGGCTTAAGAAATTCTCTCGTTACTAATAGTCAACTAAATTTTGACAGGGCCCAGGAGACACTAATCCGACAAGACAAGTACCATGGACAAAACAGCATATTATTCAGCAGAAACAAAATCTAAAATTCTCAGCAGCTCTTATAAGCTTCTTATAGACTGTATTGTACAGGTATGCATCTAGTAACCTTATCTGGGGTGCCTGTTAGTACAATTCCTAGAAACCTAGTGGTGTAGTGAGGAAAGCATACAGTATAAGTAGCACAATACTTGTACACTTTGTATCAACCAGTAGCTTAAGATACTTGTCCATTTATCCTTCTATTTACTTCTTTTGAAATGCCTAACAATCCTTATGGCTAACCATAATGCAAACTTGACATGATTTAGGGCTCTTGAACAGCCTCTCATGCGTACTTGGGTCATGATCAGTGGAGTGAATACTTGCAGCACGAATCAAAGAATAATTTCATTCTTAAGAGCTACATGAAATTGATAAGAGAATTCATGAGTGACCCTCTTGTTTTCTAGGCCCCTTTAAGTCGAAGAAGTAAGCACAGCTATGCAATTGCCATACTTTCCAGTGATTTTGAAGCATTAGCTGAATATGAATGATAATATTTTGATTCAAGGAAATGTGCGCTGCTTTACTAATTGAAAGATGGTTGAATCTTACAGTTAGAGAGTGCATTTAAACTAAAATAATAGATACCTAGTTCTTTAAGTTACAAAGTGTAAATGTATATTTGCTATAGTGACATTACATGTACTATAACAAAACGAACCTTTCAAAAAAGTAAATCCCGAAGAATAATGCATGGAATAAACCAAGTACATGGACTAGTTCAAAGAAGTAGCAAATACCTCTGCAGTTTCCTTCTTGGCAGCAGCTGCTTTCTTCTTCCTGCCAATGTCAACACCGTAGTGTTGCAGATACCATTGCTTGAATGGAGCAGCATCCACCTGGACAATAGCGCTCTTCACCAGAGTTTGTGTCCTGACAAGCTCATTGTTGGAGGCATTGTAAACCACGTCAAGGATACGGGTTTTGCGGGTAACAGCTTCACTTCCCCACGAGTAATTACCAGTGTCTAATCTAAGAGCCCTCCACTTCACATTGCCTCCTCTCACTCGGACTCTCCTCACTGTCTTGTTGCTTGAGAGCTTAGTGTTAGCAGGCTGACGCCCAAGCTCGTACCTATAAAATCCAACATAATTAGGAAACTTGTCAGTACAGTACTTAACTGATAACACCTTGGTGTTTATCCATTCGCTACGCAGTGCTGGATGATTGTGAGCACTAAGATTAGAGAAAAACCAATTGTCTGAATTTATCAGGACATCACTTTAGCAGATGCGTGGTTCACATTTCAGAGATGTGATGGTTTGAGAAAATGTGGCATAAAGCCAGGGCAACAAAAAAAATCGTACTAAAACCTCCCCGCAAATTCCTCTTTGTTTTCTAACCTTGCCCCAATTCAAAATTGGACATCTACCCTCCATTTGTGAGAGGGCAAAGTTGTTTGTCTTTCTCCTCCAAGGTCTGGAGTCCAATTTCGAATTCGGGTGAGGTTAGACGACCAATTGTCCCGGGGCAACAAGAACATGTGTCAGGAAAAAAAAAAACTCCATTGGGCATAGTCCTGGCTACAAACATGTTTCACATTCAAATAAAACACCATCTTATCAAAAAAATAAAACACCATCTAGTTACAGAATTTTCCTAAAATTGGGCTTTTTTTCATGGCCTCATTGTAAAAAACATGTGCATTTCCATATGCATTGATACCTCTTGAATGAAAAAATGAAGTATATATTCTAATGATGGCCAGAATTTTTGGAGTCCAAGTAAAAATTGACATGTTCATAACAGATCCATCATTCAAAAGATGAATATCGAACATGAACTCTCTGAAGCAATGATTTTTAGAATCAGATTTCTACATAACACCATACAAGATCAGTTAAAATTGCATAGAAGAGAAATCAACTAATGAAACTATGAAAGTACGATTACAGCGACTCCAAAACCGATCTGAGCTAGGGTTTGGTAGATAAAATCTTACTTTCGCTTCTTCCTCCAGGCCTTCTTCTTCCCTCCGGTGGCTCGCCTCTTGTGCATCGAGTCACGTGAGATACCTACAGAAACAAGCACGAAACGCCATTGATATAAACAGATGAATCAACTGTGCATAAAGAAAGTAGAACGTGAAGAGGAAGATGAAATCGGGAGATGACTCACCCATGGTTGCTGAGCGGCGGAGAAGCGACGGAACCCTCTCTCTCTCTCTCTCTCTCTCTGTGGTTGGGGAAGGTCTGAACTCGGCTTTGAGATGAAATGGAGAAACCCTCTGATATGTGTGAAGTAAACCCTAGCGTGATGGGCCAATGTGGTTGTCGAAGTCCATTTGGGCCGGCCCAAAGAGTGAAAAGGCCCAACGTAAATAAATAGTTTTCAGAAAAGAATGCACTATATTCTATGTTTCAAACCAGGTACCACTATTGACTGGGTCACTTTAACCGGGTGATTTTGATAGCAAAATGATGTAAATTTTGGATAATTTTTCATGGTGTTGTAGAGTAAAAATTGCTCTATAACACAGTGAAAAAATTAACAAAAAATTGCATCATTTTGCTATCAAAAATACCCAGTTAAAATGACGCAGATGTGAGTCGAAAAATCAGGATGGGGAAGAAGAGCTGAGACGGAATGGAACTCCATATGTACCATAATTTTAGTTTGTTTTTACTTTTGAGACCATTTTGACTAAGTGGTTAGAGCAACAAAATGGCGCAATAATTTATCAATCTTTTCATATGTAGTAGACTTAAGATTACTCTACAAGATCATGAAAAAGTTAGCAAGCTCGTGATCGTTTTTTTACTCAAAATTATCTACTCAAAATGGCCTTAAAAATCAAAGGGGACTAAAATTACGGGATGGAGGGAGTACTTTGTATCAAACCATGAGGCGTGCAAGTGGATAGAATAGTCTATCGGGAGAGACAAAACTTATTTCGGTGATTTCTATGACTCGAATAGATTAGGTGACATCGCGGTGTAAACAGAAAAGCATGTTTGTGACTAAAAGTTACAATATATGACAACAATAGTTATGCGTTAATTTTATGCGAACACTATGATCACATGTAACATTTATTTATTAACCTCACGAATTCACGGTTGACAAGAAGTTAATAAATACGCGTATTTATTTTGTCTTTTAAGCCAATAGATCACTTTATCATAGAGTCGATGTAGCTCTACAACACTAGAACTTGTCTTTCCCACATTATAGAGTCAATGTAGCTCTACAACACTATCAAAAGATCCACAAATTCTTTTTTTTTTTTTTTTTGCGTTACCATTTGAACTTCATTGATAGATAAACGAGAGTGATACATAGCGGTACAAAGGATCATCAAAATACATCCCACGAAACATAAACGCAACATAGACAACTAGATACAACTAGAAACAAACCCGAACGCCAGAAACACCAGCATCAAGAACCACCAAAAGCTGGAACCAAACCCAAAAGAAAACCAAACCAGTCTAGGGTAACAAAAGATTACAAGAGAAAACCAACAATGAATATCATTACAAATCCATAAAACAAATTATGCATCAATGAATGGGATCACAGCAGACATAAGTTCATCATCTGGAATTGGAGGGAGGCCTTCACCAGCACCAACTTCAACATCAGCAGCACCTTAGGCAAGCCCAGCACCTCCACCATCCCCCACTGAGGCCAAGGCATGATTAGTAGACGATGCAAGAGCAGAGGAAGAAGCAAGAGTCGGGCTATCCACAGCATCTGAAGCAGACTTTGCACAAGCAAAATTAGCAGGTGGCAGCACAGCAAGAGGAAAAGCATCAGACACTTCCACCAAAGCTGGAGGAGCAAGATGGGAAACATGAGGAGCAAACTGAGGAACAAATTGAATCTGTCCGGGCCTCCAAGAGATATTTCATTTCTTAACTTCAACTCCAACCCATTGATTAGTAGCTTTGGGGGCCTCTGCCTTGGAAGAAACTTTCTGCCTCTTACCCTTCCCCTTGAGATTAGAGGGTTGATGCACATTTGTTTCTCTCTTCTTAACTGCCTTTTTGATTGCTGGAATTTGCACTGGTTTTGGCTTTGTTTGAGCCTTCCCCTTACCTTTTCCAACCACTTTCCTATTGATCGCCTGCTTCTCCATGTCCTTCTCTTTCTTGGTGTCCCCTCTTTTACCCCTGGAATTTTTTGGCACAGATGGACCACTCTCCTTCAAGATTCTGTCAATGTCTACCATATCTTGATTTCTTTGAGCAATCTCCACATCAGGTTCTGAGGTTAAGGAAGGGGAGAACTCTGGGGCTTTTATGGAGAAGCTTGCATGGTGCAGTTTCTTGAAGGTAGTTGGGAGTTGCCTCATTGTAGTTGATTTGGGTGAAGGACGAGAGAGGATGGGACAAGAGAGGGATTGACCGGTAATGTTCTGCAAAATCTATTCTTGGAAGTGAATGTTGGTATTTATAGTGCAGATGGGTGGGAGACTTTTCAGTTCCTGCAACAAAGAGTCGCCTTTTTGAAACCCGAAGTGCATGTGTTTAATGAATGCTTGCTCGGAAATCCAATCAGCATTGAAACTGATTGGTTGTGTCTGTTGGGAAGAGGAAGCATTCATAGCACCGATTGGAAAGCATGCATGAATTTGGTAGGAGAGAGGAACCGGTTGAGGGGGGAAACTGGAACGATTGGAGAAACCCTGTGGATTGCTCATCCAACTTAGAGCTTTCACCTATAAAAGAGGGGTCACACCCAGTTCTGGGTTTTTTGGTGGTTTCATTGTGCAGAGGTTCTGAGGGAGGAGTAAAAAAAAAAATTCAGAGTCATTTGAAGATGACGAGTGATATGAGAGATGAGGGTTTGGTGGGACAGGGGCTCCTTGGTTAGGGTCTTGTAGGGTTGGGACATCACGAAAATCATAGACAGGGATGATACTGATATCAAATTTCAGGGTTCGGAAGGGTCCGTGCTTTGAGTGTAGTTTGAGCAAGTGAGTGAACATTGTCCGTTGTGGTTTCACAAAGAAAGGGTAGGAAGAGAGATGGTGGGATTGCAGATACCGAGCTTCCAACTTCTCCAGGACTTCCACCAGGTTAGTGTTGCAATGCTTGTTATCATGCCCAATACATCCACACCTATAACACACTTTGAAGATTCGTTCGTAACTAAAAAATACACATTTTTTCTCTTCCTCCCCTGGGACATTCACATAAGCCCCAGGGGTTAAAGCTTGATCCAAATAAACTCTGGCCCTAATCCTTAATCCATGCAAGGCTCTCACTCTTTCAAAAGACCAATCAACTACAATTAAATCCCCTGCTAAGTTCCCCAACTTCTCAGCCGTAGCATGATCAAACCCTTCAAGAGAAATATTTGGAACTTGAAACCAAAGACCAGCTTTTGTGAAATCAATTTCAGAAGGAGTTTGATTGTTTTTCGTTTTTAAAAATCAGAGATAAGCCATGCATGGAAATGAGAGATTCATTGAGAAAGAAATCCTTATCTTTAGGGTTTTGAAAATGAAAGAGATAAACATCATCTTTTTTCTCAATCCAAACTGACCCAAATGTTTTCCAAGACTTGCAGATAGCTTGTTGCATGACGAGGGGGACAGAGAAGTTTTACCCAGAAATTTAGCAACCAGGGTGTGTTTCAAGATTTCCCGAAAAGTGAAGGCTCTGGTAGGATTCAATGAGACCACTGAACCCCTTTCATCAAGCCTTTCCTCCATGGAATCATTAGAAGAGGGGCTACTAGTATCAAATTGATAAGATTTAGACATTAAGATCAAAATGACAGATAGAGGAAGAAACTACAAAGAAGAAATTCAACAGAATGGAGCAAAGAGATAGAACAACTCTCACTATTTAGACACACTGAAGGGAAAAATAAAGAAGAAACCTGCAAGAAGAAGATATGATAAGATTTGATTAGCAACCTAAAATAATCAAATAATAACCAGCATCAAAAAGAGCCAATGCATGCAAATGGAATGATTTCAAAGATCTCGGTAGTGTGCAACAATGGAGTAAACCGTGAGTTACAAGGCAGTTAAATGATGACAATGTAGGTAGTAGGGTAATGGAGGTGCAACACACGAGAATGAAAGAAGAGAAGAGAAGGTGAGAAGAAAGACAAATGACTGTGATTGGAAGCTGCGGCCAATTAGCAGCCAGTTAGTGGTGATGGAAGACGGAAGATTGGCCTGAAACAAGGTGATGGGTATTGCGGCTCAATGAGCATTGGGAGAGACTCTAGAGAGAGAGCATGCGTTAGTAATAAAACATGTTGAAAGAAATTAGATCCACAAATTCTTGTATCATTTTAAGGCACCAGACATTCGGAAGAAAACAACATGACACATAAAAAACAGAGTAGAGAACATGCCACAACATTAGTGCCATATTTCACAGAAGAAAAAACTGAGCAGATTCTTTATCTTGTGTAATCCTGATCTCAAAAGAAAATATCAAATAGATTTTCTCTCCTGCTACAAAATAATTTGGCTAATAAACCCAATTAAGTGATTCCCACTTGGTTTTCTCTGTCAACATGCATTAGCAGTGGGTTGGAAGAAGAAAATTTACACTCCTAAGTTGATATCAAATGACTAAGAAGAGGTCACATAATTCCTCAGAGAAGGCGACTGTGTCAGACCATAGGGCGCGATCGTGTTGTTCTGGTTCCCATTCATGTTGTTCTTTGTCATCAGCTTCTTCTGCATCCTTCTCCTAGCAATGTAGCCTCTCACCCATGGAGTAACGTCCTCGTTGATCTTGATCATGATGAAGAATATGATCCTGTAGATGATGATCATGCTGAAGAGGACACTGAGGTCGATCCATTTTGACCGGTTGATATCGATCTGGAACACGTTTTCCAGGATGTACTTTCCCGGGATTTTAGGAAGAAATGGTGTCTGGTTGTCGAATAGAAGTCCATCAAGATCATTTTGATATTGTCCCTACAAATCACCATAAATCAAAACATTTAGAGCTCTATAGATAGACTCCATCTAGTGTTTTTACTATGAACCATGGTTCTAAATAACGGTAACGGGCACTATCACGGCATCGGCACGTATCACTAGGCGGAATCATGTGGGGCCAAATGGTGGCACTTGTCCTTTTTCTATAATCCCTACTATTCAACTATAACCCCTACTAATCAGAGTATCTAATAACAATATCCTTATAGTAAGTACACAAATGTCTCGGCTGACTTTGTATATTCTCAGTAATACCCTTTAAAAGATATTTTAAAAATTATGCTCCAGAATCTTTTAAAAGCATTGCAAGTGCAACAATAGAGGGTATGAGCATTAGTATACAAGCATATTGTGAGCAGGGGCGGATACATGAATCGGAAACTATTAGGGCACTAATGCACGATTAAAAAATTCAGGGGCACTTATGCAATTTTGGAAATAACACTATTGAATTGTGGGTAGAAGACACTTTCACCCCCTCAGGTTTGATGCAAAGACACTTTCACCCCTTCTTGGTTTGGAAATGACACTTTCACCCATTTGTGTTCCAAGTTTCAAGGCATTTACTCCCCTTTAACGGTGTCATATCATACTCTAAGAAACTGAATGTGTCCCTCAAACTACTATAGTAACTAACAACCACCCCCAGGACTAACGATGTCACAAGAGTGTGAATGTACTGAAATTTGACGGACAAAATGGGTGAAAGTGTCATTTTCCAAACTAGAAGGGGTGAAAGTGTATTTGCATCATACTTGAGGAGGTGAAAGTATCTTTTACCCTTAAATTATTTTACAACACATTATTGTAGATTTCAAAATTTTGGTTCCATAGTGGGGCATGTGTCTAGTGTCTACCCTTGCCAAAGGCTGGCTCTGCCCCTAATTATAAGGGTAGATAATTGGGTTAATTTGCCAATTCTTTTCGTGATTTTGAATCACACCATAGGTATCGGTCATAATATTACCGGAGGCCAAAGGTATAATGCTATAAGTAACTGAATCGGGCTATTAAATTTACTTGTTCGTCCTAAAATGTCGGAGATATTTACCTGTAGAGCCCAAAAGTGGAAGCTGATGTAAGACATCGGGTACCGCCAGAACGGCTTGGGGATGTCATTCGGGAGCCTAAAGTATCCAGACACTAGCATAAAAATACCCTGCCACAAAAAGGTAATAATCACACATCAGCCCCAACCCAATCGCGTTTTTTTTCCTTTCTTTTTTGCGCGCGCGAGAGAGAGAAAGAAAGATAAGTTTTAGAAACCTGAATGCCAGCACCAATGATGATACCCATGAGGAAGTTAGGAACAACACTAGCTATTGCCATCATCAGGCTCTCGACGACAGTGACACTCGCGTAGAGGCACAGCACAAAGAAGACATAGTGCATGAAGCCAGGATGAAGACGGACCATGAAGTAGCAAATGGTTCCAGAGATGAAGGTGATCATTATAAGAAACGGGGTGGCGGACACCGTGTTGCTGACGACAAATGCAGTGACGCCGTAGTGACCGTTCATCCTCTCCCTTTGGAAAACCTGAAAAAAAAAGATATTTCATTTGGATGATAATAATTTGGGGAAAACATTAATTGACTAGACCACTAACGTTGTTTATACAAACCTTCATGTCTTCTACGAATGAAGGGAACCCGCCAATTGACATGAATGTCACGAAGCCAAACACGAATGATGCACAAGCTCCTCTTGCCTGTCAGAGTTCACGGAAAACGGATTATAGGCCATGTTTGGATAAAGTGGTTTTTTAGGTTTTCTTATGATAAAGCCTAGCTACTTTGGTTGCGGTTGGTTTATTTTTATCTGGCCTTTTAACCATATTTGTATTGGAATACGATAATGAGTCCAGTTGAGGACTTTCACACGATCTTACAGTGTTAACTTATCCTTTGTCCAAATTTAGGCTAGTTTTTAACAAAAACCAGCTCAAACGTGTAAAAATGGCCTAATTTTCCACCCGGCCGTCAAAACTGAAGACTACAGCTCATTGAGGAAAAATATTAAAAAATTCAAGTTTCATCCAGAGCGATTGATTATTTAATGATGAAAAATAGAAACTAATAAAATAATAAAGTGACCTATATTGAGGCCTACTGCTGGAGCAACAATTCAAAAAGTTCTGAAGTAAAATTTAGAGCGGAATAAATTTAGTTAAGAAAGTTTTGTTATTGGAGATGCTCTTAAAACCTAGTTTTCGGACAATGCAAAATCTTTACAGTGTCCCTTTATACTTACCAGGATGGAGTTGTAGCCAGTGCCAACATTCAAGTAGATGGTTCCAATGCAGATAGTGACCACAACGTAAATCACAAGCCTCAGCCAGTAATAACCAAAGTCTCTAGACATGTTCACAAACGAACGCTTGGTCAAAGTAAATGCCTGCATCAAGAAGCTAGCTTGACTCCCACCCGAATCCAACACCGTTCCTTTCTGCACCAAAATAATCAGCAATCAATCGAGGCTGTTTGGATAAACGGTTTTTAGGTTCTCAAGAACCTAAAAACCATAACCTAAAAAAGACCAATCATCCAAACCAACCCATAGAGTCTACTTACCACTAAAGATATCTCCTCCACTTTCTCCTTGGCAGAATGGCAAAACGGAGATGAACGATAGAAGTTGATGAGGGTTCTTGTTGCTTCAGCTGTGGTTATCTTCTCCAGTGGATCATCGTTCAACTCAAACTGAAACAGGTACACATTCTTAATTTCATAGTTCATTTCGGCAAAAAATGGAGTAAAAATAGGAAGTAAAGGAAAAAGAAAGCTACCCGCAGTTTCATGGATCCTTTGAGAGTGGCCTTAACTTTGTCAAAATCCGAGTTGATGCACCTAAGGAAATGATCAGAGGGGTTCCTCAAAGCAGGGCATGGGAAGCCAGCCTGCGCAAAGAACTGCATTGCACAGGACATGATCATAAGAGATGGATCCAATTTACAGGGCTAGTTTGGATTGCATGGTTTGTTGGTTTTTATTTTAATAGAAAAAATTGTGATTTTTTGATTGGTTTGTTTTGATGGGGTTCGGGATCCTGGTCAAATAATCCAGGACCCAATTATTATTTAATAAAAAAAACTATATTTTTATATCAGATAATCGGTTTATCTTGGTTTGACACGTTCAATTGGTTTATGAAACCTAAAAACTAGATTTTTCATAAAAGAATGGTCAACCTAAGCAGACTCATAATTCAGGGGAAAAAACATGCATTTGTGTAAAAAATAAGTGAATTGCAAACTGAGATATGAAATTGAAGTTCAAAAATCTACAAATTCTTACCTCATAAGCATCCGAAGCCTGGCCAAAGTAAACAGTCTTGCCTCCAGAAAGCAAATAGAGACGATCAAAGAGCTCAAACACTTCACTGCTAGGCTGATGAATAGAAGCAATCACAGTCCTCCCACCTCTAGACAAACTACGCAGTGTCTGCGTTACAAAGAATGCTGAAGCACTGCCATTTCATAACCACACATAACTGTTAACATTAGTGCCGTTTTTACTTTTTACAAAGTAAGAAAAATAAAAGTTTACTCATGTTTTTACCTATCAAGGCCACTAGTAGGCTCATCAAGGAAGAGGAGTCTAGGCCTCATGAGGATTTCAAGTGCAATGCTAACCCTCCTCTTTTCACCTCCACTGATCCCGCGTAAATGCCAGTTGCCAATGACTGTGTCGGCGCAATCTTGAAGACCCATTTCTATTATTGTGCTCTCGACTAGTGCTTTCTTCTCCGGTAGCCTCATCTTATCAGGTAACCGGAGTTTTGCTGAATACATTATTGTTTCTCGAACTGTTAGCGTGCCGATTAGCGTGTCATCTTGTGTCACATAAGCCTAGAACAAATCGAAAATTTCTTAAGTTCAATCTAATAGCACTAATATCAAGATAGAAATGTATATTGTATAGGGACCTATATGTAAATATAATTCTTGTATAACTCTGTGTACACAGAAATAACACAGCAGTCCGATTGAGGGCTATTACAATCTACTATTATTCGAGAGGGTTATTTGGTCAATTATTAGAGAGGTTATGTTATGCTTCACTCTTTCTTTGTCATCCTTGTTTTTCACTCCTTATATGTCAAGATGTGATTGTAGATTATCACCCTTGTTGCAACGGTAGAATTCCACATGTGCGGTAATATAAAAGGGTGAAGAATGGGTGGCAATCAGAAAATAGAAACTTTGCTAATTTTGATTTATGAAACTTTCTCTAGAGTCTAGCCTCTTTAATGTCATATGTCTAATCTTAGCTAATGTTTGGCTTAACAAACTAACTAGCCCTACCTCAACTGCAATATTAAATTGAAGGGACTCGTAAACTCTACGTTTCAAAGAAAATAATCTTACGCGGTTCTCCTTGAAATAGAAGGACAACAAAGGGAAAATTTAGAAATTTCCAAAGTCGAGACACAAGTCTATCTGAAATTAATAACAATGACAATAGTGTATCGGTTCTGTCTCATCTCGGGTCTTTGTGTAGTTAATGAGTACAAATGCCACAATATTAAGACTTTGGGGATGTTATTAGAGATTTTAAAAACCCACGGGTGACACTTACACCCTGGTCCTTTAGTGGCTCCGCCCCTGAAGAAACTATATTGAGAACCTCAGACACATGTCGCTCTCTATGCATGGTCACTAATGAACATAGTTTTATACGACCTCTTATTAATCATTTGAGTACGTGTTAAACATGTGCATTCAACCATACTCGATTTCTTATGCTTACATATTAAGGAACTTTACCGTGACTAAGTTTACCACTTGCACTCACGTTAGGTTGAAGTTGCATGAGCTTAAATGAGGGGAGAGTTCCTATCAAAGTACGTTATGAGTGTGTTTGGATGAGGGGAGAGTTCATATCAGCCACTCATTTCAATAAACTCAAACTCTCCTCTAATTTAAGCTCATCCAAACACCCTGTGGTTGAGATTAGGGGTGTTCACGGTCCGGTTCGGTCGGTTTTAGAAGATATAAGACACCTAAACCGAAATGTTCGGTTTCAATATTTTAGAAACCGAAATACTTTCGGTTTGAAACTTAGAAATTAAAAAACCGTACCGAAAATTCCAGTTTGATCCGGTTAAACCATTCTGTTTGGAACCCCTTATATTATGTACTAATTCCTAACTTCGATTCAAAGTAAACAAACTACAACAAAAGACTGTTTTATTTATATCTTTGTTACTTACCAAATACATCTAAAAAAATTAAGATAAACTCTACATTTAAAATATGTAGCGGTTCCCTACTTCTCTTATATCTCAACATGGAGAGAAAAGAATATTTTGTTTAGTAAATTAGGACTAATGTGTGGTTGTGTTAAACTCAAACTTTGAGGAGTGGGTCAGAACATGGAAAGCATTAAGTAAATACTAAAATTTGTATTAAAAACTTTTCTCGGTGAGGTGCGGTTTTTTTCGGTTTTATCGGTTCGATTGGAAGCCGGTTCGGTTTTCAAAATAATGAAATCGTTCTTTAATAAAAAATTGTTGAACCATCGATTTAGATACAATTCGATTTGGTGCAGTCCGAGTTTGCCTGTGCGGTCAGTTTATGAACACCCCTAGTTGAGATTGCAAGGACTTAGAGAGTTTTGAACCTTGTTTGCAAAAATTGAAAGTCTAGGGGATTATAACCCAAAAGGGTGTAAAATGACCAACTTAGCCAAACACAATAAATGAAAAAGGAAATTTTGGTAGGTGGAGATTTAATCACATACGGCAGTCCCAAACGAGAGCTTCGTTTTCCGGCCGTTGAGCAGAATCACGCCGGAGAGAAAACAGTTGGTCGCCAGACGACTAGAGAGAGCATCGAGAAGCGTTGACTTTCCTGAGCCGGAGGGACCCATCAGCGCCGTGAAAGTCCCCGGCTCTGCATAACCGGTCAAACCCTCGAGCACATTCTGGGTTTCGCCGTTGCTCAGAGTCACCGTCACGGTCAGATCCTCCCACGTCAGCCTCGCCGACACGTCGCCGATGAACTCCGTGTTCGTCGTCTCCTTCCATAGCGTCTCGCTCAGAGGACTTAAACCTCCAATTACGGTTATGGCTTCTCCTGGTGGTTTGTTCGCTTCTAGGTCTCTCTTCACGTCGTTCGCAGCCGTCCTCATGTTCTTCGTTGCAGATGAATGTTAGCAAGTGAGATTGGGTTTTTACCTGTTGGTGTTTTTCCGGCTATCTGAAACGAAGAAGTGAAGGGAAATGACAATTGACAGTTATGGATGTTGCACAGAAAGTGTTTGTAGAAATGTCACAATGAAGATCTTCTGGAGAAACTAGCTATTTATGTGCATATGTTGAAAGTTTGGGAAATCTAATTTGTGGGTTTTGTAGTGAACAGAGAAATAAACAATGGGTTTTCTTTTCTATGACAAGATCATGTATTGCTGAATGATGAACATACACATGTATGAAATGCACAGAAGTTGTTTGGAGATATGTCCCAATGAAGATAAAATGCCCATTTATGTGCATGAGTTCAAAGTTTGGGGAAGCTAATTTGTGGGTTTTGCAGTGAACATAGAACTAAATGGTGGGTTTTGTTTTAAATAACAAGATCATCTACGGCTGAATGATGAACATACACCTGTATGAAATGCACAGAAGCTGTTTGCAGATATGTCCAAATGAAGATAAAATACCCATTTATGTGCTTGAGTTCAAAGTTTGGGAAATCCAATTTGTGGGTTTTTCAGTGAACAGAAAACTAAATGGTGGGTTTTCTATTCTATAACACGATCATGTATGCCTGAATGATGAATATACACCTGTATGAAATGCACAGAAACTGTTTGCAGATATGTCCAAATGAAGATAAAAAAAATACCCATTTATGTGCATAAGTTCAAAATTTTGCAAAACCAATTTGTGGGTTCTCCATAACAAGATCATCTATGCCTGAATGAAGATCTATCATGAAGAGTGCACACATACCTCTGCAAAGAAGACAGCCAGAGAGAGAGAGAGAGATGGAGTTTTCAAGATTCAAGGCAAGGATGGGAAGGAGATCAGATATAGCTTAGGAACATGTGAAGAGACTGAAAATGGTGGAAATGGGTTTTGTATGAGGAGGAGCTGAATTTGACTGTGAAAGAGAGAGGTCATGCAATAGGAACTTGGTCTTATTGAGAGGAGAGTTTGTTGGTGTTGTTGATTGGTGACATGGTATGATGATGATGATACTTAAAACTAACAAATGTATCTAGAAACAGAAGCAAGAAACAGGGGAAGCTATGTTGCCAAACTATTATAGCTTCTCCATGTTTTAGGCTTTGCTTAACCACCACCCACCACTACCACCCTTTCATTCACCCAATCAAAGTCATTGCAAAGATGATAATGTCTTGAATTTTCATTTTTCTGATCTTGGGATTTCATTGTTTGTGTCATCTTGCAAAGGGTTAAATCTTTTTTCTTTCTTTATTTCTCTTAGCATTGATGGTGGTTCTGGTAGGTGTTGGTTAGTCGGGCATTAAATAGAAACCGACCCTTATAATGCCTCTTCTTCTTCTACTTCCACAGTTCCATGCTCTCTCTTCAATGTACCACTCTGTGCACATTACACACATCTAGCTATGGCTACTTAAAGAGTTGTGGCGTGGCAGTGCTAGGTATTATCTGAATTTCTTATTTCATGACAAATTTGAGAAATATGTTAAGCAAATTGCGAACTAGCAAAATGGTACTTAAAATGAATGACATTAAGTCAAAATTTTCTGAACACTTTAGTTAGGCTAGTTGGGTGTGAATTTTGTATTGTCAGGCGGTGTGCGAGTGTGTGGCTACATAAATAAACAATTAATCGCGTCATTCATGTATTTTCAGAATTCATTCTTTCTTGTATGATATAAAAGAGAGATTACGAATCAAAAAATATACAGACCACCATTACAATGAAAGCGGTATGTTCTCTCTTGGAGTCTTGGGTGGGACAAGTTACGTGTCAATTATTGTTCAAGAGGCCTATGCATAAACAACCACCATGTCATTCACGTCTACAACTAAATGTCTCTATTTTACCATGTGTGAGACAAGGACTGCGAATTGAAAAACAGTAAGTTCTCTTTGGGTGAAACTAGGTGGGTATTAATTATAGTTCAAGATGTATAATTAGACATATAAATAACCAACCACCTCGTTCATGTCTTAAACTAAATGTCAGTACGAATCTTTCCTACATGATATTATATGACAAGGACTACAAATTGAAAAGATTCATACTATGATTGGTATCAGTAAGTTCTCTCTTGGGTGTGGCAAGTTGTGTTTTGTCTTCCTCCAGCCGACCTCGGATTAGTCTTAACGACATTGCTTAAAGGGAGGGAGGAGCGGCATGTTTAAGAGGCCTAATCTTACTTGAGGGGTTGGATGGTAAGTCTAACAAAACTAAAAACGATAATGTGAAAACTTTATGGAAGTGCTAACATTATATACAAAAATGTTAAAATGTTCTTGGTCATCCTTGAAAAAATGACCAAGAGTAATGAAAATCATTCAATCGCACTCGGCATTTCAAATATACCAAGTTATACAAGAAATATTCATTCAACAATACAATGCTCGTATTATTTTCCTATTATTTTCCATTCTCTGTGAACTCTTATGCTTCCTTGCTCCACATAGTCTTCGTAATTCTTATAAGGCTCCTAATCACGTGCTCCATATGCAATTTTTTCAAAATGTGTGCTTGCTTATAGTTAAACAATGACTACTAACATGTTCACACGGGAAGCTTTTATGAAGATTGTTTTGATTCACCGTATGAATTGCAATTGCAGGACTATTTTGTTCACTGTAATACTGTAGACTAAGGTCGTGGTGTCAAAGGACCGGACCGAGCCGATCCAACTGGGTTGGAGGGGAAAGGGCAGGTTGTGGGCTGGAACAGGAGGTGGCTGGGCCGAGGTTTCTTTGGGGAAGGGGTGGGGGGAGAATATGACCCGGGCCGGTTCGACTCCGGGAAAAGGGGGGTTGGGTTCTGGGCTGGAGGCCGGGTCACTTTGTTATTTTTTTAAATAATTTAATAATTATAAATTTTTTTTGAACGGGTTGACCAAATTACCCCCTAGTAGCTTTTTTTCCAAAAAAAAGTGGGGGTAAATGGTAAATTACCTAGGACTTTTTTTGAAAATAATTGTTTCGGTAGGGGTGGCCCGGGCCAGGTTAAACCAATGAGGCTACAGGTAGAGGGGCGGGCCGGCTCGTACGTGGGGAAATCCTACCCGAGCCGGTCGCAGTCCTAGTGGAGGGGGTTGGGCCCGGGCTGGGTTACAGAGGGGAGGTGTTCGGTCAGGGGCGGGTTTAGGGGGTATGGGGGCGGGTGAGCCGATTTGGACCGTGGGACGACCCGGCTGACACCACGACACTTGGGTAGTCGAAGAAAAAGAATAATCAGATGAATTTGGAACTATAAAGAAACACCAGTCCAACTGCAAAAAAACATCCTCCTATTTCCAAATCAGAACAAGATTTGAACAGTAAAGGACTTTAGCATTCAGATTCAGCATTCCTCCTAATCAGAGTTGGATCAAGTTGGACTTCAACAATCACAAAACCCTAAAACCTACACAACCACAACATACTACAAAAAACCTTCACTGTGTTACATCAATACATCACTAGTTTCATTAAGTAAATTTACATTTAGGATCCTCCATTGATCATGCCTTGTTTAAAATGCCCAAAGCATATATACCAGTAGCAGTCTTATATTGTATAAACCATACCTACCTCAACAAGAGCAGCATGAGGGATGTTCAATGCCACAGGAGGCTCCCTGCAGTTTTTATCAAGAAAAGCATAGGTCTTGATCATGAACCTCTTCACGCAATTCGAACCCTTCCGCGCCGACAAATGCGATTGTCCCAAAAAATACGCCGTCCCGCTCTCCCTAGCATCCACAAGATCCTGCAGTTCCTCCCTGACCGACGCCCTCATCGTTGGGCTCCGCGCCGGCAAAGCGAACCGCACTTTCCTCCTCCGTACCGGCTCCGACACGCTTTCCAATGCATCGGACGTCGACGACAACGTTCTCAGATCGGCTCCGATGTCAGTGATACGACCCGACACGGAAACCAAAGCTGTACTCCGGTCGGCTACGTGGGTCCCCACGACGATCATCCTCCCGCCTCCGGGAGACGTCAGAGCTTCCAAGTCGCCTTCTTCTTCTTCCCTCGAAATGAATTCGCCGATCGAACGAAGAATGTTCTCCTCAAAATCATCTGTGTCCCTGACACGGTCACAGTAACCGTACCTGACGATGCATCGATAAACCTTGTAATCTTTGTGGCCCACACGGCCGATCAGGTACCGCTGGTGCGCGGGGACGTACGGCGCGGGCGAAGACTTGAAGGACACGAAGATTAGGACTTGATGAAACGCGGGAAGGTTGGTGATGAAATGGGAGAAGAAAGCGGGGATTCCGTTGACAATGTCGGTGTAGATGAAGCCTATACCGGGTACCCTTGTAACCCCTAAACCAGGGCTAAGATCCGTCAGCCAATCAGAAGATACCTTGTTCTCCAAGTCATACTCGTACTTCTTTTTCGTCCCGTAGTGCCAGGCGAGCATCACGGTCATGAAAATTACCAGAAGGACGATTAAGTACCAAGCGCCTCTGTGAAAATTTAACAAGCAAGCCGATAAGTACATGATCTCGATCGAGCCAAAGAGAACCACAAAGCATCCGGATAACCATAAGCTCTTCTCCCAGTAAAGCGCGATCACTAGTGACATCAGAAACGTCGTCACCAGCATCGAAAAGATCACAGCAAAACCTGAATCCACAAGTGGGAAAAAAGGGAAGAAAGAATGGTGACATTAGGCCTATGCGAATTGCAAGTTCATTCTTCAAATGAAGGTTTTCATGGGAAAGCGTACCCGTGGCGTTTCCGATCAGGGAAATGTTATGGAAACCGATTGTTACAGTGAGGCTAAGGACCATCAATACCCAGTTGACATCTGGAACGTAGACTTGCCCGTGTATCTTATCCGACGTATGGATAACTTTAACCCTCGGAAAGCAACCAAGTGCTAGGCATTGATTTATAACAGAGAAACTACCCGTGATCGTTGCTTGGCTCCCAACAATCGCCATAAACAGGGTGAAGACTCTGAAGGTGTGGCGAATCGTTCCTGAAATCACTCACAGAGGTGTTCAGCGACAACATATATGAATAAATCAGGATTCACCAGCCACTCAACCTTCTTTCGCATACCCAAATTCTGCGGAGGAAAATGGATATAAAATCTGAATTCGTATAGAAGAAACTATAACTTGTTAAGGTTTGAACTCCCAAGACCAATTATGACTTGGATTCTTCAATGGCATTCTATCAACTTCTTAAGCTACTAGTTTTCAAGTTTTTAGCATCATGCGATTTGGATTTCCTTTATAAAATACAAGTCACAGAGAGTCTTAATAAGGGCCAGTTCGGGAATGTTGCGGCGTTTTAGAAAACTGTCGTGCAGGAAGTGCGGTGAGAAAACTGCTATAATTCCCTTGAAAAGTGTTTGGTAAACTTCATATATAACCTGCGGTGGAAAAGCACTTTATTATTTCTTTTTTCTTTTTTGTTTTGGTAATTATTGTTTATACTCACTGTAAGTGTTAAAATGACAATATCAGACATGACAGAGTTTTAATGCAATTAAATAGGTAACTTCTAATTTATTGTTATGGTATGGATAAAAAGGTCTACCAAATTATCAAAAAGCAAGTCCAGAAAAACAACCCTTCCCCTGCTTCTCCAAAGCTACGGTGGAAAAGCAGTTGCTGTCCAGAAAGCAGATAAATAATAATTTTACCAAACACATCAGATACTGCTTTTGGCATGAAATCAGCATTCTGCAAAGCAAAAGCATTACCAAACGGGGGCTCTAAGAAAGATTAGTCGAGAAAGGAACTCACCATTGGGTATAGATTCGCTGAGATGATTAACATCCTCGGAAAGGCCCACGTGCTTGGAGATAAACGCAGCTTGACCAGCATAGCACAGAACAAGTGCGGGATAAATTAGACCTAGAAAAGTAATCTGCAGCAAATGGCGTCACGAGAAGTTGACCTATCAACTGAAACACACAGGTTACAAATAAGGAATGTCATGTTAAAGAATAGTAGTAGTTAACAGAAGATACCTTGATGGATCTCTTTGAGAAGTGTCCTAGATCTGAAAACATTGCCTCTGACCCTGTAAAAAAAACATTTGACATTAGATGTTGTCATGGGAAAGTAGTTTCCAAACATGTTTATAGGCTAAAAGTTGATATGAAACTGGGACTACAACCAACCTGCAACGCAAAGTAGGACGCTTCCCAACAATCCCCAACTTTTGACGTCGATTCGGTGTATGAATCTGAACATGTATGTCGGAGAAATCGCTAAGATGATTTTGGGGTCAAACTTTACAATATTGTACACACCAACTCCACTGATGAACAAGAGCCATATAATGACAACTGGTGCAAAGATGAAACCAATCTTGTGGCTTCCATGACGCTGAAGCAAGAAAAGGCATACCAATATAGCACATGCAACAGGGACAGGTACATCTGAAACAGAGCAATTTGGACATCAATGACCAATTGTAAGAAACTTACAAAATAGATGTAAACTATTGTTAATAATTACTAGGAAACATTAATCTCGTACAATTGCTACTCGCAAATAGCTAGCATGAGACATGTTGGTACAAGAGTTTTTTTTTTTTTTTTTTTTTTTTTTTTTTTTTTTTTGGTACAAGAAAAGGTGAGGAAAATTAAGTTCTTAGAACATCAAATACTAATAGTTTAAGACAATTGATCCATGGAGTTTAAATCCTCGCTCTATGATTGCTCCGAACTTTCCTCATTTTCTGTGTTAGTCAAACATTAATACGGATTTCATTTTTCTCTAAAAGAGAAGAGAGTAACAAATGGAGGGCGCGGCTTAGTAAAAAGAAAAGGGTTATTAAATTTGAACAACTGAGTTGTTGGAATGTTTTGATGATATAGTGGACGAAATATATAGATAGGCAAAATATATTCAAACTGCAGGAGTCTGTCTCATTAGTAAAGAGTTGCTTACATTTTTTCAAATCCCTTCCTATCTTGTCCTTTGCATTCTCTGAAAAGGAAACTAAGAGAAAACAACCACAACACACAAAGTTAACGATCACAAGAGAATTTGTAGCATTATTTCATGTGAACCAAGAGTAATTGTTTTTTCTAAACAAGTATAAGATTCTCACGTTGACGTGAAATATCAGCTAGTGTCCGTGCAAGACCCGATGAGGCTGTCAAAACTGCACCACAAAATTTCACAAAAGTAAAGTGAGACGTGAAGGATCATAGAGAGAGAAATGGGAATACTAGAGAAAGAAATGATCAAGATTGAAAAAAATTAATTAATCGTGAAGGATAGTAGAGAATCTCAAGTACCAGATAAAGCTGGTGTAAGAACTCCGTCACCAATTGTCATGCAGGAACCAAATAAAGCAAGGAACAACATCAAATAGTGACTTGTTTTTTTGTTCTGTATGGCTCTTCTAGCCATTGAACCCCCATTCCTTTTAGATCCTCTATGAGTCATTCTGTCCTCCTCGATGACGTCGGCACTTCTATCATCTGGTAGCAAACCCACATTGGAGTGCCTGCATAATAAGGAGTACAATGCGAAAGTGCCACCTGGAAGAGTACGAAAAGATGAGAAATTTTCGAAAGGGGTCATCAGCTCATGTCTCATTTGGGAAAGGATGATGTTTACCCTCTCCGTCGTTATCAGCTCTCAATACAATGAATGCATACTTGAGTACAGGAATGATGGTCAACGTCCAAAACACAAAGGAGAAAAGTTCGTATACCCTCTGCTCTGATTCAATCTTGTGAGGATCGATGGTTCCGAAAGCAAATAAAGGAGCTATACTCAAACGACCAAAAACTACTCCAAGGCTTTGGAACGATAGAAGAAGAGTATGGCGCCAACTTTCCTGCATATAAGTCAAAGTATGGAGTGAATACACAGTAGTCAGAGACTCGGGGGGCAAGAGCTATACCTCTTCCAATAATAGTTCTCAACTTCTCATGGTCAGGAATAACCATACAGAAACTCTTGATCAAGAGAGAGTACCAATTTTAGGTGATAAAGAAGTCAGCTCAAGTATGACTCGTGATTGTCTGATCTGGATCTTACGATCCTACGATTCGATCCTTCAAGGCATAGCCGACGTAGATCTCATGTAAACTCCAAACTCATTGAATCCTAGAATCCCATACAATTTACGATCCAAGCGACTCTTCAAAATGACATGTTGGATATTTTCAAAGACGAGAAATGGGCCCGAAGTTTATAGGGTTCTTGCTTCTTTGGGTGCTATCAACCCAACCCCAGCTGCTTTTATGCAATGCACCCCTAGATTAAGGAATTAAATCATATATATTTCACTTTGTATGAGAGACAAGGAGCAGAAATTGCTTTAGTTAGTTTTTCCCCACATTTAGATCATGCCCAAAATCTGAAATGTTTTCTCTTATTACTATCAAGATGAAGGTCAACTCATCTTTGATCAAACACGTCCTTTTGCAATGTGATTTACACTTTTAGCCTCACAAATTTTCAGTTAAAAGGAAATGTGAGGTTGCAAGTAAATTAATTCACATGCTTCTAAGGTAGAACATTGTAAAGGAACAATATTTGAGTAGTTATGGAATTAAAATTTACTTACTCCTAGAGAATTGTAGAATCTTACGATTGACTATACGATTCAATGATTCCCATCCTGCAGGGCATGCCACTGTCCTATGTAGGACCTATATTTTGAAAATGTTGGTACGGCTACTACGACTACTACCACTAATAACACTCTTTTTTTCGATTATTAGACATCAAGAATCTTGAACACATACTGAAAAGCCAACTCGAGCAGACCATGACGAGATTTGGACGCACTATGAAGGGTTAGGTTCAAGAATTAGAAGAATGGGAAGTTGCATATTTCACGTGTTGCTTCTGACCTTAAAGGCTTAGACAAATTTTCATGTTGCGAATTCTGAATTTTTTGTTATTTTCAGTTATAACTGGTAAACAGAATCGGTTCTATATACCAGGTCTGCACATGTGTTTTTTAATGTAGACTTGCCCGTGTAAGTCTACAGAAAGAGTATTACATCTTTGACATGCTGCTCCTGAACCTAGAATGCTTGGATAGACCTTTGTGTGGTTAATTCTGCGTCTTTTTGTTAATTTCAGCTTGATCAGATCTGCAGATGTTTCCTTTTATGAGTCTGATATAAGGTTCTGGTGAGAGGTAACCACACAAGATACGCATGAAGGAAATCTATGCAATTGAACCAAAGTTGCATTAGGCAAAATGCTCGCCAAGTTGCAATCACACCCCTTTTGCTAAAAAGGGGGTTCTGTTTGGAGCCGCCAAGTTATACTAGCCCTAATTAACTGTGACCATTAGAGTACGGCTAGGACTTGACTGTAACCATGATATAGGACCTACGTGCCTTACAAGTGACGTAATTCATGGGTGACCCAAGCCCCTGGGTTTAAGGGACAAGAGATTGCAGTTTAGGCAAAATCAAAGTTCAAACTAGGTTGCGCAACCCTCCAAGGGGGCTCAAAATTCAACTTATGCCCTACCAGAATGATCTCTCAAATTCTCATATCTTAGTACTAGCCAGTAGCCACAGGTGTGATCTTCACTTTCATATGGATGACATGACTCGTGTGAATTTTCAACAGGAAGATTTGAACCGGTGTAAAGTGCCAAATATGGACAAGACTAGCTCGGACAAGCTTGAAATTTAAAAGTGAAGCCAATGTATCTTTTACCCTGTACTCTTTTCTTATCTGAACTTTGTAATCTAGAAGATGAATAGGGCACTCGTCGGATGGTGCTATTTCATCTCAATATTCCTCATTTCCGCCCCATCTAGCTATCTAATTAACTCATAAGATCACGAACCCCCCCCCCCCCCCCCCCCCAAACCCCCAAGAAAAAAACTGAGCTTCATCGCTCTATTTCTGACTTATTTCACTGAAAAAGAAGTCAGAAATAGAATGTGCCCCCGATACAGTGAGGTAATACGGATATTTAAGCTGTTACTTGATTTCAATTCTGATAAAGTTATAGAAGCTTCAATAAGCCATATGAAACTGAATCCATTCAGCTTCAAGACCTCATGAAGCACAAGACAGAACTTTAACAAGCAATTGCTGAATACAATCAGCACAATGCTGAGTTCATCACTATCCGATCGAACTATTTTCATCTCAATATTCCTCATTTCCTCCCCATCTAGCTAAGTTATCATGTTAACTTGTCCTGAAATACTCAACTCGTCCCTAAGACCGAGCTTTATCGTTCTACTTCTGGCTTCCTTCACTGCAAAAGAAGTCAAAAATAGAATGTGCCTCCGATACAGTGAGGTAATACCGATATTTAAGCTGTATGAATTTTGCACTAACTTGATTTCAATTCTGACAAACTTATAGAAAGCTCCAATACTCTATAGTCTAAATGAAACTGAATCCTTTCAGCTTTAAGGCCTCATGAAGCACAAGACAGAACTTTGACAAGCAAGTGCTGAATAAAATCAGCACAATGCTGAGTACAGCACTATCACCGCTACCTCTAAACCTTCTCAAAACAACTGATTCATTGATTGAACTCCCAAAACTTTGCAATTTACAACATGATTACCAGAAGCTACTCAATAGTACAGGACTTCAAGGCCATAGATGTGCTTTACTAGTAGTACATAACAAACCCTAAGTGCTACCTAATTAAGGAAACCAGCACTGCCAGAAGAATTAGGAACAGACCCAAAAAAGCAATTCTCCGATGAGCTCAAACAAATTGATGAATGCAATCAGCACAATGCCGAGTACAGCATTATCACCGCTAAGATCAGTTGCCTCTAAATCTTCTCAAAACAACTGAAACATTGATTAAACTTCCAAAATTTTCCAATTCACATCATGACTAAACCAGAAACTACTCAATAGTACAGGAAAACAAGGCCATAGATGTTCTTTAGTAGTAAATAGTACATAACAAACCCTAAAAGTAATTTTCATCAATTCTCAGATGAGCTCAAACAAATTAACTGAATCTGATCAAACAATCAATTTTTATAACAATCCTCGCACAAATTCAAACTGGGTTCAAGTCGATTCAGCAAACTAACATCAACCCAGATAGCAATTAGATAAACTGATTAAAAAATATCAAAGGAGGGTGTAGTTGGATTACCTGTGAGCCATGTCTATGTTGAAAATCCATGGCCTTAAACCCTTCAAAAAGAAACCCAGAACAGAACAGCTGGTGATGATGAAGAAGAAGAAGGAGAAGAGAAGAAAGCGAAAGACGAAATGGGGGTTTCGATGCAATTTATGACAGAGACAACTGGCAAACGGAGTAGTCAGCACGATTCAAACAATGTCTTCGGCTGTGTGATTTGGGGAGAGACAAGAGATACGTATTGGTTTGAAAAACAGACAGGGACAGTGTGGGGGTTGTGAAAGATAACGTTGGGTGTCTGTTGTCTGATTTAGGCAAATTAGGCCGGGAGGGGAGTGGACTAGCACTGTGGAGTGGAGGAGGGGGAGAGAGTGATAGCGACGGGGTGGGGGACAGGTTATCCCCATTGGGGAGAGCTGATTTTATCCTATCCCTGTCATTATTCCATACCAGTCCGTCCCGACTCTTTCTTCACATTTGACTTTTTTGACTCTGAGTCACTTTGACGGGGTAATTTGGATAGCAAAATAATAAGATTTTTTGATAATTTATTCACTATATTATAGAACACCTTTTACTCTATAATACCATGAAAAAATTATCAAAATTTCTTATTATTTTGTTATCCAAAACACCCGTCAAAGTGACTCAGTGATAATGACAAAAGTCAAATTGATAAGAAAGAGATGGGAGGTATTCTTCTTGGATAGTGACTAACACGTGGTTGGGATATTTGTTCCATCTTCTAGTACACATCTCAATCAATCTTTCGACTCTTTCAAGAGATCGTTCATCAGATCTCTTTTCATACTTTCTTTGATATACCAGTACTATTCTACTACTTAGAGAGAATCATTGGAGATTACTTCAGTCTATTAAAAAGAGAAATTGATTCATTATTTCGAATTATTCTAAGCAGTGCCGACCTTAGCACAAAATAATCGCATTTTATTTATTTTCTCCATCTAAAGCGAAAATTAGAATTGAGATATGTGCTAGCTACTAAGTTAGAGCTTGTAATCCTACACGAGCATACTGCCTCTTAAAACATTCGGTTGTACACTTCAAGGTGCGACCGGGCCAGACCGGGTTTAGGCAGTGCCCAGACAAAGCGGGCTGGGGGCGGCCCGTGCACAGAGTAGGGCGGGCCCCGCTATGCTCGGGTCGAAGCTCTGCGAGAAATAGAATGTACCGGGTCGTGATGGGGCGGGTTGTGATGGAGCGGGTCGTGTCGTGCCTCTTCCATTTTGCACGGGTCGGTCCGGACCGGGCCGTGCCGTGCCGGAGGGTGGAGCGGGCCGTGCTCGGAGCTTGTTATGTGCGGGTCGGTGCGGGCAGCCGGTCGGCCCGTATTGCCACCATGATGTACACTTCACCATAATCACAAGTTTGAGTTGATAGGAGTTTGTCGATTCATATTTAGGTTTTAAGTGTTGTACGAGGAGTATAAAAGTTTACTTCAATCATGCTCATATAACATTACAAAATTCAAATAGTCCTCGCTATTCCACACGCAAAAGATAGTTTCAATAGATCAGAGGTTACTCATGGTAAAGAGTAATGTTGACAAATGTAGATGCATCATAAACACTTCCAAAATTTCACATTGTCATTTGACCTTTGTATACTAAAGCTTCTTAATAGCAAGCTTGTATCGAGTTCAAAATCAAAGACACTCATAGTAAAACAAAAATGACAACAAACCAACTAACCGCACAAAAGGGAGACTAAAACCTAGAATCAAACTACCACAACACAAAGCATAAAATGTCTTCTCCAGCTTGGGCGAGTATGTGGAATTATCCTCACAAGACAAGATTAGTGGGTATAATTGAAGCTCCAAATAGTGGCTTCCAAGTTCAAACTGATTTAGGCCATGAATCTTTCTAGAAGCAATTGAAAGATAAGCTTCTATCCTTCCACAAACATGTATCATGCATCCCAACCACCATATGACTGGTTGCTGATGAATGAAGCATGTGCACTCTTTGGTCTCATTAATACTATGGTCCATACAAAGAAAAAAAAAATGACATTACAAGCATATGTATGGACAGAGAAAATTCAAAATGAATGCTCACAAGTCACAATTGGTCAACTTTTGTTTTTTAAATTCTTGCGCAATTGCAAAGGATAACAGCAATAAATCACCTCATGTTGCCCATAGCTGACAAAATCAGAATTGACAGTAACATAAATAAATCGGTGCATGTTGTCATGGCTGACAGACTCACAGTTGAGTTGAATATCTTGAATATATGACTTGTGGCAACCAATTCCTGTACACACCAAACTGACCTTGGCATTATTCATGAGCTCCATCAGCTTAACTAATTTGAACATTTCACAAGCCAAAGATGCAAAACCATACATGTGTATACAAATGAAAGAATTGGGGGTTCTAAGTTGTACAACCTTCTTCTTCTTCTCTAGATTCTAACTTCTAAATCCTAGTATATCCTAGTATTCTTCAACTAGAACCAACAAGTTTTCAAGAAACTTGCAATTATTGATGTTCATCAACTAACTAATGCAACAATCAACTTCATCTTCCCCATGTTGACACACAATGCCTCTTATGCTATCTTCAATCCTCAAGAACTCCAATGCGCATGATGAAGATGTTCTATTTTCTTCCTCAATTTGTCTTGCATTGCCACTTTCATTATCTTCTGGCCTCAAGAACTCCAATGCACAAGATGGTGATCGCTCTTCTTCTTCTTGTTCCTCGCATTGTCTCAAACTAAAGAGGCGATTAACGAACACGTCCAAAGCTTCCTTCATCCACGCGTGCGAGCATATTTCTCTAGCTTCATTAACTGACATCTGCACAATACAACGAATGCAAGAAGAATGTCATTCTCTCGCGATATAAAAAAATAAGTGATTCAACAGTTCAATGGCGGATGCAAGATTGTGAATCTAAACGTACCCACACGCGTTTTCTTGCGTTTTTCTCTGGCCAAACGTCTAATTGCTCGGTTACGAGCAAAGGCAACATGTACCCTTCATGGAATTTGGGCTGACTCTTGCTCTTGAATCTCCATATACCCAATTCATGCTGCAAAAGTAAGAACAAAGCAAATTTAGTTAGAACAACGAAGTCCAAATTTTATTAATCAAGAAATGTAATATTCAATGATGTGTGCTGTTTTGGAAAAAAAATAAAAATGAAGTGTGCTGTGAGTACTCACTTCAACAATGCCAATTACACCTGCTTCTTCTTGAGATTCTCTTAGAGCTGCCTCTTCTTTTGTTTCATCCATTTCCCAACCACCCTGATAGAAGATAAGAACACCAAATTAGACCCCAATTGAACCCAAAAAAAACATTACCAAGAGTGTGAATGCTTTTGAAAAGTATTACTACTTCCTCCGTATTGCCTATTTCTCTATGCTTTTGACTTTTTAACTCGTATCTGGATCACTTAGACCGGGTGATTTGGATCGCAAAATGATACAATTTTTTGATAATTTTTTCACCATGTTATAGAACAACTTTTACTCAACAACACCATGAAAAAGTTATCCAAAAATTATATCATTTTGTTATCCAAATCACCGGGTCAAAAGTAACACAGTGAATAGTGACAAAAGTCAAAACGTAGAGAAAAAGACGTTACCGATAAAGTATTAGTAAAATGGAATCAAACAGTACCTTTGGGAAGAACAATGCTGGGCACTTCTGTGAGCTGATTAAAAGAACTTCTAGCTCCTCCATTTGAGACCCATTTAGGGCTTTCTTGAATCTGTAAGGAATGCATCTGCAAGAACAAAACAATAAATTCAAAATTACAACTTTGACCAACAAAAGAAACAACAACCCCAAATTTCTCAATACCCAGAAATCCAGAACAACAAATATCATCAAATTGCATAGTGAGATTCGATTTCTCTCAAATCTAAGGAATACCCATTTCAAGATTTTCTTTCTCAAATTCAAATCCAAAAGAAATATCAAATACCCATCTCCAAAAATCAATAATTTAGTCACGGGATTGCAAGGAAAATCATAAAGGTCTAATCTTTAGACTTCCCCAATTCATATTTCCCTAAGTTCTTAGATTGATTGATAAATTCATAGATGCAAAAAAAAAAAAAAAAAAAAAAAAAAAAAAAAAAAAAAAAAAAAATCAGAAACCTACCCAACAACTTGACGACATCCCTTGTTGTTGTAGCGTTGCAATTGCCTGCCGGTGCGAGAAAAAACTGGTACCGCCATGGCTGTTCTTGCTTTTCTTTCTCTGGGTGATTCTTGAGATAAAAGATTTGTTTTTTCTTGTTTTCCCGGGAAATATTTCTTGGGGATAGAACAGAGGGAACGAATCGTACGCCGCAAAAGTCGGAGGGCAAGTGAAGATATTTACTAAAATTGGGATTGTTTTAGTTATGAGACAGCAATGAGATGAGATTGAGAGCACAAGTTTTGTTTTAGTTATGTGAAGAAGAAATTGGGGGATCTTTATAGGAGGAAGAGGATGAAGAGCCGCAGATATGTTTGTGGAGGGAGAGAGAGATTGAGACGTTTATGGTGATGGGGCTAATATGCTTATCTCACGCGCAAGAAGTCGACGTCGGTAGATTACTGGATAACCCGGATTTAACGAAATGGTTGTGGTACTGAGTACTGACCCGAACGGCCGAACCAGATTGCGCGCGCATCTGACTAAATTGATAAGGGTGAGTTTGGCAATGCTTCTGCTCCCCAGCACAACTGCGTTCCGACAGCAGAAGCAGTTTTAGCGTGTTTGGTAAAAATAAAATTTCTGTTTTTTCGGACAGTTTCTGATGTCCCACAGCAATTTTCAGGAAGCAAGGGGGAAAATGCTTTTCCAGAAAGTGCTTTTGATTAATTTATCTACAACCGATTTTGATTTTACAATTTTTTAAAATATCAATAGTTATCTTTCTCGAAATGACATGTGTCATATATTTTTGTCATTTTATCCTCTCACAGCAACTTCACAGTTGATTTTACCAAACACAAAATTACTATATCAATATTTTATAGCAGCTTTTACGTAATATTTGTCAAACAACATTTTATCAAGAACTCACAGCAACTTTCTACTGTGTTTTCACACAGCAGCTTTCTACCACCGCCACAGCATTTCCAAACTAGCCATAAGACTCTAAAGATAATTGACATCAGAAAATGATGTTAAGATAGTAGCTCAAGTGATAAAGCAGCGGAAGCCCCTATATGAAGTCTCGAGTTCAAACCCGACTGACGACAAAATAATTTCTCAGAAAACAGTAAAAGAAAAAAAACGAAGTTTAAAAATCGAATGACGTGGTTTGATAAGCTAGTAGCAACACCAAACTACTTTGCATTACTTAAATGCGTTTACTTGTCACCATATTATTTCTGGTAAAGACATTTTCACCCCTTAAGTTTGACATAAAGACACTTTGACCTCCTCTAGTTTACACTTTCCCCTCTTCAAATTGCCTAACTTCATAATCTAATTATGTCATTCCATGTTGTAAGAGAGTAAATTTGTCCGCAAAGCTACTATCAGTGGCACACTCCCACCCAAAACTAACCACATCACAGTTAAGGAGTATGGGAGGGTTTGGTGTGAATTTTTTGGTGAATATTAATCTAAAATTAACCTTTTTGCTTTTTGGATTTTTTATAGAGGTTTGGTATGAACTTTTTTGAGTACATTTTGGATTTTGGATTTTCTAGTTGTAGTGTTGTAGATAGTGCTTTGCAGGCAGACAGATCACAGTCACGTGGCAATCATCTAGCACACCTAGTTGTGCTTCACACACATTGGATCACCACCCGCGCTGATCCACGTGGGGGCTGCGAGACAAGACCCTCGTGTATCACCACATGGGACTTGTAGGGACTTAGTGGTTTGGAGGCTAGAGTAAGTTCCGTCGCGCGCGAGCGAAAACCAAGTCCGCGCGCGACTTTTAGTAACTGCGTTGAGAGATTTATGGCCACGAGCTCCATAAACCCGGTCAACCTCATAACCCGGTATACTCGGACGAAGTACGTAACAGTCCCTATATATGCGGACGAACGTGCCGTTGTGGTTAAGGTAATTAAGCCGCCATTAATGGGCACTATATATAGTATCGTTAATCATTCCTTACATAACACTAATCACCTGAACTACGCGGAAGCTCTGCCAAAACTATGTCTCTCTCTCATACAGTTGCTATCGTCTTACTCTCTCCCTACTCACTACCCTATACCTCATGTATTTCTTGTTCTCTGTTCTTGGTGTACGTTGAATCTTCCTCAAAAGGATTCTCCTGTACACAAGTGTAAAATAGGTGGAAGAAAAAAGTTGGGTCTGAGTGGATTTTTTGTGTCTTTTTTCCTCATATCAGGAAAATGACAATAATGTCATCACTAAACAACAAAGTTGTCACATCACTAAATATACAAAAATGTATGATGATAACTTTCACTAAACAACAAACTATCACATCACTGACTTTTAACAGCACCGACTTTTTCTACTAAACTCAGACATCTTTTTTCTTGAGTTTTTGTGTCACATATTTTTTTCACACCATCTTAAAAGACAACTTAAAATCCAAAAAATCCGCACCAAACCCACCCTATATATGTCCTAAAATTTGGCACATGGATGAAAGTATCATTTTCACTGAAGGTAGAGGTGAAAGTGTCTTTTCATTAAAATTGAGGGGTAAAAGTGTCTCTTACCATATTATAACTCCTTTGCAAAATGGCATGACCTCATGTAGATCCGATCCGTATTCCAACAATTATCTCCGCCCATTTCAGGAGACGAGTTGAGTGTTAGTTAGGGACGTGTAAAACACGCGAAGGCATGGGCGTGGAAGTGTGAGCGCGTAGAGAAGACAAGATAGAGCCTTCGGGGAAAGAAAGGGGACACGTGAGTTACCTTTAGAAAAGGTACCCGCAAAACGTGTCCGCGTCGTTTCAGTTTTCAACTACTGAAAGGCAACTTATGAACCCACCCACTTGTTCCTTAGTAACCTCCTCCCATGGGTTTCAGTTAAATACATTCAAACCCCCTTGCTGTTTGGAATAACTACAGTCAATACCCCTGAAACTAATCTGGTTGACAGAAGTCAATGAACTCTTCTTCTCCCTCCTTTCCGTAGATCTACAACTAGAGCTGCACTTCACGTCGGTTAACCGGCCGGTTACGATTAAAAACGACCCGGAATAACCCAATTAACATGACTGGGAATCGAACCGAAGTGTATGGAATCGCATCCGGAACCGACCAGCGAACCATATAAGGTTGGTCTCGGTTCGGTCAGGCATAAATAGTAATCGGGCCGGAACTAGAACTGAATCGAGTTCGCAAGAACCGGAATCGGAACCGGAACTAGCCGGTTTAACCGAGTTTTTTCAAATTAATTTTATGTTTTTTAATACTACAAAACTAAAGAAACCAAAATTAAATAAAAAACTGCCCAGAACCGAATCGATGTACCGGTTCCGGTCTCACAGTACCGATTTGGTTAGATATATGGAAGAAATACCAGTTTTGGTTAACCGAACCGAATTGGACAATCTCTCGGTTAACCGAACCGAGAACCGGTCGATTATGAAAAAACCAGTTCAAGTTAGTCGAACATGCAACTCTATCTACAAAAGATAAAACCCCCATATTCACCCAACAAAGAAGTACGCCAAAGCAACACGACCACCTACTATTTTAATATGTGTTTGCTCTTAGAGTAAGTAAAAGATGTGGCTTGCTCTAAAACACACAACATCATTGCAAAATAGAATGGTTAACAGGCAAAAAATAGTGAATTTCTTACATGTTTCGATATGTAGTATGATGTACGAATTACAATATTGCATCAAATTTTATCTCTGAACATAGGGTTGAGAGCATGGTCAAATAAGTAGACCAAAATCACCAAGTATATACATCCTTAGTTGTCTATTGACAATGAGTTTTTTTGTATATCCCTTCAGCCCTAATATTTTGGTCTCCTTTTGAGATTCATTTTTAAAGGATATATGATCATTACATTTCATTAGTTTCATCAAATCATTTAGTTGAGTACTCTTAAGTTTTTTTTTTCTTCCTGTTATTCTTATTTATTGTGAGGAGAAATTGAAAAACTAGTACTATATTATGAATCACAAATAAGGAAATGTACAATTCTTTTGGAACAGACCAAATAGAGAAGGGGACTCAATATGTGTGTGTGTTCATGAAGGGTTAGCACTGTTGTTATGCCAAACAGCAGGGCAGTAGTTTGTATATAACTCTTTACTTTTAAGGGGGTGCTATTGTAATTAATCCCTACAACAATTCATATTATCAGAGTCAGCACTGGGTCAAAACGACTGAAATTAACAAGGAGCAGTCCCAAACTCGGTGCTAACAACGGCTCTGACACGGTTTTTCAATCGCCTTCATGAGGGGCTGCACACGGGCTATGACTCTTTGTTGACTCACTGAACTCAGATCCCTCTCTCAATCTCATGGGCTTTTCTTATTTTGCATCTTTGCAGAAGTATTATTTTTTGTCAGTCAACTCATTGACATCTCAAATTACTGGAAGCATTTTAGTTGGGAGGTGATAAACTTGCACCAAAGACTTTTATGAGTAGTTGAAAGGGTCTCCATCTCCCAACTTGCTTTGAGTTGCAAAAAAGAATCACACTTGGATAGTTTTGGAGCCACTTATATGAGGGAGATTCCGTCGGAATGGTCCTCAATAAGGTGTGTAGTTAGTGGCGGAGCTAGAATTTAGTAACAGCCGGAACAAACAAAATGTAATGTAAAGTCAATGATAGGGTCTAGTGTGTTCGGGTACAAAATCAGCCAGGGAGCAAGGTCTTTGAGTGCTTAAAATTAAGGCATAAAATTACAAATGAATGCTAGCTCAGTGGTAGAGCATTTAAAACCCATGCATGATGAGCTACAGGGTTCTGACCCGGCTACAAAAATATATATCTCAAAAGTATGAGAGTATGAAATTAATTAAAGTATACTACTACTGGTATAAAATATTCAAAATTAGATGTGCTATTTATGAAAACTCGGAGAGCAAGTATCACCCCTGGTCCTTGAGTACCTTTACACTGGACTGGTCTTTGAGTACCTTTGCCCCTCAGTATATCCAACATAGAACACAGTCGGTGATAAAGGGCTTATTCTTTATTTACTTGACATTTGTTTCCCTTTATTGTTTGATCACTTGACAATGAACAATATATCTATGAATAATGTTACGTGGACATAATTTTAGACATAAATGTAAACATAATTTTATGATATAGTAAAATCAGAACCGACTATGAAAATGCTAAACTCTTAGGAAATCTTGACACCTAATGAAATTACTAAGACTGAAAATTATGTCTAAATTATATCAGTTTAGAATTATTCTATATCTATAGAGAGGATTGTTCTCTGTCTGTAGGTTGAAAATGCATTGCATAATGCAGACTTGCAGGAGATCATGCTAATTTATCAAAGCACCACATGATTGTTACCAAAACAGTGGAAGATTTCCTCTATTCATGGGTGAGATGCTCAATGTAGTAACAGTGCATTCAGTTGAGGCAACGTTTCTCGTTTTGAATATAGCATGAAAGAAGACATGTATATATAAAGAGTAATGCTATATGGACATAATTTTAGACATGAATATGGACATAATTTCTAAATGTAGTAAAATCAATCTTTATCGTGGAAATACTGAAGTCTGGCTGGAGAATTTTCTAGAATGTGACAGCTGTGTACCATTATAGTTATGTTCCTTTATGTTTATCCTAAAAAAAAAAAAAAAAACTAAAAATAGAAATTATGTCTAACAGGGAAGTCATGAAGACCTAGAAGTACAATGAATGAAAGCCCTGTATTCCAAATTGAATAGAAAGACCACAAAATTCTACAAAATCAAACCCATAGTGAGAACACAAACGATGCGATTATACTAAAACAACAAATAATATATCGATTGTGGCTAGAGGGAAAAGCTATCACATCCATATACATTATTGTTAAGTCGGCATAGATAAGGATACACAACTAACCAAGTTCTATGGGACTAAGGAATGTACAAGGGAAAAACGACACTTTCACCCCTCCATATTTGACATAAAGATACTTTCACCCTTTTAGTTTCAGAAAAGACAATTTCTTTTCTTTAATGTGTCAAATTTCAGGACAGTTATTCCATTGATTATGTTATTCTATACCCTAATAAAGTATATTTGTACCAAAACTACTATAATTGACAGACCCGACATCCACTCTAACGGTGTCTCAATCAGAAACTGCAGGTGTCTTGAAATTTGACCCATTGAGGGAGTAAAAGTGTAATTTCCCAAACTGAAAGGGTGAAGGTGTCTGTCTTTCCATCAAACTTGAGGGGGCGAAAGTGTTATATAGAGGATATGAAGAAGATTTTTTTTTTTTTTTTTAAGGAATGAAGAAGATATTAGTAGGACAGACAACCATTCCCTTATTCATTCGAATCACAATAATTAACTAGAAAATGCTAAACGTCACCCTTTTTACTTCACCCTTCAAGTTCACCTTTTATGTGGATGTTTTTTATTGGTGTTGTGGTTTTAGAAATATCTTAAAATATAGTTACCACAATCATATCTTGACACTTAGGAGGTGAACTTGAAGGGCGAAGAAAAAAGGGTGAAGCATAGCAACCCTCTAATTAAGCGGCCATTAATTCGGAGATCTGTTCAAGTATAATGTTCACTAAAAAATGCAAATTTTGTTAGTTAGATTCAATTTTATTTTCTTACATATGTGACTCTCCTATCACATGATAATGTGATGTAACAAGTGCCAAAGTGGAAAATATGCTCATGGCGCATAGAGACCAGAGATACTGGGACGTCAAATCTCGCGTCACTAAGGGTAGATTTGGTTTTCTAAGACTAACAGTATTAGTTGGGGATTGACTAAATATAATTCATGTATTAATTAATATTGTATTTGGTTGTTCTGAACTAATTTTTTTTATCGAAATTCTGGACTAATTTTAATACCTGATTAATAGTAAAAATATGGTGTTTGATACTACCCAAATTAGTCTCCTCGCATTAAGTTATTAGCTGGATTTGACTATTTGTACCTTAATATTGTATGAACTTTCTGTTAATGTATTAAATTCTGAGTAATAAAATATCTTTCCTTCAAGAACTTTATGTTCAATTTTTGTTCAATTTTTTATCCCTGTAACACAACTCGTCACTATATTTCATCTGCAACCAACTTAGCTCGGTGCTTCATCTAAGGCTCTAATTAGTCATCCTTGAGACGGATTTAGCAATTGCAAGTTTGCAACAAGGTTGCTTCAAGCAACAATGGAGGCTGAAGTCGAAGAGATGCGAGAGAGCATCATCTCGGAGAACGAACTTGTGTTGAGAAGATGCACCGCATAAATGGAAAGTGTTGAGAATATCCGGATAAATCACATCACGCGTGTGAAGGTGTGTTTAGCTGGAATTCCCCCAAAAGCCCGTTTGGGCTGATAATGTTCTGGATTGTAATAATTTGGGCCAAGAGCCCTTTCATGCAATAAATGAAGGTTTCTCAAAAAAAGAAAATAGAACTCCACACGATGATCTTCAATTTCTGGGCTTCACAGTCCAATAAAGCCCAATGTCTGTTGAAATAGTCCCAATATATATACATATGTGTGTGTCGTGCGCAAACAAAAACCGTTGCAAAAGCGCTTCTGCCTCTCTACATATGTTTTGAGGTACTATCTTGGAAGAACAAGGGTGTTTGCAGCTTTGGACCCTTTGAAAGGTAGAAAGACTAATTTTAAACATTGCAACAAAAGTTTGAACAAAACAGCCCACTCATTGGCCCAATGATACGGATGATCCGTATTACTATAATCATGGATATTAATTATTTAGTATTAGTTGTTTATTATTTTATTTAGTTAGCAGTTTATTTAGTTGTTTATTTAATTAGTGAGTAGACCGGGCGAGCTCGTTAGGTCAAATGGTCTAGTTAGGGTTAGTTGTTTTTTTTTTCTATTTAAACTCTGTAGTTTTATTATTTTATCAATCAATCAAGAAGAAAAAATTTGAAATTGTGTGTGGGTTAAAAACCCGTGTGTGTGGAGACTTGATAGTGTCTCGAACGACTATCACGTTAGGTAAACCCTAATACCCAATTGGCTTTGGCGATTAGTGACTCTGGTTTAGTTCCATGTAATAGGTTACTAATTTAGTTAAATGCTTTGTACGGGATGACATTCCTGTTTCAGTTTTTTAGTTTAATAAAATCTGAATTCATCAAAGAAAATGTACTATCTTTGTTCTCTTAATTGTTATCATTTTGACTTCTTTCAATTTCTCGGGTCAGTTTGACCTCGTGATTTCATTAGCAGAATGATGCAAGTTTCTGATAACTTTTTCATGGTGTTGTAAAGTAATTTTCACTCTAATTTTGCACTACACGACCATGAAAAGATCACTAAAAAATTGTATCGTTTTGCTATCCAACTTATTGGATCAAAGTGATATGATTACAGGTGGAAAAGTCAAAACGGGAACAATTGAGATAAACAGTGGTAGTCCTATATTTTGTAGGTTGGGCCAGAGAGAAAGAAACCATAATTTGAGTCTATAATGATTTTGATTTCTATAACGCTGATTTGTGATGTCAAAAACAGTATTTGATGTGTTAGTTAAATACAACTGCTTTCTAGATAGCAACTACTTTTCCAAGTAGCTATTGAGAACTAGAGGATGGTTGCTTTCCGGCCCCTTTTAGAATTAAATCGACAAACTTTTTTATCCATAAAAATAAATTAAAATATTACTTATTAAATTTCATTAAAACTCTATAATGTCCGACATAGTCATTTGAACACTAACAACAACTATAAAACAATAAGTACCACAATACAAAAGTAATGTGTTTTCTACCGCAGGTTATGTACGAAGTTTAACAAATGCTTTTTCAAGAAATTTATACAACAGGTTTCTCACGACAGTTCTTACACACTAATTTTCTAAAACTCCACGACAATATTCCTAAGCTAGACATTTGTTAAAGAGTTGGAGCATTTTCAAGAGAAGGACTATTCTCTGTGTCCTTGGACCAAATATGATCCTGGAGCAAAATTTACTCATCCACTTTGTTGCTTGAGCTCCAACGGTGAGAAACAAATTTGCTCCATGGTGAATATTTTATTAACATTTAGGTTCTACCATTATACTTATATGTGCAATAATCATCCAAATTATACACACAATATGTATTTAAATAAACATGTGGTTGACCAATTAGGCACAATCTTTTTAGGGGGATAAGTTACAAAATTGTAATTAAACAGATCAATACTTAGTTTTAAATAATAAAAAAATAAAGTCCGAAATTAGCTAATTAAGAGTGTAAATAAAATCTATCTAGTAGCATAATTCACAATTACAAGACCAAACCACCTAAACCCATAACAAACAAATTCTCAACTATTAATTTATAGATAGATGGAAATAAAAAAATTAAATAAAAAAATATTTAATTTTTGCTTCTCATGAATATTATGTCCTCACTTTGCTCATTCATTTAGATGTTCTAAGCATCTCCAATGAGACATGTAAATAGCGGTTATCTTTATAATATAAAAGAGATGGTGAAAAACTTGTCTCCAAAGACTCTTTATTCCATTATTTATTATAATAGATAGTTATTCCGCTCTATATGTTTAAAGATCAAGAAAATGGATAGCTAAATGTTTTGTGTTAAAATTTCGCTCCTCTATGTGCTCCATCTCTTGGAGGTGTGTTTTTAGTATTTTTAGTATTTTGAACAATTTTTTGTTCCAAATTGTTGTCTGCACTTGTAATCCTCTTCTATCTATAACTAATGAACCTCTTTTGTAAATATATGCAGCATGCCTATCTGCATTAGTAGTGATGGGGGCTGTGGCTGTCTTATTCGACCATGGTGGTTGTACCGAACCGGCCCAACAATTTGTCAACCCAGCTACCGCTTTTAGGAAGTTGAAAGACACAGCTCCATGGAGTGTCTCTAATTACGTTCCCTTAGACTGGTGGATGCGATGACGATAACTCAACAGCCTAATGGGTATAAATTTTTTGGTTAGTAACGCTTTCACTCCTTCAGGTTTTACACAAAGACGTTTAGGCGTTGTACTATTTTCTCTGTTATTGACTCAAAGTTTTCTCTAGCTATGTTTTAGTCATAGTTGTGAATACCGTTCCGGTCCCCGTTCCGTTTTGCTCTTGGGAACGGAACGGTCCCGGATCCGGACGGAACGGCGATCCGATCCGGATTTACCGCATTTTTACTATATATATATATATATATATATATATATTATATATATATATATATAAAACACAATATTAGTGATGCCCATAACAACATCACAATGCAAATTTCTCTAAAATACTTACTAAGTGGTCACACAAATAAACACAAGTCCAAAAACATTAAACGCAAGTCCAAGAACATTAATTTATTTGTAATGTTCCAGGACTTGCGTTTATTTGTGTGACCACTTAGTAACAACATCAAAATACAATATTTTTTCAAAATACTTCAATATTTATTGACATTCTAATCTTCTTTCACTTAATAGAGTTACATTAAAATAATATTATTTATCTTATGTAAATATGTGGTTTTGAAGTTCTTAAAAAAACATGTGATTTTGATGATGTTAAATTTTAAGTTCCATAAAACAACACACAAACACACATATAACTAAATTCATTAGTTGTGTTTATATTTAATATAATATATGATAAATTTGATTCAATAAAATGGGTGTGTTTTAATCATTATTTGTCATTTAAACTAAAGTGGGAATATAATAAATAAAACAAACAAAAGAAGTAAACAAACACTTGTCCCAGCGGAAAGCAGAGTTGGTTGTGACTTGGAGGTTGGCTATTCGATTCTTGGCAGTGACAAGTAATTTTTTTGCAGAGAGATCCGGATCAACCCGGATTTCGGGCGGATCGGCCCGGATCAGCCGGATCTGGGCGGATCTCACCGGATCGGGCCGGATTTTGACCCGGTACGGTACAACGTGTATTCCGTTCCGTTGTAGTGCCAAAACGGAACGTTCCGCCCCGTTCCGGCCGGAACGGAACGGAATTCACAACTATGGTTTTAGTGATGCACGCAAAGTCGCATAGGGAGGATGAACTTATGAAAATAGTCATCTTCAATCAAGGTAAAATCAGAGTTCAAAAGATTCATTTTTGAGGGGAGAATAAATATTTTAGAGTATATATGTTTATAATGATTATATATATACTCCTTTCTTTGAACAAGGGCTTTTATTTCACTGATTTTTACCTGAACATGGTATTAGGAAATAGCCTACACCAATCTCCATTCACCACTAAAATTTTCCTTTTTCAGAGAGCTTGTATCGATGGATTTTGTTTGTCAAACTTTTAACGATGTATTCTTGGGTGAATGTTCAAATGTTGTGAAATAAGTATTGTGCCATTGTGAACACCTTCCAAGTGGTATGACTATATGTTGTATAGTTATTTATTTATTTATTTATTTTTTTTTGATAACCAATTTTTATTAGCTAAGCTCTAAGGCTTAGAAAATCATCTGCCAGTACATCCTCAGCCCAAGTAGGCTCTTGAAATAACCAAAAATTACATTGGGACGGGAGTAGTCCTCTCTTCGCAAAAGTATGGGCGTATTTATTCTTTTCTCGAGAAGTCCACTCAACTGTGTGGACTATATCGGTTCCCAACAAATCGATACACTCATCCACCACATTCATAGCATCTGAGATGTCATCATCTTCGTCTACCCTTCCCCTTCTGCTTCTCCTCTCCAGCCACAGTTTGACTAAATTCTTTGAATCCGATTCAAAGATTACTTTGTTGAGCTTCAGTTGGAGCACCAAACGGACACCTTCTCTGAGTGCTCTAGCTTCTGCAACTTTTGCAGAACACCCAAATGCCAGCTCTGAGACTTTTCCAGCGATGAAGATACCGAACTCATCCCTAGCCACAACTCCGGCGGTGGATCTTCGACTCTTGATGTCCCGCGTTGCATCAGAGTTGATCTTCACCCATCCGGACGGCGGTTTCGACCATTTCACGGTCGGAGACCTATGGATCTGAGCCGACTTAACCGAAGCCCCTTTCAGAGCATTGAAAGCCGACAAATTATCAACAACACAGGTTACCAAATCTCTGGTTTTTAACTTCTCATTTTTGAAAATCAACTTATTTCGTCTCCACCAGAGCACCCATATTCCTCCCACCAATCTTGTTCTTTCTTCATTCTGCATGTGTTCGAAGTGATTTCTGAACCAAACTTGGAATGTACCATCATTTTGGAGAAGGAAATCTTCACCAAAGAGCAATTTCCACAGCTTCAGGGCCTTTTTACATCTAAAGAAAATATGTGTTTCCGTTTCCGGTTCATCACCACAGAGAGGACATCCACCTTCAGCCTGAATCCCTCTACTCTGTAAATTTACTTTAACAGGGAGACTATTGTGCATTGCTCTCCAAACAGGAAAGGCCATCTTTTTTGGGATAGGGAGAGCCCACAACTTTGTCCACCAGGTATTTTCTCCAACTCTGCTACTAGAGCAATTTCCACCATTAAGATCTTGTTGATGTTGGAATAGATGCCCTAGAGGCAATCTAGTTTAGTATGAATTTGTAATTGGCTAGAAATTCATTTATTATTTATTGGATATTTAATATAATGAAGTCCTTAGATTTACAATTGTGTTGTTTATCTTAAATATCCCTAGTCAAGTATAATGATTAAATGGGACAATCATCTATAGACTAGTATGGGGTTGGATTGATATGGAGATATCACGATCCAACACATAGGTGTGCATTACGGAATGTTGCACTGGATTGACCCATTACCGAGAAGGCTACATACACGTTATGTTGAGTCACAAGTGCTTCTCGGGTACAATGGTATTGTCATCCTTAGACTTGAAGTCACTAGATATTCTAGTTGTGGATCATTGTGATCTTGGTAGCGTTAAACGCTACACCGTAACTGGGTAGTTATAAAGGCGTGTACTGGATACAATGAGAAGCAAGCTTAGAGATCGTAGTGGACGTAGAGAGGATTTGCCCCTCCCACATAACGGGAGCAAATATCCAAGGCCACTCGAGGATAGTGCTTATAGAATGTCTGGCCAGACTCAAATAAATCAATATATGGGATATTGATGTTATTTGCACGAATAAGGCTATTCCATGGATCGAGAAACTAGGGATTGGATATACGAGTGTGACTTGTATGTCTCGTGTCCAATCCGGATATGGAGGCAAAGGGATGAGACAATTACTTGTACAAGGTTGTCTAGATGACTATTCTATTAGTTGGCTAGAATGGATGTTTTGCTAGAAACCGCTCCATATTAGCAAAGAGTTGCTACCAACTAGATAGAACCTATGGGGTCACACGCTATATAGAGTTGAACTAGATTGTGGAATTAATTAATTGGATTAATTAATTAGAAGGATCACTTTGCAAACCCTTGCAAACTTAGTAGGGACTAATTTGCAAGGAAGGGACTAAATTGAATTCTAGTAGGACTAGAATAAGTCCTTTAGGTAGTTAACAAGGAGTTGTTGGACTATATAAAGGACCCTCCTCCTTCCTTCCCTACACACTTTATGCTCTAGAGAGAACATAACAAGAGTAGGAGAGAACAAAGGAGAGAGAGAGCAAGCAAAGAGGGACGCCGCCCCCTATTGCCGCCGCCCCTTGTCCCCGACGCCACAAAGGGCCGAACCCCTTTTGGTGCCTCGTTTTGCGTGATTTCTTCACCCTCCTTTCAATCCGGGCTAGCACCAAGGTGATTGGAGATCTAGGATCAACTCTAGGCGTGGATCAACTATAGAGAACGTGACACTATTCGCGTTTGAAGTCATCAAGGAGAACCCAAAGGTGTGTTTATGATTTCTTACCTTCACTATCGTTATGCATCTAGACTTGTGATCCTTGGAGGGTTTTGCATGGTTATTTGTTTGATTATGCTTCCGTTGCGCGATCCATGAATCAAAACCCTACAGTGGTATCAGAGCCACAGGTCATAGAGCATAAACGTAGTTTATGTGTTACATTCTTGTTGTTTTACACCTTAATTTGTTGTTTATCGCGTAAAACAAGACAAATCAAGCATTGGATGCAATTTGTCAAAGAATTAATCATAACAAGACCCAATTATTGCATTGGATGCATGAATTGGTGAGTTTGAGAAATTTTAGGATCTTAGATCTAGGGTTTGGGCATCCTTGGGGAAGAAGGAGTTCTCCCACAACAAGGAAACAACCAAACTTGGGCTCCAAGCAAGGAGGTTGTTTTGGAAACAACCTCCACAAGGAGGTTCGGCCCCCTAGGGAGCCGCCCCCCTTGCTTGCCGCCCAAGCTTGGCGCCCTAAGGGGCCGGGCGGCCCTAACCCGCGAGCCTAGCTTGCGGGTTTTGGGCCGGGCCGGCCCTAGGGCTTTATGGTTCACTTATTTGGGCCCGGGCAATTGGATTGTTGGGCCCATGGACCGTTTTAACCCTAGAAATCCTAAAATCAATTAAAATTGACCAAGCGCGTTAAAATTGGATTTTAACTGTTTATGTGCAAATCGCATGGTGATTGGATATGGCCTTAGGATGTGGTTTGATGTGGATGTTTAATTTTGTGGTTTGGTTTTACGGCCTGCGAGCCGATCAATTAATTGTAATAATTAATTAGGGTTTTATGGCCTGCGTGCCATTTTTTTTTTTCTCAACTTGTGAGATTTATTTTATTTAGTATAGATATTAGCTAGTGCTAGATAAAGTAGATTGTTAGCCAAGATTGAAGAAAAGAAGCCCAAAGCCAAAGAAGCCACAAAAGATGGAGCATGGAGCATGGAGCATTCCACATGACTATGAAAGATGGACCAAAAGATCAAGACGCATGGAGATGTGTGTTTGTTTAGGGTTCATAGATAATTCCATTGGCTTGGAATTATCTTAGTCTAGAAAAGGCCATATCCACATCACGTTTAATTTCTGTTTTGTGGTTGTTTATTTATTGTCTTATTATTTGTGTGGTTGGTGTATGGATGATGCATGCAATTAGGATAATAAGATAATTAGACAACCCGGATCTATTATTTGGAGTTGTGCCCAAACTCAAATAGATAGATTAGTTGATATTGATCAACAAAATAATTAAAATTGAATTAAAAATCCCTCAAATTTTAAATATTGTGTTCTTGCCTTCTCGTTATTTAAACACTCATTATCATCATTATTTATCAAGTTCGTGCGTGCCAAAGCATGGCGACTTGGTTCATAATGATGGAATGCGATGGCACGTAACAATGTGCAATTGTTTAGATAAGAGGTTGAACACAACTAGGCTATTAATTTGATTAAGAAACCTAGAGGCAATCAATTGGGATTATCCATATGGATGGATAAATAAGGAGTTATTTGCCCGATTGAACCAAGAGTTGCATATGGGATGCAATTGGAATTGTTCCTACCTAAGAAGTAATCGAATTATGGGTGACTTGCCAAAGCAAGCTCATAAGGAGATGAAAAAGATGGATCTTGGCCCACTAGAAAATATAAGGATATTTTCCGCATTAATATCTTGAGGGTTATTAATCCGTAGAAAAATAGTGGGAGCTATATTTAATAAACTAGCCATTATTAAATATAGTCAAAAATTCACAAATACTAAAACTTGCGTATTTTCCTTTTGTAGAATTCCAAATGGCAAACAACTCATCGAGTTCACAACATTCCCTACGATCTGTCCTTGAGAAGGACAAGCTCTCAGGAACCAACTTTCTCGATTGGTACAGAAACTTGAGAATTGTTCTCAAGCAAGAAAAGAAGCTGTACGCAATAGAGGAGCAAGTTCCAGAAGGTCCAGACAATCAGACACCTGCTGCCTTAAAGGCGTATCAAAAGCATGTTGATGATGCTAATGATGCGGCCTGCCTAATGCTTTGCACCATGACCTCTGAGCTTCAGAAGCAACATGAGAACATGAATGCTGTCGATATGATCGAACATCTAAAGCAGCTCTTCCAAGAGCAGGCAAGGGTAGAGAGGTATGAGGTCTCAAAGGCACTGTTCAAATGTCATCTGGCAGAAGGGAACCCGGTGGGACCCCATGTACTCCGAATGATCGGGTACTTGGAGAATCTCGCCCGGCTTGGGTTCCCGGTCGGCCAAGAGTTGGCAACGGATCTCGTGTTGCAATCGTTGCCCGAGAGTTATGGACAGTTCATTATGAACTATAACATGAACGAGATCGTTAAACCACTGCCAGATTTGCTCAACATGTTGAGGACGGCTGAACAGAGCATCAACAAGGGTAAGGGCAAGGCCATTATGATGGTGCATAAAGGAAAAGGTAAAAAGTTTGCCTCTTCCTCCAAGGGCAAAGGCAAGTCAGTTGCTAAGTCCAAGGAACAAGCCCTTAAGCCTGTTGGTGGGATTGCCAAGGTCGTGACTAAGGGTGAATGTCACTACTGTAGTCAACCTGGACACTGGAAGAGGAACTGCCCAAAATATTTGGAGGACAAGCGGCTTGGAATAGTGATTCCACCACCACCAGGTATTTTTGTTGTAGATGTCAATTTAACTGTCTCTACATCATGGGTATTGGATACTGGATGTGGATCTCATATTTGTCGAAATATGCAGGATCTAAAGAGAAGTAAAAGATTGGCTAAAGGGGAGGTAGATCTGCGCGTTGGGAATGGAGCAAAGGTTGCTGCGTTGGCCATAGGCGTTTGCGAACTATCTCTGCCTTCAGGATTAGTTTTAGAATTAAATAATTGCTATTTTGTGCCTGCTATGAGCAGAAACATTATTTCTATTTCTTGTTTGGACAAGGAAGGTTTTATTATTTCAATAAAGAACAATTGTTGTTCCTTTTATTTGAATAATATTCACTATTTTAGTGCGCAATTATTTAATGGACTTTATGTCCTTGATCTAAGTAATCCTGTCTACAACATTAATACCAAGCGGATTAAAATAAATGATTTAAATCCTGCTTATTTATGGCATTGTCGTTTAGGCCACATAAATGAGAAACGTGTATCTAGACTCCATAAGGATGGATTGCTAGACTCATTTGATTTTGAATCATATGAGACATGTGAAGCTTGTTTATTGGGAAAAATGACAAAGTCCCCTTTCAATAAGAAAGGTGAGAGGACTAGTGAGCAATTGGCGCTCATACATACCGATGTGTGTGGGCCATTTGCCACGCCTGCCAGGGGTGGTTATGTCTACTTCATTACGTTTACTGATGATTACAGTAGATATGGATTTGTATACCTTATGAGGGCAAAATCCGAATCCTTTGAAGTGTTCAAGGAATTCAAGAATGAAGTAGAGAAGCAACTTGGCAAAAGTATCAAGGCTCTACGATCGGATCGTGGAGGAGAATACTTGAGCCAAGAGTTTGACGACTATCTTAGAGAGTGTGGGATCGTGTCCCAACTCACTCCACCCGGAACGCCACAATGGAATGGCGTGTCCGAGAGGAGGAATCGAACCCTATTGGATATGGTTCGGTCTATGATGTGTCAAACCGATCTTCCATTATCGTTTTGGGGCTACGCTCTATTAAGTGCAGCTTTTACCATTAACCGTGTTCCATCTAAATCAGTCATGAAGACACCATATGAGATGTGGAGTGGGAGGCGTCCCACACTGTCGTTCATGAGGATTTGGGGCTGCGATGTCTATGTAAAACGTTTACAATCAGACAAGCTAGGGCCTAAATCGGATAAGTGTAAATTTGTGGGGTACCCTAAGGAAACTAAGGGATACTATTTCTACAATCCAACCGAGAACAAAGTGTTTGTTGCTCGGACCGGCGTGTTTCTAGAAAGAGAGTTTGTCTCTAAAGAAGCAAGTGGGAGGAATGTAGAACTTGAAGAAGTTCAAGAACCACAAATTACTGAACCGATTATGGAACATGAACAGGAATCACAAGCAGTTGTGGATCCACCTGTTCAGGTAACACAAGAGCTTCGTAGATCTAGTAGAGTGCGCCAGGAACCCGAGAGGTATGGACTTCTCGTAACTGATTCCGGTGACACGATGCTCATAGATGATGAGCCTACTACCTATGAGGAGGCCATGAATGGCCCAGACTCGCAGAAGTGGCTTGAGGCCATGAGATCCGAGATGGAATCCATGTATACCAACAAAGTATGGACTTTGGTGGAACCACCTGATGGGGCGCGACCCATAGGGTGCAAGTGGGTCTTCAAGAAGAAGATCGACATGGATGGTAATGTGATTACCTATAAGGGCCGATTGGTGGCTAAAGGATTCAGACAGATTCATGGTATTGACTATGATGAAACCTTTTCACCAGTCGCTATGACCAAATCCATCCGAATCCTACTTGCAATTGCAGCATACTACGACTATGAGATTTGGCAGATGGATGTCAAAACAGCATTCCTTTATGGGAATCTCCTCGAGGACGTGTATATGATACAGCCGGAGGGTTTTGAGGATCCAAAGCAAGCCAACAAAGTCTGTAAGCTGCAACGATCCATTTATGGATTGAAGCAAGCTTCTAGGAGTTGGAATCGACGTTTTGATGAAGTGGTCAAAGAGTTTGGCTTCATCAGAAACGAAGATGAGTCTTGTGTCTACAAGAAGGTTAGTGGGAGCTCTGTAGCTTTTCTGGTCTTGTATGTGGATGACATACTGCTCATTGGAAACGACATTCCCATGCTGCAATCTGTGAAAGATTGGCTAGGAAAGTGTTTCTCAATGAAAGACTTAGGGGAAGCAGCCTATATACTTGGTATAAAGATCTATAGAGATAGATCTAAGAGGTTGTTAGGCCTAAGTCAAAGTACATATATTGACAAGGTGTTGAAACGGTTCAACATGCAAGATTCCAAGAAGGGATTCTTGCCCATGTCACATGGAATCACTCTTTCGAAGAGTGGTTGTCCTTCCAATGAGATTGAGAAGGAACGCATGAGTAGGATTCCCTATGCCTCGGCCATAGGATCCATCATGTACGCCATGTTATGTACTAGACCAGATGTGTCATATGCCTTGAGTATGACAAGCAGATACCAATCCAATCCGGGTGAGAGTCACTGGATTGCTGTCAAGAACATCCTAAAGTACTTGAGAAGAACTAAGGATGCTTTCTTGATGTTTGGCGGTGAGGAAGAGTTGCGTGTAAGGGGTTACACTGATGCAAGCTTCCAAACCGATAGAGATGACTTTAGATCACAGTCGGGATATGTGTTTTGCCTGAATGGAGCAGCGGTGAGCTGGAAGAGTTCCAAGCAAGAGACGGTAGCTGATTCTACAACAGAGGCTGAGTACATTGCTGCAAATGGCGCAGCAAAGGAGGCTGTTTGGATCAGAAAATTTGTTTCTGAACTTGGTGTGGTCCCTAGCATTGCGGATCCAGTGGAGTTGTTCTGTGACAACACTGGAGCGATCGCGCAATCAAAGGAACCAAGGTCACACCAGAAGTCCAAGCACGTGCTCAGGAAGTTCCATCTGATTCGAGATATTATCGATAGAGGAGACGTTCGGATATGCAAGATTCCTACAGATGATAATCTGTCAGACCCGCTTACGAAGCCTCTCACGCAGTGGAAGCATGAAGGGCACACTAGGAGTATGGGCATACGAGATGCGCCAGATTGGCTCTAGTGCAAGTGGGAGACTGTTGGAATAGATGCCCTAGAGGCAATCTAGTTTAGTATGAATTTGTAATTGGCTAGAAATTCATTTATTATTTATTGGATATTTAATATAATGAAGTCCTTATATTTACAATTGTGTTGTTTATCTTAAATATCCCTAGTCAAGTATAATGATTAAATGGGACAATCATCTATAGACTAGTATGGGGTTGGATTGATATGGAGATATCACGATCCAACACATAGGTGTGCATTACGGAATGTTGCACTGGATTGACCCATTACCGAGAAGGCTACATACACGTTATGTTGAGTCACAAGTGCTTCTCGGGTACAATGGTATTGTCATCCTTAGACTTGAAGTCACTAGATATTCTAGTTGTGGATCATTGTGATCTTGGTAGCGTTAAACGCTACACCGTAACTGGGTAGTTATAAAGGCGTGTACTGGATACAATGAGAAGCAAGCTTAGAGATCGTAGTGGACGTAGAGAGGATTTGCCCCTCCCACATAACGGGAGCAAATATCCAAGGCCACTCGAGGATAGTGCTTATAGAATGTCTGGCCAGACTCAAATAAATCAATATATGGGATATTGATGTTATTTGCACGAATAAGGCTATTCCATGGATCGAGAAACTAGGGATTGGATATACGAGTGTGACTTGTATGTCTCGTGTCCAATCCGGATATGGAGGCAAAGGGATGAGACAATTACTTGTACAAGGTTGTCTAGATGACTATTCTATTAGTTGGCTAGAATGGATGTTTTGCTAGAAACCGCTCCATATTAGCAAAGAGTTGCTACCAACTAGATAGAACCTATGGGGTCACACGCTATATAGAGTTGTACTAGATTGTGGAATTAATTAATTGGATTAATTAATTAGAAGGATCACTTTGCAAACCCTTGCAAACTTAGTAGGGACTAATTTGCAAGGAAGGGACTAAATTGAATTCTAGTAGGACTAGAATAAGTCCTTTAGGTAGTTAACAAGGAGTTGTTGGACTATATAAAGGACCCTCCTCCTTCCTTCCCTACACACTTTATGCTCTAGAGAGAACATAACAAGAGTAGGAGAGAACAAAGGAGAGAGAGAGCAAGCAAAGAGGGACGCCGCCCCCTATTGCCGCCGCCCCTTGTCCCCGACGCCACAAAGGGCCGAACCCCTTTTGGTGCCTCGTTTTGCGTGATTTCTTCACCCTCCTTTCAATCCGGGCTAGCACCAAGGTGATTGGAGATCTAGGATCAACTCTAGGCGTGGATCAACTATAGAGAACGTGACACTATTCGCGTTTGAAGTCATCAAGGAGAACCCAAAGGTGTGTTTATGATTTCTTACCTTCACTATCGTTATGCATCTAGACTTGTGATCCTTGGAGGGTTTTGCATGGTTATTTGTTTGATTATGCTTCCGTTGCGCGATCCATGAATCAAAACCCTACAGTTGAAGCATCCGAAAACCTGATTTAACTGAGTATTTGCCGTTATCTTCATAATGCCAGATTAGTCTATCAGGTTGTTCCAGTTTCATCAAATCCCAGGTTCGGGTATCCTCGTGGAAGAGATCTGCGACCTTCACTGTCCTGTGAACTGGGTTTGAGATTGGTGTGATTGGTTTGAAGGTTGTAGGCCTTGGCAGCCAGGGATCCGAGAAAGCCCTGATCTGCTGGCCATTGCCCAAAACCCACCTTGCTCCTTGTAAGAAAACCTTCTTCCCTTCTACAACACTTCTCCACACATAAGAGCTCCTATTATCAGTTGTGGCTTGTAATAAACCACTGTTGGCATAATATTTCGCTCTCATAACCTGGGCTATCAAAGAAGCAGGTTTGTATAGCAATCTACTAAACTGTTTAGCTAGCATTGCTCTATTAAAATTTCTGAAATTACGAAAACCCATACCTCCATGCTCCTTAGAAATTTGTAATCTCTGCTTTGATAACCAGTGCACCTTGTTGCTGCCTTCCTTTTCTCCCCACCAGAACTTTGTAATAGCAGCATCTAACTTGTCGCACAAATTTTGTGGTAGGAGAAAACAACTCATGGCATAGCAGGGGATGGCTTGCGCTACTGCTTTGATTAGGACCTCCTTCCCGACAAAAGTAAGTTTTCTCTCTTTCCAGCCCTTCAATTTATTCTCTACACGTTCTAAAATGTGACTGAAATTTACCATTTTCTTCCTTCCAATAGTAGTGGGGAGACCAAGATAGCGCTCATGTAAAGCCTCCAGTTTCATACCACACAAACTGCTGAGTTCAAACTGCTGTTCTTTTGGGACGTTGCTTGAAAACACCACGACGGATTTCTCCAAGTTTATCTTTTGCCCCGTTGCCAATTCATATTTTTGCAGAATAGTAAAAAGATTTGTAATCTCTCTTTCATTTGCTTTTGTAAACAATAAGCTATCGTCCGCAAAGAAGATATGAGAGACAAGTGGACCCCCTCTAGATGTCGAGACTCCTGACAAGACCCCATCGACCATGGACGCCGACAAAGCACTGGACAAGGCTTCCCCGCATAAAAGAAAGAGGTAAGGGGAGAGGGGGCAGCCCTGCCGAAGCCCCCCTCTCCGGTTTAACAGAGCCTACCACTCTCCCTTTAAAATTAGAGAACGAGGTGGACGAAATACAGTCCAACACTAAATCTGTCCATCTTTGTCCGAACCCTAGCTTCAACAACATATGTCTAATAAAGCCCCACTCCACACGATCGTAGGCTTTACTAATATCAATTTTTAGAGCCATGAAACCTTCTTTACCCTTCTTACGTGTTTTCATAGAGTGTAACATCTCGAAAGCAAGGACCACATTATCCGTAATAAGCCTTCCCGGGACAAAGGCGCATTGATTCTCCGCGATAATGTTGGGTAATATCACTTTGAATCTATTCGCCATAGTCTTGGTAACAAGCTTATAGATAACTGAACATAGACTAATCGGTCTAAGATCAGTAGCTTTTCTTACTTGTTTAACTTTTGGGATCAAAGTAATAATTGTGTGATTGAAAACTTCGGCACTGCTAACTCCGTTGAGAATATCAAGTACACAATTACTTACCTCATCCCCCACCACGTCCCAATATTTTTGGAAGAAAATCGCCGGGAATCCGTCGAATCCAGGAGCTTTTGTGGGACCTAGTTGTCTCAGACTTGCCTCAACTTCATCCCTCGTGTACATCTTCTCTAGGCTTTCTTTGTCTTCCACCGAGATGGACCCTGTAACATATTTCAGTATCTCCTCCATCTCCACCGTGGTAGGACAGTTTGATTTGAAGATTCCGGTAAAATACCTCTCGAGGATCCGGACCATATCTTCGTCTTCCGTGTTCCACACCCCATTTTCATCCTCTAAGACCCTTAGAGTATTTCTTGCTCGTCGTTCAGAAGCTTTTTGATGAAAGAATTTTGTGTTGCGATCCCCCTTCTCCAGCCACATGATCCTAGATCGTTGTTTCCAATAGCTCTCTTCTTGAGCAAGAAGAGTATTAATTTGCTCTCGGGTCTCTCTTATCCTCGCCACCGTAGACTTGTTTTATCTGCGGTTGAGCAAAACTCCCAACTTACGTTTGAGAGTGATTATACGCCTGCGTAAATTCCCGAAGGTGTTTTTGCCCCAGCGTGCTAGAGAGGCAGCAACATTCTCAAGCTTTTTATCAGTAGACGTGATCCTAGTAGGACACTTCCACACTTCTTCGACAATCCCTCTGCATTGGTCCTTATCCAACCACATCTCTTCAAAATAAAATCTTCGAGGGCCCGAAGCAATATTATTCATATTGATCTTATCAAAACAGATCTCTATGGGAGAGTGGTCCGACGTTGAGGCCACTAAATGTGTGAATTTGGCATAACCAAAAATCTCCTTCCATGCTTTGTTTGCCAAGACCCGATCCAACCGTTGTCTAATGTTGTCATCATCTTCTCTAGAATTGTTCCAGGTAAAGAGACTTCCCTCAAAACCAAGATCATCTAACTCACATACGTAGAGAGCGTCCCTAAACGCCGCAAGATGATTAAAATCCACTGATTGGCCTCCGGATTTTTTGTCAACCGATGCGATAGCGTTGAAATCTCCACAAACCAACCACGGGACGTCATTGGTTGGTTTAAGCCTTTTAAGTAATTCCCAAGATAAAAATCGGAACTGTTTTGCCGGATCTCCATAAAACCCTGTAGAGTTCCATTCATTGCTTCCTCCTTCAAAGTCGACTTTACAGTCGATAAAAAATTGAGTGGAGCCTCTGATAGAGACTTCGACTTGATCGTCCCACAGTAAGGCTAAGCCCCCACTTCGGCCTACACTGTCTACGAAAAAGCCATTTTGCATACCTACCCATTCTCTGACTTCATTCATCTCATAGCTGTAAAGCTTGGTTTCCATAAGGAAAATCAAATTGGGCGCCTTGTCCTTCAGAAGATCCCGAAGGGTAAGAACGTTACGAGGGTTCCCAAGCCCTCGTACGTTCCAACTGATGGCTCTCATTGCTCTAGGCGGTGGTGCACAGCACCCACCGCCTCTTCAGTTGTTGTAGTTTCTTCAATCATAACAATCTCCATCCCTCCTTCGTTCTCCAAACCCCCCTCTACATTACTGTCCGTGTTCTCCTTCTCCCCTTCTGGTATCTCAGCTCAACTGTCCCACACACCCGTTTTCCGCCTCCTGATAACAAACCTCTATCCGACAGAGACAGGGGAATATTAGTTGTGGGTTTTCTTTTTGCCAAGTCTTCTTGCTCCCGTGGAATATTTGGATCTAAACCCGTCAATGGTTTCCTTTTCCGAGCCCGCACTTTCGGGTTCTCCCTTTTCACCTTCACCCCTTGACCCGCCGAAAAAGCAAGTTTATCTGGGGCCTCGGATAACTTTGACTGATTTGACGAGAAGATTTCCCCTGATTTTGAGGGGATCACCAAAATCTTTTCAAAGTCAAAGATATGCTGCTTCTCCACCATCTTCTCCTTTTCCTTCGGTATTGACTTTTGCTGATTTTTAGGAGCCCAAATTTTCGTTTCCCGAGACTCATGGGATTTGAAATCAAACTGATTCTTCCTCCTCGGGATCTCCGTTTGACTCCGATGAGCGTCGAAACTCCGGCCGCCACGCTCCGGTACAACTTCCTTGGCCCTGTTTGACTACCCATCTGGTCTCTGCTTCTTCGCCGTCCTCGGAAACAGCCAATCTCCATACATCGGGGACAAACTAGGGTCCATAGGAGGATCCTCTTTTTTGCAGTTGTTGGTAATGTGATTAATACAACCACAGTGTCCACACACCCCTGGGAGTTTCTCAAACCTAAAGGCTACCTCCAATCTTCCTCCATCATCCAGTTCAATGACTCCCTTCCTTCGTAGTGGTTTATCGGCAGGCATACGAACCCGAACTCTTAGAAATCTAGAGTTCTCCTCGCCTTCTTCCTTTGTTTCTGCACAGTACACCTCCCCCAAGGAACTACCAATAAGCTCACCTACCTCTTCGTCAATCAGTGCTAATGGCAAGCCCCATATCTGTATCCATACCACCACTTCATTGAAAGTGATGTCTTCTACCCTTTTGCCTAGAGACCAAGGCTTTAGGAGTAGAAGTTGATCATCAAAGACCCAGGGACCATTTGTTTTAACACGCATCAAACTGTCCCTGTTCGGAAACTTGAAAATGAAAGAGTTCTCCCCCGTCTCTATAATCTTCAAATCTTCATCTGGGCACCAGAGACGCTTGAAAAGATCTCTCATCATCCACTCGTTAATCCTCTTCTCCCCAACAAACTTTCCGACGAGGCAATTTTCGAACTTCGCTTTCGCTCTATCACTGACCTCTTTGTGAATCTTAATCACCCTACTCTCGATCTCTGTAGCTTTCACCTTCGCAATCATCTCCTTGAAGTTGAAAACCCCAGCCATGGTTGCCCAAGGAGAGAAAACTCTCGAGCTCTCTCTCAACCCTTAAGAACAAGGAAATTCTAAGATGCTTAGTGAATTTTCTTATGCGAATCTAGTAAGTAGGATAATGAGAAACCAAAATCAGACGTAGGCTGCAAAATCTGCTACTCTTAAGCCATCCAAGAATGTGATTGCAATGCCATCATTTATATTTTTTTTATTTATTTATTATTAATCCACAAACCCTCCTAATACCTATATACATGAGCTTAAGGTTGGAGATAATTCTCTCTGTTTCTTGTTTCTACAAACCACCAAATTATATATTATAGAAAGTTCAGTAGACACTTGAGAAAATATAATGTTTTACCCAATTTGGGTTTATTTACAGCTAGCTAACGTTTGTGCATTTTGGAGCACATGATTTGGTGTGACTCACTAGATTTTCCAAAAACAGTGCTTTGGGCCCTAGTGCTTTACTTCTATGCAACGAATCATCGTTTTATCCCCAAGGGACCACGAGAAAAAAGTATCGGGTAAACGTCACTTTTTGTAAGACTTACATCATATTTCGGGTTTGAACTCGAGACATCGTGCACGGGCTTTAAATGCTCATTTAATTACATTGTTTTAATTTTTTAAATTACAATGTTTCAAATTTCACATTTTCCTGATCTTTGTTCATTTTTTCTTAAAGGTAAATAAATTTCGTAATTAAAAATTTTATATTCAAATTGGTACTAGTGTGTGAGTATTTTTATATTAAAAAGAGCTTCAAGCCATTGTGGAATTTATTTATTTTTTAAGAATGGAATTGAACTTTCTATAAATGGAGTTAATAGTTTCATAGTAAAAAAATAAACAAAAGGTTACAACTAATCATAAGCTAACCAATCAACAAAAGAGTCCAAAGGACATGTAGCACTAGCATGAGGTACATAGTTAGCAGACCTTTTCCATGGAATATTCTATGGGTTTATCCAAAGAAGATCCGATGCTATTGGCATATTCCACCTGAAAATTCTATCCATACCTAAACACTTCCATCGATCCCATGGCATATTCCATTGGGGGTGAACAAGTAAAAATTACAACACCCACATTTCAACTAGTAATATGAATTGCCGTTTTCTGTATGATCATCGCTGCATCTATCTTGCATCTATCTTGCAGTTTCGACGTTTGATTAGGATATGACACATTTCAATTGTCCATATACGTCAGTGTGTAATAATCGGATGCCTGACGCACACGTAAGTATGATATTGTGCAAACAGACATGCATGTTCATATGACCATTTTGATGAAATCCATGTTTTATTGTTTTTAATAAGTGTCCCTCTAACTGTAAGGAATTATACTCATTTTTAGCTTTAAGACATGCAAGCCGAGTACTATAATTTTGATAGTTTACAGCTGTTTCATATCATATCAACCTCTATATGCAACTTAGGGTTAATTTGGGATTGATGTGGTAATCAGAGAAGTTGATGCACAATAATTAGTTAATTGCTCTGAAAAAGTTGCAATGACTTTTAGGTAAAACATTATTTGGTAAATATTGCGTAAAAATTATAATGAAATATTGGCATAGTATTTTTATGTTTAGTAAAATCAACTGTGTTCGAAAGAGTAAAATGACAAAAAATATGTCATAAAGATAAAATTGAATCTTTTATTAATGAAGTACAGTTTGATTCTCAAAAATTAAATTGAATCTTTTAAAAGTTGAAATGTTATAAGCATGTTCAGAGAAGTATATTTCCTTTGCTGCAATTGTTGTAAACATGAAGGACTATCTGAAAAGTTTTACTGTCAGAAACTACATTACCAAACCAGCCCTTAGCAATAGTGTTAAGCCAAAAATCGTGTCTGGATAGTCGTGGATCATGGTTTCGTTTATCTTATCTGAAGTAAAGTGCATGCTATATTTCAATCTTATCTACTAGTTATACATTTCTTCTTTTAATTATTCCCCTTTTTGAGTTTTCAATTCATTGAAAATTAATCACCACGCAGATTATTCTTTGAATGACCAAAAGGTGACCACGTAGAACCATTATAGCATCAAAACCTCCAAAGTCATCAATAATTAACCAATAACAAATTTGATACGTACAAGTAAAGAAGAACCTAAGACGTAAAGCGACAATAAAAGAAAACTAACTGATAATTCATAGACCATGAATAAGATGCCAATTGAATTTTGACAAAGCTTATACTTAAAGAAAAAATTCTTTTTTCTACTCTTAATCGACATGTTCCATTTTTTCTTATGTATACATCATTTGGGAACCCTTACAAAACAATACATCATTTGGGAAAATTCTGAATTTATTCAGTTTCTAATTCTATTCATTGAAGTTTCTACCCTTTTTAATGCAAACCTTGTATTCTACTCCTTTATATTTCACAAGACTCCATACACCTCTCCTGTAATCTCTCTCTCTCTCTCTCTCTCTCTCTCTCTCTCTCTCTCTCTCTCTCTCAGGCTCTGCATGAAAATGGCTATTAGGAGAAGTTCTTTATTGGTGAATTGTGTGTGGTTGGGGCTATGGAGTTTGGTTTTATGCAGAAGCAGTGCAGAGCTTGAAAGGTTTGATCATCCAACAAATGGAGATGGCTCATCACTTAGTTTCTTGGTGGTTGGTGATTGGGGCAGAAGAGGTGATTTCAACCAATCCCAAGTTGCTCTTCAGGTGAAATCTCTCAATCTCTCTTTCTCTTGTGATTGGGGTAGTAGAGATAACAGTAATGGCAGAATATATTCATTCCAATCATATTTTTCTGTTAACATGTAACACTGATGATGTCTGCTGTACAATGACTCTCACTTACAAATTTTCTCACTTAATTGCTGTGTTATTGGTGTAGATGGGGAGAATAGGTGAGGAGCTAAATATCGAATTTGTAGTGTCCACCGGTGACAACTTCTACGATAACGGATTGAAGGGAGAGGACGATACCGCCTTTGAAGAATCATTTACCAAAGTCTACACTGCAAATAGCCTACAAAAGCAGTGGTATAGCGGTAATTTCTGAATCTCTTTTTTTCTATTATTTAAGGTTTTAATTTGTCAATTTTCATAATCAATTTTAATTTTTGGGGTTTTTTATTTGCAGTGTTAGGTAACCATGATTACAGGGGAGATGCAGAAGCACAATTGAGCCCTCTTCTTAGGAAAATTGATAGCAGATGGCTCTGTTTGAGATCATTTGTTGTCAATGCAGGTACTTGTCACTTTCGGTCCGTTGGGGTAGTTTAATTTTATTTTATTTTTCCTAGAAAAACCCATGGTTTCGAAAGATATATGTGATCGGTTTATTAAATCAGATTTCATTGTTTTAAATTAATATATTTCATTTTGTCTCCCAGAAATTGCAGAAATATTCTTTGTCGATACTACACCTTTTGTCAAGATGTACTTCACGGACACTAAAGAGCACACGTATGATTGGAGAGGTGTGACATCTAGAAAAGATTATACTGCGAACGTACTAAAGGTAACAATACACCATCTTATCAACAAAATCTTTGTTTTCCGTTTCCTCTCCTCAAATCGCTCAATTACTAGGACTTGGAATTGGCACTTGAGGAGTCAAGAGCAAAATGGAAGATAGTTGTAGGTCATCATGCAATTCGAAGCATCGGTCATCATGGGGACACACACGAACTCGTAGATCGCCTTCTTCCAATTCTGCGGGTAACTTCTCTTTCTTAGATCAATTTTATTGAAACTAGACCAGTGAAAACGACACTACTAAGTTCTTACATGTTATTTTTATTATCAAATGGCAGGCAAATGATGTTGATTTCTATATGAATGGGCATGATCATTGCCTTGAACACATTAGTGACAATATAAGGTACATATCTTACTGAGTGCTCTCTGAAAGGGCAACTGCTTTAAACTCTAACATAATTAAATAAATCAATTCCTCAGAAAAAAAAAGTCAATTGTTCGACTTTCTCTGTTTTTTCACCCATTATTTCAATTTTTTATTTCATTCATTTGTTTGACATTCTACTTCAAATTCGTTGTTATGTGGTCAGCCCGATCCAGTTCCTAACCAGTGGCGCAGGATCAAAGGCATGGAGGGGAGATGTCGATCAAACAAACAAAGACGGGTTGCAGTTCTTTTACGATGGACAAGGTTTCATGTCTGTTGAAGTGACAGATACGAATACAGCGTTCGCGTTCTACGATGTTGATGGCAAAAAATTGCACAGATGGAATGTGTCTAAACAACTTCTTGTAGATATGTAGGCAGCCGGTAATTGTATGCAGGGTTTAAATGTAAGGTTGGAGTTAGGCTTATTTAAAGATGTCAGTATATCGTTTGTTTCGATTGTGGAGAAGCTGCGGATAAAGATCGATACCTGGTAAAAGAGAGCAAAAAGCTACTAAATAGAGGCTGGAGGGGTGAGCGCGGACCGGCTTGGGTTGATTCTGGCGAACATTTTGCTACACCTGAATATGTTCAATTGGAGAATGTTTAACCCGACTCATCCAATTGTCTTTGAAGCTTACCAAACCCTAATTTATCGCCTTGGTCAATTCGGACATCGATGAATGACTTAATAAATTGAAAAAAAAAATTATGAAAAGTTAAAAATTTGGTTATTTGTAAAGAAAAATGTTAATCGTAACCATTTTTTCTTCACTCTTTAAGTTCGCTTCACATGTGTCGAATATAGTTATTGGTAACTATTTATTTTAATATATTTCTATGATCATATCACCCGTACCAACAATCATATCTGATACATGTGACATGAAATGGAAAGGTGTAGAAGTAAAGATGAAGCATATCGGCCATCTTTCTTAAAATGTGTAAGCATAACATTTTAGAGTAAAGAAAATAGACAACTTTTTTGAAATAAGTGAAAACGGACAACTTGAGAAAAGTCAATTAAGACGAGTATGTGTACTTATTATAAAACTGTTTTGTGGACCGTCTACTTAATTGGCAGGATTTTTTTAGAATTACATCACATAGTCGGGTTTGAACCCGTGACCTCATGCATCAGCTTTAGATGTTGTAGCACTGAACTAGCACCCAATTGAAAAATCAGGCCAGTTTGACTCTAAATAGTTTTACCAACTCCAAAATCTTTATCAATCGAAGTTAGTTGATAAAAGCGTAACCAGTCAAATATTATCAATGGATGTTGAATTTGGAACAAATTAGTTGGGAAGCAGTTTGAGGCGTCCAGATTAGGCAAGTTTTGCTCATGTAGCCTACCCTGCATTTAGCTGCCAATTCAGTGAGCTACACACTTAGCATCACGGGTGGCAATTCGGCCAGTTAACTGATTTTACCAAATTTTCCTCACAACGCACGCCATATTACTAAGCATGAAAGAATTGTTCATTATTTTGTTAACTGAAATGATAAGGATCCTCACAACGCACGCCATATTACTAAGCATGAAAGAATTGTTCATTATTTTGTTAACTGAAATGATAAGGATCCTCACAACGCACGCCATATTACTAAGCATGAAAGAATTGTTCATTATTTTGTTAACTGAAATGATAAGGATCCTCACAACGCACGCCATATTACTAAGCATGAAAGAATTGTTCATTATTTTGTTAACTGAAATGATAAGGAGAAACGGAGGCAGTATGAATATTGTTTTTGAGAAACAAGTAGTATTGATGCCTATTGTCAATACCACTTTTTACTTTTTTCCTCCGTTTCTACTACATCAATACCTCGTTTTCTAAGAAAAAATAAAAAAAATACTAGGTACTAGGTAGTATGAATTTGTGATTAATGTTTAACATATCAAAGAAATGTTTATTGTCAATTAGTGGTGATGATACAGCATACCATCCGTGTTGAAGTCGTTGGTAGGATATTGATCAAGTATAAAGACTACAACATGAATTGTAAAAATTATCTCAGAGCAGCTTATGTCATGTTATATTTATGAGCTTTTGACATAAACCCCCCGCATTATATGTTCGCAAACAATATAATATGTGCACTACTTTTTTTATTCTTCCGAGAAATATACTTTGAGACATGACAATTAAACCTCATGCAATATTGAGTTTACGTGTATCGTACAGTAACACTTCCTAACACTTCTTAACTTCGCCTCCATGTCCCAGATCCGCAGAAGCCCTCGGTCAACGCCCTTTCGTCGGCGTCTTCGGTCGCCACCGGCGCCTTCGAAACAGAGCAAGGAGCAGATCCGATGAAGCCGCAGAAGCTCTGCTCTGCTCCCTCCACGGCACTCACCTCTCTCTCTCTCTTTCTCTCTTACTGTGAGTTGTGAGTGTGTGGCTGTGAGAGAATTCTGAGAGATATGGTAGAGATAATGTTAGGTAAATGGGTAGAGTTGGGAGAGAGGAAAAATTTAGTGAGGATAATGTGGACATTTCATCTGTTTAAAATTTACCAAATAAAAAATGAGAAGAAAGAGCTGTGACTTTCCAATAAAGAAATTGGGAACAAAGAGCTGAGACGGAGTGGTAGTGTGTAGTGCATGATGCATATCTGATGTCCCCTTGACAAAGTATTTTTTGGACATACTTTAACATTAACGGATTGGGCTTATAATTGAAGCTTATTAGGCTTATACTAAGCCCATACGAAATCATCTAAGCCCAGCTTATAGCCCAACTCTTCTTCTTCTTCTTCTTCTTCTTCTTCTTCTTCACCTTTTCTCTTCCTCTCTGCAACTATCGCGCACTCACAGCACTCAAACACCACCCAGAAGAGAGCAATTAGTAAAGAGAGACGGAGATGAAGAGGTTCAGGTACGCAATGGTTTGTTCATCGAACCAGAACAGAAGCATGGAGGCACACTGCGTTCTCAAACGCGAAGGGTTCGATGTGTGTTCCTATGGAACTGGAGCACACGTCAAGCTTCCTGGACCTTCCCTTAGAGAGCCCAATGTCTACGACTTCGGTACGCCCTACAAGCAGATGTTCGATGACCTCCGCCGCAAAGATCCCGAACTGTACACTCTCAATCTCTCTATGATTTCTATGCTTTCTGTGTTTATGATGGTTCAATTGGACCTTCTCTTTTGTGGGTTCCCTTCAAATCCCCACCTTGGTACAGATTTACCCTTAAATAGGTAATTTTGATCAGGAGTTCTTGGTTGTGGGTTTTTGGGAATTGCCCTAATTCAGTGATTTCATTGGTGATTTTGTATTTTGTCTGTGATTGAGGGTTATCATTGTGTTGTTTGTGTGTGAGAGTGTTGTTATGAGTTCAATTGGACCTTCTCTTTTGTGGGTTCCCTTCAATCCCAATCTTCGTACAAATTCACACTCAAATGGGTAATTTTGATCAGAAGTTCTTGGTTGTGGGTTTTTGGGAATTGCCCTAATTCAGAGGTTTAGTTCAAGTGGACCTTCTCTATTGTGGGCTCCCTTCAAATCCCCATCTTCCTACAAATTAACCCTTAAATGGGTAGTTTTGATCACAAGTTCTTGGTTGTGGGTTTTGGGAATTGCCCTTATTAAGAGATTCATTGAACCTTCTCTTTTGTGGGTTCCCTTCAAATCTCCACCTTCCTACAAATTCATACTCAAATGGGTAATTTTGATCATAAGTTCTTTGTTGTGGGTTTTGGGAATTGTCCTAATTCAGAGATTTAGTTCAATTGGACCTTCTCTTTTGTGGGTTCCCTTCAAATCTCCATATTCGTACAAATTCAACCTTACATGGGTAATTTTGATCATGAGTTGCTTGGTTGTGGGTTTTTGGGAATTGCCCTAATTCAGAGATTTTGTTCAATTGGACCTTCTCTTTTGTGGGTTCCCTTCAAATCCAAATGGGTAATTTTGATCAGAAGTTCTTGGTTGTGGGTTCTGGGAATTGCCCTAATTCAGCGATTTAGTTCAATTGGACCTTCTCTTTTGTGGGTTCCCTTCAAATCCCCATCTGCCTACAAATTAACCCTTAAATGGGTAGTTTTTATCATAAGTTCTTGGTTGTGGGTTTTGGGAATTTCCCTAATTCAGAGGTTTAAGTGGTGATTTTGGATTTTGTATTTTGTTTGTGATTGAGGATTATCATTGTGTGTTTATGTGTGAGAGTGTGTTGTTGCTGAAGCTAATTGGATCCTTAATGGGTGTGGCCACAGGTATAAATGGGTACTTTTGATCATAAGTTCTTGGTTGTGGGTTTTGGGAATTGCCCTAATTCAGGGATTTTTCATTGGCGATTTTGTGTTTTGTTTGTGATTGAGGGTTATCATTGTGTTGTTTGTGTGTGAGAGTGTGTTGTTGCTGAAGCTAGTTGGATAGTTAATGGGTGTGGTCTGCTACAGGTACAAACGCAATGGTATATTGCCAATGCTGAAGAGGAACATAAATGTGAAAACTGCACCACAGAGATGGCAGGACAATGCTGGCGATGGCTTCTTTGATGTGGTTATCACATTTGAGGAAAAGGTCTTTGACATGGTTATTGAAGGTTGGTTGGGTGATTGATTATGGTAATCTGAAGACCTTGTTCTTTTTCTTGTTACTTGCTTGGTAATAGATAATAGACTCCGTGTGCTATGCATTTGCCTATGAGCTCTGCCATGTTCATGTTAGAAAGGGATGTTATTTCTTCTCAACTTTGTATGCTATGCGGAGTACTGTTTTTTCCAAAATTTTGCTTTACTCATTTTCAGATTCCAGTGATAATCTATATTCTGATGTTATATGTCCATTGCTAATCACAAACGGGATTTGCTTCCAACTATTAGGTTTAGAAGAACCGAAGGACTAGAATGCTTTTTTGAGAACACGCATGTGAAAAGATTTTATTTTTTTAAATGTAGGTAGATTGTGTCTGTATCCCCAATTGACCATGCTCACTATGCATGTCGTGCTTGAGCAGTGTAAGGTTATCACGATGTAACTCGGACAGAAGTTATGGTCAGACCAATAAAGAGAGCTGAGGTTATAGTCAATTATGAATGTTTTTCTCCCTTTGATTCCGACTTCATAACTTGGGAAGCTGTGGATAGCTAATTGGCATTAAAGACCATTACTGATTCTTATCACATTGCTCTCTCCCCCTTTTTACCAATTAGTTGGGGGAATATCGCCGGTTTCATTTTCTCTAATTTACTAGTTAGCGTAGGAGACGTATCTCTTAGTTCTACTGTTGTAAGATGAATTCTTATGCTTTCTCACCCTTGAGCAACAGAAGATGTTAGCTATCTTACCCCAAGCTAGAAGATCTGATTGAGTGTTCTGCTGCTGACTGTTGACCTGTTATTACTCTTTTATATCCCTTTGAGATTGAGATATGCTAGACAAGAGAAATAGATCATTTGATTTCGATTTTGAGATTCAATTTTTTCAAAGAAGAAGTTAACAGATTATTAGGCTTCTAACTATAGAAAGCTGAGTGCTAAAGCATTTACATCCGTCACTTAATAAATATACTAGGTCCAAAAGATGAAAGAGTCTTTTCAGTGTTCACTCTGTTGACTTCCGCATTTATGTCTCTGGAGGCAGTGGTATCTGTCTAGTCTATGTCATCATTGTTGTCCAACAATGTTCTCTTCTTCCCTATTTATACAATTGCAAGGCAACTTGCAGGACTGATATGAAATAGGATAAGATTACTGTTAGCCAATAGCCTCAAGTATGTTACTCCGGCGGCTGCTCAAATTGTTTATTGTCTAATGAACTGGGGAGGCCATCTCCAGGGGCATTCAATCACCCGTTTCTGTTGAAAATCCCGAGAACTTCACTCTTGGGATTAACTGTTAGGAGCTTGCAGAGTCACATCCTGAAAGTTGCCCGAGCATGTCGAAGATTACCTTCACAGCAGCATAAGTAGATAACGAATTAAGGATATTAAACTGATTCCCTTTCTAGTTTATGTTAAAGTTAGGAACAATTAGCCATCGAATGCACCAACCAACCTCAGAAGAGAAAGCTTAGTTTGACAGATACTTTGGCAGATTTAGGGCCTATACCTTGCCCCTTACTGAATCACACGAGGAACTATTGGATAGTGGATCTAAGAACTTCCAGGAGGATCAAATACTTAACTATTGACAGAACAGGAGGTCATGACTATTGACCTCACACGATGACGGTGTGAACATATGCATTCAACTAGAGGATTGTTTTTATTTTCATCTTTTAAAGTAACTTACTTTTCCCTAATGTATGAGAGATATCTCCTAGCTCGCAACATAGATAACAATGAATGTTAGAGCATCTCCAATGCAATCTGTAAAATCATTATTTTAGGTAATATTTAGATAACTATGAGCTATTTTAGGCTCCAACCGATTATGCATTTAAATAGGCAAACAACATATTCGGCAAAGTCTTCGCCAAGCTTAGCGAAGAAAATCCCCTCGCCATCTCTCCACAAAATAAGGAAAAACAGACATGTGTCCTTTTCAAACACAACTTCTTCCTATTTTATCTCAAAATTAACATTTATTCGATTTTTTCACGTTGGGACAATCTGCGCTAGTTCACAATATTATTTTTGAATTCAAGATGCCTAATTTTTAGCTAATACTGTTGGAGTCCAAGAGAAATATACTAATGCAGATCAATTTTTCAGGCATAATATACCTATTTTTTACCTAATAGCATTGGAGATGCTCTTAATGGTCTCACACCCTTGAGTAGCAGAAGGTGTTAGCTGTATTCTTCTTGAGCTTCAAGGTGCAAATAATTAATGTATTGGCAACAACACTATGTGACAGTCCTTTTAGTTTGAGATATGCAATACACTAAGATGGAACAGTTTCCTTTGAGAATCAAGATGTACTTTATGAACCAATGGGAGTTGGTCCAAGTGGTAAGCAACTTGGTTCCGCTTAAGCAGGTCTCGGGTTTGAGTCCTTGAGTATGCAGAAAATTCCCACTGGGAGAGTCACCTGCCATACCCAGGCATGCGACCCGGGTCGTACCGGATTACGGGGCGAAGGCCCGGATCCGGTAGGGAAACCAAAAAAAAAAGATGTAATTTATGAAGAAGGTAATGCTTGGCATTCAGGTGAGTTGCAATTTGTATGACCTTGCCCTGGCCTCTGGAACATCGCAGCCTTGGCAGCATAGGAATGTCAGTGAAGCACACCAAATGAATCCCCCTTTTGTTTTGATGGGCACAAATAGCAACATTATTCATCAAAATGCAGCTGCCAACATCCCTAGAGGACCCTTATTCGGTCCCAGGCTTTGGGAGACTTTAGGCCATAATACGCTGCACCTTGCTAGATAGCTTGACATATCGATTGGAGCCTAGGATCAGGATATTGTGTGAGTGACCTCAGGGATAAGTAACTTGAACCATCCTCATACTGAGAGGGTGGTGACTTCAGATTATTGCGATGCGTTCTTATGCTATCCATGAGAAATTTTAAGAGGAATCTTCATGATAAATTGGGCCATGCACAAGTGACAAGTTCTGTTAGGTTCTCTTTGTCCCTAGATAGATAGGTCAGGCATTTGGAAGTAAGGTCAATTTCCTTTTGAGCTCGAACCTGATCGTATGGGAATGATTTGCTTGTGGTGTCTCAGTTCTGTGTAAAACGGTGTTCTTATCTTCTGAAGTAGGGCAACGTTTGACTATTCTTCTTTCACCATCGCTGTTGTAACAGGGTTTCCAAGGTTGCTCTAGTTACCTTATCACCATGAGTATCATTATAGTAGAAAGATGTCAGTTGCTTCCGATCATCACCTTTTACTTCTACTGAAGCATACACCACTTGACTAATCCTGGTCCATCTAGAAATGCCAACTCTTTGAACACGCCTAGTTTAAGGTAGACATAGGTTTTACTTTAACATTAAGATGGAAGGCACAATTGGATGGTGGTTTGAGTTTCATTTTTTCTTCTTGATCTTTGAATATCACAGAGGTCTATGTAGCACTGAAACGGGGACGGGGATGAGACGAAACGGGGACGCTGGAACAGAAATTATCAGAAATTAGGTAGACGAAACGCCTAGGGAACGGCAGAAATATATATATATATATATATATATATATATATATATATATATATATTTACACATATATCAATAGATACACGCAAATCTATTCTAATACAAATGATACTTAAATGTACACTAGACGTAGTTGAAATACAATAAGTAAGATCAATAAAAAGGAAAACACATGTACTCAATAAATATGTGGAGATACTTGAGAAATCAGAGGCCGTCTTTGAGGTTTTTTGGATGTCTTGAAAGTATCCAAATTGTTTTCTCTCCCTTTAAGTATAAGTGGCTAGGGTTTAGATTGGGGTCGGGGATCGTGATAGGATTAGTAATGTACATTATATTGTATTTAAAAGTAGCATCGCTTATCTTTTTAAATTAATTAAAAGACACCCGAGTGTTATTTAATACCCAGGGACGTCTCCAAAATGTTCCGAAAAGGCGGAACGTGTCTCCGGGAAGTTCCCCATAAGTTCCGGACTCATTTCTTTACCGGAACGTCATTTGGCGTTCCGGGAACGTTCCAGGGAGTTCCGGTGTTCGGGACGTGCCCGGAACGAGGACGTCACCCTGCATGGGAGTTCCCGTGCATCAACATCAAATATGTAAATAATTGCTGCGACTCCTATGTTCAAATTTTAGGTCTCTTAGTCACTTCTAACCGGTCTGTTCTATATCAAAGATTTCCGTATTTCTAAAAAGGTTCCTGTCGAACACATATAATATAGTCCTTTTAAGTTTCTGTCTGTTCGTAGTGGTCCTCCTCTCATGCCTGTAGTGCTGGTTTGACATATAACAGAAAATGTAATTATATATAGTTTCATAATGAGCTCTTTAACTATGCTAATACTTGTAAAATCAGCCCACGTAACTCTCTCGGCTCTTTTGTCTTGATGGAAAGCTTTCAGCACATTTGTTACTTTGTTGTGGCAATCCACTCGAGGATTGTGTGAAAACATTTCTTTAGTGTTTATCACAGTATTTAATCGTTTAGCATATTCTGGTTCATATTGCCTCATTACTCAATCCCAGGCCTCACTGTCCCAAACCAAACAATGGAAAATTTGTAGGGCAGTGTTCAAAGAATATTGGCAGTCAATGTTTAATATTTTCAAGTCCTCAGACACGAGTTATTTTTTGTGTGACATTGTCATTTGTCCTTAACAAGTTAGTTAAGACCTAAGTTGCCTGGAATGCGGATCGTTCTGGTTTGTGGAACGGGAACGCGGAACGCCATACCCTGAGGAATTTTGTACGCCAAGTCGCCAAGGGTAGGCTTTTTTGAGTACCTTCATGGAAGTTTTACCATTTTTCGCAACTCATAAAGTATGAAAATGCTCAACATATGCAATATTTAGAAGTTAGTACTCTAAAAATGGATGTAACTTAGCAAACTAAATGTAATTTTCGCCTTCTACATCAATACTTTAGGTGGAATTAGTGAAAACATTTGGGGATTGCCAAGTTAAGCGATCTGGATCGTTGGTGTTCCATGTTTCGGAATGCGTGATCCAATTCGCAAGTCGCGGGGGTACGAGTGAACTAAGGTAACACTGGTTAAGATTTGAGGTTTGGGGTTTTCTTGCTGGAAATAGAACTCTTGGGTACTGGGAAGAAGACTATGGAGTGTACTGTATTGCAGAATTATGCGTCCCGTTGACCTGTGTCCCACAAGGCCACACGCTTAGATTAGTTATTATGTTGGAGAATTCGCCACCGCATAGAATGTTTTAGCACTAATTGTAGAATTAGTAGCCATGTGAAGTTATTGCCCCTATCCTGCATGTTATAACCAGTAGATAGATTGAGAGATCTTGCTTGTCTGAAGCATGACCCCCTGAACATTTGAAAAATGACCGTTCTCGACTCCATGGCACTTGAAGTTCAGTCACTACATGCTATTTGATCGTTCATATTTCGGACATTTGATCTTAAGTTATCTCACAAGAAACTATGAAATACAGCGAATTCACATGTTGGTTGACCCTTGTAACAGAACAATTATCTCCCTGCATCAGCGATCTATGAGCTCTAGATCAACCTGTTTGATATCCAACCCCTTGCCGTTGTATCTGCAGAACGATAACGATGGCGTAGATATGCTTTGTATGCACGTTTGGGCATATGCTTTGTATGCACGTTTTATGAATTCTTCCTTTTACCTAGGACATAATAGGGACCTGAGTGTTAATCGCCCCCAGTGTTCGTATTTCAAGTTAAATGTCACATTTTCTTTTTGGGTTTATACAAGTTCTTCTTTCTCAAAACTTCGTATAAACACGTCGTGGTTTGTTAATGGTGGGTTCTTTTACTATTTTACTATTTGTTCAAAATTAGTGATTATAAAAACCATCATCGTCTTGAAAGTGAATTCCTTCCTTGCCACTACTTGAATTTGTATGATAATCTGTGGATATGTGGATGTACAAATTTCATCTTACTGATCGAGCTTTTTACTGTGTTCTGGTGTGCAGATCTCCACAGTAGAGATCACGTTCTGATGAAACCGGTGCTGGTGATCAACTTGGAGGTGAAAGATAACCATGAGGAAGCAGCCATAGGAGGACGGCTCACTCTTACCCTATGCCAGGAGGTAAGGTCCGACGCGCATTTACCTTTTACTTTTAGTTTAGTTGGTGGTAATTCATGTGGATTGTTGTTAATGGGCGCAGATAGATTCAGTTGAATGCTGGGAAGATTCAATCGACGAGATCATAATCAACTTTGAGAGGCAGCACAGGAGGAAGCTCTGGTACGGCATCTCCTTCTACTGAGAGAATATGCAGCTAGCTAGGCGATGCGGAGATTGTTGTTCTGGGTTTGTATTAGAAGTTGTCTGGGTATATTTATTTAGAAGGAACAAAGGAAGACAATGATACCATGATTAGAACATAGTGATAGCCTAGATCTACACAATATGCACAATTGCACTATTGACTCTTCTGTGTATGTTGGGTACCATCTCAAGTTACCGATCTCTCTCTCTCTCTCTCTCTCTCACACACACACACACACACACACACTCTTTCACACGAGGGCTGGTGGTGGGCTGGGTTGGGCCATATTGGGCCATCCACTTGTGAGGGTGAATCCAAGCCCAACCCAATCCACCGATCGGGCCAAGACCCAAGCAAACATATTTTAAATAAATATGTTTGCTCCACCTTCATTGTGAAAAACTACACTAGTACGATCATATTTTGACATTTATTTTCGGCTGTGCACTCGCTGAAATTATAAAAATGCACGAACTTTATTTAAAAAATGCCTTGGAAAAATTAAGTATGCCGCACTGCCGAACTTGTGCCAAACTGTCTCAAATGCTTAAACGCACGCCGATCATTGACCAACTCTAGACAAAATAAAAAGAGTAAACATTTTTGTTTTGATTTTTTTAGATTTGGTGAACATTTTTCTTTCCATTTTTCTTTGAGGAAACATATTTATTTTTAAAAGATAGTGAAATTATCATAATACATATGATGAATACCGTCTACCGCAACATCTAAATTTTCGTTTCAAAAAAAAATCTCTACTTCATAATCATCAACAACACAATTAAACAAATTTTGAAGTATAAATATTTCAACTTAGTAATTATTGCATGCAATAGGTGTTTGTAATACACCATACAATAAGTTTACATATGAATAATTAGTTTTGATGTTATTTTATGACATTAGCCGGCTTAGTTGAATCTTGTGGGCAAGGAACCCAAACCCAGCCATAAACTGTTCGGGCTCAATTTATCAGCCCAAGCCCATCTACTGGGATGTACTGTCCAAAACCGAAACCCTGAAAAAGGCGGGCTGGGTGGGTTTCTTGAGCCACTGGGCTGGTGACCAGCTCTAACTCACAGTCACACACTGAGCCTTGCATTTATGGAAAAGACTACTAGGAAAAAATTGAAACGGTTACGGCCATGAGTGATTTTTTTTTTTTGCGGAATAAAGAGAACTTCATTAAAACATAGCGAAAATACACTTGAAAGTTTGCTAAATAGACACCTAACTTAACACCACAACCCAAAGACACCAAGGCTACAACTAGAGTGTAGCTCTAACCCTCAAAACAAAACCATGCAAGACCAAACAAACCACCATACAACCCACCAAGTACAAACCATCGTTCAAAAGATTAACAAAAGATTAACAAAGGATTAACAAGATTTCAAAAGATATCAAAGGGACCAAACTACCACCAGAATACACCAACTCAGATGAAGACAACTCCAGACAACCTCCTAAGCATCAATGAAAGGAATCAGTGATTTAGAGGTTAAAAGAGTCTGGTCAGACAGCTCGTCATATTTCAAATTCGAAACCCTAACTAGAGTAGGGCATGTGAGATTTCTTGATACGTGAATACGATATATTTTGTCGTGTTGCGTCGGTATAGTTAGTTAAGAAACCCAAGAATAGCCCACCACTTAGTTAGAAAAATAGAAAAAAACCAAGATCGAAAATTTAGAGAGCAGCTATCGATGTATGTCCTCCACACTAGTACAATAAACAAAAGATGGACCACAAAAACAAAGGTCGTCGTGTCCAGCAAGCAAAAGTTTATTAGCAACTTGACGACGATGTATTTATTTAGCCATTATATCAGCGATAACGCCAACCCCCCTAAACAATTATTAGTTAAGAATGATCTATTTGTTTAGCAGCTGGCTTATGTAGAATATTATTAACATCAACATCAAAGAAGAAAAAAGAAACAGTGAGACCGCAATAATTGGTTATTTCGTCACATGAGGTAAGATGAAAATATTACTCCCATACATGATACATGAACCTCTTATATGGAGATGTTATCATGTTATAGAATCGAAAAGCTGGAACATCATATGGTTAGAAGTTAGCACCCCCTCTTAACTTTTGGAGAACCATTTCACTTTGTATGATCACATAATATAATATGGGACGAGCTATTTTCTATAAAAAGTGATGTTTGGGGCTTCGTAAGAGTAAGCATCGATCTCAAGTTTAGATCTCTTACAACTTTATTTGCTAGACATGGACTTAACAAAGCAATGTATATTCCTAAATCAATGTCTATGAGGAAAATTATTAACCTAAATAAACATAACAGAGGTAGAGGGAGAATAAAAATCAATCCCATATAAAGTTTCTGAGAGACAAAAAAGATAATTATACAAGCAGATATCAGCAGTAGAATTTGTGGCCGGTGAATCAAAGAAATCCAAACATGCCTCACTGGTTTGGATTTGGTTACAATGGGGTTGTTTGAATTGCCCAGTTTGGTGGTTTCAGTAAATCGTGACCGATAGATGACTGGATTGCTCGGTTTTGATTGAAAAAAATCCAGTGACTGGCCTTTCTTTTAGCCAGTCGCAAATAAAGGGTTTTTTTTTTTCTGAAACCATTCGGCTGAGGAAATACCTGCCCACCACCCCTGAAATGCCGATGAACGCCCATCCAACCAGGCCACCAGGCGACCCCTAGCTGATGACTGTTTTATCCAAACAAACAAAAAGTTGAGTTTCAGTTATAATCAACCAAATCACTCAATTATCACACGTTTCACACAAGTTTTTCTGTCATCACATAATGATCAAACTAGAATTTCAACTAAAATAACATATGCAACCCCTTAGAGCATCTCCAGTAGTACTAGTTAAAAGTTATTTATAATTTGATGAAAATTTAACATTTCGATTTTAGATATTGTAAAAATTTAGTTAGTGCTCCAATAGTGCTAGTTAAATTATTATCTAAATAACACGTGGCACATTCTCAATATTTCTTGTATGAGAATTTTAAGGAATTCAGGACATAACCGCTAAGAACATGGGTAAACAAAATATAAAATTATTTATCCGGCTCGTTAAAAGTAGTGAGCGGGATAACTATCCGCTAAAATAAAGAGCGTAGTAGAGAGCCTATTGGAGACAATATTTTTCCCATCTTATTTATATTTTGAAGATAACCGCCATATAAATAACCTATTGGAGATGCTCTTAGTAGCCCTCGTTGTATGTCATGTTCTCATGCTAACACTCACTCAAATTGAACATCCACTACATTTTCCAGTATACTAAATTTTAGTTTTTATATATAAATATTTTAGCCAATGCCACAAAATCTATATTATACAAAAAATCAATACTTAATATGTTTATACCTAAAATTATATTAAATATATAATTTATCTACGCACTCTTATGACGTTTTCAAATACAAGAGTTTATCGCGCTCCGGCTCCTACTTTCGCTTCCGCTCCAGTTGACTTACATCGCAACGACTCTTTAGACAAGAACATTGCTGATGCCACAAAAATCACTGATGAGGTCATCATATAGCCCATGGAGTGCATCCAAACAAGATCTACTATCCTTCCATCCCCCTTCTCACTCCCCACTAAGCAGCCCACCCCGCAGCCACTTAAAACAAACCACGTGCTTCCTCACCTTCCCCCCCAATATATAAACCCTCTCCGTCTCACCACCTTCCATTTATTCCACAAAAACCCCAATCTTCTTCTTCTTCTTTTTCAGATCTCATGGCGCTAGTCCGTGAACGCCGTCAACTAAGCCTCAAACTCCCCTTACCGGAAACCACCGAACGCCGCCCACGCTTCCCCTTACCCCTCCCCCCCACCGCCGCTCCGCCGCCGTCAATCAACACCGCCGATTTGGAAAAACTCCAAGTCCTCGGCCACGGCAACGGCGGCACAGTCTACAAGGTCCGCCACAAGCACACCTCCGCCATCCACGCGCTCAAACTCGTCCACGGCGACTCCGACCCCGCCGTCCGCCGCCAAGTCCTCCGCGAGATGGACATCCTCCGCCGCACCGACTCCCCCTTCGTCGTCCGCTGCCACGGCATCTCCGCCACGCCCTCCGGCGACATCGCCATACTCATGGAGTACATGGACGCCGGAACCCTAGACTGCGTGTTGAAATCTCAAGGCACGTTTTCCGAGAACTCACTCGCCGCCGTGGCGCGTCAGGTTTTGAGTGGACTAAGTTACCTCCACGCGCATAAGATTATTCACCGTGACATTAAACCGTCGAATCTGTTAGTTAACCATAAGATGGAGGTTAAAATCGCTGACTTCGGAGTTAGTAAAATTATGTGTCGCACGCTTGACCCGTGTAATTCTTACGTTGGCACGTGTGCTTATATGAGTCCGGAGCGGTTTGACCCGGAGACGTACGGTGGGAATTATAACGGGTATGCGGGGGATATATGGAGCCTCGGGTTGACTTTGATGGAGCTTTATATGGGTCATTTCCCGTTTTTGCCGCCGGGTCAGAGACCCGATTGGGCGACGTTAATGTGCGCGATTTGTTTCGGTGAGCCGCCGAGCTTGCCGGAGGGGGCGTCGGAGGAGTTTCGGGGGTTTGTGGAGTGTTGTTTGCAGAAGGAGTCCGGGAAGAGGTGGACGGTGGCGCAGTTGTTGAACCACCCGTTTGTGACCAACAACACAAAGTCGTAGCGGAAACGACCCGGATTTTAACGGGTCGGGTTTATAGAGCCGGATGTGGTTGGACCCGAGCTTGTGTACTTGGCGGCTCTTGAGAAAGCTTTAGTATTTTTTAAATTCTCTTTTAGGGGAATATATAGTGGAAATTCCTCGTGTATATTCTGATCCTCCTCAGCCTTGTAAGTAAAGAAGCTTAGTCCTTTCCATATTTAGAAAGCGTTTGGAAATGAGATTATTTGATTTCTTCCATTAGTTCTCGAAACACATGATTTGCAAATCAACGGTAAGTTCAAATTCTTTGAATTTTTCCGTGATGTTGTGTCGCGATCGTAACAAAAATGCTATCAAAATGTTACATGAAAGATGCTATAGAGAATCCGAACTCTAGTTCTATCTGATCATCAAATTACAACTATTGATTGACAAGAAATGAGTAATATAAATTTTAAATAAAACAACTCTAATTTTGTGATTGGTTACTTTTGATTGACGAGAAATGAAAAATATAAATTTTAAATAAAACAACTCTAATTTTCTGATTTATGTCAAAGCTGTTTTATGTTATCAACTTTGACAGACGTAAATTTGGAAGTTCTACTTCGATGATGGATTTAGAAGGACTCGAGCACACCACTTCATCCAAAGTTGCAAGATGTTCATTAAAAAGTGGATGATTATATGATACACAATGTTTGTTGGAGTATCGGTTGTTGGTAGGTATAAATCTTCTAAAAAAGAACGAAAAAATGGTTGGCATATTTAAGCTTTTGGATTAGGAGGAATATGTTATTCCACTTGCAATAGAAGTAGCACGCCACTGTTTTGGTAGGCCGTCCCTTCACTATCCCTATGCACGGCACGACGCAAGTTCCTATCAGTGGGGGATAGTATATCCTCTAAATTGATTACGCTAACCCCACGTTGCCATTACCTTTTTAATTAATTACTCTCATAATTGCTACTAATTTAGGTAGGGATTAGTTGGGTTTAGTGGGACCCGCATGACCCATCAACCGATTTGTTATTTTCCCGGGCCACTTGCTTGTTCATCACTATCTTCACTCAACTAGGTGTTTTCTAAGCATCATCCACTAGTAATAAGCTCCAAAATAAACTACAGACAATTTTTCTCTACGTGCGATGACAAGGTCTCTCTCGCAAGAAAATTACTAATTGCGATTGGAATGTATTAGACAAAGTTGGGTTCTGCCAGACAAAATTAGAACGATACAAGAAAAAGGATAATGCTATGTTTGGTGCTTACGGTACTTGCCCGTAACACGAGTGCAATGCGATGAACGATTTTCAATATAAACCTATATCTCACAGTTTGTTGTTTTGGTGACCTATGAACTCAGATGTTGGTGGCAGACTGGTAGTGTGCAACAGTGCCTAATGGGCAAAACATGATGTCATATGATACCGCTATGGTAGAAATATAACTTGATTTAAGTTGAAATACATGCATCATAATTTTATCAGATGAACATCGCACGGGCTAAATGAACCCTCTAATAAGTGAAACATCAAGTTGCTAAGTTACATCAACCATAGCAATTGCGATTTTAAGGATTTTAGTGGTCTCAAAATTCGTATACTAACGTTTAAGTAGGGTGGTTTTATAGATATTATGGAGAAACGGAATGTGTGAAAGATATTTTGTGAAATTATCTTACAAATTGTACAAGTTTTTAAAACTAAATTGATTTGCATCAAGAACATGTGAGATTTTAGGAGCTAGAAACGTGATACACAAATTTGAAAATATAATTTGGTTGAGAATAATCTGCTAGTCAGATGTGGTGATAAAAAAAATAGAAGACTAAAGTCGCAAGTGAATTATCGAGTCTATTGTAGTTCTATTTCTACAAAATTCGCTCTCTATTTTGACAATAATTTCCCTTTAACTAGTATAATCTGGATCTTATTTAGCTTGTGTTCCAAATTGCAATCACTTTGTCTCTGGTCTCCCAGTTCAAGTGAACTCAGACAGTCAGAGACATATAAGTTTTGCGTCCAGTTAGTGGGGTGTCATATGCAGCAAATTGTAAGGAAATTAGCTCACCTGCTAAACATATTTACCCCATAAAAGTACCGAACTGAGATTTGGGCAATCCGTCAAGGCAGCAGGATTATGGATCAGTTGCACTTTGCAGGCTTATGAAAATTGACAAAGTAGTTATGACTATTGAAAAGCTAAGTTTTACCATAATAAAAACAGCTAAGACTCAATTATCACTCTCTCCCACTTGAACTTCTTTTGATAGAGAGAGACTAGTCATGGGCTCATGCCCATATTGGATTTAGCCACAAGAAAGGGTGCATGAATGCAGAGAAACAACCATAGGATGGTTTTCAAACATATGAAAATTGACACACACACCTGTTTAAGTACACTCACCAATGTTCCATGAAGGTTCTTACTACTTCTGTTTCTTTTCTTTCATTCTACTTCCGCGAACATGAAATTTCTTATTTTTCAACATATTTTTCATTTTTAGTAAGCTTTTTTTTTCTTTAAATGACTTTTATACCCTTCCAGTCACAGTATCCATTACCCCATCATTATCTCTCTCTATCACTGTATTCTCCCCTCTCATCTCTCTCTCTCTTTAACTAGTTCTCCCTTCATCAAAATCTACCAGAAAGGGGAAGTAATTAGATTGGAGCCCGGCAAATACCATATTGAAGACCGGTGAAAACTAGATCGGAGACCGCTTTTGACCATATCGGAGACCGTTTAGTGACTCTTTCTCTCTTATTTTTCTCTTGCATAAGAATACTTCTATTCTATAAAGCAGTATGATTTGACTTTAAAATAGTTTTTCAGCATTTATATTAAATCAGCCACATCGCTTAGATCTCACCTACCACCCACTTATAGTTAGAATTCTCAAAATTTTAAGAATAGTTTTAAAACCCACGTTTTTATCACTTTTAGAACCACATTATATGTTGAAACAACTACGCACTACTTGAAAAATTTATCCGCTCTCTCGGGACAAGCAGTCGAACTAAATGCAAATAACCATACATATTTTTTATGTAATAATTATACATATTTTTCAAATAATTGATTAAAGGCTAATAATCGTCGAAGAATAGAATCAATTTTCATTTATACTTTTGTTCATAAACGGATTAATTTTTCCACCTTTCTTCGAGTACTCTATAATTGGTGAACCATTATAATTTTTTTCTCGGGGTAGTATTTGATAAAGGAAGATCAAAAGTCTTTTCATACCGAAGAAGAATTTGTGCTCTATTATGATGCAACGAGTGAATTAGATGTTAAAGACTAATTGTTTCATGGCTAAATTGCAGAGGTATCCATATTTTGAAAAAACAGGCAATTGGATACCCAAATTTCAAAACCGAGCACAACAGGTCCCAAATTTCAAATTTTCAAGCAAGTGGATACCTTTCCGTTAACATTCCGTTAATATTGGTCGGAAAAATATTAAAAAAACTATTGTACCTCTTATTTTCACCTCCAACTTTTTTTAAAATACAAGTTTTACAAACAACTCTAGTGCACCTGACCTGTAGAAACCAAAAGTAGAAAAGTACAGCAATCTGAATATGCAAAAAGAACTAATATGATCTCAATCAGATTACATACCATATACTGAATCATGTTGAAACTCTAACGAAGTTCCAACCAACAACAGAGAACTTACAACAACCGGCCATTACCATATCCCATTAATGATGGCAAGTGGCAACAGACTGTAGAAAAGCGAGGACCTACTGCAATGGTAATCTGTTTGGAACTAGGGGATCACCCGTGCCTAAGGGCACTATTCCTATCAAAAATTTTAAAAAAATGATAAAACATAGGATGAAAATATGTATCCACACATATACTTGTCAAAATATTAACTCTTGCAAGAGAGAAAAATGAGGAATTTTAGTTTGCTCAACCATTATAAAATGGGAAGTTAAAACATGTGTGGAAAAAGTGCGGAGAAGTTATCAAAGTGATGAGTGGTAGGTGAGATCTAGAGCTAGAGTTAATTCAATCTAACGGTTGAAATAAAGTTAACCGTTCTAATTTATAGAATAGATGTATTTAGTGAGAGTGGCAGCCCATAAGAAGTTAGAGACTAGTGATGGTGGGAGCCGATTTAAATAACAGAGAAGAATAGCATAGCTAAACTACACATCAAGAGAGAACTGAAGTTTGAAGCTCCAAGTTGAAAGGTCAAGAGAAATGAAGTTTGAAGTACTACATGCTTCATCAAATGATCAATTTGATCGATCGGTTACAAAATGACAAACTACAAGATATATTGAAGATCTTTCATCGCATTATACTCGTGTTTTTTTGTTTTCAGTAATTGTCATAGGCCTCAAACAGAGTATTACCCTACAATTTTTGCAAAACCCCAAATTCGTTGTAGTACTTTCCAATAGCGGTGTGTAATCTATATCATAAAATAGTATAATTTAATTAACTTTTGATTTTTTAACCGTTAGATTAAATCAACCTGATTCCCGCCATTAGATCTCACCTACTTATTACATCTCTAACTACCCACTCTTCTTGGACATTGCTAACTAATATGAGAGAGGTTTTTCTCAACTACATCCCTAACTAATAATGTTCATCCCATACTTCGAAGTTGTTTTTTTTTCACCACATTTATAAATATAATTTTTGGATAACAACTCTAAATTCATTAAAAAAAATTCTAAATTCAAAAACTATCCAATTTAGAGATAGTGCATTCAGGCACGGACAATACTCTAGTTTTGTATATTGAGAGAGCTGTCATCACAGTGAGAGCAAATGATCATATTTTTGCCTACAAAACAGATAGTGAGTGAAAGTGATGAAGCAAAATTAAATAAATAAGCAAGCAAGTGGCTCGGGAAAAGTACAAATCGGATAAGGGGACATGCGGTATTTAATTAAAAAGTAATGGCAACGTGGGGTTAGCGTAATCAATTTAGAGGATACACTATCCCCCACTGATAGGAACTTGCGTCGTGCGCGGGGTTAAGGAAGCGACGGCCTGCCAAAACAGTGGTGCTACTTCTGTTACCAGTACTTCTCAACTCTTTCTTTTCATCTGACTTTTTTGACTCGTATCTAGGTCATTTTGATCGCGTGATTTGGATAATAAAATAATACGATTTTTTTGATAATTTTGTTACCATATTATAGAGCAACTCTTACTCTACAACACCATAAAAAATTATTAAAAAATTACATCGATTTGTTATTCAAATCACCAGGTCAAAGTGATCAAGTGAATAGTGACAAAAGTCAAATTATGAAGAAAGAGCTGTGATAGACTGATACAAGTGAATAACATATTCCTCACCTCCTAACATTGTGTATGATATAATTTTTACTGACAACGTTATTTGATCAACATCTTGTAACCTAAGGTAAAACGGTGTGTTTAATTTTTTCTGAATCCATTTTCGTATGGAGAGTTTCTCAATGGACGACTATTTCAAAATGTGCATTCACAATACCTTTCGAACTTTGAAAAATAAAACAACAGTGACATTATACTTAGGTCTCGTTACTCATATCATTATATTTATTCTATTTTGTACCAAAAAAATTAAACTGATGAACAAAGAGAGTTAATGGAAGAGTTCAAATAATCTTATTTTCAAAAACTTTCTAAATTTGGTAAGGACTAATCAAGACTGGCCCTATACTTTGTGGGCCATGTGCAACATTTTAAACTAAGACCCCAATGTTCTACGGTGCTAATGTGTAATTTCAACAACTATTATTTGAGATAAATGGACTTCAAAATCCAAAGAGCGAGATTATAAGAACACAAGATCGGTAAACACATGTTACACAAGTATATGAACTTTTTACTACGCTATTTTTGCTTAACACTGTAAAAAATGTAAAATATATATTAATAGATGAACTTTCTAATATCTAATACATAAACATTGGCTACCTAATCTCTCAAAAAAAAACATTGGCTACCAAATAAATGAGGAGCCTTTCCTGGCCTCGGGCCCTTAGGCGACCGCCTAAGTCGGCCAGTGAAAAGGCCGGCCCTGGGACTAATTAGCTCGTTAAACTTATACTCTAAAAGAGATTTCATAAAAGGTTTAGAAATTTTCACTATATACTCTAAAAGAGATTTCATAAAAGGTTTAGAAATTTCTTCTTCTTTCTTTTTTTGTTTGACAAGTTATAGAGCATGTTTGGTACCAGCTGAAAATCTCAATAATCAGCTGAAAAAAAATCTGAGAAAAAAATCCAACTTAAGTGAGAATCACAATCTGTTTGGTATGAGCTGAAATTATAGATCACAAACTTGATCAGTTTAACAAAATTTAAAGAGCTTTAAAGCCAAATAATTGAATACACCTATTTATAACTGAATTGTGATCATGCTAATGTTAAAAAAATATCAAAAATATTTTTCCAGAGAATTTCAGTTGCATAATCCCCAATTTTGGAGATTCTACAATTGCACAGAGATTATTTTAATCTGCAGATTATCATATTAAACTCTGCATGCATAACAAATGAAATTGTCGAAAAGAGGCCGATTTTAATCCAATTGGATTAAAATCGGCGGTACCAAACATGCACATTGTCTTTATATCAATTATGTTACAAATGTTACAACTAGCTTGATAATATCTGCACAACGAAATTTTGATAATAACATCAAATGTCACTATTAATGGGCTTGTTTGAATAACAAAGTTGGACTTGTTTGGTTAACCAAGCTAGGTGAATGTTTGGATTTGAGAGTTTTAGTTTTGAGATTTTGACTTTTATGTGAGTAGAAAATGAATGGAATGTGAGTCATACAAATTTTTGATTGAGGTTTTAGTTAACATTTTGTTGTGGTTAACCAAACCCTAATATCCAAACAAGGCCAATGTTACTATTAATATGATGATACAATGTTTTTTTTATAATTACATCTTATAGTTGGGTTCGAACTCTGAATTTCATGCATGGGCTTCAAATGCTCTACCAGTGAACTAACACCCATTTGCATCTATTTTTATTTAGTTAATAAAAAAAAAGTTAGTCCATTCGAAAAGCTACTTGTAACCATAAAAAAAGCTAAGAAAATTATTGTTCTAGCCAACTTGAGTCTCTTTAAGAGAGAGAGGCTTGTCATTCATGGTGGTAACGGGCCGTGCCTTAATCCGGTCGTGCCTTGGCGCGGCGGGCTGTGCTCGGGTCGTGTCGAGGGATAGGGTGGGCCGGGCCGTGCTAGAATATTTTTGAATCTCGGCACGTGTCGGGTCGAGGGGTAGGGCGTGTCGTGCACGGGTCATGTCGGAGGGGGTCGGAAAGGGGTTGTTTGTGAGGGTCGTGCACGGCCCGGGGGCGGGCCGGGCCGTGTTGGCTAGGGGAGGAACACGACCCGCTCGTGTCACGGGCTAGGCACGCCTTTGAGCGGGTCGTGACGTGCCGGGCGGGGGAGGGGAGGGGACCGTGCTTGGGGCGTGCCGAGGGCTGGTTGTGCCGGGCCGTGCCAAAGTGGCACGAGGGTCGGCCCGAATTGACACCATGACTTGTCATGGGCTCATGGCATGACATGCCTCCAACGTCGTTATTGGATTTGGCCACAAGAAAAGGGTACATGAATCTAGATAAACAAAACCAAAAACGTTAGGCGGTTACTTTCGTTGGATGATTATTATACATAGTATGGTCATTGACACAGTTAAATAGATAGGGACTGATGCTGGGTTTATGAATTGGGTTTATGAATTGTCGTGTTCAGAATTGATATTCTGAATTGTTGTGTTCAGAATTGGTATTGTGGAAGTCAAAATCTGAGTTTTATTGTAGCTGTTTCAATTTCGGTACCATGGTGTTTTAAATCGGGGTTGTGGACGTTTTATTTTGGTTTCAATTTCTGAATTTTTTGTTTGGGACTTTGATTTCGCCGGAGTTTTATTTGGTGAAGGTGGAGGGTATCAAAATTATAATTCTCGGTGCAAGTAATAGTAGGTGTAGCAGGGTGTGGTGGCGGCAGTGGTCGTCTGATTCTACGTTTGGGGTGGCGGTGTTTGTCGTGGTAACCGGATTCTGGGTTGCCGGCGACGGTGGTGTTGGTGGTGCTGTGGTGGAGAAGGACTGTGTTCTTCAATTTTTAATCTTTTGCCAGAATATTCTTCATGTTCACAAGTTTATGGTTTGAACAAATATGCCCCTAAGAAGACGTCAACTAACGCAAAAAAATTGATGAAAATTATTCGAGTTGTTGATTAAGAGGGTTTTAAAAGTGAGGTTGGTAAGTGAATTATTAGGGCATCTCCAATAGTAGTAGGTAATTTTTGCATGTTTTAAATTTTGCATGATATGCATTTGTAGTTTTGCTCCAGCAGTAAAATACAATTTATACATTTTGTAGTTATGAAAAGTTAAAATATGCATATAAAGGATGTATGAGAGGAGAGAGATAGACACAAAATTTTGCATGCCTACTTTCTTGCTAGCTATTAATGGAGAGGAGGATGCATGTTCTGCAAAATGCATGAGCATATGCATTGTCTATTGGAGGTCAATTTTTCATCATATTCTTTATATTTTGCATTTTGCATAGACTATTGGAGATGCCCTTACTCCAAACTAGAGGCGGTTCATACTAATTGAACTAATATTTTAATATTATTAATAAGAGGGTTTTAAAAGTGAGGGTGGTAAGGGGAGGTGGTTCATATGTAATATTTTAATATTATTATTTACCATGCCATAATTTTATCAGGTAATTAGTTTCTTTTTGCTCGAAAAAAATGTAATTCGTGTTTTTATCTCAAACTTTTCTATTTTATGATAGAAGTTTTTACAAAATTTTAACCTGATAACAAAACGATATTACTAGGAGATGCTAATACGAGTATAATTGTACATGACATCCCTAATAAGTATCTTGAAACCAGACAAAGGAAATCTCGATTCAACCCGAAGAAACCTACCCCGTGAACTGCATTCCTACCAGATCGCTTCTCGCGTCCCAATCCTGTTCAGCAAACCACAACCTTCCACTATTTTGGTAACCTTTCTGACCTATACCTCTCTATAATTGAGATATAAATCCAATAGTTATAGTCAGACCAGTTGGTGATTTTAGTGTCATCGGCCATTTGTGTAATCGAATTTACTTGCGACCAAAGTAGACATTGGCATTACGTTGTACACGTTAGGAGGTGTGGAGTACACGCGTGCACACAACTATGTTAATGAGTGGACAAGGAACTCGCGGACGACTGCGGGGGTTCGGGGGCAGCGCCCCCGGTGGGGTCCAAGGGGCAACGCCCCTGGCGGCAGTCAGCGTGGAAAAAATAGATTTTGGACGTTTCAATGCTTCACAAAAAAACGTCTCCGATTTTATTTTTCGTTTGCATACGAACTGAAATCTGGCGGTTGTAACTGCCAGATAACCGCCTTGTCTCCCTCTCTATTTTCTCAGTTTTGGTCGAATTCAGAACACAGAGGAAATCATATTCGTTCTTGAAGTCTCTGTTTTATCCGATTGGAAATTTCGTGCACAACGCCGAAATACTTTAATCTGAGAGTGATATCACGACTCAGAGATTATCCAAGTTCAATTATTCCCGTTCTAAACACCACCCAAATTTCCTACAAGACCTCCGAGAATTAGGTAAAAGTGGCGTAGAATCCCATGGGATGGTACCGCCAAGCCTTATCTTTCTTCTTTCACTTGCTCCGCTTTGGTCTCAAGCCCAATTACTTACACCACTGTGATTCGTGCTCCAGCGGATCTGTATTCCAAAAGCGGATATCTTAATATTTGCTCTGAGTATTTTTCATGAGGACGAAGCAAAAGGATGCCTTCCCGTGGACAACTATGCTTTTTGGGTTTGCACTTCATGGTATTGGAACAAATGCATTTGGGTGTTTTAACAAAATGGCTGAGTTGGGATTCATCCCCAGTGAAGTCACTTATTTATCAGAGCTCTCATTGTGTAGCCTCTCCGGGTTGATCAGTGAAGATAAGATATCGAGCAATACGGTAGTATGTTAGAACTTCTTGGAGAAGCATGGCTGAGGCAAAATTAGCAGAAATGAACACAAAGAGGATGCTCAAAATCAAACCTGGTGATCATGGAGCTTGTGCGATTCTGCGAAGGATTCATTGCTTCAAGAATAAACAGCACGACTCATTTATTAAAAGGAAGATGACGCATAGTTCAGAAGATCAAGAAAAGACCTGGGCGTAGCTGGATTGTGGTGAATGTTGTGGTGTCGAAGGCTGGGCTGGGAGGGGAGGGGCTGGTGGGTAGGCGGCCCGGTAGGGTAGGGGCCGTGGCGGGTTCGAGTGGGGATATCTAGCCCGGACCGGGGGTGGGGTACGAATTTTTATTAATAATGGCCTCGTTTGGCAAAGCTAAATTATGGGACACGTTAATTATCCAAAGTCTAGCAAAAAAATCAGATTTTTTAACGGGAGGCAACCCGGATCTGGTTGGGGTACGGTCCGGATCTGGCTGAGGTCCGATCCAGATGGGTCCGAACCGGATCGGTTGAGTAGTTTGTAGATGAGTCGCGCATTGATTGGTTGATGTATCAAAGAATCGGGTCTTACCCGGATCCGGCCAACAATCACCCGGATCCGTTTAAGAGATTGGACAGTGAAAAATAGTTTAAAATATCCGGATCCGACTTTCAAAGTACCCGGATACGGGTAATCTCAAAAATCCAGAAAATCTATCCTACTTATCCAAACGGTCAGATAAAAAGTCAAAATTTCATCTATCTATCACTTAATTCAGCTTTGCCAAATTACCCCCAAATAGCATTTTTTTCAAAGTGCGGGTGAACTGGTCAATTACCTAGGATTTCTTTTAAAATGACAGTTTTGGTTGGGGGCCGGGTTGAACCAGGGCGGCTTAAGAGGTAGACGGGGCGGGCCGGTTCCTCCGAACTAAAATCATATCCAGGCCGGGTTAGGGTCTAAATTGAGGGGGTCGGGCCGCGCTGGGTTAAAGAGGGGGAGGAGGCAGGTTGGCCGGGTATGGAGGGGGGGGGGGGGGGGGGCTGCACCGTGGGGCGGCCCCTTTGATACGGTGATGGGTTCATGAATTGCTGACGACACGATGCAGCATGGTCATCACAAAATATGTGCCACAATCAATGCTTCAACCCACTGTTTAAAGTGGAGAAGTAACAAGCAAGGAAACAAAGATAATGAAAATTTTCTACAAAAATTCTGTTAACATAAATCAAAATTTTGAAGTTGTAATGTCAGATCACATGCAGCAAAACTAGCGGCTTATAACGTCAAAATTCGCTCAAGGGCAAGAACAGAAAAAACGACACACAAAAAGAAAGGGTGTGCACCTTTTAAGTTCAGGAGGTTACTGAAACAAATGACCTCAAAATCATCTACTACTCTGAAGCCCAACTAGCATACCTTAACCTCGCTCACAAGCAGAAGCTAAAAAAACTTCAAGCGGCGATCTCTGGTTGATCCAATGGAACCAAACTCATCGAATAGGGTAGCACAATTGGAGAACAATGTGAGTTTGTTCCTAAAGCCGAAGCATAACAAAACTCCTCCAATATGCTGGTCTCAAAATGATAAAAATATATCCTGGAAGCCACCCTCACAAGCAGAACACCATCCTTATAAGCCAGAGGATCCATCCATGGAGTGTCGTTGACGACGTACCGGCTCGCGACTCGTTCTTGCAAGTTACAAAGTAAGTGACGGTTTTTCTTCTCCATCTCGTCCAGACCTACCCAGTGCTTGACTGACCAGGTGAAATCAAGAAAATCTTCAAGAACCCAGACCTGAACTCCGATCTCAGAGACCAAAATGTAGTGCAGACGGCCTTGAGATTCTCCGATGCACATCTCCGGCAAGCTCTCGAATTGCGTGAACGGCATCGGTACCTTAATGAGCCAAGAAAGGTTGTTTTCCACGTCGAACATGAGAATCTGGTCGCCGTCGGTTGGCCAATACAACGCGCCTCCTATGAATACGCCTTTGCTCTTGTATAATCGGTGACGACACTGGCACTTCTCCTCCAATCGAGTCCAAACCCCAGTTTCCTCCGAGTAAACATCAAACGAGAAGAACCACTTCTCATTCTCATTCTCTTCTAACACATTATGATGAACCACGACAACTTTGAAGCTGGTGCGTTCGTCTATAGGATCCTTGACTGGGTCGAATGCAAGCCCTAGATTGATGTTTCTGTCTGGTGCAGGTGATTTTATAGCCACCCATTTCTTGATCAACGGGTTGCAGACATAGATCATCGGATCTGGGGTAGGAAAACAGCTGCGGCAACATACAAGACCGTTGGTCGTTGCCAATAGAACAACACTCTCGGGGAGGAAGTCGAAGACCCAGAGCTTCGGTTCCTTGGACTCTGTCTCGATTGGAATGAAGCTAATAGATTTAATATCCTCATCGCACCATATGTACCTCTCCTGGAAGAAGAATCCGGAAACTGGTTGTTTCCTTTTCAGTTGTTGGCTGATGAAGGAGCGGTCTGAAATCAGGTGGTACCATTCCTTTGAAACAAGTTTAAAACCTTGCAAGGTCTTGGCTGGCAAGCGGGATAGTACCTCAATGGAAATATCAGTATTTGAAAACCAAAGATCTACTGGTCCCTATAATTCAGAAAAGAGGAGTAATATTATTAGTCTTGAAAAAAAAAGAGGTTTCTGAAGGTAAAAATTATGAGTTTGCTGGATTGGGTTACCTGAGACTTCTGTTCAGAAAGCTTCTTTTTCTGGTTATTTCTTCGCCTTATATTGCGCCTTCTGTTCTTTCTTCCTCTCCAGAGACGTGCTCTAAGAAATGAGTTCATCTGAGAAAAAGCAAGCAATTCGTTTCACTGGGGAGTTGAAAATGCTTCAAAATAAAGTACTCCAAACGTCAAGAAAACAGTAGCATTTATATGCAACCATGTAGAACAACAAAGTCGTAGTAATAATAATTTATTGTGTTCCAATCTTATCACCCCTGTCAATGTTGTGAAAGCTATGATTCTAGAAAGTAATACCATTTAGCAATCACCCTGTATGTTTCTTTAGCTACATCACTTGAAACAGGTGGTGTACAACAAAGCTGGAAAAATTGCCCGTTAACTTGAAGTAACACCATTTAGCAATCACCATGTATGCTTCTTTAGCTACATTACTTGAAACAGGTAGTGTACAACAAAGCTGCGAGAATTGCCCATTAACTTGCACAACAGCAATGAACAAGGCCTAGTTATGGAGCTGTTAAGCCAATATCTGCTACACCTCCAGTAAATAGATACCATAACAGCCAGATCATATAATAAAACCCTGCATTATCTCTCCGAAAGCATGAATTACCTTTTTTCCACGACACCATAAATACTTTTACGGGTTTTGAAATGTGTTACTATAAGTTTGTGGAAATTCAAGAAGTAGATTCAATCAATGAACATCAGCTCAAATCCACTGGGACAACTAGTGATTTGACCAATAACAGCACCTAGGTGAAAAAATATACCAGTTTGATAATTTTTTCACCATATTATAGAGCAACTTTTACTCTACAACACCATGAAAAAATTATCCAAAAATTGCATCAGTGTGCTATTCAAATCACCAAAGTGACCCAGTCAATAGTGACAAAAGTCAAATTGAGAAGAAAGAGCTGGGGCAGACCGGTACTACTACAAAATTTACATGTTTTCAACTTTGCATGACATACATTTTGAGAGTTCTACCTAAATATTTCACTAAATTCTTCATTTCTTCAATTTTTGCTAATAATGTAGTTTGCATGATGTATTGAGGATGCTCTAATACTCAATGCTATTACTGTTTTAATCAATGAACAGCAGCTAAAATCCACAGGGACAACTAGTAATTCAATTACTGTTTAGAGCAGCTTTCTCAGAAAGAATGTGATTGATGAGGGAAAAAAACTAATTGAATGAATAGATTTAGTGTATACCTGTTGTATGTAATGTGTCAACCACAATGAAGAGCAAGCAGCTAAAAGCCCTAATTTTTCCAGGAAGAAGAAGACACAGAAGCCCCAAATTCCAGAGACAGAAGCCCTAATTTTGAAGGGGAATCACAGAAGAACCAACACTTTCCATGGGATTTGCAACTTCGGAGCTCCGATTGCGCACTCGTCATAGCCTCGTCTCTCTCTCTCTCTCTCTCTCTCTCTCTCTGAGTTCGTTAATTTGCTGAGTTTCTCTTCGTCACCTAACTTTGCTTCAATTCCTTCTTCTTCTTCTTCAACGTCACTCTCTGCTCTTCTTTTGTTTTCTGTATTGGGCTAAAATGTAGACTCTGTGGGCTAAAATATGATTTGTAGAATTGTGGGATATATATATATATATATATCCCACAATTGAAGGCTTTGGGAGCATCTCCAACAGGAGGAGCAAATCTTGTTTGGAGCAAAATTGATCCAAATTGACAAAAACACAGCTCCAATAGATGGAGCATTCAGTGGAGCAAAAGCAAAGACAATGTTTTGGAGGAGTACGTATGTGACAATTTTAGTGAGGAGCAAAAATATAAAAATCAAGTTCAATAAAAAGTTAACTCTTCAAAAAAAATATAAAAATCAAGTTCAATAAAAAGTTAATTCTTCAAAAATATAAACATAAATTTAATTGCTTAAAAAGGTTATTGGGTCACTAAATATAGTTTTACTTGTTTAGGAAATTAAAGTTTTTTAGTATGCAAAACTATGTTAAAAATTATTTAACATGTCTGTTAAAATATTTTGTTGAAGAATAAGTATTTTTTTGGGTCACTAAATATAGTTTTACTTGTTTGCTAATTTATTTTAAAATAATTAATATGAAAAACAAATTATTTAATAGTAATAAGTAATAGCAAAAAAATAATAAAATAACAAAAATGCAGCAATTTTACTCCTCACTAATGGAGTTCAACCAACAAATTGGAGGAGCAAATTTTACTCCATAACCAAAGTTGGTCCAAGGACATTTTGTTTGCTCCTCATTGTTGGAGATGCTCTTAAGGTTAGGAAACTAATCCTGGCTAGTTTTGAAAATTGCGGGTTTTGATTATTATTTTTCGGTGACCGGGACAATTACAGTCGGCCGGTCATCGGTTTTTTTCAATTTTTTTGGATGGAAAAGTTGGGAACCGGAAGCTTAAAGTAGTCCACCGGTGAACATATTATGCTCAAGTGTTAAAGGCCGGTGTCCGACTAAAAGTGTGGTAGTTGAACAAAGAAATAGATAACAGAATCAAACAATTTGTATTGATGTTTTTTTTCTCTTGTCACGTGGTGCTCTATTCGAGCACAAAAAAAATTCTCTCAGTTTGTTCTCTAAAGAAACATTCAAATTTCTAACTCATAGTATGAATTCGTTTAATTTCCCTTTACGATCCGAATAATTAAATGGAGATCAAAAGTTTGTGATTATCTAAGCTGATAACATAAATTATTATCAATTTTACTGCCTATTCATAATTACACACTATTCTCTCAAAAAATTAAATTACACACACTATTAGAAACGACGGGCTGAAATTCTTTCTCCAAGATCAGGCCCAAGCCCAAGCCCGAGTTATGGTCTGACTGCACAAGTCTGTCCAAGCCCAAGCAAGGAATGCAGCCAGGACATCAGTCCAAATTCAGTTGGACAATTCGGATCGAAGTGAACTCGGGCTAACCCGTGGAACTCACAGACATTGCTATCATTTTAACCTAATGAAACTTCTTGATCCAGCTCATAAAACTATAAATCCGGGCTGGTGGTTGACCCGGCATCTTCACCAGTCTAATCGGTGGGTCACAAGTCGGACCGGTGGGTCAATAAAAAATTATTAATAATATATTTTAATACATATTTATAATGAAATATATTAAATAATTAACATAAAATACCTCAAATTATTAATTTTTTTTGTGGAATCAAATTATTAATTTTATGTGTTGTTTAACAATTTTTTACATTTATTATTAATGAAATCACACAAACATTCAATACAAATGTTTAAACGATTAGTTAAATTTGTTTTTTAATGATTAAAACATGTATACCCGGGCGTGTTCAACCGGGTTAACCCGGACCGGGTCACCGGGTTGATCAACAAACTCGCCGGGATTGACAGGGTTTAGCCAGGTCAGTGACATATACAAACCAAGTAGTGACCTGGACCGGTTTCGGGTCCGGTTCACCGGGTCACCGGTCCAACCGGCCGGACCGGTCCGGGTTTAATAACTATGAAACTAACTCAGAGTTAGATATAAAGGCATCGAGAGTCGAGACTATGCAAACTTAGTCATTTAAGATTCACAGTATAAAAAATCTACCACATGGCATTTTGGAAGCAACAACAATAACAACCATATATATGTTGTGTAAAACAAAGTAATCAACTTCTCAAGAGAAAATGAGTCGTAAAAATGTCAGTTATGTTTTAAAACTAAATTCATATTGTAGATAGCAATTGCACAGATCGGGCAAATTGAGCTACCCCAACACAAAATATTTATATCCTAGCATGAACCTAATTATTAAGCAGGTTTAAAATTATTTTTTAGGCCCGTCTAAATTACTCATAAGATACGCCTTAACTCTATATGAGTTCGTGCTGGTTTCGGATTATTTGGGTTCAACCAAGTTGCCCCATACGTACTCCCCCATCTGACATGTTTTTGTAACTAAAATTAAATCAAAACTCTTCTGATATGCACTATTTAATTTTATGCCATCCATTGGAGCTAGGGTTTGCCCGGGCCCAGGTTCTGTTGGGTTGGTTGGGCCTAATTGGGACGGAAATTTGAAAATGTGCATCCGATCTCAACATACTATTTCTCTCTCTAGGATTTTGCTCTGCAAATCCATCGGAGATGAGAATCTTTTAGGGTTTTGATCCCTTTTACTGAGGATCTATTCATGTTTCATAGCGTAAATCTCTATTCTGTCCCCTTCTTTTGTGAATTTGTCCTGGCCTAATCCTTCGTCTTCTTGTGGATATCTGGGTCCCGTTTTATTTGTGTTTTTTTCTTGGTTTACCCTTTCGTTCTTCTTGTGGAGCTCTGTGTTTTCTGGGTCACAAGATGAGTGGAAGAAAAGAGATCGTCATGGAATTAGACGATGATCCTATAGCTCTCAAACAACTCCAACAATCAACCCTAGTGGGGAAGATACTAGGAGAAAAGGTCTTCTCGAAGAGGACAGTGGAAGCAGCGATTCAAGGAATATGGAAACCGAAAGAGGAGGTCCTGGTGGAGATGTTTGGACCAAATCGGTTCGCTTTCCACTTCGCAGATGGCGATGATTATCGGAGAGCTTGGAAACAACGACCATGGCTAATAGGTACGAGAATGCTTGTTCTAATGGAATGGTCGATTGGAAAATCCCTAAACGAAGTGGAGTTCAACGAATGCCCTTTCTGGGTACAAATAAGGGGATTACCGCAAGAAAAGCTATCGAAACATAAAGCAGAAAGAATTGGGGGCAAAATAGGTGTACTGATGGAGGTGGACGAAGATGGCGATAAGGCCCTATACGAGAAATCAATGCTCCGAATAAGAGTTCTGCTTAACATAAACGATCCACTCCCAAATGGTTTCCATCTGAAAAGAGAGCAGCAAGGAGATAGTTGGATTAAATTCCGATATGAAAAGCTTGGGGACTACTGTTACAGATGTGATAGGGTTGATCATATAAACATCCACTGCAAATATGTGAGCCAGGAGGAGGCAAAACAAGCGAAAGCTACGCCAAATCTGAGAGCAGAATTCGCTATAAAGGATGAATTGAAGTCACAAAAAATGGGGAATCCAACGGTTAAAAGAGCAAGAGGAAAATAAGCCCTGGTAATCCAAGGTCAGGGAAGGGAGTCGCCGGAGTTGATAGAGACGGTGGCGCGTGGATCAGAGGAAAGCAAGAACCTGAGAGATGAGGAACGAAAAGCGCGTGAGAAAGGACAGTCAGGTGAGAACAAAGATTCCACCAAAGAAAAGGACACGTGGAGAACAAAGGGAAAACCAACGGTAAATTACCAGGACGAGATTACTGGTTTTCGAATACCAGAATGGGTCGCGACAAAGATGAGAGAAAAACAATCTTAAAGCCCAGTAATTACCAGGACGAGATTACTGGTTTTCGAATACCAGGAGCACGTAAAACCGGACAGCTGCGATACAGAGGGTACGCGTGATGATCTAGACGAGTCAATCCGAGGGGATAAGAAGGAGCAACCAGTAATTATACTGGATAAAAATGAGAAAAAAGAAACCCAATTTGCTGTTGGGCTAGGTAAAGCCCAATGTGACTATTTCGTGGAAGAACCGGAGAGCCCAACAAAAAAGGAGATAGAAGTTTGGAAACCAAGAGAAGCCCAAAACGAAAAAAGGAAAGTGCAGATCAAGAGGAGAATCCAACCGAACGAAGCCCAGAAAAATTTGGTTAATCCAAATGATATGACCCAAGAATTTCCAGGCAACCCGTATCTGGATATCGGGTTATCAAGAGTGTTCACAAATTTTGTCTCTCTCAAGAGGAAAGCTGCAACAAAAAACCTAGAAGAACAAAGGAAGAAGGCGCGATTCACAGAAACTGAACATTCTCAAGAGGCGGAAAGAATGATACCATTCCTGATTGCAGAAGGGAAATATGTAATACTTGCTAACCAGATACGGAAGAAGAATCAAATCTTAGATTTATCCAGTTTGAGAATCTATGAAGGAGAAGAAGGAGGATTGGCAGAAGTAGGAGTAAATGAGCAACTCGTGGAGTACTCAGAGAAATTAGAAGTCATGTCGTCAATTCCCACTTCCATATGTGGGTATTACAAGCAATTTATGAAGAACTATGATGCAATTGTGGAAGCAGAAATACAGGCAGACAGGGATAAACAAGGTAATTCTAATACTCTCATCTATGATCAATTAAAGGAGGAGTTTGAGGTGACTCAAAGCAAGAAACAACATATAGCTATGGGTAAAAGGGTGGTGGGGGCTGACCCGGAACAGCCACAAGAAAGATGTTAGTGTTAAGCTGGAACTGGGGATGGGGAGACCCCTGACAGTCCAGAACCTCAGAGGGTTGCTTAGCACCCATCACCCCAAGATCTTGTTTTTGATTGAAACCAGAAACAAGAGTAATAAGTTGGATACTACAAGAAGAAGAGTGAATATGGATAGGGAATTTTATGTTGAACCAAAAGGCAAAGGATGTGGAATTGCTATTTGGTGGAAAAATGATGTTGATTTGCAAATTGGATTTGCTACTGAAAGGATGATACATTGTCAGATTACGGATCAAGAGGGGCAGGAAGAATGGTGGACATTTGTCTATGGTCATCCAATGGCTGGGAAAAGGGATGAGACTTGGAATGAGATAAGAAAAATAGGGTTATCTATAAAGGGACATTGGTGTTTGTTAGGAGATTTTAACGAAATAGCTGAAGATTGGGAAAAGGAAGGTGATTACAGTGCAAACCAAGGAAGAATGAGGAAATTTAGAGACTGGATCAGTAACTGTAACCTCCTGGACCTCCATCATCATGGAACAACTTATACTTGGTCAAATGGAAGAACCAGTGGGCTAATCAAGGAAAGACTAGACAGGGTACTGTGTAATATCCCTTGGAAATTGAAGCATGAAAAGGCAATAGTGAAACATGATTTGTTTATAGGCTCTGACCATTGTCCAATGGTCCTGGAGCTAAACCCTAGTACTGAAAAATGGAGAAGACAATTTAAGTTTGAAGATAGATGGATACAAGAAACAGGATGCAAGGAAGTGGTAGAAGTCAGCTTCACAAAAACAAACAACAAGGCAGGAAGACCAAAGCTAGCACAACTCCTAGCTAGATGCAGAAGAGCTCTTAGAGAATGGAGTAGAAATATGGGGAATAATAAAGTTAAGATACAACAGCTCCAACACCAAATCCAGAACTTGAAGACAGGGACTTGGAGTGATAAGAGTAAAGCAAGAAGTATACTGCTGGAACAAGAACTTGAGGAGACCTGGGAGAAGGAAGAGCAATACTGGCTTCAGAGATCTAGAATCAAATATCTAAAGAGTGGTGACAAGAATACAAGTTTTTTCCATGCTTCTACAGCTGAAAGAAGGTCTTTTAACCAAATTTTGGAAACTGAAAGATGACATTGGCATATGGGTGGAAGGGAAAAGAAACATCAGTGGTCTTTTAACTAGCCACTTCTCATCTCTTTATGTTGAGAATAGAGGTGAAGTATATGATGACATCATCTCCTTGATTCAAAGAAGCATTTCCGGAGAGCAAAATGCTATGTTGATACAAGTTCCAGACAAAAATGAGATTAAGACAACAACTTTCAACTTGGGAGCAAAAAAGGCCCCAGGCCCTGATGGTTTCAATGGAGTGTTCTACCAACAGTTCTGGAGCATAATTGAAGAGCAGGTAACACAAGATATACAACTTTTCTTTACAAATAGTCAATTTCATCCGAGCTGGAATGATACAAATATTACCCTTATCCCCAAAATAAAAAACCCTACCCACCCCTCCCATTTCAGACCTATCTCTCTATGCAATTTGTCCTATAAAATTGTGTCAAAACTCCTTGCTAATAGACTTAAAACCCTCCTTCCAAATCTAATTTCCCCCAACCAATCGGCCTTTGTTCCGGGAAAATGTATTCAAGAAAACATAGTTATAGCCCAAGAGTGCCTTCATTTTATCAGGGGGAAGAAAGAAGGAAACCAGGGGTGTTTAGCTCTAAAACTAGATATTTCCAAAGCATATGACAAGTTGGATTGGAGTTTTTTATGGATCACTATGCAAGAGATGGGTTTCTGCAGTCAGTGGATCCAAATGATAAAGAGTTGTGTAACTACAGTTAGATATAGGATCCTGTTAAATGGTGAACCTCAAGCTCATTTTAAACCTGGACGGGGTCTCAGACAAGGAGATACAATTTCTCCTTATTTGTTTGTAATAGTGGCAGATATCCTACCCAGGATGATCAATCAATGTGTTGAAGATGGCCACCTGAAAGGTATTAAAATTACAAGAAGCTGTCCCCAGATTTCTCACCTACAGTTTGCAGATGATTCAATCATCTTCTTACAAGCTGAGAGGGAAAATGTAGAAGTTTTTACGGACATCCTAAAAAGATTTGAAGCAGCCACGGGATTAGAAGTTAATCTCAGCAAGTCTGGGGTTATTTTTTCCCCAAATACCAAAAAAGATCTTCAAGAGGATATTGTGGGCTTGTTACAAATCCCTCTTATGGCTGAAGAAGGCAAGTATCTTGGCATACCTATGTTTTGGGGAAGATCAAAAATTCAGTGCCTAAGTTACATTGTGGATATGGTAAAATCTAAACTTCAGGGGTGGAAGAAGAAATTTCTGTCTCAAGCTGGGAGAGAGATATTCATTAAAGCCATTATCCAGTCAATACCATGCTTCCCTATGATGTGCCTCCTAATCCCTAAAGGTACCTGCAACAATCTGGATCAGATAGTAAGACAGTTTTGGTGGGGTGGAGCAGAAGGGAACACCAAAATCAATTGGGTTGCCTGGGAAGAAGTGACAAAAGCAAAAAAGGATGGAGGTCTAGGTTTTAGAAATTTTAGAGCTTTCAACTTAGCTCTTCTGGCAAAATTAGGGTGGTCCTTGATGAAGAAACCAAACTCTTTGTCTTCAAGAGTGATTCAGAGTATTTACTACCCAAACGGTAACTTCCTAAAAGCCAAAACTGGAAATAAACCCTCCTGGATCTGGAGAAGCTTGTTAGCAGGAAGGAAGGTCCTAAGAACTGGAACTATTTGGCAAGTCCAAAATGGTGCTCAAATAAATTGCTATGAAGATGCATGGATTCCAAGTTTGAATGGCAAAACTCTAAGAGAGAGATTGGAAATTGGGGGCAACCAAAGAGTTTCTGATCTCATAAATCATCACTCTAAGAGCTGGAGGAGACAAGTAATCCACAACTTATTCCCTACTGAGATAGCTATGGAGATCTGCAGTTTGGATATAGCTTATGGAAACAGAGAGGATGACCTAATATGGTTATGGAATAAGAAAGGAAGCTACACCTCTAAATCTGGATACTACAAAGCTTTGGAGCTGGAGAAACAGTTGGTGAAAAAAGATAAAGACAAACCTAGCTCTTCTTTCTCTTGGCACAAGGATTTTTGGAAAAGAATGTGGCAAATTCAGATTCACCCCAAGATTAAAGTGTTATGCTGGAAAGTGTGCAAAAATGCTCTTGCTACAAAGAAAAATTTGTGGAAAAGGAAGTGTGGCTATTCTAGCCTTTGTCCAATCTGTGAAAAGGAAGATGAAGATTTAGAACATTTGTTCTTCAATTGTGCTTGGGTGCATTTGATCTGGTTTGGGAATGGCCTTCTAAATCCATAAAAGTTGAAAGGAATTAGTTGCATCAAAAAGTGGATGAATTGTCTGCAAAGATGAAGCAGAAAGGGAAGACCAATTTTTAGAAAAAATTATTTTAACTCTGTGGAATATCTGGATTCATAGAAATCTGTGTATGTTTTAGGAGAAGTGTCCAAATCCAAACTTGGTCCTAAGAAGGTTGGAAAAGGCCAACAAAGATCTTCAGTTCATGTCCAAAGAAGGGAGAGTAGATAAGCAGGATACTCAAGAAGAGGAGAGCAATGCTTGGATTCCTCCAAGAGTTAACATGTTTAAAGCAAATTGTGATGCAGCAGTAAACAAAAACTCAGGAGCATGTTTTGGAGGCTGGCTTCTTAGGGACTGGAAGGGTGAGTTAAAGTGGGGAAGTTGGTTTAAAGTTAAGAAAGGTAGCACTCTCTATGTGGAAGCTCAAACTATGAGAAGAGTCTGTTTAGAAATCCAAGATTTGGATTTGAAAAAAGTGGAGCTTGAAAGTGACAATCAGCAGCTGGTTAACCAGGTCACTTCCTCCTCTTGTCTTGATCGGGAAATCTCAGTAATATGCAAAGATATCCAAGAGATAGCAGAGAGAAATGAAATCTTCATCAAATGGATTCCCAGGAAGACAAATTCGGCAGCAGATCAGCTGGTCCAACTAGCAAAGAAGGATAGATTAGCAACAAACTGGTTTGATAGACCTCCAGATGAATTGTTGAAATTTATTCAGGCTGATAGAAGAGATAGCTGGTTTTAGTCTTCATTGTAAGGTTTTATTTGTATTTCCTGTTGGTTTGTTTGCCATGTTTGTTCGGAGTTTTAATAAAATCAGGTTTGAACAAAAAAAAAAAGATCTCAACATACTGATCGAGCCAACATTGAAACCTAAGTCCAAACTATTACAAAAGTTATAAACTCTGACATGGGGGGGGGGGGGGGGGTTTGCAAAACACGGTATTCTATTTAATTCTTTTTAGAATTACATTCTTATAGTCGGCTTCGGACTCTTAACTTATGCAGGAGATTTAAATCTCTACCACTAAATTAAGCACTCACTTGCAATTTTTAATTTAAAGTCAAAATATTAAATAACAAAAGATTACTTATAAGACATTTCATATAAAGTTATGAAAAAAAAAAGTTACAAAATTCGAGCCTAACACATATGTAGGTTTGGCTTAAATGTGGACCGAGCTCGAAGCGGGGTGGAATTGGTGTTTTTTTGTTTTTGTTTTTTTTTTTTCGTACCAATCAATATCCATTTGCAACAGAAGGAGAACCACTTATTACAATCAAAATCTAGCTTCTTGGGGAGGAGTCGAGCACACAATCCACCCAATTCCAAACTAAGCCACACTTCAAACCTCTAGAGACTACCCACTCATTAGATCCTTACAAATGTGAGCTTGAGTGGACGGGTAGGTGGTGCTATGAGCCGATGGCAAGCCCTACTTGAAGCAAATTTTCCCTTTTTGCTTTTCTTTATTAGATGACACTAAATTTTCACATGTTATCAACCATCTAAATGAAATCATGACCGGAAAATATATATATATATATAAACATGTAGCGATCATATGATCGAAAAAATGTATGTAAACAGTTAGCGATCATATGAACAAGCATTGGTGGAGACTTGACTTACAGCGGAAAATTGGGGACCAAATCTTGACCGCTCGGTATGACGCTGCATTTCAGAATCAATTTCCATTGAATTGGCCGCTACAAATTCACTTGGGTTCTTCTTGGGCTGCATCACGTCAAAGATGGTCAATTGCACGAGCAAGATAATTTACTGGTATTTTAGATGTGACAACAAAGCGGCGTTCCTATAGAAAGAATCCCTTGAAATATATAGAAGAATGGTTTGTCTATTAGGGCTACAAGTTGAATGAGCCGCGTTTGCATAGTGAAATTAATATTACCATAACCATTCAATTTTAATAAATTATCTTCGGATATCTTTGATTCGTTGGTTTAATTACCCCTTAACGTGGAAACAAATTTTTCACGCGCAAGGACACGGGTCCTTCAATGCTACCGAGTGACAAATGCACTGCACGAATGTATAATGAAAAGAGAGAATTCAAGAAAATAATGTCATATTACGAATGTTTACTTTATGACATTTCTAAAAAGGATTATCCTCTCCGTCTTAAAATGAGTGCTTCATCGTTTTCTCAATAATTTTGAGCACCTTATCTGACTAGCAAAACTAATCCATCTGCTGGCAATTATAAGACATAAGGCCAATAAGAACTGGCTTGAGATGGGCCTGGGGCTTACATTTGGGCCTGGTCCTGACGAGTATTGTTTACGTGAGAGGGAGTGCGCATATAAGTAGAGGCCCAACAATAAAAATTGAAAGTAGGGGCGAGTTACATGGGGACTGGTGGGAGCCCCCACTCAATTTTTAGTTTTACAATTTTATCCTTAATTTTCTTATAAATTATGACTTAGATCTCACAATTATTTTAGATTAGTCCATATTATTTATATATTATACAGTTTAATCTCCACTAGTTCATCTATTTTTATTTGATTTTAATTTTAGCCCACACTGGATCCGCCCCTGCTCACAAGTGTATGGTATCAATGGGTCTTAATGCCTAATGTTAATAATTCAATTGTATGGAGCATTACATGTTAGTGTTGACGTGTTTCTAGTCGAGCAACTAAATGTTTATCTTGAGCATGTTTTTGTTCTCTAGCTCTCATTACAAAATGCAATTAGGACAATGAGCATGGAGGTAATTCTCCTTTCTATTAACCTTTTTCCCTTGTCCCCTCTCCTTTTCATCTCCTTCTTCCTCTTCTTCTTCCTCTAGCTTTTCCTTTGTGGTGTATTGTGATGTCTGGTGTACACTTTTCTTCTGGAATGACGAAACTTTCTAGTTTCCATGTGCCCTTTGATCAAGTTCAGACATTTCTCATAGTGCCCATCAGTGTCATTCTCACATGAAAGACAAACACCCAATAAAAGTAGGTTTCCATCTCCACTATAGAGTATGAAAAAAAAAAAAAAATCTCCACTATAGAGTTCATGGATTGATCCCCAACTATAGCCTCAAACTTTAAGTTTTGGCTGCCTCATTTCTGGTACAAACTGTGAATCTCAATAATAATAATAATAAAATTGTTTATCAAGAATTATTTTTAAGTTAGGATAAATTCGGTCTCTGTTCTGCTTATAGACGTGTGTCCGTAAGTTAGAATTAGGCAAGTTGATATTTCGGCACTGATGATGAAGCATTCCAAGAACTAGAAGAAAACAAGGGGAAAGTGACTCTTTAAATTTCCATATGGTAACATGTCACACCAACCGGATAGAATAAAGATGAAAAAAAGGTGTTATCCACAACCTATAGAGGGTCCTTGTGAGATTTGACAAATTTCTTCCTAAAGGAAGAATCGCAAGGGCAATGACAAGGTTAAAATGGAGCCAAAAAGCACTTTCATATTTCTTTGTATAGAAATTAAAAGTTCCATACTAGTAGAAGATTAAGTTTCTCAATCAAAAACGAAATACCACTTGCCATGATAGCTTCTGGTCAGTTTTGAGGCACGTAAGCAAGAAGAAAAGTTGGAGATAGTAAGAATATAATTTTTAGAAGAATATTCTACGTGAATTGAAGAATTGACATAGAAGTTTAGAACATGGCAATTGTCCAGTTAAATGGATTCAAATATCCAATTCATTGGCTCGGTTAAATATATATTAAATTTGGTCATAAAGTTGACCTCTCGCTCAAAATACTACTAGTAATGAGCAAGTTCTTCTAATTCACCAAATAAACGTTAAAATTTGCAGTTCTAATTTACCAAACAAACATTGTAACAATGTGAAATTATTAGCGATCACAAGCCAAATTTTAGCTCTCAAGCATCTTTCAGGGGGCCCAAATTAACCGATTTTCACTTTTCTTGTTTACTACCAGTAAATGATGCGTGTCTTCAGGACATCTTACTTGCAATACATTTCATGAACTCACGTTAAAATGTGATATGTAACAACAAAATAAGCACAACATTGAGATCCAAACAATCTTACCGTCCAAAAAAAAAATTCAGAGTCTCAATAACCATGTCATCTTAATTTGTTATATAGATTATTTTAACCAATTTTGTATATTTTGAAAGACTTGTACAGCCATTTGGCATTGTTTTGTAATACAAATCTAAATATCCTGATTTTCTCTGTTTTTTCCTTGATTACTTAACAAAAAGTGTTTTTGAAAAAAGCATAAACTCAAGAAAAAGTAGGGGCAACAAGCTTTAATCATGAGTTGGGATTGGGGGGGGGGGGGGGGGGGGGTCTAAATGCTTAAGTTTCCTTCTAATTATTTTCTAAATTGTTTTTGGGGAATCTTATTAGATCTACACACAAGCCATAAGATGTTAGCATGATCAAAAAAGTAGCTTTCTATGATAAGTCAAGAAACAAACCATGTGATGGGAGTGGAGAAAGAAGGAAAGAGGGAGTGTGACCTATTATTGTTTACCTTTAAATCCAAAAAGAGATGTTTGCCTGCGCAAAGCCAAAAGTCAAAGCATCAAATCCAAAAAGATTAATACAATATCAAGATATGAACGATTAGTAATTTAATTAATCAAATATTAAAACTATTATTTATGTGTTATATTATTACTATTATATATAAAGGATGAGTTCATGCCTATAATACTGCAACAAAAGAATAAGGACAACACAGCATGGCAATACACCAATATATGTTTCAAGATATTGCTACAAGTTGATCATCATCGAATGTGCTAATTCTCTTGTACTCTCATTTGAAAATAAAATTGTATGATGTAATATATATTAGGTATTATAGTTAATGACTGAAATATCTACTTATCCTTCCACTCTTTTTGTATATCAGACCCACAGTTAGCTTTCAATGAAAGGCCTTTTCCTAAAAATAAATTAGCTTGAGTGTGTCTTTACTATTTAAGATAAGGTAAAAGTAAAATTGGTTCGGATTCAAGTTTACTTCTAATTGTTTTTTACATGATTACTTATATTTTCAATACATTTTCTAAAATTTAACATGCTACCAAACAGATTCGAGAGAACAATCAAAACAACTTATCTGTTCTTCTCAAAAAAAAAAAAAAAAAAATACACCAACAACAACTTACCTGCATCCAATTATTTTTCAAGAAAGATATGCCCGTTTACAAAACAAACTTTATTTTGTTGATGGAGACCTATGGAAAATGGTTGAGTTGTTGTATACTATAGAATGGTTGAGTTGTTGTGTACTATAGAATTAGCACATATCTTTCGTTTCACTTGAGTCACTGCACACATTCTTCAAACACCACACGTACACAAGAGGAAATTAAACATGATTTACAGAAGCTGAAATCTTCTAAGTTCGAATAGCATAAAAGCATCACGTAAATTATGCATGAACCATGAGCAAGTTCTTTTTCATCAAAAAATGAGAAATCATAAATTATTCCTGTGTTCTTTGGTTCTTGAGGTCTCGAACCAAAACCAGATTCAAAGGTTATCATTGCTCTTGTTACGTGAGCTAGCACCTATTTGTGTGTAAGATCTTTTTTTAGACTTACTTGTTTGTCGTCTATTATGTTCAAATTCAGGACCTCGTGCAATGACTTTTATAAGCTCTACCACTTGAGCTAGCACCCATTTGCTTTGTCGGCAAGTTCTATGTGTAAGTTATCGAGGCATATATGCCCCATGTTGTCATACTCTTGTAACATGCACAAACATGCCGTGTCAAGGTTTGCAAGAGAGAGATTATTAGTGTCCAAAGCATAAATACCCAAGAAGATGTAAACAAAAAGTAAGAGTTAAGCAGAAGAGATATAATGAGAAGACATAAAATGAAATAATGAATGCACTGCGTCTATGATCTTGTATATGAAAGAGAAAACACACACCATTAAATTCCACGGAAATAGAAGAGACAACCTGTTATATCTTGTTGAACCCCAGTACACTTGTGCTTTCCAGCAGTAGCTGAAGCTGGACATGAAATTTTAATGGTGTCAATATTACACTCCAATCAAGCTAACCACTCAGCTATCATAGAGAGCTCATACATGGGTCCATGCAACCTCTTTATATCCGTAGTTATAGACTAATATACGCATGCTATATTAGTATATGTTATGCCTAAACTGTAGCCGATGAGTACTAGCTCAAGTGGTAGGATATGTATAACGTCTTGCTCCAGACTTCACTCCAAGTCCTCCCTCACTACTTATAAGAAGAATCAAGAGCAGAGTCGCATGGAACCCTTATGTTTTCAAAATTTTACGATTTAGCCCCCGCAAATATTCTGAATTGTGACCTATTGTTGTTGTAATTTATGGTTTTAATCATAATTTCCTTGATTTCAGTTTTAGCCCCCACTAACCCTAATATCTAGATCCGCCACTGAAATGAACGGTTTAGTTTGGATGTAAATTAATGTTTATAAGTTTTTTAGCTTCTTCCCTACACTTTGGTTTGAACATTGACTTGTTTCTTCATATTTCCTCACCTATTTAAACGATATTGTTTATTTTTATTTTTATTTTTATACTAATTTTATTTTCTATTTTATGACGTGAGAACTCATCACCGCTGTTTTTCAAATACAATAGTATACAAATCATATTAGAGAGGTAACTAATATGATTAAGAACTGATTGATTAGCTTGTAACTGAGAATCCTAATAGTTAATACCCAAATTCTTCCTAATTTTAAACTCAAGGACTTAAGTTTGCTTGTCCGACCAAGACCCAGGAACTAACGGGTTCCATACTTTGTTTTGGCAATGGAGATATTAAAAAACCACATGCTGGCGACTAGATTGGCAGTGGAGAGTTGAGAGGTCACTGGCTATTTTAGCACCAGACATTTTAACAGTTTGGGCCTTGATTTTTGCTATTCTTCTTTTTTTGTGAAATGTTCACTTCAACAGGCGATGTCATTTTCATTATTCAAAGTCCTGTGACTTCTATTGAAAATGTCGTCCTAGCTCAATCTTTAATATATGTCGTCCAATGTAGGTCTGACATGGTTGAATTTTACACACAGACAATATAAATGGACTAGAGTATACCCATGCACTCAGGCCACTATCAAACTAAGACCACCCACAGCAGTGAGCCCACCTTACCCCACTATTAATGTTCTTAATATTTACAATTCTACCATAATAGCCACAACAGTCAAAACACTATTTCTCCCCTACTATTATATTTTATTGAAACTACACTACTATATAGTTAATTACGCTAAACACCCAACTTTAGCCAATAAGACAACCGCAACCCTATTACTTGTTATTATGTATTTTTCATTTTGCAATCGTACCATTACTTGTTATTATGTATTTTTCATTTTGCAATCGTTTTATATAATATATTTTTATTAGTTTTAATAATTTTTATTATGTAATTTTGTGTTTTTATTATTTAGATTTTAATTAGTTTCAATAAATCCATTTCCCTAAACATTAATTATTCGAACACAACATTTGGATACAAACTTATATACATGGGGTCGAATTTGTAATAAATACAAACTATATTAATTTAGGAGGGGGGTTAAAATGTAGTTTACATAAACCCAACCCCCACCCTCCACTACCGTGAAGAAACAAAACCCAGTAAACCCATCCCGACATCTGCCCTGTCCCACCGAGCTCGACGTCGCCCACGGTCTCCTCCAAGCTCCCCTCCAAGCCCGGCGAGCTCCGATTAGCCACGAGCTCGCCTGCAAGCCCCTGCCGCTGCAGGTGCTAATCCGTCGCCCGATCTCCATCTCCCCTACTGATGTGGGTGGTCTAACGAGAAAGAAACTCCAAAGAAAAATTATAAAAAAAAATCTTGGGTAAAAGACGATTTGCACCCTCGTGATTTAGGTTATTTTCAAAAACAATCATATTGTTCGGGGATATACAAAAATCACCCCTGTCAGAGACAAAAAGCCCCCTGTCAGTGACGGACGTTGGACAAATACAACATTTTTGTTAATGTCAGTTGAGAGGGGGTGCAATCTGACCTTTTTTATGACAATTTTGCCCTTATTTGTGTTTTTGTGTTTATTTTTTCTTCTAGGTGTTCTTCGACGCCACCTCCGCCACCACCAACATCACCACCACTGCGACCCTTGTTCTTAGTGTTCTTCGTGTTCTTCACCACCACCACCACCAGCAGCAGCACCGAATCCCCACATGCACCACTCTTCCTCTCTCGATCCCAACCACTACCTGCAAGTGCCAACAGACAACTAATACAAAGACATTGGCATCCAACGGGTGTTTATCATGATAGGTTGGTATCGATTGGCATTTAGAAAGATTTGTAAGTTCATCAACATATGATGGGTAAAAGACACTTTGACCGGCCCCTTGCAACTGACAGATTATAAACTCCTTACAACATAACTCCTCCATACTCAAAACCCTAGCCACTGTCTCTTGCTCATTCTCCGTGACCCAAATCTCTCACCACTACCATGGCCAATACGCACTACAACCATTGCCTGAACCCACGACCACGCTAGCCAACAGAAACAATCCAGCACCACCGCCATCAGAACCATCCCGACTTACCCCACCATTAACATCACAATAAAATCCCCACCTCCTGAAGAATCTCGACCCAACCACTACCTCTGCAAACACACTTTGTCTCTTTTGTCAAAATCAAACTGAAGAACACAAAAATATAAGAGAACAACCCAACAAAAATTACCCACCTGCAACCAGAACCCACATAAGCCTCATCCATGGTTTGCAACCAGAACTCACATAATCATCGGCGAGTTCGACGGATCTGAGGAAGAAATAGGCCTCGAATGGTTCGACGGGGACGGGGAAGAAGGCACAAGAGTGAACCAGATCCGACTGAGAGAGATGGAGACTTGGGGAGCCAGAGAAGATGAGGCGGCGGCGGCGAATCGGTCGATTGGAGAACGACGAAGATGATGGGAACGACCAGATCTGGAAACGACGAAGATGATAGGCGACGTTGTCCTCCTCCGCGTTGGCAGCGTCCTCCACTGCATCCTTCTCATCATGCCGGTGGTGGGCGTTGAAATAGAAAAGGGAAAGAGGGGGAGACAAGAGGAGGCTAGTAGTGCTGGGAGAGATGGGTTTGAGGGGAGAATTGATAGTGCCTTTTAGGAGATAAATATTATTGTTAAATTACACATTATCACGAGGGATTTGAGCCTAATGTTAGAGAATATAAGTCGTTTTGGCACTTGATGTTTCATATGCGCTTTATTGTTAGCACGGGCGTTTCTATGCATATTTCATATGTTTGGCATGATTGGGATGACATGCTTGGTTTTGGATGGTTTTTTTGGATATTCGGTTTATTAAATGTTAAATTTTTCACAAACCGGTCTATTTGGTTTGGTTTTTGGTTTTTAAAAATATCACACCGCACCAAACTGAACTGAACCTATATGTGCTTAACGTACTTTTACTACAATGTATATCGCTTAAAGTAAAATTCAATAATCTAGAAACGAGAAACACAAGTAGATAGATTCAACTGAATTAATCTTATTAATCTAAGCTTCTCCATTTCTCTTAAGTTAAATCATTTTTTTTCTCTCTAAAACGATAGTTGTTCATATTTTTTCAAGTCTACTTAATTTATTTTTCACTTAAAACTTGAAATTTATTGACAAAGTAGTATAATGATATTCATTCGATAATATTTACGCAAACCGACCGCAACGAACCAAACCGATGTTTTTCATTTTGGTTTGGTTCGGTTCATCCTTTCAAATGGTTTGATTTAGTTACAAAAATAGTAAACTGGTGTATTCGGTTCGGTTTATGGTTTTAGCAAAAACCGCACCAAACCGAACCGCTTACACCCCTAATCCTATCCTACCCGTCCTAAGCCGTCAACAATTTAACCCGTGGATAAATAGCTCTGATGGTAGGTGCTAGGAATACGTTTGATGAGTGTGCGGAAGCAACTTATTGAGTGTTTCGAGATTGCCCAATATCTAGCAAAAAAATGATGTTCTTTACTTCGTTAACCTTTTTATAATTGAGTTGCATTGTTTAAAGTCATGTAGATTGCATAGTCCGGTGTTTGAGTCATTGTGTCCAAGGCAAAGTAAAGATATATGTGAACCTTTGAAGCAAGTGTTGCTCGGGACGAGCAAGAAGGTAGTGTGGGGGAATTTGATAGCGCCTTTTGTAGCTATGTATTATTGTTTGTTTCCACATTATCACGATTTATTTGAGCCTAATGTTAGAGAATATAATTCGTTTGGCACTTGATGCTTCATATGCGCTTTATTGTTAGTCCAGGCGTTTCTATGCATATTTCGTTGTTATTTGTCAAATATGATCGCTAGGTATGTTTTTTCATGTTGATCGTCTGATAGGAGGCAAGGAATGAACTTCGGAAATAACTGGAGCTCAAGTGGAGTCAAGAGAAGCAAATTTGGAAAAGTCTCTCAGGACCAGCCTGCACTCTGCTCAATGCTCAGGAAAATCTACAATGAATTCTGGAGCAAGGCATGTGCCATTGTAAATTAGACATCCAGCGATTTCCAACGATATATGGTAGGACCAAAGACGAGTCTGAATGAGAGAGTTATAGCCCGCGCAAGTCCAGCTTACAGTTCTGTCCGAGAATTACAAACTGGAGGGGTTGAAATACAATTTCGGCCAAGTTACATTAAAACTTGCCCCAGCAGGTAAAAAATGTGAGAGAATAACTAAAAGGCACAAGATACACGCACGGGAACCATTGGAGAGCAACTTGGAGCTTGGGGATTGCCCGAATTTGTCGGAACTTTGGTGATTTCACAGTTTGATTTCTTTCTCTTATCTTTTCATCATGTGGATGGAGAAACTCTTGTTATTTTCCTACTTTATTAGTAGCTAATACTTTTGCTAGGTTCCATGGAGATGAACCTAGGGTTTATGAGCTAGATTTATTTCCGGGTTGTGAGATTGATTCATGTTTCGATTTATTAAACTATATTGTTCTTCTTTTTTTATCGTATATCTTGATTACTTAGGACTATTGACACGTCTAGGGTAAGAAGAAAAACTTTGGGAAGATGATCATTATGTTATATGAATCGTAGTTTAAAGATTATCATCATATTAGATGGATTGATTGTTCTAAACTTAACACTTAGCATAAACGGAGTCGCGAACCGGTTAGGCTAGCGTTCTAGGTGGGTGCTCGAAAGAGACCTTACCGGATACGAACAAGAACAAGAAATTAGCCCAAATCACTGAGACTCAGATGAGATGATTAGGACTAAGCGTGTTAGTGGGTACATTCGGTAGGTGAGATTTGACTATTTCGTGCAACGGTCGACCGATAGGACGGGTTGTCGTGCATGTTGTTAGCCTACTAGAACCATATCGGTAGACGTCGGTGGACCGACATGACCCGTAGTCGATTGATAGGTAGAACACATGAGACCGAGAGGAGATTGTCAGTGCTATTCCTGAAACAATTAATAAGATGATAGCGTGTCTCCGTACATAATCTGGAACTGTCTAAAACCCTGAAGGATCCATAGATCACCTAATTGTTCTCCATATTATTAGAAAAATACAAAAACATTAGTTTAGTTGTTATTTAATTCCAGTCACTTGTTGTGGGTGATGCCTTAGTTAATCACAATTTCTCCTCCTGTTACAGTACTCTAGGTTAATCTACTAGCTAAATAATATCAAGACTGTCCTCGTGGGATCGATAACTCGGGGTTGAAACACCACCCCTATATTACTTGAACGTGCACTTCCGCATACACGTAAGAAAGCGTAAGAGAACGGAGATGGAGGCTGAGGGATTCTGCTAGGGTTTGAGAATGGATGAGGGGAAAGAGGGGAAGAGATGGTAAGGTAAGAAATGAGGAGAATGAGGAGAAAAAATGATTATATAGTAGGGTAATTTTTTTCAATCTGAGGGTATATATGTCTTTTTGATCTTCTATTAGTTCACTGTTACCTCTGTTATCTGGCAAGGGTGGTTTTTGTATATCTTGAACAATGAGGTTGTTTTTGTATATAACTCATCTACGAGGGTGCAAATTTTCTTTTACCCAAAAATCTTATGTTATAAAAAAATTGAACTTCTATTGTGATTACATTTTTCGTAATATTTTTCATTTTTAGCAACTATTTTGACAGTGGCGTCAATAAGAGTAAAAAAATTATCTCCGCATTTGTGCGGTTCAAAATATATAGGAGCACTCCTAAATCGTAATCTCATGCCTTAACTTCAAAAATTCCCCCGATACCAAATATGGTTACTTAAATTATTAATGTGCTCCGAAATTTAATGTTATTGAAATGATTGAGGCATAGTTTTAAAAACCGGACCGGACCGGCCGGTTCGACCGGTTGAACACGTGAACCGGCCCATGACCGGTCCGGTTAGCTAATTGGACCGCCCATGCAAGAACCGGTCAAGAACCGGTCAAAACTGGCCGGCTCGTGCTTGAACCTGTGAACCGGTTTGACCGGTTCTACCGGTTCAATTGGTCAATTCAATTTATTCAAAAGAAGAAGAAGAAGAAGAAGAAGAAGAAGAAGAAGAAGAAGAAGAAGAAGAAGAAGAAGAAGAAGAAGAAGAAGAAGAAGAAGAAGAAGAAGAAGAAGAAGAAGAAGAAGAAGAAGAGAAGGTGGGATCAATCTGCCGGAAGGAGATCCGCCAACACCGTCGGCGTCCTCGTCGGCCTATTCCCCTGTCTCCTCGTCCTCGCCAACACCGCTGAAATCATCTTCCTCTCCATCCCTCGATCCGCCAACTCCACGCCACCGTTCAGCTATGAACACACACACACACGGAGAGAGAGAGAGAGAGAGTGAGAGAGAGAGAGAGAGACGAGAAGGTATGAGGAGATATGTGGGTTTCGTCTCACTGCAAAAAAAAAATGGTGTCGAGCCATCTGTGGGTCTGGGGTCAATAGAGGGGGGTATTGGATAAGGTTGGGGAGTTTTATTTGTGAAGGTTGGGAGTATTGAGTGGGTAAGTGTAGAATAAAAGTGGGGTATTTTTTTTAGAAGAAAAAGTGGGGTATTTTTGAATAAACATTTATTTATTTTTTTGTATAGAAATGATAAAAATATATTATTAAAACGTACGATTGAACCGGTCCGACCATGAACTGGTGCCTCCTCGGTTCGATGCCGGTTCGATGCCGGTCCGGTTTTTAAAACTTTGGATTTAGGGGATCTTTGTGGTCCCAATATTCCAAATGTAGCATCCTAATGTTTCATTCCATAACTTTTCAAATAACTTTCCTTAATAGGTATCGATTCAACGGTTGAGATGTAACAATCTAATGTGCAAAAGTCATTTAAAATTCAATTGTCCTGTTTTATTATATAGAATCTATGGAAGAAGGAAAATAGTCAGTTTTTTCCATAAACGTCTCACTTTGTCATTGCACGATGATAATTTAGGGTTACAATTTGATATTTTGGGTGAAAGAATAATTTGTATTTGTTGAAATCTGCAATTTGCAGAGAGCACAAGAAAAGAGAGAGGAAAAAATTGAATCCTATTTCAAATTAATGAGGATGAATAGTGTTACACCCCGTTTAACAGGATAATGAAACGTCTAGCAAAATAATAACAAACCTAATTAACCTGCCACCCTCTACAATTTATTACAGATACATTACCATACTTTCTCTTTATTCACTAACTGCCAACTTGACTTAAGGACTTTACATCCTTGCCCTTGTGCTAATTACACCTACTTCATTAGTTTACTTTATGCAGTATTCTAACCCCCCCCCCCCACACACACACAAATTTATAAAGAAGATAATGGAAGACTACTAGAGAAAGAGTGTTAGTCAAAATGTATGCTAATTGATGATTGGAAGAGAGATGAATTAACCTGTGCTTTCCCTCCTGAATTTGATCCCTCACAAAATGGCAATGAATCTCCATATGATTTGTCTTTTCATGGAAGATACGATTTTCAACTATTACTATAACAGAGTTGTTGTCACAATATATCGCAGGGAGTGTTTACAAATTCACTTGCAAATCTCTCAACAAATATGGAAACCCCTGCAAGGCTGCAACTTTTAAGAAATTAATGTCAAACACATGTATTCAGCTCCTGCAAAAATTTAGACACATCATCATGTTTATTTCATCTCCAACCAATAAGAGCCTCTCCAAAATATAGCAAAATACAAAATGCAGAATTTCTTGTATTTGGTCACCCAGCCCAATTTGAGTCTGAAAAAGCTCTAAGAATCATTTTATTGCTGGATAGAAAAAATAAACGTTGGTTACGACTCCCTTTGAGATTCCTCATAACCCTTTGAGCTGCAAAGAAATGAGTTTCATTGGGTGCTGACTCATAGTGACTCTTGTTTACCGAGTAGCTAAGATCAGGTCTTGAGTTACAAAAATACAGTAATCTTCCTATTAATATTTTGTAGGCAGTGATTTCTTCTTCTTGTAACTCCACACCTTCTAACCTACTTAACTATACACATGAATCCATGCGAGTGTTGGTAGGCTATGACCCAAAAGACCAAGTATATGTCAAGACATCTAAGGTAGTTAGTACCTTAGATAACTTATATCCCAGAAGAAACATAAAGTGATTCCTTCATCTGTTCTGGACACTTCAAACCCCAGAAAAAAACTCAAATGTTCCTAGTATTTAAGCCAAAATATTCCATTCAATTCTCCCTTCAAAATTTATAAGTATTGTATATCATTTCTTGCTAGAACAGTGTCATCTACATATACCAATAAAGCATCAAATATCTTCCTTTCCTGTAGAGTGAAGAGTGCGTGGTCAGAATTTGATTACTTGAAACCCATTTTTGTAGGTGCGTTTAGAAAACTTACTAAACTATTACCTTATTGATTGCTTCAAATTCATATAAGGATTTTTTCAATTTGCACACCAATCTTTCATTCTTACCCTCAAGTTTGAAGAGAACTTGTATCCCAATGGAAGAATGTACACATCTTCATCTAAATATCCATGAAGAAAAGTAGTGTTTACATCTACTCGTAACAAATGCCATTTATCATTGCTGCGAACCCCAATAAACACTTTACTATGAAAATTGGTCACTGGTGAAAAAGGGTCCAAAACCAACTCATTTTATTTGAGTGTAGCCTTTAGGTACCAACAAGGCTTTAGATCTCTCAATATTACCATCTGATTTTATGTTTGACATTGTAAACTCACTTTCACCCAAGAGTGTAACACCCCCCCCCCCCTCCATCGTATGTTGGGAAATACCAGAAGACCCCCAGACTCACGGGAGTGTCCTCCGCTAAGGTACCGAAATGCCCCCAATAAGGATTTAAATATAACGATTATGTTGCGAGACATAATTGAATAAATTAAAAATCTGAAAGAGAAAGCTTGCAGTATACTTGTTATAAGTATTTACGATAGATATGTGATATTGACAGCTAAGTGTTTGACTCTACTTCCCAATTTCCCATGTGCTCTCCTACAGAGTTATAGAAACAGATAGACGAGAGAGTATGTCAGAAATATTGTAAGTAGACAGTATAACTTGTAAAGAAAATACTCGATAACGAGCTTTAAAAAGTTTACCATAGTACTTAGAAGCTTTAAAAAGTTTATCATAGTACTTAGAAGCTATACTTAGAAGTTATAAGTATTTACGATAGATATGTGATATTAGACTTTCCCAAAACTTTCAATATTTGGCAAGTTCTTAATACGGAACTGTTATGAAATATGACATGAATTAATTACCAAGTTCTTGAAGAAGTTGTGGAGTTGACTCCCCTCCAAAATATTATGATTTTTTTAACATAATTTTACAATAAATGTTATGAAATATGTTATTGGACTAATGTGAATATCCACCACATAGTTGGGTGTATTTTGTATAATTATATTCTGGTCCAGAAGCCCACCTAATGCCTATATAAGGAGGCTTAGGGTTGGAGAATAATACACATCTCAATACAATTCTCCCTACATCATGTCTCTCTCTTTATTTCCTGTCTCTCTCAATATCGTTTCACAACACGTTATCAGCACGATAACGCTCTGGGGTCAGAGTTCTGACAAGATCTCAAAACCTGTCCAATAGCCACGATTTATGTAGATCAGGTCAGTTATTATTTCTATGTTTGATGAACTGTTGTCTAGTTTGTATTATTTGGATTGAGCCTTCTTTAGGCGTTAGGTGTTCCGGCAGCTGTTATAGCTATTTTCTTTTGTGTGTGGTAATTGGTTAAAGAAGAAAGCATTAAAATAAAGTTGTTAGGTCTTGTTTATGAATAAGCTGCTATGAAATTTCCAAACAAACGTGGATACATGTGATGCTATGTTTATTTGCATACAATTAGGAATCAATTTTTTGAACCAACATATGCTAGATATTTTATTGTATCAAATAATTAAAGAATTTCTTTTCGTTCTTGGAGGCTGGAGCGTGGTCAATGTTATTCATGTTCTTTTTACTACCAACACCTCATTGATGGCAAACGAAAAAGAAATCACCTGCTAACGTGGGCTGATGTAGTATAAGTTTGTTTATTACTATGTGTTAGTATAGAGGAGAAAGCCCTAGTTCTCCTGCATTTTTTTTACCCTTTTTTTTTTCTCTTCTGAAACCCAAATCAAAATTTTATAGTCTTCTCCAGTTGGTCTGTTTATTATCATAGTGTTTAACTGCTATGGATCCACTCTTATATACTGTTCATCTATTTGGAGAAAAGGTAGACTTATGACGAGGTTTTAATCCACGAGAACTATAAATTGGTCAGTGTTATTGATATCGTAAACAAAAAACATGTGTTTTCACACCTGAAGTAGTGAATTATAACATGTTTCGATCGTAACCTGAAGTTGCGCTATTATATTTTTATGATCTGAAATCATAATCGGACCATGTTCATACCAGAAGTTATGAACTTTACGCACCTGAAGTTGCGATTTTTTATATGACCTGAAGTCATAGTAGATCTCCAGAAGAGGTCTGTAAATTACAAAATTAAACCATTTTTTTTTCATACCTGAAGTTATGGAACAAGAAAATTGTATCGTAACATGAAGTTGCGACAGTTCTTTATATGACCTGAAGTCATAATTTTAGGTTGCATCTCCTGAAGAGATGTCATAGAATTTTCATGTAAACCTCCCGAAGAGGTCACACTTGGTTCATTGAATTTATTTGATCTTATGTATTTTTTTGTTACCTTTTCTTCTGTTCACGTATTATGGATCGAAAACGAACCTCCTGAAGAGCATTCGTAATAGCCATCGATGTTAAATCTGGCTATGTCATATGTACCGAAGTTACATATAACATGATATCACTCATAACCGGCAGTTATGACTTCATAACCTGAAGTTATGAAATACTATAAATAATTATCTCCTGAAGAGATTGCTACAATTCAAATTATGATCCACCATCCTGAAGAGGTTATATTATGTTTATTTCTTGTATCATATACACATTTATTTTTTAATCTTGTCTAGCATTTTACCGTTTATATACTTATCATTGATTCAAGCAGAGCATCCAGAAGATGTTCTTAGTCCATAAGGGTTTATTGGACAAACGCATTTTATATGCGTAAAAAGTGATTTTCATACCAGAAGTTATGAAATTATGACGATGTTTATAACACGGAGTTATAAAATAACATCTTAAGATCTCTCTGGAGAGAGAATCTACAACCACTCACTTTTAAATAAAGGTATTGACATTTACGTCTCTTTTTGGGTTTCCTGAAGAAACTTTGATTAGAGAACTACGGCGTCCAAGAGATTGCTTATTGTCAATGTTTTTATTTTAATTTGAGGATTGGTTTATACAAAGTACATATGAGACAAATTGATGCCTGGAGCATCAACAAAGTATCATTATGGTTATGATCATATTGCTCACGTCATGAGGGGGGAGAATGTGTCCAATTACATGACATGAGCCAAAATATCATTGTCTCTACGGGTATGTACTAATGCAAAAATCCCAATAAAATGGATAGCTTCTCGACTAATGGGTGTCGATTTTGGTATACACTTTAAGCATATAAGGGTTGCTTGTGTACATATGTTGGTCCTCCAGAAGAGGAACATAAATCAAAGCACCCAAAATAATTTGGGATATGGTTAACATGCTCTACAAATTAAGAACACAAGATTCTGGAGAAATCTTGGGGGTTCATATATACGTCATCATAATGGATCAAAACCAACGTTGGTAATTGAATAGCCCTGGGAGAGGCTCATAGCTCTGGAAGTAGCTAAAGGTACCATAATACAAATAGTATGATCCTACTATGAATGATGATGTTTATGTTGAGAAAGCGCCTGTAAAATCACGTGATTTATCATATGGGAAGAATGTTGACTAATTAGTTATTGGCCAAAACAAAGTCAACAAGTGCATAGAAAATTGTACAATCATTTTGAATATGTAGAGCATACAAACAACCCGAAGCAGAATCTATATACTATGCAGAGACTACATATCCGTCGGTAAGCGTGGGATCTTTGTAGTTATTATATGTCCGCTATTAAGCGTGAGACACATGTAAAGGTTATATGTCCGCTGTAATGCGTGGGAGTCATATCAAGGTTTATGTCCGCTTAAGCGTGGGACTTGTAAAATTAGAAACATGATATATGGGTCATGACAAATTCTCATTAGTATAATCATCTCGTGGTGAGAATGATGTAATGTTGTCTTAGCCTCGGGGACTAAGGAACAACAACATATAGGTTGAAATGTAACTAGTTACAATACGATCGTACGAATCACAAATTTGTGAAATTCCATGGAGGTTGGTTCCCATGAGAAAATATTTGCCTGAAGCAAATCAAAAAGTGTACACTCGCGAGTAGTTTAGGTGCATATGCATTATATTGATTATGATTGTTAATCGGCTATTTTTAGATTATTGTTTTTGCAATGAGTTTTGTTTGTCAGGTACAAGGATATTCCAATGAGGGGGAGATCAAATGAAATGCTAAGTCGTGCGGCACTCTTTTTCCTTCGCTACGGTTTTTTGTCCCACAGGGTTTTTCCTAGCAAGGTTTTAACGAGGCTTGCGAAGATTATCCAGATGTGTTCCAGAAGAATGTCATCTCCTATGTTGAGCTAATAGAATTCACTAGATGTACTCTTTTTCCTTAGTCATTGATTTTTTTCCCACTGAGTTTTTCATGACAAGGTTTTAATGAGGCATCGTAGTGGTGTATATTCAAACGGGAGTGTTATGAAATATGTTATTGGACTAATGTGAATATCCACCACATAGTTGGGTGTATTTTGTATAATTATATTCTGGTCCAGAAGCCTACCTAATGCATATATAAGGAGGCTTAGGGTTGGAGAATAATACACATCTCAATACAATTCTCCCTACATCATGTCTCTCTCTTTATTTTCTGTCTCTCTCAATATCGTTTCACAACAATAAACAAATTATTGAGTCAAAATGATGTTGAAAAGTCAACTGGCACTAATAATATGTTGAGCATGTATGTACATATACACATATTTGGAAAACCATTATGGAGACATCCAATATGACGTGACGATTCTTTAAAGAGAGAGATAGACAGTAAAGGTGATGAAAGTAGTAATTTAATTTAGTGGCCGGCTAATTAGAAATAAGATATGTTATGGGGATGATGGGAATTGTCTTGTGTCTAAAATAACAATGCCTGCAGTATCAGATCAGAAGGGAATGTTTGTAGTAGCAATGATACAACCCAATTGTTGTTGATCCTGCGAATCTAATCATATGTTGTTTTTCTTGTTCAATTCATAATTAAATCACCAACGTACTACTACTACTACAACTAGTTTAATTATACTCCATGTAGATGCACACTTCAATACATAATTGTTGTTCATTCTTGAGGTTTGTTCTTTAGCTATTTAATAATTACTTGTGACATTTCTCAAACAAAAAATAAGTACTTATGATATACTATAATGGTTTAAGTAGGTGGTAATCTTCAATAAGAGATACCATGACTTCATATATGGGACCCCATAGTTTAGTTTGTGAGTAGGAAATTTCCCCCTAATTTAACTTTTTGCCTTGTCTCTATGATGGTGCAACTACATGTAATTGCATGAGTCTAATTATGTGAAAGACCACTTGTTTTTATGTCTACTAATTCATAGTAGTAGAAAGGTAGCAAAGCAATCATTATAAGCAACAACGAGTAACTACAAATCACATTTTGCAGTTGAGGAAATACATTTCCAAATCTTTTGTACTTAAGTCTCTTTAGTCTATATACTCAATAGAAACTTGTTTTGGTTGTATTCAAATCCAACACTCCCTCGGTTTCGCTAGCTTCTTCTAATTTCATACTTTTCACCAATAATCATGTCATAACCATGTAATTTTAATATAGTAATTTAGATAGAAAAATGATGAAATGTTTTGATAATTTTTTCATGATGTTGTAGAGTAAAGTATGAAAAAGTTACAAAATTCTTACATCGTTTTACTAATCAAATGAACGACTCAAAGTGATCGGTGAATAGTGTAAACTGTAAAATTCGAAGTTAGAAGAACCTGGAGAAACAGAAAGAGTATGATTTAGTGGCATTTTCACATTTTTTTTTTAATAATTTGCCTACATTCTCTCCTTCAGCGTTTCACTCTTCAGATTACATGTACTCCTAGTTGTGTCATTCCGTACTTTAAGATGACACATTTGTTGTGAAATTACTATCATCGACAGACCCATGGACTAGCAACGATCCAATTAAGGAGTGTAGGTTTTTTGGAATTCGGAAAACCGAAGAGGTGAACTGTTGTTTCCCAAATTGAAAGGGGTAAAAGTGTCTTTGCATCAAACTTGAGGGAGTGAAAGTCTTTTAGCCTTAGTATAGAGTTCTAATATTGGAGGCCCAGGAGAAATAATGGGTGGCTTCAGATAGAATCATGTGTGAATTAGAGGTCCTTAGAGTGTAAAAAAGTTGAAAAAGAATCTTACATGGTGGTGGTGGTGCAACTGTGTGCATATGAGCTGGCCCCTTATATATGCATGCAATGGTTCACTCACTGTAGTGGATAATTATGAGTGCTTTTGTTTCCTTGTGGGGGATGTTTCTCTAACTCTTGCATTTCTCTTGTGGGTTCATCTTCACTTCATCATTGCCTCTTCTTTCTCTCTCTCCTCTCTCTCTCTACAAAACCCCCCAAACCCATGTTTATAAGAAGAAGCCGAGCTACAACCTCTAAGCCATAGAGCAAATCAGAGAAGAGAAAGCTGATGGAAGAAAGAAGAAGAAAGCTGAAACCATAAAGCCAAAAGAAAGCTGAACCTAGACCGAAAGAAAAGCTAAAAGCCGCTTTTTCTCATAATTTCTCATTTTCTCCCCTCTCACCCTCTCAATAGCTTCTATTAATCTCTTCAGAAGATTGCAAAAGCCAAACAAGACCTATACCCCATGTTGACCACCAACGACCTCTCCTGCTCCGATAATGGACTTCACAGCAAGAGGAAACGGAGACCTGCCGGAACACCAGGTAATTAATCTACCATCCGGTCACTTCTTTTTTGTTGGGTAACTTTATCTCTTTTATCACGTTATGAATGCTTCATCTGCGATGTCTCCAAAACCCATTCTCCGAAATCGATTCTTTTTTAATGGGTAGGAGTTTGATTTTGGGGATCGGTTTTATTTGTTGCAGATCCAGATGCGGAGGTTGTGTCTCTATCGCCTAAAACCCTACTGGAATCGGACCGGTACGTGTGCGAGATCTGCAACCAAGGGTTTCAGAGAGACCAGAACCTTCAGATGCATCGCCGCCGTCACAAGGTGCCGTGGAAGCTGCTCAAGAGGGAGACGCCGGCGGCGACGAGGAAGCGCGTGTTCGTCTGCCCTGAGCCGACGTGCCTCCACCACGACCCGTGTCACGCGCTCGGCGATCTGGTCGGGATCAAGAAGCATTTCCGGCGGAAGCACAGCAATCACAAGCAATGGGTCTGTGAGAAATGCTCCAAAGGCTACGCCGTTCAGTCGGACTACAAGGCTCACCTCAAAACGTGCGGCACGCGGGGGCATTCTTGTGACTGCGGCCGCGTTTTCTCCAGGTAATTCCATTACCAATTGCATTTTATGTGGTAATAAAATGTGATGTAGGGAGGATTTCGTGTAATAATGCATTATGAATTCAAGTCTGGACACATTTTTTTAATAATAGCACGAAATCCTCCCTACATCGAATAGACTTGAATTCATAATGCATTAAAATAAAATTATAAGATTTGTAACTGACTAAATTTTGGATGAGTAGAGTTGAGAGCTTCATCGAACACCAAGACGCCTGCAACATGGGCCGTCTCCAGTCAGAATCATCAAGCTGTGCGAACAACAGCTTCATAACCATGGCTCCGCCAAATTGGCCGCCTACCGCATCGACGCCACCGAAGCCAAATCGAGATCACGAAGAAGACAGAACGATCGCAGATCGGGTTGATCGGGTTGATCACAGAGAAAACACACACAATCTGGAGCTTCAACTCTCGATTGGATCATCATCATTGGAACAACGCCACGATCAGCGATCCGTGGAGGAGCCAGCGGCAAAGACGGCATGGAATGAGGTGAGGGAAGAAGCGAGGCACCAAATGAGGGTGGCGATGGCGGAGAAGGCGTACGCGGAGGAGGCGCGGCGGCAGGCGAAGCGGCAGATCGAGATCGCCGAGCAGGAGTTTGTGAATGCGAAAAGGATCCGGCAGCAAGCGCAGGACGAGCTCGATAAGGCGCTGCAGGCACTGAGGGACGATGCATCGGAGGCGATGCAGATCACTTGCCGGAGCTGTAAGCAGCGGTTTAGAATGGCGCCGCCGATGCCGCCGCCGGTGATGGGGATGCTGCTGCCGAGGGAGGAGGAGGAGAAGGAGAACTCGGTGGTGTGGAGTCACGTGTCTTCCGTTGTAACGGAGGGCAAGGTTGAACGTACTCGTAGTAGTAATGTAGTGTGATGATTAAGGGTAATGCTTTTTTTAATTAGTAGTAAGAGGGTTTGTTTTGTGATTAGCTTTAATAATTACTCTTTTTGAAAATGCTAGTGTTTTTTCTCATGTTTGAGTTTGCTAGTTTGATCGATGGTGTGATGATTTTGCTGCATGTGTTCTTCGATGCCCTTTGATATTTCATGTACGAAAATGAATGTAGCTAGGAGGACATTAATTTGATTGAAATAGTGTATATTTAGTATATTTTTGATATGGTGTTATGTCAATGGTGAGGGTATTGAATCAGACAGTTCATTTAGGTCTCGAGTTTCTTGATATCGGATATTCTACAATTATAAGTTGGAAGACTTGTAAAGTGTGATTTATCAGCAAACTGCAAATTTCAATCCTGAAATGAATGTTAGCTGCATTAGAAAAGTATTTATACCGTTCACTTAGTTTCTAAAACTTCATAAATATGAGGTCACTTCATCGAACGGAAGTAATACATGATCGATGAAGATACAAATACTACTTCCATTCGATGAAGATGAGAAATACTACTCCCGTTTCGTTTCTTTCTTTTCAGTTAATTCTATTGGTCACTTCAACCGACTAATTGAACTAATGATATTATACGAAAATAAACTTTTTATTCTGAGAAACAAATGAACTATTTTTTTCATAATATAGTAAACTTTTCTTAATACTGCAATATTTAAAAATTTAAAAAATTATCGTATCATATCGTTATCTAAAATAATCGGTCAATGTGAAAAGAAAGAAGCGAAATAAACAAATCCTAGTATCCTATAAATAATAAACGTATTTGTATGAACTTCACACATACTTATAGTTCCGATTTATCTGAAAATACCTTGTATCAATCCCAAGACCAACGAATAATTGTTCATAGGAGATGTAGATAATCCATGTCATGATTTGATGTTGCTGCTATCAAGAAGCTTCCTCATAAACAGTGGTTTACTATTTCTATTTCGATGACGTGAAATAAATTATTGTTGTTGTATTTTCTTAGAGTAGGAGTAGTAGTGTAGAGCCCTATAATTGAAATAATTTTTGTTTTCTCTTTACTCAAGTTTTGGAAGTTTTGTGTTTGGACTATTTTGAAAGAAATCTTTGTTGGTCGTGGTGGTCAGAGAGAAATGAAGGACGTGGTACTGAGAAGAAAAGGGGTGACCCCTCAGGCCTCGGGCAATAAAGATCCTCCCCCCTACTGATGTCCTATTTATTACTCTACCACTAGACTTTTGAATAGGATTCAATACCAGTCAAAATTGTGAAATGATCATCATTTGCGACTCCCCCATTCACTTTTCATCATTCCAACTTAAGACCCTAATTTTCTAGGTCCAACCAATTACCGTATGGTATGTCAATTGCTATGGGTTCAACCTCCGTGCCCTATCCATGTGTGCAGTAAAGTTGACGTGTGTGGATTCTGTGACTTTCATATTTTATTGGTACTGATTTCGACTGTATTTTCTTATATACATGTATCCTTAACAAAGTATTGAGTTGACATACTACAAAATTGCTGTTCTTGAAGCAGAAATGACTGACTTCGGGCACTCTGCGCAATGTGTCTACTGGTGATTGAAGTGGAATTTACATAGTACAAATTTAACACTAACGATTTCATCTATCTGTCTCAGTAAAGATGAAAATGGAATTATCCAAACAGATGGGGGTGATGAGTGTAATTTCATTATCGTGTCGGCATACTACAGGATAGTTGCTCCAAGATTAGGGACGACTGGCCTCATACATTCTGCGGAGGGTATCTATTGGTGATTGAAGCAGAGTTTACACAGTACACATCTAACACTAGTGACTTCAGCTCTCCGTCTAAAGAGAAAAATGGACTTAGCAAACACATGAGGGTGGTGAGTGCAATTGTTAGGAGAAGGAGGAGGGCATCAAATAAAATTTTGGATACATTTTCTGGTCAGGCAGGTTGTCCTTATTTTCTTTGGTGGTACTGTGGGAATTCATTCACTGCTGATCTCCACAATGCTCATAATAATGATGGGAGTTGATGAAAGATGCCATGTTTTTCAGTGCCACAGTTGTAAGGGCTTAATGACAGACTTGTCCCTCTCAACCCCTTCCACACCCTCACAGACACAAACAAAATCATCTCTCCTTGATCTCTCTCTCTCAGAATCATCATCATCTTTCTCTCTGTGTCTAGAGAGAGATGCAGGTCAGTATAGTGGGTGCAGTTGAAGGAAGAAAAAACCAGTATCTTTCCATTTATGCAGAGACCATTCACCAAACCTAGCAAGTTGGAAATCTAGAGAGAGATAGGCTCAGATCTCTCTCCTTCTCTCTAAAAAAGCAGAAGAAAAAGGGAGAAGAGGGATGGGAGATGCCAAAAGTGAACCATGAAGGGCTTCACTTTTTGTTTTGCCTTTTACCCTCCAGACCATGTGCTCTCTTAAGGCTTCGTTTGGCCTTGCACTCCTTTTTGTTTTTCTCTTTTTCTAATGCTGCTGGAAAAGCTACTGCTAAGGAGTAGTACTTTAGTTTTAATAAGAGTATTAAACAAATTATAGAATGTTTTAGGTTTTTTAATTAATGAAAGTCAAACTTGATTAATTAAGGTGGTCTCAAATTAATCTGACACCAACAAACAGCTAGCTAATGTAGTAAGCAAGGCAAGCTCATACTACTGTATTTGGTAAGTAACAAATTTTAATCCAAAAATATTTAAAAGTTGGGAAGAGATTATTCTTTGTCCAATATGATAATTAAAAAGTTATATTGAAACATGTCTTGAGAAAAAATATATAGAGAGGGAGACAATTAGATGTTCTGATACGATAAATCATATTGAAAAATAAAATAAAATAAAATAAAATAAAATAAAATAACGAAGTACATAAAATAAAAGGAGAGAGATTGATTTCTTTATTGATTGAATAATGAGGAGAGACTACACTGTTTAAATAAATAAACTGACATAACCCTAACATAACCTAAACTCTTACGGGCTAAGCTCAGATCACTAAATAACCAATTAACATAATTAAATAACTCAAAGAACTAATAAACTAATAAATAACTAAATAATACTAATACGGTATCCGTATCAACTCTCCCACAGTTGAAAACTACCTTGCCCTCAAGATGGATGTTGAAAAATCCGCCACCTTCTTGCCCGGGTCATTGTCGTCGTACGGCCGTGAAAAACCACTTTGTAGTACCAATCTGCAAAAATTGAGGCCGTGAAAAACCACTTTGTACTACCAATCCGCAAAAATGAGCCAAAACTAGGTCGATGGCTCACTTGGAGGCAAGGTGGAGCCGGCGGCTTGAAGTGAGCCGGCCGGAAGCCAATTAGCCGAGCCGAAACTTCGACGGCTGGATCGAGCCGAGACCAAGAAGGTTGCGAGCCCACGTCTAAATCAAGCCAAAAACAAGTGCCCTTGGCTCGCAACGGTGGAAGGACGAGCGAGGACTAGTCCGCCGTTGTTGGTAGGTGTTGGAGGCCGGAGATCTTCGGGAAGAGGTCACCGGAGAGCGTCGGAGGGCCGGACGGTGTCTGGATCGACGGGAAGGTGGTCGATAGGTTCTGCGACGCGGCGTGGTCGGGTTGGACTCGCCGGCGAAGCAAGGGTCATCTTCTTGGTCTTTAGTTGGTTTCGTCAGATATGGTGATGGTGGCGGTTGTTGACCGGTCTGCTGTTCCGGATTTGGCTTCTACTCGTGTGGAGGCGCCGCCGCCGCGAGGAACTGCTCGTGGGTTTCTTGCTCTTGCCGCAGTAATGGCTCTGCAGGTGGAGAGCTTTGGACCGACGACCGGATGGTTGGCTGCTGGGTTTGTGGCATAGGTGGAGGCAGGTGGATTATTACATGCTGTTGAATCTCTGGATTTTTTTTTCTTGCTCGTGAGTCACATATCGTGCCAGTAGGTCTCCGACTCTTGTGAAAGATGCTTGCATCGCCGCTCTGTCTTTTGCCATACGCGCGGCTCGCGCGGCGTTTTCTTCTGCCCAACGATTCTGCATAAGATACGAGCCTGTGGACAAGAACGACCAGAACAGCGCGGGGGAGATTACCCGAGCCCGTCATTCTCGCAAACAAAGCACCAATTGATACGATAAATCGTATCGAAAATAAAATAAAATAAAATAAATAATGAAGTACAAAAAATAAAGGGAGAGAGACTGATTTTCCTTATTGATTGAAATAATGAGGAGAGACTACACTGCTTAAATAGATAAACTGACATAACCCAAACATAACCTAGACTCTTAGGGGCAATGCCCGGATCACTAAATAACTAATAAACTAATTAATAACTAAATAATTAAATAATACTGATACGATATCTTCTAATTTGCCGAATTCCCTAATGGCATGTTTGGCTGGATTAGACTTGACTATAGAAATATCATTGAATTGGATTATCTCAATAATTACTGTTAATATCATGTTATTCTACTCGATATCAATTCATTATTACACTACAAATTAATAGTGCAATCCAATCAATCCCCTCATGTAAGAGGTGAACAGTTTAAGGCACTAAACACAATTTTATGCAATTTCTTTGGGTAAATTGTAAGGGTTGAGGTGTAGAGATAAATTATATATTTAGTCTCATTTTGCATGTTTGGATACGGTATAAATGGAATTTGAAATCCCCCTCCTCCTCCTAATTTTGGCATACATTTTTGAGGGCAGCTATGCTTCATCCTTTTTTCTTCACCCTTCAAGTTCACCTCCTACATGTCAAGATATGATTGTTGGTAGTATTTATTTTAAGATATTTCTATAATTACATCACCAATCAAAAACATCCACATAAGGGGTGAACTTGAAGGGTGAAGAAAAAAGGGTGACATTTAGCATTTCCCTACATTTTTTTTATGCCAACTTATAATGGAGAACTTTTTTAGTGCTCCAATAGAGCGTCACGTGGTGCTCTACATCTAGGGGTGCAACTTAGACGGGCTGAACCCAACCAAGCCGAACCCAGCCCGGACTAAAGTTGGGTTTGGGAACATGTTTTAGTAAATTGGACGGGCTCGGGAAAAAATTCTCAACCCGAACTGCAATTAAGGTCGGACTTGGATACGGATATTAAACGATGGGCTAGCCCGAATTGCCCGATTTGTATACTTATTACATATAAATATTATATTTTATTGAGAAAAATATTAATATTATATTTAGAGAGCATTATATAGCATATCATTTTCTATTAGTTATTAGTAAGATTATTTATTATGTTTATGTTCATAACTAATAGATTATTTTTTCACAAAATATTAGTGTTCTCTTGTGTAAGTGGATATTTTTTTTTAATTCACTCTAACAATATATAGTCATTATTTTTAGTCTTAAGCCCTTAAGTAAAAAAACTTAAAATGTCTACAATCAGTATCTATTTTTATATGTAAGTTATTAACTTAACTTTAAGGGGGGCATTTTAATTTAGTTGAATGTAATAATTATGTTAATTTGTTTAGTTTAATTGGCTAGCCCGAATTCAACCCGAACCCGAATAGATTTATTTGAATTTGGGCTTGGACGGGCTGGCGATTCTCCTAAACCGGACTGGGCCGGGCTTGGGAAACTCATACAGAACTCGAGCTTGGGTTTGGACAAGGGTGTGAACCCGCCCAGCCCGCCCGAGTTGCAATAATATACTATATCCAATGAGTGTGTGTTAATCACTTGACAAGTGGTAGGTTCCACTAACAACTTGTATAAATGGCACACTTCAGTTGAACTTAGAGCAACACGTGGTGCTCTAATGGAGTACTGCAAAATTTCTCCTTATAAGGAGAGGGGAGATAGAGTAACTCATGGTCGTGGGCTGAGTAGGGTCGTACCGAATAGAGCTGAGAAGGGTTTTACCCAACTTATATTTTGTCTCAAGCCCAAGCCTGTAAGATTCAAAAAAAAAAAAAACAAAAAAAAAACAAAAAAAAAAACAACTCTAAGCCCAACCCAAGTCAAGGATCAAAATATTAATTTATCTTATTTCAAATAACATATTTAGCGTATAATTTATAGAGTGCAATTATATAGATACACACACATATATATGCATAAGAATACTTACATATAAATAATAAACGTCCATACCCGAATGGTCTGGACTTGGGTCAAAGGTACATAACCCAAGCGCAATCCTTTGTTAAACGAGCTCAAATTTCAAACCCAAGCTCATGAAGGGCCAAATTTTGTTAAACCCAAGCCTGTTAATTCATGTGCTGAGTTGGCCAGACTCCTGGGCCGATGACCAACCGTAGATAAAGTAGGTGGAGCAGAAACTAAAATACTCCATAAAATCTAAAAGTCACCTCTATAGTCAATACTCGCATTGTCCAAACACTTCTCATTTCACATATTACATATTATTTCATCTCATCATGTTATAGCCAAAAGACTAAAAAAATCCAATATCCCGCAGCCACTTTTAGACCCTCAAACGCTTGAGCTTCGCCCTACATTAGGGGACTGACGGGAGAATTTGGAGTAGTCAACTAAAATAACTCTCCCTGAATGATCTGTTAGTACTACTCTGACGCTGGAGTAAATCAGGTGTTTTTGGAAGCATCTAGAAGCAACGTAAAGTAAGTAAAGTCATGATAAAAAAATCTATAGGGTTCTTAGAAAATTCTATGTTTTCTGAAAAAACTCAATATTCAATAAACTACAGAAATCAATCCACAAGCCGGACTTAAATAGCTGAAAAACATAATTTTGTCAAAAATAGCAAAATCTAAAAAATTATCGTAAAATAAAGTCCTAAATAAAATAAAGACTTAGCAAAAAGATTCACACAAATTGGGTTTAAATTGACGTCATAATTAGCAAAAAAAAATTACTACTAAAAATGAAGAATGTTGATTTGGAACCTTAAATTGTCGATTTTGGCCAAATCAGGGCGGTGATCATGATTTATCACTAGTTCTTTTAGAACGTCGTTTCCACTCAAAATATTATATGACTTTTCCCGAATCTGACATCCTTCAATTCTGCCATTGATTCTGCGTTTTGACCCAAATAGGTTTTCGTAAACTAGTAGATGTTTCTTCAAAATTGCTCATGCATCAAACTCCTCTACGGATACAAGTTCAAACCGGAAAAACCGCAATCCGAGCCGAACCGGGCAGTTTGGTTCGGTTCGGTTTGGAAACTATTACGGTTCGGTCCAGGTTTGCAAAAATCCTAAACCGTATAATACGGTTCGGTTTAGGTTTGAGATAAGACAAAAACGTAAAAACCGAACCGAACCGTTTATGTAGCATATTAGGCTATACAACTACCAAACTTGATAACTTATTCTCATATATCATATTCAACATGTACCTCGAAACGGAACCGAACCCATTAACTAGTTCTGGAAATGATGTAATTTTTTTACTTTATTTTTTAATTGCTTGACAGAGAAATTTTAGCAATCATTTGTTTGTTTAATGAACTATTAAGAAACTATAAATGAAATAATTTATTTTCAGAAACTGCGGTTTAAAACCGAACTAAACCGGTCATTCACGGTTCGGTTCGGTTCGGTTTGGAGCCATGTACGGTCCGAATTAGGTTTGGGTTTTGCCCAAACTGTTACATGCGGTTCGGTTCGGATGGGTGCCAAAACCGGACCAAACCGAACCGTTTTTATCACTTAACTCCTCCATAACCTTATTCCGTTGCTTCAGGAAGTGCCCAACCACAATTTACTTTTAAAGAACATCTTCAATGGAATATTCATATGGAGTTATCTTCATAATATAAACAAGATGGCGAAAACGTCGTCTCTATTGGGCGGTCTACTCCGCTCTTTATTTTAAAGGATACCTATCCCGTTCTCTAATTAAAAAGAAGAAAATTGAAAATGGATAGTTAATTCTTTTTGTCTATCTCTCTCCTAATTTTATATTTTAATTACTTTTTGAAAACTTTCTACTTAGAATAACTACACTTTAGCTAATTTTTTACATGGTAGCATTGGAGATCTTATGAACTTTTTGGATAGTTATAATAAAAAAACATATTTTTTGTTAAATAATACATGATTTTTAACTGCTAGCATTGGAGATGCTAATGGTATATTTAAATGGCGGTTATATTTATGATATAAAAGAGATGGTAGAAACTTGTCTCCAATGAGCTCTCTACTCCGCTCTTTATTTTGGCAGATATTTATTCCGCTCTCTGAGCATCTCCAGTAGTACTAGTTAAAAGTTGTAGATAATTTGATGAAAATTGAACATTTTTATTTTAGATATTGTAAAATTTTAGTTAGTGATCCAACAGTGTTAGTTGAATGATTAGCTAAATAACACGAGGCACATTCTCAATATTTCTTGTAAGAGAAATTTAAGGAATTCAGGACATAAACGCTAAGAGCATCTCCAGTAGTACTAGTTAAAAATAATTTATAATTTGGTGAAAATTTCACATTTCTATTTTAGATATTGTAAAAATTTAATTAGTGCTCCAATAGTGTTAGTTAAATGATAAGCTAAATAACACGTGTCACATTCCCAATATTTCTTGTATGAGAATTTTAAGGAATTAAGGACATAACCGCTAAGAACATGGGTAAACAAAATATGAAGTTATTTATCCGGCTCGTTAAAAGTAGTGAGCGGGATAACTATCCGCTAAAATAAAGAGCGTAGTAGAGAGCCTATTGGAGACAATATTTTTCCCATCTTATTTATATTTTGAAAATAACCGCCATATAAATAACCTCTTGGAGATGCTATAAGAGCATCTCCAGTACTAGGAAGGGAAAATTATCTAAAGTATTGAGAAAACTATTATTTTACATAACAAATAATGAAGATTTCAAGAGCCTTCTCCAATAATGATTATGTAAAAGATATGTATTAGCATTTTTAATTTATTTTATACTAGAAATGTGGACATGTGGAGAGAAAATAGTGGAAGTTGGTGAGAAAATTTAGGAAAAATGTCATTACCCACATAAATAGGGAAGGACGTTGATTTTATATAACAAAAATCATGGCCAAATTTGGCGAATTGGACACATAATTTGTTTTTTACATATCAAGATACACATGCAATTGGAGCACCATTTTTACCAAATTATATATAATATACCTAACAATACCGATTTACTACTAGGGTTCGGCTCCGAGTTTCAATACTAGAAAAAGCAGTTTTGTGAGTGCTCCGAGTTTCTCGGTAGTTGGAAGGCGATTCTAGGGTTTGGCTGTCTTCAGTAAACGGCAAGCTGGTGAGGGGTTTTCTGGACGGAGATCAGCGTTCAGAAGTCAGTAAAGGGTACGATAACAACAATGGGATCCGAGTATACTCAGAAAGAGAGAACGAGGGTTGTTCTGGATGATGATTTCTGCAAGGCGGCCGAACTAGGCTTCAATAATGTCTTAATCGGCTTCTTTGTATCAGACGAGAAGATTGCTGGATCTACCATGAGGCCAGTGTTTCGGAAAATATGGAACAAGGGCAGTAAGGTTAATATGATAGAGGTGGATTTCAACACGTATTTGTTTGTGTTCCCGGATCACGCAAGCATGGAGAGGGTAGCCTCCGGAGGACCGTGGTCTTTCAACGGCTGTATCTTGCTTCTCAAACCATGGCACTTAGGCGACCCAACCAAAGCAGTGAATTTCAAGGCTTTTGAAGTATGGATTCAGATTAGTAACATTCCAATCCACTTGATGAAGAAGGATACTGGTAGACTAATAATAGATTCAGTGGCAGAAACAATTCACGTTGATGGAAGAATTGAAAGCGAAGATGGCATAAACTTTATAAGGGCGAGAGCTCGTCTCCCGATTGATGAACCGATTCCTAGGGGTATGAACTTGGTGGTAAAAGGAGAGGATATTTGGATTGATTTCAAATACGAACGCTTACCTAGAGTATGTAGGTGGTGTAGTCTCATAACGCACTCAAGCGATGAATGTGAAGTTGTACCGAAAGACGTCCAAGTAGAGAAGGAACCTGGCTATGGTGACTACCTTCTTTGTCATCCGCAAGGATTACGGAGAGCGGCTTTCCAGAAGAAGGAGGGAAGAACTGGAACAGAAGGGGGGCGGACAGATTCACAAACAGAGGAGACCGGAGGCTCACAGCAACCAGAGAGCATACCAAATAAGCCAACTGAGAAAACTAATATGATGGTGATTGATGGGGGATCTGCAAACAAAGCAGTTCCACAAATGGAAGCGGTCGATTTGACAAGAAAGGAGTTAAATAAGGTGGCTGGACCTGAGGGGCAGCGAGATTCTGGAAGAACAAAGAACAACTCAAAGCAACAGAATGCTACGGATTCATTAGAGGGGCAAGGCGCAGAAAGCACAAGCAGGGCTAGGAAGTTGGAGTGGCAAAAAAGGGAAGCTCAACTGGTAAAGAACAATAATGGGCAGGTTGTTGTTCCAACCATCAGTGGAAGCAATATGGAACCCCAATCCGTGTTAGCAAAGGTCAGTCTCTTTGATAATTAGTCAGCTGGTAGTAGGGCTAAGTTTCAAGCCAATAAGCGAAAAGGGGATCAGATGAACTTCAGCCCAACTCCACAGTTACCGAAGGCTGTAATAGTGGAGAATCAAGAAGTTATTAAACAGCTATTGTTTGACGAGCAGGTCAGGAACATGGACAATGGTAGTATGGAGATGCAAACCGAAGGGGGGGCGGTGATACCAATTACAAATGATTCGGTGGAGGCTGCAGAGCAGCTCCGCCTAGCTCAATGAGTCTCATTAGTTGGAACGTGCGGGGTCTGGGGAACCCTAGCACGTTCCTATCGCTTCGCGATTTAGTGAGGCAAAAATCCCCTGATTTGGTCTTTCTGCTGGAGACCAAATTATCCCGTTTAGAGATGCAGCAGAAGATGGCAAGTCTGGGCTACTACGACGGTTTCGCGGTTGATTCCAAAGGTAGAAGTGGGGGACTAGCTCTACTGTGGAAAAGTAATGTGAAGGTACAAGTTATCAGTCATAATTTTTATTATATTGATGCTCTAGTAAAAAGAAATGAAGATATTTATTGGTGGAAATTCACTGGCTTTTACGGTGATCCTAATCGAGATGAGCGTTTTTTGTCTTGGGAGTTGATTAGAAGACTTAAACCCGTTCCAGAAATTCCATGGTGCGTCGCGGGTGACTTTAATGCCATTACGTCATACGCAGAGAAGGATGGAGGAGCAGGGATCATTTTCAGTCAATTAGACCAATTTAAAGAAGCTCTCAACGATGTTGGATTCCTAGATTTGGGATTCAGTGGAAACCCATTTACATGGAACAATAATCAAAGTGATAATGCAAACATTCGTGAACAGTTAGATAGAGCGGTAGCAAATATTCAGTGGATGGATGCATTTCAGGGTGCTCAGGTGACTCACTTATGGTGGCCAAATTCTGACCACGTACCCATTCATTTAGAGTGGAAACAACAGCAGTTCCAAAAAAAAGGAGAAGATTTCAATACGAGACAATGTGGGAAACGCATGAAGATTTTGGCAATCTAGTAGCCGAAGGGTGGACGAGCAAAGAGGGTTCAGTTAAAGAGAAACTCCGGCATCTCAGTGCTATGTGCGGTTCATGGAATCGCAATGTGTTTGGACAAGTTTCAAAGAGATGTCATTTTCTTCGGGAAAGGGGAAGATTGCTAGACAGCATGGTCCAAGATAGGGAAGTTGTTGAAGAAAAAAGAACTATCACAAGAGAGTATAACACGTTACAACAAAGGGAGGAAATCATGTGGAAACAAAGATCGAGGGTGGAATAGTTGAAGAAAGGAGACAGGAATACTCGGTTTTTTCATTTGAAAGCTACGTTACGAAGAGCAAGAAATAATTTTGGAGGGATTGAAAATAGTCAAGGGGGCTGGGTCGAGGATGAAGAGGGGGTTAACGCAGTGTTTGAAGGCTACTTCAAAGAAATTTTTTCGTCGACGTGCCCTGACATGGAGCAAATCGAGCCTTTGTTGGCTCCCGGAGCATAGTTCGTATCGGCCAATGACCAGCAGCGGCTAGACGGTCCATTCACAGCCGAAGAAATTTGTTTGGCGATGTTCCAAATGCCCCCGGACAAAGCACCGGGTGTGGATGGCTACAACGCTGGATTTTTTCAGAAAACTGGAGTGTGGTTGGTCCGGAAGTTACAATGGAAGCGATGCAAATTTTAAATGAAGGAAAATCAATTAAAGTGTATAATCATACTCTAATAGCCCTTATCCCAAAGACGAAACAGCCGAGGAAGCCAAGTGAGTATCGTCCTATTAGTTTGTGCACAGTCTTTTATAAACTGATTGCCAAATGTATTGCTAATCGGCTTAAAACTTTCCTTCAGTACCTAATTTTTGATAATCAAAGTGCTTTTGTTCCGGGGCGTTTGATCTCAGATAATATTCTGACAGCTTTTGAAGTGATACACTCTTTGAAGACAAGGAAAAAAGGGAAAAAGGGTTTCTTAACTTTAAAGCTTGATATGAGTAAAGCTTATGATAGAATTGAGTGGAAATATCTGCAGGAAGTCATGTTTCATATGGGGTTTGGTGCTCGTTTCCGCTCTCTAGTCCGAAATTGTGTGGAGACAGTCACTTTTTCAATTCTTAGAAATGGGAATCCATTGGGGAACATAGAACCGGAGAGGGGTTTAAGGCAGGGATGCCCTCTCTCACCGTATCTGTTCCTACTTTGTAGTGAGATGTTGTCGAGAACTGTTACTTCTGCTGTGGAGGAGGGGAGACTAGCGGGAGTAACAGCTTCTCGGGGAGGACCAGTGGTCTCCCACCTTTTTTTCGCTGACGATTCTATGTTTTTACGCAGGCTGATCCGGAAAACATTAGTACTCTCCTACAGTTATTACAATCTTACGAGAAGGCTTCAGGTCAGCAAATAAACATTGAGAAGTCCGCGGTAGTTTTCTCGCCGAATGTTTCAAGGGCAGTTCGGCAAAGCGTCCTTCAGGAAGCAGGAATTCCGGAGCATACTCAGCATGATCAATATCTCGGCCTCCCAACAACAATGGGTAGAAATAGATCAGTAACGTGGAACAAGCTTATATACCGATTGGGAAGCAAATTGAAGGGCTGGAAGGAACGAAACTTATCAGTGGCGGGCAAAGAGGTGCTAATTAAAGCTGTAGCGCAAGCACTACCAACTTATGCAATGACCTGTTTCAGATTACCGGAAGGGGTGTGCAATAAGATGGAGATGATTATTAGACGTTTCTGGTGGAGCAAATCAGATAGTGATAAAGGAATCAACTGGATAGCATGGGAAAAGATTCAGCGAAGTAAAGAAAAGGGGGGCCTCCAATTCAAGGATCTGAAGAAATTCAATTTAGCTCTATTGGCAAATCAGGGTTGGAGATTGATGAAGCAAGGCGAAAGTATTTGTAGCAGAGTCTTGAAGGCAAAATACTTTCCTGATAATGACTTCTTGGATGCTGAACTGGGTTATTCGCCGTCGTTTGCTTGGAGAGGGATTATTGCGGGCAAAGAAATTTTAAAGAAGGGGCTCCGTTGGAAATTGGGAGATGGACGTAATGTCAATATTAGAGATCAGTGGCTTCCAAATGCAGATAATGGGAGGATCATCACAGTTTCACCACCCAACGTGAATTTACATGTTAGTGATCTAATTATGGATGAGGAGAATTCAAAAATTGCAATCCCATCTGTGGGAAGTTGACGTGGTAAACATAATGAAGATCAAGTTACCGGAAACGCGAAGGCCGGGCCGTAGGATCTGGAGCATGACGGAGAATGGCCAATATTCGGTTTCTACTGGATATCAACTAGCACTGGACGAGGTAGGAAACATTAATGCAGCAGGCGCAACTTCAAAACAATCGCAGATTTACACCAAACTATGGGAGATAAAGGTGGCAAAAAAGGTGAATCATTTTGTGTGGCGATGTGTGAGCAATGCCATCCCCACAGGAAGCGGGCTGAGAAGACGTGGAATTGATGTAAACCCTTTATGCCCAGTCTGTGAAAGGGAAGAAGAAACTATCAAGCACATAATGCTACAATGTCCGAAGTCAAAGCAGTTGTGGCTAGAAGTCTTTGGTTCAGATTTTACACAGGGAATGACGGGTGACTTTTCGAAATGGCTTTCCCAAAAGATTGAAGATCGAAACAAGGAAGAACTACAAGTCCTGTTCACGACTTTGTATACGATCTGGTTGGCCAGAAATGACAAGAAATTTAACAACGTTGAGCTCAACACGAAAAAGGGCAGCAGAGGGTATTTGGGACAGAGTCAAAGAAGCTGAGGACGTTAGCAATTCAAAGGCACCTACTGTTCCGGTTAATCATAGATGGCAAAAACTCAGGCCTCTTTGGGTAAAAATAAACTTTGATGGAGCTTGGATGGGGGATACAAGGGAGGCTCAAGCTGGTGCGGTGTTATTGGAATTAATATACAAAAGAGGGTTGTTCTGCTATTTACAAGAGGTTTGGGCATTACTGCTATTATTAGTTTGTCATAGGTAGCTGTGTAATATTCCATCTCTTTTTACACCGTTAATGAACGGTCACATACAGCTGTTCTACTTAACCCTAGTTTGCTTAACCTAACCTGTGGGTTACAGCTTTTCCTCTTCCTTTATGTACCGAGACCTTTCTCTGGGTTTCTTATGGAATGAATATGATTTTCATCTTCATCGTCTCTTCAGTTTTGATTCTTTGTTTTCTGCAACTGTTTATTTTGCCATTAATGGCTTTTATGGTATCAGAGCCCGAGATCCGGCGCACCATTATCTCATCTCTATAAAACCCTTTTCTTCAGTTCTTGTCTCCGTTTGCTTCCATGGCTCTTCAGCCCACCGGCGCCGCCACAGCGCCACCCAACCCTCTCTACCTCCTTTCCAACATAAACAACCTTATGCCCTTCAAACTTGACGGATCTAACTATGTCCTATGGAAGCATCAACTTTCCACTATTCTGCGAACCCAAAACCTTTATGGCTTCATCGATGGAAGCTCTGCATGTCCGATTCAGTTTCTTCCGACCACCGATGGCCAACCCCAAACAGAGATCGTGAATCCGGCGTTCACTCACTGGTGCTCTCAAGATCAAGCGATCCTCACTATGATCAACGCCACGATGACCCAGGAAACCCTAACTCAGGTAATCGGCCATACCTCTGCTAGATCTGCTTGGCTAGCCCTAGAACGTCGATTTGAATCTCTTACTTGCTCTAATGTTTTACAAATCAAATCTGAACTTCACAACATTCAAAAACGTTCTGATTCAATTGATACTTATTTTCAAAAATTGAAAGTTCTTCGTGATAAGCTCTCCCTAGCCTCTGTTCACATTGATGATGAAGACATGCTTTTACACACACTCCAGGGACTACCCCCTGAATATAATACCTTTAGATCTTCTCTTCGCCCACACTCTTCACCTATTACTTTTGAAGATCTTCAAGTTTTACTTCGTGCCAAAGAGCAGATGCTTGAATCTCAACAAAATTCTCTCAATTTATCAAACCCTACTGCCTTTTCTACGACAACACCCAACCCCTCACCTTCCCCTAATCAAACTGCCTCTGCCCACTTTGGCTCTCGCGGGTCTGGTCATCGTGGTCGTGGCCGTGGTTCTAGCAACCAGCGTGGTCGAGGTGGTGGTGGTGGTGGTTCAGGGAGATCTAACCACTACAATGAATATCTTGGTGGTTCTAATATCCCCAACTATCGTGGTGGATCTCAGAGGGGGCGTCAACACAACAACAATTTCTCTCAAAGGTCTGGTTATTCCACACCTGTCATCTGTCAGATATGTGGAAATAACTATCACACTGCTCTAGAATGCTGGCACCGCATGGATTATTCCTATCAAGGAAAACCACCACCTCAACAACTTGCTGCAATGAACACCTCTCTTTCTGGGAATGCCAACCCTGGTTTCTGGTTGATGGATACAGGAGCCACAAATCACATGACTTCAGATTTCAGCAATCTCTCTCTCTCTACTCCTTATTATGGTACTGATCAAGTGACAGTTGGGAATGGCCATCAGCTTCCCATAAATCATTCTGGTAAGGCAATTTTGACTACTGCTTCTGGTAATTTCAGTTTAAGCAATACTCTTCATGTTCCATCCTTGTCTGCTAATCTAGTTTCTGTGCATAAAATGTGTGTTGAACACAATTGCAAGTTTGTCTTTGATGAAAATTCTTTCTATATTCAGGCCAAGGATACGGGGACCCTTCTATATCAAGGACAGAGTGAAAATGGGTTATACCCAATTCACTCACAGTGTCTAAAGTTACCTTCCTCTCTCAAGCCTTTCTGGGAAAGAAAGTGGTCAATCAACTGTGGCATGGGCGTCTAGGACACCCAACCAATGAAATTTTGTCTAAAGTTTTAAATACTCTGTGTCTGATAAGGACCTTACTGTTTGTCAATCCTGTCTTTTGGGTAAAATGCATAGACTACCATATGTTAAATCTGATACTGTTTCTGCCACACCTTTACATTTGGTTCATAGTGATGTATGGGGGCCTGCCTCTACTAAATCTTATCATGGTTTTAGATTCTATGTCTTGTTTATTGATGACTACTCTAAATACAGTTGGATCTTTCCTTTATATCATAAGTCAGAAGTTGCAGTTGTTTTTCCTAAATTTAAAACTCAAATTGAGAACTTACTTGGGAAATCAATCAAAATTTTAAGAAGTGATGGTGGTGGTGAATATATATCTTTCTTGTTTCAATCTTACTTGTCTTCTGCAGGAATCACACACCAAAAGTCTTGCCCTCACACACCACAACAAAATGGTGTGGCAGAGAGGAAGCACAGACACATAGTGGAAACTGCAGTCACACTACTGCAGCAGGCTTCTTTGCCTAAACATTTCTGGTTCCATGCCTTTGAAACTGCAGTTTTTCTTATAAATAGACTTCCTAGCAAGAATACCTCTTATAAATCCCCTTGTGAGTTACTGTTTGGCACCACACCAGACTACTCTGGTCTTAAGGTCTTTGGTTGTGCCTGTTATCCCAACCTCAGACCTTACACTCACTCTAAATTGGATCCTAGATCTAAACTTTGTGTTTTTCTGGGATATGCTACAAACTATAAGGGTTATCTTTGCTATGATAAGACAGGCCAGAGATTTTACATTAGTAGAGATGTCATTTTCAATGAATCTCATTTTCCTTATGCCAATGCTATCACTGATACATGTAACACAGATGTCTCTACTGCCTCTCATATTCCTTCTTCTGTTTCAGGTTTCTTTGATGAACCACAATCAGGAGCAATAATGACTTCAGAGCCTGTGACTCAGGAGCTACCAGACTTGAGTGCTCATGAAAGTGTTAACACAGATACTACAAACACAGATACTACCACTCCAAGTGACACTTCAGGATCTGAGAATGTTCCGGCACAGGTCTCTGCACCTCATTCAATTGTCTCTACTGGTCATCATATGCAAATCAGGAGCAAGTCAGGTATTAGTAAAAAGAAAGATATTTACTCTGCCTCTTCTTCTGTTACAAAAACTTGCTATCCAGCAACTTCTGTTCAGAAGCTGGGGTTTGCTGCTATGTCTACTTCTTCTCTTACTGAACCTACTTGTTTTAATGAGGCTCATAAACACTCTCAGTGGCGTTTAGCTATGGCTAAAGAGATTATGAGCCTCAAACAGCAAAATACATGGACTTTGGTGCCAAAACCACCTAATGCAAATGTAGTGGGTAATAAATGGGTCTACAAAATTAAATACAACTCTGATGGTAGTGTTTTGAGATACAAAGCTCGTTTGGTTGCTAAGGGTTTTCACCAGACACCTGGGGTTGATTTTACAGAAACTTTTAGTCCTGTCATAAAGCATTCAACAGTTAGAATTATTTTGGCCTTAGCAGCCACTTTTAATTGGCCTTTGCAACAACTAGATGTCAAAAATGCTTTCTTACATGGAACTTTGAAAGAAACTGTTTTTATGCAACAACCCCCAGGATTTATAGATGATCAGTACCCACACTACATTTGCAAACTCAATAAGTCCATATATGGGCTCAAACAAGCCCCTCGTGCCTGGTTTGAGTGTTTTACATCTTATTTGTTGCATTTGGGTTTTAAATCCTCCACCTGTGACTCTTCTTTATTTATCAAACACTCAAACTCCAAAATAACTCTTCTTCTTTTATATGTTGATGATGTGATAATTACTGGAAGTGACTCCCAGTTTATCACTCATCTTGTGACTCAACTGCATCAACAATTTGACATGAAAAATTTGGGTCCCTTGACCTACTTTCTGGGTTTACAAATTACAAGAAACAATGTTGGAATTTTCATACATCAAACCAAATACATTGATGATTTGTTGAAAAGGTTTAATATGGCTAACTGCAAGCCATGTCCTACTCCCTTAAGTTCTGGTATGAAATATCATCAACATGATGGAACTCCCCTTGAGGATGCCACTGGTTACAGATCTCTTCTTAGAGGTCTCCAATATCTTTCTTTTTGTCGACCTGACATTGCCTTTGCAGTGAATCACTTGTGTCAATTCATGCACTGTCCTACTGATGCTCATTTACTTGGTGCTAAAAGAATTTTGAGGTTCCTTCAAGGAACTAAGTTTCATGGCTTACACTATCAGAAAGGCCACCTCCCCATACAGGCCTATTCTGATGCTGATTGGGCCGACAATCCAACGGATCGCCGGTCCACCACTGGTTATGTTATTTTTCTTGGGCCTAATCCCATTCACTGGGCTTCAAAGAAGCAACCAACTGTTGCAAGGTCCTCAACAGAGGCAGAATACAGGGCTCTAGCCTCAACCACAGCAGAGCTGTCTTGGCTTCTCAAACTCTTCAATGAACTTCACATCCGGGTGCCCTCTATTCCTTCTATTTTTTGTGACAATCAATCTGCAATTGCACTCTCTTTTAATCCTATTTTCCATGCTCGCACAAAACACATTGAAGTGGACTACCACTTTGTGCGAGAGAAAGTCCTACTTCGTAACATTGGGGTTTCTTTTGTTTCAGGTACAGAACAATTAGCAGATATATTCACGAAGGGACTCCCAGCACCAAGTTTCTCCAATCTGAAGCACAAGCTTATGGTCACATATCGCCCAAAAGCTTGAGGGGGCGTATTGGAATTAATATACAAAAGAGGGTTGTTCTGCTATTTACAAGAGGTTTGGGCATTACTGCTATTATTAGTTTGTCATAGGTAGCTGTGTAATATTCCATCTCTTTTTACACCGTTAATGAACGGTCACATACAGCTGTTCTACTTAACCCTAGTTTGCTTAACCTAACATGTGGGTTACAGCTTTTCCTCTTCCTTTATGTACCGAGACCTTTCTCTGGGTTTCTTATGGAATGAATATGATTTTCATCTTCATCGTCTCTTCAGTTTTGATTCTTTGTTTTCTGCAACTGTTTATTTTGCCATTAATGGCTTTTAGTGGTTAGAGACTCAAATGGCAAACTCCTTATGGCGGCTTCGTAGTCCCTGGTATGCTGTCTGTCGGCAAAACACGCGAAGATACAAGCAGCTCGCCTTGGTGCTGAGATTGCGTCAAAATTGGGAGCCAACCATCTTCATTTTGAGGGAGATTCAAAGACTATGGTTAATGAAGTGACCTGCAGACGGAAGGGGCTACCACCACAGGACATATCGGAGATTCAGGAGGAGATAGAAGATTTTATAGCTTACATAAACTCAGTTCAAGATTGGTTCTTTTCTTATGTTCGAAGGGACTGCAATGTGGTGGCGCATTCTTTGGCTCAAAATCAGAGAAAGGAGAAGCTTCAGTATAATGAATGGGTAGACAATCTTCCTAATTGGTTGTTTCAAATTTGTCAAAGAGATGTAACAGATAGTGCTGAACTCCTTTGAGGTTTCTAATACATTTGATTCTCAAAAAAAAAAAAAAAAAAAAAAAAACAATACCGATTTACATAATCTATTGGAGATGCTCAGAACATGGGTAAACAAAATATGAAGTTATTTATCCGGGTCGTTAAAAGTAGTGAGCGGGATAAGTATCCGTTAAAATAAAGAACGTAGTAGAGAGCCTATTGGAGGCAATTTTTTTCCATCTTATTTATATTTTGAAGATAACCGCCATATAAATAACCTATTGGAGATGTTCAAGATGCTCAAGAGCCAAAAAAAATAGATAGCTAATTTCTTATATTTCAATTATTATTTTTTAATTTACTTACTACCTACAAGATCAACATTTTAGCTAACTTTCACATAGTAGCGAGCATCTCCAACAATAAAATTACTAGTTAGCTAAATTTTAACTAGTATAAAATCAAGTTAACATGACTTCTTATTGTTTGCTCCAATGATGTTATGTATTTTACATAAGTTTGTGGGTACTGAATTATAAATAAAACATTTATTAAATTAAAGTATGATAGAGATGGACACAAATTTTTTAATAGTTAAAGTAAAAAATGACAACTTTAATTAAAATATACATAATTTATGACTAAGTAGTAGCATTGAAGATGAACCACTTTTTTTCTCTGGAGACTTCGATCTTTTATACATTTCAGTGTTTCTATCAGCAACATACAAAGGAGCACCGTTTTTTATTTTCTGATATTCATTACTTATAGTCAAAATCTTTTGAAAGACTTTTTAGGGGTTTTTTTTTGAAAAAAAAAATCTTTACAGGGGCAATTCTTCACTTTTTTAACCTTCAATTCATGGGCTTCAATAAAACCAAATTGGAGGACTACATTCATATATGGGCTCCAATGTGGGAGGACTTCTTTTTTGGTCTATGGCTTATGGGCTTTGTTTGATTGAGTGGGCCTGCCACATTTTGAATGGGTCAGGAAGATGAAATCACCTAACATGGCATAAATAAAATGTACTTAGAAAAAAGGTTGATGAATTCATTTTTTTTGATGAAGTCATGCGTTACGTTTATAGTTTTAAACTTTTGATAGTCATGTCAATTCTCAGTGGTTAAAGTATGAATGATGTTCTTGGGATTCAAGCTTGAGATCTAAGGGGAGCATACCTTTATATTTCGAGGTTAAAGATGATGATTTTTTAGAGCGGGAAATAAATTATTTCTTATATTAATAGCTAGCAGTGTACTAAAAAATATAGGGATTGGGTAAAAGACACTCTCACCCCCTGTAGTTTGACTGAAGCTCAACCCTTCCAATTTAGAAAAGGGCATTTTCACCCTAACTGTGCCAAACTTAAGAAATCTTACACACCTTGTCATCACACTGCCAGTCTAGAGTTGGGGTCCGTCATTACAATTCATTTTGGAGATGGACATCGCCCTCCATATTATGCAAAGTGTAACGACCCGGAACCCAGGACGTTATTTTAGGAAATAATAAACAAAACTGGCACGACGATCCAACCGGCACCACCTGCGGATCACCACCGCGGGTACCAAAACAAAGACTCGTCTGCCAAACAGGTACCGTCTGAGCCACCAGCTCAGGTACCAAATAGAACATCGTATCTCAATAAACACTTATTCATTTATTTCATAAAAGACGATACAGCGGTACGTGATTCACGATTGAAAATAGTAATTTTATAAAAGAATGTGTTTACAAATAATCTGATACAATAAACCAAATAACAAGCTTTAATCTAATCTACTAAAGCTATCACTTCAATTCTACCGTTTGATCCGTCCGTCGTAACCTGCAAACACTGTTAGGATGTGAGCTCGCACCCAGTTGGTCGTTCACCGCAACAGTAGGGTGAAATGCAATAAACAATATAATTATAGCAGGTTACACGTAATATTGTAAGAAATCCATGGGGTTCCACCTCAAAACCAATTGGCAATGAGGGGAGTAGCCCATGACACTTATTAATTATATTTCTTCTTCTTGAATGTCTGATGTGAGACTTCTCAACACGCCCCCTCACGTGTGGCATTCTTTGGCCTACACGTGGATCTTTTGTCTACGGGTGGCGGTGAGCACGTGGGTTGTTAGACCATTCACGTGTGTGAGCCGAGGCTCTGATACCATGTAAGAAATCCATGGGGTTCCACCTCAAAACCAATTGGCAATGAGGGGAGTAGCCCAGGACACTTATTAATTATATTTCTTCTTCTTGAATGTCCGATGTGAGACTTCTCAACAAATATCACATATCACGTAATAATCACATAGCACCGAATAGCATGTGAATCGATAATAACAATAGTATACGAATCGACATATATATATATATATATATATATATATATATATATATAACACCAAGCATGCTCATAAACCGTAAGCGATAATAATATTGTAAAGTGCATAACCCCCTACCTCAATAATAGCATCTGATAACGACTTTGAGATAATAACAGCAGCTCCAATTATAGAATGATTCCAGTACATATCTCTCTCTCTCACACACACACTTATCAGTATTCGACTTGAATATGGAATGAGAGATAACTAATGCACTAGGCCCTATTTATAGAAGATTGCGACCAATCAGGTATCGACGTGTCATAGGGACACGTGGCATCCATGTAGGGTTCAGAGGCCAGAGTCGCGACACATGTCGCATAGGTGTCCCCCATGCAGAGCAGGAGACTATGGCGGTGACACATAGGGAGGGTTATGTGTCAGAAGCATTTGACTTGCAGTAGGACACGTGTCGCACATGTGACGAAAGCTACCACGCGACGACACGCAGCAGGGGCATGTGTCAATCATCTATGACAGTGGCTAAGGCAGTGACACGTGTCACCCTACATGTCATTCATACAGTTAACACATATACAAGCTAACATACTACAAGTCATTATGTACTAATCATGATTAACTAAGCTAAGTAACACTTAAACGAATGATTAGTACTAATTTGTTCCCTAAATATTTTTATCCTTAATCTAGCGATTAAAGAAGATATTAGTAATTTTGGTGTATTTCTGGACGAGCTTAACTATCATAGTTTCACAATTATGAGTTCATCTATCAGGATACTAAATGACATAAAATTCACTTAAGTAGTATAAGCTTCAGAAATACAACCACTACACTGCATACAATAGCAATTAAGCATGCTAACAGGTTATGTCAAAAACCCATATTTAAAGTAAATTTAAGTATTTCATGCTTTCCGAAACCAGGGATATTACAATCTACCCCACTTAAATAAATTTCGTCCCGAAATTTAAAATAAGCCCCAAATATTTTATTTGCAAATCGGTCACGTACCTGAGTCATCACCTCTGACAAACTCGTACCAACTTGGGGAATGAGTCACATACAGCCTTAGTTGCCCAAACCCTAATCACTAATCAGCTGATATCACAATCAGCAAAAACCGAGTCCACGACTAAACAGGCACAACTAAGCACTGAGTCCACACTATTTCCCACTTTGGTAGAGCTCTGTCATCGGATCTGTAACTCAAAAATAAGTTTAGAAAACACAGCATAGATAAACCCATATTATCCTGTCGTCCCAAAACAGAGTGTTACCGTGCTCTGATACCAATTGTAACGACCCGGAACCCAGGACGTTATTTTAGGAAATAATAAACAAAACTGGCACGACGATCCAACCGGCACCACCTGCGGATCACTACCGCGGGTACCAAAACAAAGACTCGTCTGCCAAACAGGTACCGTCTGAGCCACCAGCTCAGGTACCAAATAGAACATCGTATCTCAATAAACACTTATTCATTTATTTCATAAAATAAGATACAGCGGTACGTGATTCACGATTGAAAATAGTAATTTTATAAAAGAATGTGTTTACAAATAATCTGATACAATAAACCAAATAACAAGCTTTAATCTAATCTACTAAAGCTATCACTTCAATTCTACCGTTTGATCCGTCCGTCATAACTTGCAAACACTGTTAGGATGTGAGCTCGCGCCCAGTAGGTCGTTCACCGCAACAGTAGGGTGAAATGCAATAAACAATATGATTATAGCAAGTTACACATAATATCACATATCACGTAATAATCACATAACACCGAATAGCATGTGAGTCGATAATAACAATAGTATACGAATCGACATATATATATAACACCAAGCATGCTCATAAACCGTAAGCGATAATAATATTGTAAAGTGCATAACCCCCTACCTCAATAATAGCATCTGATAACGACTTTAAGATAATAACAGCAACTCCAATTATAGAATGATTCCAGTACATATCTCTCTCTCTCTCTCACACACACGCTTATCAGTATTCGACTTGAATATGGAATGAGAGATAACTAATGCACTAGGCCCTATTTATAGAAGATTGCGACCAATCAGGTATCGACGTGTCATAGGGACACGTGGCATCCATGTAGGGTTCAGAGGCCAGAGTCGCGACACATGTCGCATAGGTGTCCCGCATGCAGAGCAGGAGACTATGGCGGTGACACATAGGGAGGGTTATGTGTCAGAAGCATCTGACTTGCAGTAGGACACGTGTCGCACATGTGACGAAAGCTACCACGCGACGACACGCAGCAGGGGCATGTGTCAATCATCTGTGACAGTGGCTAAGGCAGTGACACATGTCACCCTACGTGTCATTCATACAGTTAACACATATACAAGCTAACGTACTACAAGTCATTATGTACTAATCATGATTAACTAAGCTAAGTAACACTTAAACGAATGATTAGTACTAATTATTCCCTAAATATTTTTATCCTTAATCTAGCGATTAAAGAAGATATTAGTAATTCTGGTGTATTTCTGGACGAGCTTAACTATCATAGTTTCACAATTATGAGTTCATCTATCAGGATACTAAATGACATAAAATTTAAGTAGTATAAGCTCAGAAATACAACCACTACACTGCATACAATAGCAATTAAGCATGCTAACAGGTTATGTCAAAAACCCATATTTAAAGTAAATTTAAGTATTTCATGCTTTCCAAAACCAGGGATATTACACAAAGTATGGGGGGTCATTCATGGATATAATAGTTACGAGATTTAAACTTTTCTCCAAAATTATTTTTCAATTGCAACCCTAGGAATGGTAGTTTATCCGAACCCGATAGGCACATGCCCTATACCGGCCCCTAAAATGGTATTTGATTCTGAAACTCCTGATGGGGATGGGATTCTACAAAGTCCCTATTTATAAACCAACCCGATTATTTTATAGTTAAATTATATTTTTACCCTTATATATGTTTGCTTAAACAATACGACATCTGTAAAATGACACACTGTCACTTGAAGATAACTATGGAATATCAAATAAATGGCTCAAGATGGATGAACTCATGTTCATTGAAGGCATGCACTAGTGTTGTACATTTAGCAGTAAACTTCTCTTAAAAGATTACAAGACTCAAATTCAGTATCCAAACAATCACATCAAATAACATAGAGATTCATATCACTTTCAAAGATATGTACAACACTGTCCATAATAAGAAGCGATTTCACATGCAAATGATCAATGAGAGGTTCATACTATTACCAGAATAAGATGTGCCATTCAAGAAATGTTATTTACATAACAAAGCTTATATTTATGCGTTGTTTCAAGACCCATATGGGGGTGCTGTGGGTATATCATTTTTTGACGGAAAATTGAGAATTTTCCCATTTATGGAGGAGTTTCCTACACAAAGAATCTCAATCAACAAACCAATAAGCATCTTTGAACTCAAACAAATATCATCAATCAATAAGAATGTGATAAATGAAGTGGTGTTGTAGAAAGTTATTCCATGTTTAAAGCTCAATGACCTGTTTGTTTATCAAATGACATATTCATACAACAAGATAATGCAACTCCTCACATCATAGACAATGATCCGTAATTTAGAGAAGCTAGTACTAGTGACATATTCGACATTCACATGGTTGAACTTGGGGTAGTTCATCACTAACTTAATCCATGAGCATTGAGGACTCCTATAAATATGTCTTATTATTGTAGATTAAATGGCGATAATGAAACACTAGTTGAACTTTTATTACAGTAAGAATTACAACTATCTCAAACTCAAAGAAATTTTAACTTTGGTTACAAAACAATTCTCTTAAGAAGCGCTTCATTTCACGAATGGGCCAACTGGCCTAATTTGTCAAAACTGATACGATATGTGATCCAACTACGTGGCGTGTTGTACCACAGGTCCACAGCCCATTAAAATTCGATATTAAACCCTTATGCCCCAGCCTATACACTGTCGTATTGGCTTGCCTTGGGACATGTTGAATCATCACTCCTTCACATATTTTTAAGTAGACAGATCCTCCTTCAATACATCTGGAGCAGTCCAAAACAGTCTCATATGTTGCCTCTCTCTTCACTCTTCGTTTCATATTTCTAACCACAGAGAAATTGTCAGATTCCACCGCCCTCTTCATGAATTGTAGATCTGTGGCTAGAGGTATACCTAATTTCATAGCAAATCCTTTCAACTTCTATAGCAGATCCTCCAAACGGCATTTTGATCGATCTCCTGACGATGAAGGCTCCGCCGTGGTCTCAGATCACAACATCGACTGCAACCATTCTTTCGTTCCGATCCCAGGCGACATCTTTGTTTATTTCACGCTTGCATGATGGGATTTGATCTAGTTATGGTTTGTCGTCGGCGATGTCTGATCCGGCGTGTTATCCCTTCTTTAGATCGCCTTAAATCCAGATAAGTTATTCTCCATTTGCTCAATTTGTTCTTCTGCATCCAGGCGGCATCTTTGTTTATTTCACCCATGCAAGATGGGATTTGATCCAATTATGGTTTGTCGCCTGCGATGTCTGAGTCGGCGTACTACCCCTTCTTCAAATCGCCTTAAATCCAGATAAGTCATTCTCCATTTGCTCAATCGCTTCTTCTGCTTCAATTTCTCTATCTTTACAAAAACATTTTTCATAAATATATAAAAACCGAGTAACAAAAATAATTATTACTAAATATTCACATTTCTCACATTTTCTAGAAAGAAAGAGAAGTCAAAAACAATAAAAATGATATTTTACACTAAATAGTAAATAAGTACTCCACCCTAAAATGTAAATGTTGTGTTTTTATACTGGTAGAAGAGAGGAGTGGTAGAGCAACTTGATCTTTCAGCTTTCATCTTTCGCCTCCTCCGTTTGAACCCTAACCCAGCTTGAGCTCTCACTCCCGCTTGTAAGTTTCGTCTTCTCTCTTCAATTCAATGTTTTTACATGAATGATCTGAAGTTTCTTTCTTTATCAACCCACACAATCATCTTCAATTTCGTACACGATCTAACTCTGTTATCTTTCTCTTGCCCAGAGATAGATCTATCTAGTCGCCGCCCAAAACCCTAAAATGGCCTGACTTTTCCCGTCCAAGACTCATCAGCCGACTTGGGTTCAGTCCAATTTCAGGTATGAAGTAGCAAAACCCTCAATTTTTCATTGTCCAAGAATTGGGTATTTGGGTTTCTTGCGGTTTGCGGTTTGTTCAGTACAAAGCATGAGTTTTAGCTGTTTTAAGTTTGTGGGTGTTTGTGAATTTGTGTAGGTTTCTGTAAATGCTGTGACTTAGCTGAATTGCATAATTGAAGGGGAATAATTTCTTTTTGGGGTGCAATGTCTTATTGATATCGGATACGATTGTGTTGTCATTCTGTTCGATTTCGAGCTTCTGCAATGGATGGAAACCGCGGTTTGAATATGCGGGGTTGGGGTTTTTATGAACCTCAGGGACCTCTTAAAGGCCATCTGGGTCTGCAACTCATGCCCACTGGCTCAGAGAAGCCTCTTCTTGGCGTGCGCAACAATCCGTCTGTCATGCCTAACGACAACCATGGTGGTGGGTCTTTTCAGCAAATGGTTTCCAACGGCGAGCCTTTCCACCCCAGAGTGTCTGATGTGCAATTGTCGCCAATGACGTCGTCCTATGGGTACAACAGAGATGCATGGAACAACTACATTCAGAAATATATGAGCCCCGTGCCATCAAACCACCACCATCACCCCAATCATCATCCCAATCATCATCCCAATTATTCAGTAGCACCTGAGACATCTAGAGGACATCACATGCAAATCCTACAGCCAAATGAGCCCATGAAGGAAGAGAGCGCGGCTCAGTTAGAAGAGGCTGTTCCAGAAAGGGACATCAATGGTCCATCAAAGAAAAGGGCAGCAAGTAAAACCCCGAAGTCTCCCAAACCTAAGAAGCCTAAGAAAGTCTCTGATGGTCTAAAAGATGAGTTGGCTGTTTCAGTACCAAGAGCTAGGGCACCAAAGAAGAGCATGGAAGTCGTCATCAATGGTGTTGAAATGGATATTTCAGGCATTCCAATCCCAGTGTGCTCATGCACTGGAGCACCACAGCAGTGTTACCGTTGGGGGTCTGGTGGGTGGCAGTCCGCTTGTTGCACTACTGGTATGTCGGTGTATCCTCTGCCTATGAGTACTAAGAGACGCGGCGCGAGGATAGCTGGAAGGAAGATGAGTTTGGGAGCATTCAAGAAAGTATTGGAGAAACTTGCTTCTGAAGGGTATAACTTTTCTAATCCGATTGATCTTAGGTCTCACTGGGCAAAGCATGGGACAAATAAGTTCGTTACGATCAGATAGATGTGTTGTGACTGCTTTGGCTGGCTTCAAGTGGGAGTTTCCTCTTTCTGCTGTAAATACATGCATGTGATCTAAGACAGAGCCTTTTCAGGTAGTTTCTAGCTGGTGGAGTTTCCGTTCATGTTTTCTTTAAGTTGTGCTTTTTAGGTTCTATCGACATGTTGTTTCACCTTCTTTACTTTTTGGTAGTTTAAGAAATGTCAATCTTGTCTGACTGCCGGTTTGGAGTTCGTTTGATGAGATACATTGTTGTACCTGTACCGGATATTTTACTTAAATTTTGCCCCCTTTAGGCTCCCTGAACTAGTAGTTTTGTCTTCCTTACTTCATATAGTTTCAGATATTGAATATCCTCTTTATTGATGTGATGCATTTTTAACTTGTGCCTTTTCCATCTAATGAATCTGACATTTCCCTTAGAACCTGTCATCTACATTAACAATTGGTGTTAGTTGATGCTTATTTAGTTCAATGCCTACCTACCTAGTTTGCTAGTTACTTGATCATTTCCCTGCCTTTCCTTCTTCATGATCTTTACCGTATTTGGAACTATCAATGAGAATCCGCAATGTAGATTCTCTTGCAGAGATTTACATGCATCCTATATTTATAGGAACTGCCAATATAAGTGTTGCTCTGTGTGAACTGCAATGGCCAGTGTGAGTAATACCTGTCACTGCTATTTGGGATGTGTAATTTAAATTAAGGCGAGGCTAATTTTGGAAGTGATGATTTATTAATGGGCAAGTGACAGAGACCAGCCCTGAGGTATGGTCAATTACCAAAGTACTACCCTGTAGTTCGGATAATACCGAAGGACACCCTTGTAACTTACAGAAGGAGAAGTGAAAAGTCCACTTTGCCCTCGTAGTTTTACACCCATTAATTCGGCAAAACAAGGAATACCCCCCCATCCTTTCTCACTTCTATCCTCTGTAAAATCTCTGTATCCCTCTTCGCCCCCCCACCCCCCACCCCCAAACACATATCTCTTTCTTCTTAGAAAAGACCCAGCCCATACCTCAATCGACACCCTTCTCCACCACCACATACCACCACCAAATATGACAGAACACCGCCCCTCGTCCGAATTTGAATCAAAACCGATAACCACCAACGGGGGACCCGTTGATGGCTGTGATCGGAGTTTCTTGGGGTTGATTTGGTTGTAACGATAAGGGTTCGGAGTAGCAGAGGAAGATTCTTGGAGATGCAGTGTCGTTTTTCGCGTTGGTTGGACTGCGATTTCGGTAGCCGAGTGCCTCAGTGTATTCATTCATCTTCGCCTATACTCGGGTGTTTCTATACGAACAGAGCTCTCACTTATCCATGACTCTACTAAGACACAATGCTTGAATTGGGTCCTCTCTCTGCAGATCTGGACGGCTGACTGGCAGTGATTATGGTGTTTACCTCAATCGGTGCTGATTGTAGACTCAATCGAAAAGCCCTACGTTTCTAATAGATTCTTCTTAGTCGGATCAAATGTCTGGTTTTTTCCATCAAAATTTTGATCTGGCCGATTGAAGTTCGATTCAAATCCATTCAGACTCTCCTTCTCCATTTCGGGATTTGTATCTTGTGTTATGGGTCTTGGTGTGACTACTCGATTTGGTCGAAGGTCACCCCGATAAGTGTTTCTTTTATGATTTTGGAGTTTAATCCCGTTTGGTTGCTTATTCTGGTTCCGAGGTTGGAGTTTATTTTCTGTGGTGGAGGCAGCTAAGGGACTTGGGCTGAAGTTTTGTCTCACCGTAAAATCTTGGTATTGTGGTTAGGTTCACTGGTGGGATATGGAGTTTGGTTAATTGGACGAACTGAGGTCTTACAGTGGAGATGATAGGAGTCATGACTAGACTGATATTGGTCTACAGCTTCGATTGGGGAGGATGGTGTTCAGTGTTGAGGATTTATTGAGAAGGAAAATTAGTGTACTGTAATGAATTTGTTTTTGGGGCATTTAGGTAAACTATGCACATATGAGGACATTGTTGTCTTTATTTTTTTTAGTGGCGGTCCCCATTAGGTGAACTAACGGAATTCAACGGAAGGGTGCTACTGCTAGTTGTCGCATGTTTGGATTAACAGAGGGGTGGTTTGAGGTATTATCCATAGCACAAGGTAGTTCCTTGGTAGTTGACCATACTTCAGGGGTTTATGTCATATGCCCTTTATTAATCTACATCAATACTAGGTTACTGGGTAACAGAATCTTTTGGTTGTATTTGTCGTCTGCCTAATAGAAGAAAGAAGGTTATTGGGCACACATTGTAGTATTAAATGTGAAGATTGTAGACACCCTTCTTTTGCATTTCGATCTGTTCATCAGTTCTTGTGCCGTAAATTATAGGTAACGTCCAGTTCTTTCCCTGTATGTCGAGGTGGTACATGATATGTTATACTAGTACTAAATTTTTCTAAAGGCTTTCAACTTCTCTAGTTGACCATAGGAAAAGGAGATCACATCCGATAAAAGAAATTGAGTGCGAACTATGTGGTGCACGTGGGAATATGAATTATGTCGTTAATTATTTCCTTGTGACACCTGCTTTTAGGATGTTCTTTTTGCTATTTAATTTTGGAAGTTCTTATGGGTATGTCATCAATGGTGGGCAAGTATATTTTGCTGTACTGACTTCTGACAAGTAACTAGTGAGGTTTATTTCGTATGGCCTTGGGTTACTCTCTATGTTTCCATATCTAAAGAAATAAGCAACATTTCTTGTTTTGTATGATTAATAGATCACATGTTTCCACTGAAAAGACATGCATAGGAGCATGCGGCATTGATGCAAAAAATAGCAAGTTTCTGTCTTGATATTGTTTACTCTGTGTTTGGCTATCACTTTTGAGGGGTGCTTGAGTGCCCTCGACTAGTTCTTCCATCTCTTCGACTACATGGAGTGAGATGAAGGCAGGTAGGAGATTAGTTGCCCTTTTCCAAAAAGAATTTATTTTATTGTATATATTCTTGCTTGTTGGAGATTGAATACATGTTCTGTGCGGGTGACGTTCAGTCTTGAACTTCCCATTTCATATCATGAAGCTGTACGTTATTAGCTCTTGTGGTTTAGTGCGGGGGCTTTGGCTTTATCAGATGGACAAACCATGTTGTGAAGTTAGTTGACGACGAAAAAATGGCAATGGAGATGCAGATCTCTTAAAACTTTTGATTAGGTTTTGGGTTGGGATGTCAAGTCTAGTACCAGTGGCTAATCTTGCGATTCTTGTATATGTGTGGATGATGCTGTAGTTGAATTGGTTTTGGCTGTGGTTAGAGTTGAAGTGCCTATTTCAGAAAGATGTGGTTGAAGAGGTTGTGGGAAACAAGTTTGTGTAAAACCTTGTTTTATGTTCTTGAAATGGATGATGATGGCATTATGTTTGGAAAGCCTTGTTTCTTAAAGAACATCTGGAACCCTTTCATTAGGTTTTTGGTTAGGAGGCACAGTGGTAGCTGAAGCGGTCGTTCTCTATTGGTGAGGAAAACACCGAAGCTGGAGAGGGTACTTAAATAAGGTTTGTTTGGCTGGGTAAGGTCATTCCATATTCTTGAATGTGATGATTCTAGTGTATCATTTCAACTGCCATTTGTGGTTTAAGGCACCGAGTTGTAAATTTAACCAATTCTTGTTTGCCTAGAACATTTTCATTGAGAGGTCATCTCCCGGTTTTTTGCTGCTCTTTTAATTCTCTGTGATGCTGAGGTTCAACCAGTATTTAGGAATTGAAGTTAACCTGATAAGAAGAGGGAAATCTGCTAATGTGAAAAACAGAAAGATAAACTGTTGAATGAAAGTGTAGGTTAATGGAAAATGGTATTGAAACGCCTTATGAATTTTGAACAGCAACATTGCCTCACTCCAGATTCCAGAAGCTTTCCTCTACATGTAATTAGAAGGCCATGCTTCATTCTAATCTTATGTTTCTCTCCCTCCATAAACATGATAGGAGCTTGACATGTGAATAAACTAGGACCAATCTTCAATTGCCTCCACACATGTGCTGAGCTTAAGGACTGACAACCAAATACATTGAGAATAGCTAATGAGCTCACCAATGATAAGACTTCCCAGTTTGTGTCAAACACTGTAATGTATGAATTCTCCTGTCAAACACTGAAATGCAGAGCTGTCAAACGGGCCGGTTAACCGCGGTTAACCAGTGAACCGGCCCGGTTTTGAACCGATTCTGCAGTAACCAAGCCCGAGCTCGAAAGGACCGAAACCGAGTTTTAGCGGGCTAGGGCCGGTTAGACCTTCTGTTGAACCATGAACAGTCCCAAAACCGGCCAGGTATCAACCGAGCCCGACCCGCAACCGGACCGAGACCGCCCCAACGGCTGGAGTTCCCACCATTTCGAGTTGTCACCATCAGTGTTAACCGAACCCGGCCCGAAACCAAACCGGACCGATCCGGTGCACGCGGTTACGGTTATAGGGTCCGGGCCGGTTAGAGGTATTGTGAAAAAACCCGGTCCGGTTAACTGAGCCCGAACCACCGGTAACCGAGCCGGACGAAACCGTGCCCGGTTGGTTCAAGGATTCTGGGGCCGGTTTCGATTCCCGGTTAACCGAAAGTGCAGCTCTACTGTAATGTATGCATTTTCCTTCATCAGATTCCTATAAATCAATATCACCACTGGTAATTTCTCCATCTTTATGACATGAAGGGGAAAGAAGGTCTACCGAATTGTGCCTGGCTGACCTTTGAAGAAACCCCGAGTATCCCCCAGAATTTCCTCAATTTATGCAATGACCCTTTAAGTTAAAACTTTTCACGGACTTCCTTCATGGACAGACAAGCATCCTTCACCATGGGTGCCCACTGTCCCCCTCCATCGAAAGGTATCCAATCTTAATACTTAAGGCTCTGTTTGGTTCGCAGTAAAATATTTTACAAGGGAAAATATTCTACGCATAAAATATTTTGCGGGAAAAAAAATTCTCTGCAATTATTTTCTCATGTTTGGTTTACACTTGCCAAAACAGTGGGATGTGACGGCAGTGGCAGTGATGGGTGGCGGTGATGGGTCGTGGTGGAGGTATTAGTATGAGATGTTGTGTTCCTTCCGGAGGATTTGAAATGTGAATCATTTTACATCGTTTGAGGGAAAACAATTTACAGGAAAATATTTTACCTCCAACCAAACAACACCAAAACACCAAAACAGAAAATGTTTTACCACCAACCAAACGGAGCCTTAATGTAGTATCGTTGGGGAAAGCATCTCCATCTTAGTTACCTCATCGGTTACTTTACTCGTCTAGTTATGTAATCCAAGAGTTTGCTTTTCATAGGTCTTCATCCTCTCTTTCAGTAGGCGCAGTCCGGATTCATTCCCGAAATGAGTAAGCTAAATAAGGCCTGTGAAGGGTCCTGAATGTACAGCTGAAAAAATTTAAGTCTTTTCTTTCTTCTTAGTAGGGGAAGAACAGGCAGACAAAGTAGTAAGAAAAGCTCTGTTGTTACCTGCTTTGCCCGTGGGGCGCCCCCTAAAAGCACAGGTAATCACGAAGTTGTTTCCAAAACAACTCGCTTGCTTGGTGCCCAAGTTTGGTTGTTTCCTTGTTTTGGTAAGTTCATATACTAAGTTTGGAATAGTGAGTTAGGAGGAATGACTTTGGTCGACCGATCTGAGATCTGAATACTCTTCTTAACAGAGCAGATTCAAGCCGATCTTTATTGCAATGAGTCGGACCATTATATATTCAACCAGATTCATATAGGATATAATACATATTAAATCTAATAATACCCCCGTATTTATAGAAGTTTCGTTCCTTTGAGGTCGCTGTTGGATATTATCTAATCAGGAGTCGAATCATAGGAATTCTGGTATTGGTTTTACTAATTACTCCGAGGATGCTTCTTTATTCTAACAGAACATGTGATCAGGTTTTTAGTTGTAGAGTGTAACAGAATTAGATGCAGATAAGAAGAATGACTCGGTAAATGATCAAATATGCATTTTGTTGCGTATTTGGATTCATTGTTATCCTTCCCAAGCTTGATGGATTTGAGTCCTGGTTGAGGATGATCTGATATGAAGTAAAATTTTCACCATCCGATCAGTGTGGCAATATAAGCTGACACGGGCCATATATATTATTTCAGATGGACTCAGATGGTGAAGTTATATCTAGCGCGTCTAAATATAGAGTATGAGGAATCAGTGGTTAATACATATGGTAGTTCCGAAATTTCAGTAAGTTGACTTGTTTCAGAAAGTATTACTCGTGGTACCTAGTAAAGTGCTGTTTGCTGCAGCTGCATTTAGTGGTTAATGCGCTAGTGCCTTTTAGGTGTGTGTTGATTTCTACGTGTTGATGTGCTTGCTTTTACTGGATAACATTTTCATGTCTATTATGCAGAAAGCATATTCAACTATTGTGATGTTTTCAATTTCCGAGAAGTAAAAAATATATATATATATTCAACCATTGCATAGAACGAGAATCCCCATTTTGAGGGACTGTTTTCTGTGTTTCATTATCTCTATTCCAATAATCTCACCTCAGTCACTCATTCCAATAATCTCATAAACTCTCCTCTCATTCAAACTCATCCAAACACACCATTGTTTAGACTCTGAATGAACATCGATGTTATCGTCAATGTGTACTGTGTAGTGCCTAGCTTAATTGTTCGATGACTTGCTACACCTTTCATTGTAAGGAAAACTGCAGGTGAGGCCATTATGGAACAATTATTTGATTCTTGGTAGATGCCCCCTCCCTTGTATGCTGTGTCCTAGTAATTTTCTTGTTCTTGAACCGGAACAACATCCCTTTGAGCTGGTTGGCTCTTCAATAAACCCCTTCCATCTCTGTGTTCTCTCATTCACAGTTTCACACCTTTCATGTGATACCTTTTATCTCTTCTTGTAAGCATCTCGTGTGCACTTTGTTTCGATAACTTCACTATTTCCTTTTGTCCAAGGCATGTCTCGTGGTGGCGGGTGTGTGTGTGTTTTTTTTTTTTTTTTTTTTTTTTTTCTCGCTCGGTGCTTAGAACTTGAAGGTTATGATTGGGAGTTGGAACACTTGATTTTGTCCCAATTGGGTAACAAGACCGTTGGCAAATTTTTTCTATCTGTTTGAGAACTTTGAGAACTTTTAAGGTTTTTATGCACAATCAAGCAAGGAGTGTCATTTTCTTTTCTTTTCTTTTCCTACTTCCTGTGTTGTTGAACCAGTTCTTAGTGTCCTAACCAAAAGCTTCATGTAATTTTACCTCTCTTTCATAGTACTATCTTAAGTTTGCAACAATCAGAGGTCGCAGGAGAAGTGCCTTCGAGGTAATGTCAAATGTGCAAGTCTGCAAAGGTTGAATCCCAACCCCAAGGGTCTTCTGCTCCCCTAATGACAGTTTGGATGTGACTTTGCTTACTGGAGTGCCTAACTGTAAACTGATCATTCTGAAAGGAGCCTGCGTCTAATTTCTCATTTTTCTTTTGACAACTTGGTTTGAACTCCCATTCTCCATGGAGAGAGAGAGAGAGAGAGAGAGAGAGAGAGAGAGAGAGAGAGAGAGAGAGAGAGAGAGAGAGAGAGAGAGAGAGAGAGAGAGAGAGAGAGAGAGAGAGAGAGTTTTCTAGTTGCAACTTGCAAGGCCAGTGTTTATGAGTTGTTGTGTACCCAAATAAGAGTGACTGAGGGGAGTGGGTCTAATTGAGACCTTGCTATTTTGTGTCGGAGTTTGGTGCCAATAATATCACGTTTTAGTTAATTATCATGGTGATATATTAAGGACATAGTCAAATGTGTGTTCCAGTTCTCTCTTGATACATGCGGGTGAAGTATTCATTGCGTCTTAAAATAACTTTCATGTTCAACTTTTTACGTAGTTTAGGAGGCAATTTGAATGCTTAAACACTGGAGACTGGTCAAATCTATCTACACATGTAAACATTAGTTTTATCTTAGTATCATAACATTATAAAACGATACCGTGTACTAAGTTTTGTGTCGTTTAACATGTCAAATCACTTGAAAAGCGTGCTGGAACAATTATTTTGGGACATACAAATAGAATGCACACAGAGGTTCAGCACTGTGCATGGCTAGATTCAATGGTTGATGACAAAACCTAGTAATCTTGTGCTAAGTATTGTCTCCGTAGCATCTTTGCTATGAATCTGGTTGTAGTTGCATTGCCGGACACAAAAGAGCATATCTTGATCAAGACATAAACTGATCCTTACAGTTGTAACTGTTTTTTTCCTTAAACAACCTCTCTAATCTGGGTGTGGTTCATGAACTTAGGATTGAAACTCTCTGTCAAAGTCAAAATTTAATATTTATTTCATCAGTCAAACTATTCCCCTTGTTAATCGTCAATCTGGTTATTCTTGAGTGCCTGCTTATGCTTCGTTAATTCTCGAACATCTTGTGTTTTTAACATCTTGTGTTTTTTAACCCTGGTGTACGTGTCAGCTTCGCAACCAAATCCAAAAGTCTCATAGAGTCTCTGGAGCTCTGGTGGTCTAGCATTCGATCCGTGGGACACATGAGCCCCTAGTCTTAACCACTAGGCCATGGCACTTGGGCCAATCATCGATCATATTATGACTCTGATGTATGTGCCAGCTTCGTAACCAAATCCAGAAGTCTCAGAGAGCCTTAGGTGGTCTAGCATTAGATCTGTTGGCCACATGAGCCCCTAGTCTTAACCACTAGGCTTACGCACGGGGGCTAAAGTCAGGAGGCTCAGAGCCTCTGCTGGTCTAGCATTTGCAGAAATCGACTGCATAACTTGGAGCCACATGCCCCCCTAGCCTTAACCACTAGGCCAACACACTAGCGTTAGTCCTCAGTAACATTGGAGTTCCAAGTGACGGGTTAGGTTAAGCTAGTCACTGTGGATTGATGGATGCAACACAACTTGAGTTCGGAAAATATCAACTCGCGGTTCTGATTGGTGCAGACTGCAGACGACTACTAGTTGTCTGTGATCGTCAAATGTGTTGCATTATTCACTTAGTGGTAGACGAGCGGTGTGGAATTGACTCTGCAAGATGAATTATTCCCAACATTTTTGTGTCGCCTTGGAGTAACTAAAGTAGTGTAGATGATGATGTTGAATGTGTGGCTTTCGCGGAACAATAGTGATTGATCGGAGTGTTGAAGGACCTACCACCTCCTTTGTCCTCAATGTCAATAGTAATGGGACACTAGCGTGCATTTGTTACAGAAGAAAATCATATTTTCGGTCCACGACTGATAAAAATTTAGTAGGAGTTATTGCAGATTGCAGTTTCATTTACTGTAGACGTTATGAATTCGGACAACGACGAGGCCAGAATTGGCTCTTGATGTCGTTTGGCTATGAGCATGCCGCAGAAAGAGCGGAACACAAGAAGACAAAACACAATGTCATCTGCTCCGAAAGCGGCGGACATTGGCGGTGGTGGTGGCATATCAGTGTCTCGTCACGGTCATCATTGTGAAACGTTACTTTCATATTCCCAATTGAAACGGCTTTAACCAAACACCACTCTCATGTACAACAATTGCAATAATTTTGCTTCTTGTGGGGATACTAATAGGAACAAGGGTTATAATAGGAATAGATACTTTACCATCTTTTTCTCCCTATATAGAGAGAAGGCTGTGTTCTTAGTGTCCTTTCAAGCACCATAACTTACGAGTTAAAATACGAATAATTCTCGTAAGAGTAATTTGACTCTGATCTTTTAAATACATTGTGATGTTCTTTAAAACGCAGATAAATTCTTTTCATATTGGTATTTTTTGGAATTATGAGTTTGCAGATTGTCACTAGATCCTTCTAACAAAATCACAAGAGTATGGAGCGGTCTCTCATATAAGAAATAGCGGGATTATGTAGTTTCCTAGATTGCAGGATCCTTAACTAGCTTTGTGTTCCCGACGTGCATTACATGTGTAGTGAGGCAAAGGGAGCCCATACCCTTAGCATATGGGGTAGTTAGAGCGAATTCATCACATTTGTTGTTTATTGCAATAGGGTTCCTAATTATATCCCCCAAGTTGAACCCCTTTCAATGAGAATCACATCTTAAGTATAGTATATTTCTTTACAATCATCGAGTACATTACATGTTTCATGACGTATAATGTATATTTGTGTTCAATGAACCCATCTCAATAATCTCCTTCAACAAAGACACAACTGGTATATGGTTGGATCCTGAGTATGTAGTACCAAATTACACTGTGACATTTACACGTGAAAAAAATGTTGTGTTTGAAGAGATGTCACACACTCCAAGTGATCTACTTGCTTCAGCAAGTTAGTCTCTGAAAATCGAGAATTATACAGAATATATATATAGAAAAATGATTTTACAAAATACTGATCTTTCCATTCTCTAACACGTTAATCAGAGTACAATCATAATCAGAGATCCGATTTTAAACAAATCTGAGTGCAACACGTAGCAGACGCACGCCTAAATATACCACCATTTATCAATCTAGAGCTGTATTTAGAAGATAGGACTTCAAATAATGAGATTATTGACTTCAAATTTACAAATTGTTGATCATTCCACTCTCTAACATGCCAATCAAATCAAATTGCAACGTACTCATCATATATACCTAGATAGCACAGGATGATAAACGAATATGTAAAACTGCATGTTTCCAGTTATTTATGATACAAACCACCACGTCAGTTAAATCTTGGTACAGTTGCCGACACCTTAGTAGACATAATTGCAGTAATTAGTACATTTGAAAATGCATCATCATAACAAGAAGATTGTGATATTATTAACCACAACCCAAGAAAGAAAGCCATGAATCCATAATTGTCTTTTCCCTTCCATCATTCACCACCAACTTCACTCCCACTATATAAAACACAGCTCTTGCTAATCTCTCTCCCTCAGAGAGACAATCCACAGAGAGAGAGAGAGAGAGAATGGAAGGGGACAACACCAACGACCGTTACAGAGAGTGCTTGAGAAACCATGCCGCCAGCCTCGGGAGCTACGCCACCGACGGCTGCGGCGAGTTCACTCCCTCCGGGACCTCCCCGGCTGCCTTGAACTGCGCCGCCTGCGGCTGCCACCGCAACTTCCACCGCAGAGTCACCTACGCCGCCGCGGGGAGTAGGGACTCCGACATGATCCCTGAAATGATAGACTACGTCGGCAGTGGTGAAGGCGGAGGAGGGCGGCATCAATATCATCAGTCGGAGAGGATTGGTAGTCGTAAGAGGTTCAGGACGAAGTTCACGACGGATCAGAAGGAGAAGATGATGGAGTTTGCGGAGAGGATTGGTTGGAAGATGCAGAGGAGGGATCAAGATAGCGGCGGCGACGACGAGATCGAACGGTTTTGCAGAGGTGTTGGAGTGAGCAGACAGGTGTTTAAGGTGTGGATGCATAACCACAAGAACAACAACAATAATTCTACCACATCATCACCTTCTTCTTCTTCCATGAACAATTCTTCTTCTAGTAATGTCAATGTCTCCTCTCTCACCCATTGATTCTTTGAAAACAATCAATGAGATAACAATTCTAACATAACTCATTGGTGAATGGTATCATATTGTTTCTTGTTTCACCTATGCATTTTGTGTAATAATGTTGAGATTGGTGTTGTTGTAAGGCTTGTGGAAGATGTGGGAACAAAACAAGTTGGACCCCAACTCTAAGGGTCCCACCTTTTTCCTGTTCTAAAAATAATGATGAAATTAAATAGCGAACTGTGTTTATGAGCTTGTCAACTGATCGCAGATACGAGCGTGTAGCTAAATTTTAGTTTGTTCGAAAGGCGTAAGTAGAACTTCCACAGTTCAAGTCGCACTAGTCTATCATAGCCAAAACTTACTGATGCGTACATTAAAAATATTGAAATCAAATCAAGAATTGAAATAGGTACATGAAAAGTTGAACAATCGATGTTTAGATCTATGTCAAATCTCCAACTCACTGATGCGTCTTCCGCAACTTCAAGGCCGGATGCATCTACCAGCGACTTCAAGGAGAAAGGAGAGGCGTAGAGAGAATGGCGTAGGAGACGGCTCAAAATGATTTTGACCTTTGAGATGGGATTGGGTCCAGAAATTGTGTCTAGAGTCAGGCCGGGTCTGGGTTAAGAGTTCAAGGGTCTCAGCAATGTTGGGTCTAATGGGTCATCAGTAGGGTCCGCGTTCGATTGCGTCTGATTGGTGTCGTGTCTAGGTGAGACCAGACCCAATGACAGGACTAGAGATCACAATACTCAGGCCCTTTACTAGCTGAGCTCTGCCCCGCAGCTGAGGACAAGACAGTCCTTGTTAGAGCCTACTAAATCGGGCATCCAGTGCACGAAGCTCTCGCTATGCACGGGTTCAGAGAAGGGTCGGACCCATTTTGGGGGTCTATTGTACACAATCTTACCTTTGTTAGAGCCTACACTTCGTCCGAAATAATTGCACAAAATGTGCATGTTCATTTTTCAATGTCGAATTTTACTGAACCACGAATTGCTTCAAATGAGAGAAAGGTTGCAACTTGCAAGGCCCATCAACATTCAAAGGTTACCTCATAGTTCTAATTAACCTTTCAGACTACAGAGCAGTAAATGAAGTCCCATCTCCAGATAAAATTCTGAATGGATGTCAAAATTGATCATTCAGCATCATGAAATGTAGCATTACATGGTTTTTTTTTTTTTTTTTTTTTTTTCTATCCGTAAGTAACACTCGTAAAGGTCAAACTAACGATTTTACGAGTGCACCTATCTTCTCCAAAAGCCAACTCCAAACAGCAGTACTGTAAAAAGAAAACAGCTTTCCCCATTATGCTATCAGTACTGCTACAAGATTTCAGGCGATGAAGATGGAGAATTTGGACAGAGTTGTGGACAGTGAAGACGAAACCATTTACATATATGCTTAGCACTCCAGTCAAATTATCATCATCACTGCCACTGTTGCTTGATGACAAATCTTGCTTGTTTAGGACGTGACGTTCTTTCTTATTCATGCTAGCTAGCAGCTTTTATCTCCATCTTCTTCTTCCTCAACATCTCCACTCGTTTTTACCGTACTTAATGACGTTAAGCGACATAAGCAAACTATTATTAGGGGAATTGGGAAGGACAGAAATTTAGGAGTTAAAATGTAGATTACTAGTTTTTTGTTTCTTCTTCTCTGCATTATCAAAAAGACGACGATCACACTTTGGGCGCCTCTGAGAGGCTTCAGGTCTCGGCAACTCCTTGGGGGACTCGGCTTTTACATTGTTAGCCTTTGTCTTTCCTGCGGCACTGGCTTTGACAGTTGACATTATTAATGGCCTGCTACCAAGTTTAAATCATTACATGGAAATGTTCAATTAGAGCAAAACAAAATATGTATGCCCTATTTTACATGAGAGAACTAAAATATTATTTGCAGTGTTCAAAAGTTTATTAGCACCAAGTATAAGCTCGGGTTAGGCAGAGCCGCAGAGCAGTAAGATCAATAAGCAGGTCTATAATAATAACCAAAGTTTCAACCCAACAAATTTTACCACAATAATATGAGATCCTGAACATAGACAGTACACAAGCTGAGGCTGTAAACCGCAATCTCTGTAAATGCCGTTCTTAACATTCTCGTCCCAGAAAAGCGTCAATCCAGCTCTTCTATCATCACAATCTCTGTAAATGCCGTTCTGAAAACCAAGCCTTCATCTAACTCAATTCATCTCACTTGCATACAGTATGGTTTCCATTAAGGAAACCAGGTTGGGTCTCCCCCTCCTAACAAGGTCCCGGAGAGAAATGATGCTGGGATTCCCAAGCCCCCACATGTTCCAGCTTAGGAGACTCATTGCGACTGGCTAGGCTGATTCGCAGCATAGCCACTAAAAGTGTAGAGTCACTGTCTCGGACCTTATTTTCAGAACCTGAGTCAGCTTCCCGGCCCTTAGTTCGGTTTGCTTGGATGTGCGATCTTTTGCGGGGTGGTGGTCGGAAGAGCAACCACTCCCCGTAACCGGGTGTTTCAACCGTTCTTTCCTCGATCGTTTTAACTGTGCAATCCGAGCTATGATGAGTGAGTCTACCGCACCACTCACAAATACAACCAAGCCAAACTTTGTCAGCACCGATGTAAACTCCCTTTTCCAGGGAATGCTTAAGGTTAATCCGAATTCGAGCACGCATATAATCACCGTCTGGACTCACAAGACACGCTTATCAACTTCAATAATCTTTCCCACAGACCGAACAGCCTCACGGAGATCATCCTCCGTACGGAGAGAGACTGGCATGTTGTACACCTGGACCCACGTTTCGAGAGATTCGAACAACACGTCGTCAACCCTAGCCGAGACAACCCAGGGTTTCAATAGAAGGACATTGAATATCCACGGTACTCCATGTAAAACCTTCTCCATAGAAGTAAGCGATGGGAATTCAATAACGAACCTGTTTAGACACTGGTGGTAGATGCTCCGAACCAAATCTTCTTGAATAATTGTTTCATAGCCCAGACGTTACACCTGATGGGAAGCATGAAGGAACCAACCAAGCATGGTCCAAGTTTGGCGATCGCTTCTCGACAATACTCATCCGAAAACACAACCACTTCCTCTTCTTCCGCAGTCAGTTTCGCCGGACGTTTACTGGCAGTATGAATCTCCTCCATTGCTGCAAACTCCGACGAGAAAATCACCCTTGTCAGACCGCGGTTCAGTGTTGCCCTAGTTCGCCTCCGAAAGTTCCGGAGAAAATAAGACCTTTTGATAAATCCGGTCCTGATAATTAAAACGTTAACTACGTAAAAATAAAATTAATATTGACGATGATAAAATTTCCTATATAAACTGTATGACGGAGTACGGACACATCATTTATCATTTGCGGTGTTGGAGTGAGCAGACAGGTGTTTAAGGTGTGGATGAACAACACAATAATTCTACCACATCATCGCCAATTCTTCTTCCTCCATGAAGGATTCTTCTTCTTCTTCTTCTTCTTCTTCTTCTTCTTCTTCCAATGTCTCCTCTCTCACCCATTGATCCGAGTCTAACAACTCTAACATAACTCATTGGTGAATGGTATCATATTGTTTCTAGTTTCACCTATGCATTTTGTGTAATTCTCTGTTTAAGATTGGTGTTGTTGTGAGGCTTGCAGAAGATGTGGGTAGAAAACAAGGCAGCCCCGTTGAAGGTTGAAACCCAAATCCAAGGGTCCCATCTTAAAAAAATGATTGAAATTAAATAGTGAAGTGTGTTTATGAGCTTGCCAACTGATCACTGAAACAAGTACTATGTAACTAAATTTTTGTTTACTCTAGAGACATAGTAGTCACCAGAGCGACTGAGACAGGTCCACCACACGACAAGAACTTACGGATACGTACGTTAAGAAAACGAAAATGAAAATGAAATCAGGAATTGAAATAGGGACATGAAAATTGAAAAGTTCAAATATCGATGTTTAGATATGTGCCAAGGTTCCAACTTACTGACACCTCTACCGCCGACTTCAAGGCCAGATGTGTCTACCACCAGGCACCAGCGTCGAGAGAGAGAAAGAGAGGCCAGCAGGATTTTTACCGATAGAGGAGAGGTGGCGTAGGAGACGGCTCAAAAGGGTTGACCTTTGAGTTGGGTTTGGGTCCGGAAATTTGCTCAAGAGGTCGGGCCGGGTCTGGGTTAAGAGTTCAAGGGTCTCGGCAGGGTGGGTTCAAATGGGTCATCAGTAGGGTCCGCGTACAACCGGGTCGGTTTGGTGTCGCGTATGGGTTAGACCAGGCCCATTGATAGGACTAGAGATCACAATACTCGGGCCCTTTACAAGCTGAGCTCTGCCACAGCCGAGGACCAGACATCCCTTGTTATAGCCTACTGAAACAGCAACCCGGTGCACGAAGCTCCCTCTATGTGCGGTGTCCGGAGAAGGGTCAGACCCACTTTGAAGGTCTACTGTACACGGTCTTACCATTGTTAGAGCCTACTACCCTTGGTGAAAAATCATTGCACAGTATGTGCATATGTTAGATTTTCCATGTAGAATTTCACTGAACTACTAATTTCTTAATATGATAGAAAGGTTGAAACTTGCAATGCCCACCAACATTCAAAGGTTACCTCAGAGTTCTAATTAACCTTTCAGAAGATCTTATATACACAGCAGTAAATTAAGTCCCATCTCCAGAGAAAATTCTGAATGGATATTAAAAATGATCATTCGTCATCATGAAATGTAGCATTACATGTTTTTTTTTTCTTCTTCTATCCATAAGTAAGACTCGTAAAGGTTTAATTAACAACTTCACGAGTGCACCATCTTCTCTCCAAAACCCAACTGTAAACAGCCGTACTTCAAAAAAACCAGCTTTCCCCGTTATGCTATACTACTACAAGACTTCAGGCGATGACGATTTGGATAGAGTTGTGGACAGTGAAGACGGAAGCATTTACATATGCTTAGCTCTCCAGTCAACTGTCAAATTATCATCATCACTGTCACTGTCGCTTGATGATGATTCTTGCTTGTTTAGGACGTGACGTTCTTTCTTATTCGTGCTAGAAGACCTAGCAGCTTTTATCTCCATCTTCTTCTTCCTCAACATCTCCACTCTTTCCCAACAGATCCTGTACAAAGCCAAACAAGGATTCAGCATTATCATTCATATTATTCGCTGCACATATGTTCATTCCCAGTAGCAGAGGCAAAGAAAGGATGTTATTGTTAGTCAAACAAAATAACTTACTTTTGCTCAACAGTCTCGGCCTCTTCTATTGTCTCAGCTGCATCAATCTGCAAATACAATTTCCAATAGTGTGAACCAGGGATCAAAGAAAAGTTGCCAAGTCTTAAAATGGTGTATGAAGCAAATCTGACCTCCTCTTCTTCCATTCGGTTGTCCACCACCTGCAAGTCCTCTTGAATCAACTTCTCGAATTCCTTGTACTCATCTCTGTCAATGACAATTCATACTCCAGAGTTATGGTTTGCCCATCAAGTCATGACACAAGAACGGATAAATAATGACCAGTCATCCCATCAAAACTACTCAAAAAGAAAGAAGATTCCAGACACTCAATACTCTGACCTGATTTTGGTACATGAAACTGTAAGAGTTCAAAGAAAACGTGAATTTATAGCACCAAGATTCAAGAAAGAGACCATCAATCTGAAGATGATGACAGCAACCACTTCTATAGTCCTATTATTAGCAATTTAGCACAAACAGCAAGAAATCCATAAAGCAACTTTGCATAAAGGATCGGGACGCTGCTCATGGGTACTCTAAATGTGGTGTTGTAGCGATATCAGATCCAAAGATACATACGAAAAATGCCACAAGGCATTTCAATTTTTTTCTGCTCATAATGCAAGCCGAACCTGGCATGAAGACCGTGAGTTCAAGGTGGGAGGGACGCTTTGGTGGCATGCGAGAGGCACATCCAGTTTAGGAGAATGCCAAGAATGGAAATAGTAACACTTATTTCAGTTACACATGGAACGTTCTAACTAATTTCAGATTGAAGTATAAGGTGCTAGACTTCAGCCCTTGATGTTGGCATCGTTACCATCGCTCCTATTTGTTAATGTTATTTTACTATTGGATACTTGCTAATGCTCACTATAGAGAATCTCTTCACATAGAACCATGGGGAATAGCAACTAGATCTTCCTTTCAACATGAAACAAAGTAATTTCTGCTATAGGCAATACGTCAACATCCGTGAACTTGAATTATGAGCTTTTGATAATAATCTCCGGCATTTTAATATTATATTTCCTACAATCCTCGAGGAGGACATTTTCAGATAACTACTTTCAAATTAAGTTTCGAGGCCTATGAATTGAGTTAGTACTGAAATTTAACAAGACCTGTTTACACTTGAAAGTTCTCAGTATCACAAGTAAACTGACTTTAGTTACACGTTCAATTGTTCTCAGTTCCGAAGGGTAATTTTCGTTACAGAACAATTGAAGGTCTCAACTTGATCCTTTGGCTAATGATGGTGTTATGTCAACAGTCTAGTTTCTCTCACTAGTTCATTTCAGTACAGAGCCCTAGATAGCCTCCAAGTCCAAACTATATTATCACAACTAAGCACCGAATAAGAATTGATTAACTCGGTCCTCCAACTAGTTCTCCACTTAGTTAGCAACCAAACTTGACTAAGTTCAATCACAGGCCATCATGCGATAGTTAAACATATCCTTGAGCCCAATAAAGAAGTTTCTCCAGCATCTTTAATAATACCCAAGGAATAGTATAGCAAAGACATCGAGTCACCTAGTATGATAGAAACGCCAAGAAGACCAATCACGCAAAATTGTCCACATCAGAAAAACATAATTCTTAGCAAAGTCTACTTCACGAAACAGAGTTATTGTGCATTGAAGTAACCATTATGATATAATAATCAAGCTCTCTATCTCCGTTAGTTAACGATATAAGTTTAACCCCGCAGCCTAGCTTGTGCTTTTTTTCTGGAACCTCGTCCATCAGGCACCTCAAGTCTTGATGTCTTGTTTGAAATAAGGAATGAAATCTAAAGTGACAAACAGACAGAAGGATAATATGAATTCAAAGACTTTTTATCAGATTGACACAACAATTATGACATAAAAGCTGCAACAAGGCATTGATAAACAAATATCACATCGGATTAGAGTCACACGGGATAAGATCAATTCAAAGACTTCTTATCAAATTGACAACTTACTTGGCATCTAGTTTGACAGGAGTAATGCCACGTGCACGTAAATCAGCATCTTTGTTATCGAAGAAACCTTCAGGAAGAGCTCCTTTTTGTTGTTCAGAACTAACATTCTTCTTTGATATCTGTCCGTGGTCCCTGTCAGAATGAGTTTCACTCGTTCTTCTCTCTATAGCCTCACCATTGGAAAGGGCATCTATCTTCTTCTTTGGGATGACTGGCTCTGCCGGTTTATTGGGAGCTGAACCTCCTGGCTTACTATACGAATCAGAACTTCCTATTTTTGCCTCATCGATTCCTAGAAATGCCATAAGTAAATGCCATAAGTATATAAGTATAGATTATAATTCTGTGTAACTCACACATGTAAATACATTTCGCCTAACTCCAAAAGAAACAAACTCAGCCGATTTTAGCTACAACTTGGAAGACTGTAACAGGTGAGGCACAGTCGGAATGAAAAAAACAATGGCCCAGGAGGCTACGAGTACTTTTCTCTCATCCAACGTTGTCAAAATATTAAGAAGTCATATTCCTCTAAGTTCATGCAACATCACCATCCAACTTGGTAGTGATCACCGATCATGCACAATCATGATTTACTAAGGTGAAGAAAATCCCCAGTTTTCACCGTACTTAATGACGTTCAGCCACATAAGTAAACTATTATTAGAATAGGTATTCTTAAGGTCAGCAGGTGATTTGGGAATTGGGAGGGACAGAAATTTAGCCTTAAGAATGTACATTACCAGTCTTTTGCCTCTTCTTCTCCGCATTATCAAAGAATCCTGGTGGCAGTTCAGATGATGAGCGCACTTTGGGCGGCTCTGAAGAGGCTTCAGGTCTCGGCAACTCCTTGGGGGACTCAGTCTTGGGGGACTCAGTTTTTACATTGTTAGCCTTTGACTTTCCTGCGGCCCTGTCTTTGACTTTATTAATGGCCTGCAACCAAGTTTGCATCATTACATGGAAACGTTTAGTTAGAGCGAAACAAAATATTATTTGTAATCCAAGAATGATGACGCCATATTTATGGCCTAGTATACATGAGAGAACTAAAATATTATTTGCAGAGTTCAAAAGTATATTAGCACAAATAATATGCCCAGGTTTAAGCAGAGCAGTAAGATAATAACCAGGTCTATAAGAATAACCAAAGTTTCAACCCTACTAATCTTACCACAATAATATGAGCCCTGAACATAGACAGTACAAAAGTTGAGGCTGAGGATTGTATTGACTTCATCTCGTTGTGGATTTGGAGCTATTTGTCAGTGATTGCCATAGTGTGCGGGGTTGTAGTGGTTTTTTGTAGTCGGACGGGACGCGACCGGGGGTGTGAGGGTTATGAACACTTACTTTTATGATAAACTAATTCTTCTGAGAAGTACTTCCCAACCAAGTTTTTAAGTTTGCTTTATTAAACTTTATTTTCTTTTCACATGGATGCTGGTTAACATCCTCAGCTCTTCCCACCCAAACCAAAGTAAATATCAGCCAGGTGTTCAACTTGGGTCTAAAACCTCTACATTCAAGATGACCACAGTAACCCGAATGAATACCAAGTATCGACCCGCCAGATCATGTGCTCCAGTCTATACTATGAATAAAACTAGCATTCTCCAGTTTCTGCATGAAAATGCCGTCCTTAAACAGGAGCTCATTTCCATGCATGAGGCGCCCTGGGCTTTCAACTCTAAATCAAGCACATATCTTTAAGGTAACAATTCAGAAACCCGACCAAAGTTGCAATCTACATTTTAAGAGATTGAACCGTGCAGCAAAGCTTGTCGCATATTATTGCCATAGTAGCAAGGGTTCTTTTCAAAATTTTCACCGGAATGAGCCTCTTATGGCCTAAAAGTACAAAAATAATCCTCATTTGGAGGATAATACCAATATAGGCTCTTTTAGAAATCAATAGGAGTAAAGCTTTCCGGGCTTAAAACCGCTACTCCTACTAGCGGTTTTTAGCATCCAGCAGTGCCCATTTTGAAACCGATAATACCGCTAGTAGGAATAGCGGTTTAAAGCCCAAAAACATCTACTCCTACTAGCTGTCCTATATTGGTATTATCCCCCCGATGGAGATTATTTGGGTATTTTTCCGCCAGAATAAACTCATTCCGGTAAAAACTTTGGTTCTTTTCTATTCCATAACTGAGGGAGCCTCATCTTTTTTGGAACTTATTAACCAACCAAAGAATGATATGTTCAATGAAAACAAGAAATGACATGTCTAATAACAACTCTAACTGTGCAACCATCAGCAGAATTTTAGCAATTTCACAAGCACGTTAATGGCTAAAGGTAAAGTACTTGCCTTCCAACTTACCTAAAAAGTGAATGGCAACCCGTCTCTAAATTGTTATGTGCTTCATTTAATAGATCGGACAATGGTGCAAGTATAAACTCATGATGAATCTAACTACAAGCAAATAAACCATGTTAACAAACACAATGAAGCACGCTATGCAACAAAATTAAAGAAATGTCATAGATCACTGAATGAGGATTCAGATTAGGATAAAGTATTTCCACCATTCTATGTTCTATGGTGACACAGACCTAAAAGAACCCCAAGTCTTGGCCTTTCTCATTTTACCTCAAGAGCAGACCCCCTTCTCGGTATTGCCAAGGGTTAAAATCCAAATTTTGTGTGGCTACAAAACACTGTATTTAATCACTGAACAGTGAACAATCTTTCTTCACAGCGATGTGTTATCAAGTATGCAGTATGCACTGATAAAATAAAAAATAACATCTATCTTCAACAAGAATAAATTTAGGGAGTAAAAGATTTTATTTTCACTCCATTTTCATCCATGCAATTAGCTTGTGTTTCGAGAGCAATCAATTTTGCATGACTATACTTATGGAACGGGTCATGTCTCCTATTTGTTCAACACCTCAACGCAAGAAAATTTGATGGTACTATCACGAAATGCATGTATAACACTTTGTTTGCCCTGTAGTAAGTGCATGGGCCTCAGCTTTCATACATTATACGTTATCACGTTATGAAAGTAAATCTCACCTCATGGTGTTTACGAGAAACCTGGTGTGCAGGCCATAGAGACTCGGACTTCAGAACCACGTCACAAACTCTACATACAGGTTGATCAGACTCATTGTATCTACATGAACAAAGACGAGAAGTAAATATTCTACTGAAGAACAGTAAGAAAACAAATGCTTCAGTGGATACTGAATGAATAATAGATACTCTGATTTTTATAATGTGACGTGCTAAATTCCAACATTACAGTTAAATTAATGGACAAAAGGTGTCCACAAAAGAAGTCCCAGTCATTCATACAATTGCTCTGATTCAAGCTGAAAAGCAGTATATGAGACCAAACCATGTTCACAATTACAAGTGCAAATTATTTGCTTCCAAACATATATTGTGAATTAACCTTTCTTGAGCACCCTTCAATATTCACATATAAATCTTGTTGGTGAATGCGTATCGATGAATGTCAACCCTAACTTTGGGATTTTGAAGAACAAACCATAAATGAAGTGTTAGGTAGGACAAGTTTATACCTTCTATATGAATATGTTTCTAATTACAAAAGGTGTCCATAGACATCCATGACATATTTGAGCAGATTCCAAGGATATTAAGCATTTTTTTTTCTGATTGTGGAGGCCAGTTTTGTATAGAAACAGCTGTTTTCTAAAATGCATACCACTCACTTGAGAATGACACTGCGGATGCACACTATGGGAACAGGTTTCAACAGAAAGAGATCCTCTTCTAGGAGCAGGTGGCATACTATCATGCAAGCTTCATATAAGTGCTAGTTACAAAATACATGCATGTTCTTTTAGCGTGATACAATGTGTGCCCCTAACTCGAGAAATCACAAAGTGATTGACACCTTGCATGCCTACGTAAAGTATTAGCCGGTTTCCAAACACGGAGTCACTGAGTCAGACCCTAAAACTTCTAGCGCTTTAAATTTCCATTTGCAACGTTGCCAGATAGTTCACCACAAGGAGTGTTACAAGGCAAACTCAAAGTTATTTCACTATATGGCTCAAACAGAAATTTAATTTTCTTGAGTGGTTCTGGAAAGGCCTTGCCGCCATATCACATACACAATTCGAACTAAAGAAAAACCAAAATACCTCACAAGTGGCGAATCTATGCGCTTCTTGCTGGCATTTAATTTAGCACGAAAGGCCTTCTTTTTTGCTTGAGCATCCATTGGAAAACCCTCCTCCTTTTCGAAAGAAAGACGGAATTTGGTTCAAACCTGTAACCAACGTATCCAAATTATTTAACACATTGTATTTCCGGAGAACAATGAGGAACATGGACTCATTATAAAACAAGAAACGGCCAATTCATAAAGACTGCACATTCTGTATTATTTCAGTGAGATAGAGAGACAGGGAGTTTGGAAACAATGTTATCTGAAATAGGGACACCATAACAATCTGTTTAACCAACCACTACTACTGCTAGTCTACCATTACATGAAACATCTCTAACAAAACGGGTAGTGCAATTGTTCCCATGACAGCACTTTGTTCATCTATATAAAACAAAATCCACCCAATCATGGTAGAAAGGGACCAAACTACTCAATCCCAACATGAACCTTGTTGCTATTAAGATTATGGTGCATGGATTTTGACACAATATAGGGTTCTGAAGAAATCACAGATCTAAGGTGCGAATGAAGAAAATAGCAATTGAAGGTGCACAGGTTGGCAACGCAGTAGAGAATAGCACCGGGTAGCTGTGGCTAGGCCGTGGACGTGTCAAGCGATTGCGTGGAGAACGAGAGCTAGGTTTGGGGGTTTCCGAGACGTATCTAATATTATATTTATTGAACTTGATAGTTACTCTGGGGACATCCGATCAAATTGAATATGTATAATAATTTAAACATCCTGTCACACTGCAAACACGAACTACCGTTTTCAAGAAGTACTACTTTCTTTTAAATACCCAGACTCTCAAATGATTTAACTGGGCATATTTGAAGTTATAATAATAATAGTGATAATGCAGTATGTGAGACAGGAGCAATAGCACAGGCTGCAAATGGAACTGCAACGCGACATTCCGATGGAAGATCAGTTCTAAATTATTTGGAAAGTAACAACTAGTATAACGTATGGGAATCACACAGCGTTAGCTTTAGATATAATAACGACAACTCATCTAAAGTGATTCAGCATATAAATCACAAATAGCATCTTCAATTGATCATAGTTTAAAAAATCCCCAATTCTTGAATAAACCCAGTAGTCAGAGATAGCCAATTACTAACCCACTGAACCTAACATAGTACTACATAGCAACTCCAATTCAATTCAAATGATTGGATAGGAATGATAAAGGAGTAGAACTGAAGATTTTTTTAGGCAATTTGAGAGAGCAGAATAAGTATAAGAAGAATGAATCACAAAATAAAAAGATGGAGCTAGGGTTGAAGAAAACCTAGTTTTGCGAGCAAATAGAGAAATTTCAGGCGAAGAGAGTCGGAGCACCGCGAAGATGGCCGGAGTCCGTCGATTTGCTCGTCCGGCGACCTGCTCCGGCGACGTCTTGCGACCTTGCGAGTTGTTGATGTTTCGTCTGTCGTCGAATATCGCTTCAGAGCAACAGAGCTTTAGAGAGAACGAGTTTTGTTTGCTAAAGAAGAGTTTGTTAATTACAATCGCGTCACCACAATATAGGGTTCTGAAGAAATCGCAGATGTAAGGTACGAGTGAAGAAAATAGCAATTGAAGGTGCTCCGAAAGGCAACACAGTAGAGAATAACACCCGGTAGCTGTGGCTAGGTCGTGGACGTGCCAAGCAATTGCGTGGAGAACAAGAGGTAGGTTTGGGGGTCTCTGCAACGTATCTTATCTTATATTTATTGAACTTGATAATTGCTCTGGGGACATCCGATAAAATTCAAAATTGTATAATAATTTTAACCTCCTGCCACACTTCAAACACAAACTACTGTTTCAAGAAGTACTACTTTCTTTCAAAAACCCAGACTCTCGAATGATTTAACTGAGCATTAATGAGAAGGTGATCTCACGAACTCGTATTCATTGATACTATCATTAAGAGATCACCACTCTTAATGAGAATGCAGTATGTGAAACAGGAGCACGACACGGGCTGCAAAAGGAACTGCCACTCGACTTTCCGATGGAAGTTCAGTTCTAAAGTATTTGTAAACTAACAACTACTAGAATAATGAATGGGAATCGCACAGCGATAAAACATTTGAGATATAATAAAGACAACTCATCTCAAGTGATTCAGCATATAAATCACAAATAGCATCTTCAATTAATCATAGTCACAAATATCCCCAATACTTGAATAAACCCAGTAGTCAGAGATAGCCAATTACTAACCCACTGAACCTAACATAGTACTACATAGCAAGTCCAATTCAATTCAAATGATTGGATAGGAATGATAAAGGAGTAGAACTGAAGATTTTTAGGCAATTTGAGAGAGCAGAATAAGTATAAGAAGAATGAATCACAAAATAAAAAGATGGAGCTAGGGTTGAAGAAAACCTGGTTTTGCGAGCAAATAGAGAAATTTCAGGTGAAGAGAGTCGGAACACCGCGACGACGGCCGGCCTCCGTCGATTTGCTCGTCCGGCGACCTGCTCCGGCGACGTCTTGCGACCTTGCGAGTTGTTGATGTTTCGTCTGTCGTCGAATATCGCTTCAGAGCAACAGAGCTTTAGAGAGAATTTGCTAAAGAAGAGTTTGTTAATTACAATCACGCCACCACATATTTAAAAGTTGGATGCTCTTTGTATTTTCTTACAACAATTGGGGTCCTAGGGAATTTCTTTCCAAGGGCACTTGGTATTTAGGGTGTTCAAAAACCCGAGCTAACTTTATTAAACGGCCGGTCCGAGCTGAACCTATCAAACAGATAAAGAGAACCGGCCGAATGATTGATTTCGGCTTCGAAATATTTTAACCCACCCACAATCGGATTGACTATGGGTTTTAAATAATTTTGCCCGTCTAGTCCCAAACTGCTACGTCAACAAATAAATGTGACAAGTTTTTTGATATACTAGTAATTATCGAGTTTTAATGTCTACATATTCATTCGAATAATTATTTATATAAACTTATGAATTGAGGCTACAAAACATTAATAAGTCATATTTAACAAAAATAGACATTGATATGCTTTCCATCATATTATCATCTAAATATTCAATTCAACGTCAAACAAATGTGCTCCCAAATATCCTCGTGAACAACAATGCCATGTGCTTTGAACGAAATGCAATTGTTCAATTAGAAATTTATCCGGAAATACGTATGCGAGCAAGACTTTTGGGTCATTGTTTAATTAATTGTTTGCTCTTAAGAAAATCCCGCTCAACCCGAGTCAAACTTGGTCGAGTCGTAATGGTGGATTAGGTTTGAGTTTATCAATTACTTGGTTAGGTGTCGATAGGGGATGCTGAGTGGGATGACTGCTAAGTGTGTCCAAGAAGAGTATCACAAGAATGAATGACCGTAGGGGATGTAAATAAGTCTAGCATGTCACAGAGAAGAAAGAACTTGAATTATAAGAGATCCGAACATCTACTAAGAGGATAATTTCTCTATATATAAAAGTTTGGTAAAAGAGCTATGGGAGGTTATGTAACTGCTCACATATAACAACTTCTTACCCTGTCACAACATTCACAAAATAGCCCCAAGAATCATCCCTGAGGCATCCTAGAAAGTAGAAACTAACATTCACTATAGCGGTTTGCTTGCAATCATAGCCTTTTCTTGTACTATTGCCTCAGGCCAGGGCGCACACAATCTAAAAGAGAGAATAGCAAGAAAAAGAGAAGGAATTACAATCATACAAAACCTGGTATGGGATTTGTATTCAAACCCAGTATGGGATTTGTATTCAATACAACCCACTTTTTTTTTTCTTCACTTTCTCTTAGGCTAAGCATCCAGTTAAAAGTCAATACAAAGTTTACAAACTATGCAATCAGCATTATACATCTAAGTAATTAATTCAAATAAATGAAATATAGTTACATTTCAAAGATGGTACAATTAGCTAATAAGCGGACTTTCATCAGCAACTTCTCATCGGAGACCCATGACCATCTGATATCGAGTTCCACAACTTAACACACGTTGGGGTAGTTTGGATGGTTGGTTTTCTTTACAAATAGTTTCTTCTTCTTTTTTTTGAATGAATGGCGGTCGTTATACTCTCCTCAACCCAACCACTCACAGAAAACCAAAAACCAAAAATCCAACTACCCAAACACACTCGTAGCAATTCGTCATCCCTGCATCACTGTCCTATTACTGATGCTTCTTCTTGTCTTGTTTCATCAATCCCACCTTCCTTAAGCTCATATCTAAATCCTATTACTCAACCAATCGATGATTTCTTGCACAATCATTTTCCTTTCGGGTTCAAAGAGTAGATCATGCAAGAACCCTTCCAAGAGCTTGATAGTCTTGTCATCTGAGGAAGCCTCAGTATACAATCTTTTGGATCCGTCTGGGTCAGTGATAGTATCAGCTGTTCCATGAAGAACCAAGAAGGGGACTTTTATTCTTTTCAGGTTCTGCTGCAGGTAGTTTGAGAGTCTCAGTATCTCGTGACCTGTCCTTATCCTGATTGATCCGGTGTACACCAGGGGATCCGAATATTTCGCCAGCAATGCGTCGGCGTCGCGAGAAACTGGTACGCCCTGTTTGGTCACCACACTCATTTGGAGTCTTGGAAACAACACGGAGAATACGGGGGCAAGCACCTGCAGCAGTTGAAATGGAGAACCCCAGTTATCTTCAGGAGAAGGTGAAAGAAAACACAACTAGATGGATACGAAGTACTTCGTAGATTCAATGTGATAACTGAAACCCAGATGTTTCACTAGATTATCTTCATACACAATTAGGCCTCCTTTGGGTTGGGGATAAGAAGAAATGGCCGGATATGATATCTGATGAGATATGAGGTAGGATTTTATTGAAGAGGGATAAGGCAGGATATGAAATGTTGTTTTCACGAGTTTGGTTATGCCAGGATATAAAACTTATAGTATAACGACAATTAAGTCATTTTACTACCCAATTAAGTCATTTTACTACCCACACGTATCACCCCAATCTTGTCATTTTCTTGCTTACACCACCTAGGGGGGTGGTATAAGACTTTGTTATAATTGGAGGGAAGGTATAGTGGAGGATTTGATATATACCTGTCTCACAGTCACATCCCCACACCAAACACTGGATTTGAACCCGCAGGTATGACAAATCCCCATATCCCTTACCCAAACATGGCCTAAGGTTAACGGATAATAGGTCATTTCAGGAAGCATTTGCTGGAAAAAATACTATGTATTTCTCAAGGTGCACCACACAATACACCACAAGTGTCCCCAAAAATGCTTGCAGATTCCCTTCATAAAGTATTGAGATGTTACGGCCTCTTCTATCTCAAGCTCGAACTTTCCTAAAGGCCAGATAAATATATGAGTTGCAATGAAAAAGCAATATTTCCATTACAATTTTTCATGGGTGTTGTAATGGGGCCACACTGAGACGTAAGGGTTTCAATTGTCATAGATAAACTAATAGTAGTTATCATTAAGTAAGGGTGTGAAAGTACATTGATAAGTCGTGCTTTTTGCAAATCTTTTGACTAGGAATGAATGCTCAGAATATCTACGTAGATAAGAAGTTCACAGAGGAGCAGAGCAAGAAATTGATGATGTTGAGAGACGTGAGCTATCCTTACCGCAAAAATAGGGTGGGTGGGCTGAACTGCTACTGCTGGTGAAGTTAATACAATACCACTAATACAAGCTTCAACCTCTGGGTCGAGTACTGCCTGCACATTGCCCCAATTAAATAACAGATATCCATAACCCACGACAAGCAAGGTTACAAGGAAGTAATGATTCAACTTTCAGAAATTAATTGTTTCAATAATAATTTTCACCTTGAGGACTATGGCCGCTCCAGTGGAGTGCCCGAAACAAAAACAAGGAAGTCCTGGATTTTGAGCTAAAACCATTGTGATAAATGATTTCTACAAGTTATAAAGACAAAGAAGTAAATATAGCTCATACGATCCAACTTAAAGGTGCAATAAGTACAGCTACTTTATGCATCAAGCCGTACTGTGTCCAAAACAGCTTCGTCGAGAGAGTGAACATACGCATGCAGCCCATCGCTTCCACCATGTCCTAACACATCAATAATATAGAGAATAATAAACATCCGAAACGTGTACACTAATGGACGCACACATGACCGCACAACTTAATAAGAAAGAAAACCCCTTACACACTTGAGAGGGAGTGAAAAGTTAGGCATCTAAGAATTATTTTCAGCTTACCAATCCAATCCATGGCATAAACCTTGAATCCCGTTGCATTCAGTTCCTTCGCAAAGGCACTATATCTATCACTGTTATAAAAGTCACACACATCTTTAATACGCGAACAAGTTTCAGCACTTACTTTGATTATGTATCTGAAAGCAAAGACAGTTACAGACCTGTGCTCATTCAGACCATGCAAAACAACCACAAGTCCCCTGCACAATGAATGATTTAACCATTATTAGCAATAGATCGGTGTCTCATCTACTGAAGTTCTGTAAGTTGGATAGTAGAAAGAACTAAAAAAAGTGACACGACTTTGTCAATGGCTTAATCCCAGGAGCACCAAGTATAATTTCCTTATACTCGAGCTCCACCAATGATGTAGGACAAAGTTTATGGAAAATAAGGTTGAAAGAAGAATTTGGGCAAAAAACAGATTCAGGGCAGAACTGAAGGCGTGGAATTGGGGTCCAACTATACCTTTTGATGACCTCCAAATCACCGTTTTAGCCCTTTCAGCAAGTAATTGATTATCTGATAATAATTAGCAGGAATGTCCAAATCAAATTCCGTAAATTGGAGATTCCTTGAAATCTCTTGAATTTTCAGAATCTGATGATATAGGTAGAAATATTTCAATTTTTGGCAGATTTATATTTTTTATCATTTTTGTCTAATTAAGAGATGTAAGCCTCAGGGCAAATCATCTTTTCCTCATATTCAATAATTTTTGGGATAAAAATGCGCTTTACTATTATATTAGTTTTCAAGAAACCTCATCAATAAGTTGTCCAAATGTCCCAGAACCCACATTGCATTGGTCATGCCTCAAGACACATTCACCACACATGACACATCATCTTCAACTTCCATCACTATCAGTATACACCACAAATGACTATTACGGTACCGCCTATGCACACCTTCAAGAAACACTAACAATTGTAGTAATGTGATTCAAAGAGAAAATCAACAAGCTTGTTGGGTTGTCACATCCACTCCACTCAACGGTTAATCCTGATTACCAGTTCAGGATTGGTGACTGGGATTGAAGCGGCAGGCTGAGTGTGCATCGATCTATTCAGTAGAATCAGTGCGGCACAATATCTAAGGTGATGGGTGCGAAGCAGACAAATCATCACAATAAGAGGTTACCACATGTTTGCTGCCAAATTATTCATCTCTCACAAATTTAGCCACTGGCAACTGAATTGACTCCTGAAACGTCAGGACTATACAGTAAGTTTTTCTGTTTTCTGATCATTGCCTAAGATTGCCTCACTATAGGTAGTAGGTTTTTTCTCTTCTGTAAATCTTTCTTTCTACAACAACATTATCTGATTTGCTTGTTGGTGAATATGAAGATCACTTTTCTTGCAGACATGCACAACTTATGTGAGGTCTGATCGTTTGTTTGTTTATTTATTTACTTTTAACATTTGATCAATTATAAACATCATCTCCTTTATTATTTATGCTTGCTCATCATATTATTTATATCCATTCTTGTGAACAATTCCATAGTACTTCATTCCTATCAGTTAATCCATAGGGTTGCTTGCTCTGACTGTCCCAGGTCATTAGATCTTCACAGAGTCGATTTTTTAAGATCTTGTCAGCAGCACAGTTTAGTTTAAAATTCAATGCTTACTATGGATATGTACTGGTGGATTTCCATCAGTTATCGGCAAGGGAAACAGGAAGCGATAAATGTAACATTTCTTCAACAGGTTTTGCATAGCTTCAATCGCACAGAAGGAAAAGTTAAGTCTTGAAAGTTTAAACTCAGACCGTTGCCATAGGCATGGTTGGAAATTGCAATATCATCCCCAAGGTTTAAGGGACCGTTGAGAGGTAGTGGTCTGCAAGGTAACTTCTCAAAGTCAAATATTCTCTTCTCAAGAAATGCCAGTTAGTACAGCGTTTGTGTCTCATTCACTACAAATGTAGTTCTCTAGTAACCTGGGTACGCATCTTGGGTGCCGAATTCAGTCCAGCAGACCCAGCAAAAGAACCTTCAAATTCCATTGGTAGAATGTTAGGGATTTTCGTGGTGTAAAGTGCTGCTCCTAAGCCTAGGTGGCCGGCCACTCTCATTAACTTAAACCAATAACCTCGCTACAATTCCGCGATTGGCAATGAAAACAAATATACTTCAAAATTTGGTAACCATAGAAATTGGTAATATTCGTCTACAATTCTTCCATGGGAACAAAGCGGGCCAAAAGAAATCCCATGCAGTGAAACAGAGAAATGTTGCAAAGCCATAGCCGTTTGGGGTGCTGGTCTACAAACTGAACACCTGCTAACCCAGCTCTAATGGCTAAACTTACCCAGTGACTTTTATTAAAGAGATGTATTACGATTTCATCTTTTCTTCTCTTTGCGTGTAGCGTAACATGACAAAGAAATGTTTAATCTAATTGTGAAATAGCTTTTATTCGATTATATAATTGTAAGAGATTCACTTATCGGGCTACACTGATCTACTAAAATTAAAATCTTCAAAAAACGAGTACTTCTCAATCCAGCATGTCTAGGACATTATTCTGGAATCAAATGAATGTTCTGCTAATTACGAGAATGGGGACTTGCTCAAAAGTAATTAAATCAGACAGACCAATACATACACTATCATCACATGTACGAGCATTCAGTTTCTCTATTTTCAAAGTCTTTGCAATAATGCATGAAAAAAAAGGTTGATGTGGAAGAAGGGAACATGACAGCAAGTATGCCAAGAGTTCTGGATAAGGCAAGCCTGGCAACTGTAGATTTTTGCTCATACAGTTCTAATAACAATCTTTTTCTGGGGGATACTATGCAGTATGTCATATCGTAAAGATCCAAATCTCAAAGTTAGAAGACTATTTATGGTAACTGATCAGCTTGAGTGAGGAAGAATCTTTTTTCCAAAGCTGGTTAAGGTCTTGGCAAGCTGCCTTATCTGTAATTCCTGATATTTCTGCTTATCTGATCCTTCAAGGCTCCGGAGGTATACTCCATACAAATTATTGTTTCTGCCAATTTGTAACATTCAGATCTGGTCCAGACTGCAGATAACCCGACTTTGTGCAATTACTTTGACGGTTTGTCAAATTAAAACACTCATTTTTAGAAATGATGAGAACACCTAGATATCATCCATGCTTCAATAAAGTAACCCCAAACACTACCTTGAATCTCATATTCTGTCACAAGAAATGGGACTACAAACCAAATTTTACTTGGATCTATCTCCAACGAGGTGCCAGTTTGGGTGCCAGTGCCAGTGCCAGAATTTGGCACCTTAGGTGCTCCGATGAAGTGCCATATCCAGTGCCAATCAGGGTATTCCCGATCTTTCTTCTCCATGTCACCCAATTTTCACTGTACTGCTAGATGTTTTTACTGATAAATATTATACATTATCTTCCTCAAACTGTGATCATCTCTTCTTTCATGTCACTAAGGAGTGAACTTTTCTTTCCACAACTCCAATATAGGGAGTCCAAATGCAGTAGGAAGTGCAAGGACATTACTCGAACTGTGGAGTGTCAAATTGATAATGGATTACTCAGTTATATGTCTTCATATTGTTTAAGTAGATCATTTTGAAGCTTGCAAATTGCAGTTACTACCAGAAACCGTTAATCCTTACACCGAATACCAGACATCTCCAAAAATCACCACTATAATTATTACTAATTTATACTCTAACTAGCCCATCCTATTCAGACTTTCTCAACATAGATATAATATCTATGCCAACAATGGCTGTTACCAAAAACCTCAAACAACCATTGATATGATAAAACTCAACGTGATCGTCTTTGAGCCCCCAACTTTCGTTCTTGATTAATGAAAACATCCTTGGCAAATGCTTTCGCAGTTGTCCGTCTTTTGTAAATCTTTCACCTCTGACTACGAAATACGAATGCCCCCAACTGTCCCTGATAATCACTACTCCCATCCCGAAGACCAACGTAATAGGATCGAAATCCTATGATGTTATCCCATGCTTACCAGAAATCAACAAAAATCATCACTATATAAGTATACTAAGTTATACTCTAACTAGCCCATCCTATTTAGACTTTCTCAACATAGATATGATATTGATGCCAACAATGGGGGGAGTAGTCAGGACACTTATTAATTATATTTCTTCTACTTGAATGTCTGATGTGGGACTTCTCAACACGCCCCCTCACGTGTGGCATTCTTTGGCCTACACATGGTTTTTTTCTGTCTGCGGGTGGCGGTGAGCACGTGGGTTGTTAGACCATTAACTTGTGTGAATGAATCTGGCTTTGATACCATGTAAGAATCCATTGGGTTCTACCTCAAAACCAATTGGCAATGAGGGGAGTAGCCCAGACACTTATAACTTATATTTCTTCTTCTTGAATGTATGATGTGGGACTTCTCAACGCAAACAATGGTTGTTACCGAAAACCTCAAACAACCATAGATATGATAAAAACTCAATGCACACGACAAATTGGAGATCCTCACCTGATATCTTCCCCAACAGGAGTCCATGACTGTGTAAACATTGTCTCCCCTCTAGCCGTCACAAACAGGAAGAACTCCCTATTCGAACCCTCGTCATCTTCCCCTTTCGCTACCCTCCCAATCGCCAGCTCTCTCCTCATCATCATCTTCCCCTTTCGGCGACGGAGGAGTGAAGCTAGCGACACTACGACGAAGGCACTGAGCAGAATGAGCAAACCCTTGACGATTTTAACAGAAACCCTTCTTTTAGCTGGTGGGTTTGGTCCTGGAGGTGAAATTACGAGGGTGAAATCGGGGGTTTGTGAGATTGGAGTGGAGGAGTTCGATGATTGAGCTCTCCGGAGAGAGACCCACTTGGGTTTGGAGGTGAATTTCTGTTTTAGGTGGAATTGGAAGCGATTGCTGGATGGGGATTGAGATGGTCTGGGGAGGGAGATGGTTTGAATCGAGGGGGAGATCATTTGGGTGAAATGGGTGTGCAATTTTGGGGGGTTTTGGGGGTTGATCCGGTTGCGGAAGGTTCAAATCACCATGGCAGGTGCAGTGTGTAGTGGATGTTTCAGTGAATTGAGGGAAGTTCAGCAATGGTGGTTGGAGGAGTTGCAGGAACTTTTTAGTGGTTTTTGAGCGTGAGTCTGCGAGAGTGACGAAGAGGGGGTTCAGCTTTTTGCGCACAGAAAAATTGCTAACGAGAACAGCAGTGGGTGCGCTCCTGCCCAATCACACTATGTGCGGCAGGTCGACATGTGTGGAATGTGTAACCTTCGTACTCCCTCCGTCACACTTGTTTCTTCAAAAACACTATTCACTGATCACTTTGGTATGATGCTTTTAGTTAGTAAAATGATACACAAATTTTGTAATTTTTTTATGGTGTTGTTAAGTATACTTAACTCTACATCACCGTAAAAGATTTCAAAATTCTAACATCGTTTTAATTACCAAATTACCGGATCAAAATGACTTGAAAAAGTCAATTTTGAAGAAACGGGTGGGACGGAGGGAGTATATGTTACTATTGATCTTGGTGTTCTGATTTCAGGTATGCTCGTATCCTTTACCAAAAGTATCGTGTGACATATGACAAACTTTCGGGTCCAGGGTTGGGGAGGGCTGACGTCGTGACCCTCATGGCTCGGTGCTTACGGTTTTCTCCGGGTGCTAGACGGCTGGGCCGTTACAAGTGGTATCAGAGCAGGCATTCGCCTGAACATTACCAAGGAGAAGTGACGACATGGGACGTTACTGTCTTCCAAAATGGTGCCCCCGCGAAACGATCAGAGAAGGTGCAGTCACAACGCATGTCGCGTCCGGATCGGCATTCTAAATAGTGGAAAGCTTTGGGGCGCTGGTTGGTTATGAGATGATCGCAATATTATGGTTCAACTTGTCGGGTCGTGGCCCTGCAATCAACAGAGGGGATCGCATTGAACCATTGACGAGCACGATGTTCGACTCAGGCACTGTTGCACGGAGACATAGGGTGAAGGTCGAGACCAAAGCTTGTTGATGAGGCATGTGCTGGACACCCCATGTCGTGCATAGAGGGAGCACAAGAGACCTGCACATGGGGGGGGGGGGGGTTGGTGCCGTGTTCGTGCGTGGATCCAGGTCTCAGTGTGTATATCTGTTGGTACTGACCTTGGTGGTCTGATTTCATGTATGCTCGTATTCTTTACCCAAAAGTATCGTGTGGCATATGGTAAGCTTGCTGGTTCAGGACTGGGGACGGCTGATCTCATGACCCCCGTGGCTCGGTGCTTACGGGTTTCTCAGGGTAAAGTATTCATTGGGGCTAGCCCCACCACTGTGGCATGCCTGCGTGGTGGGGCGCGCCATTCAGCTTTTGACAAACAAGCAAAATTTGGTGGGTTCCATTTGACTTTTGCATATTTGTCAAAAGCTGAATGGCGCGCCCCACCATGCAGGCATGCCACTGTGGTGGGGCTAGCCCCAATGAATACTTTCTCGTTTCTCAGGTGCCGGACGGCTGGGTGTGACAGAGGTAGTACTTCCTCCGTTTCTTTTCTTTCTCTACGTTCTGACTTTTGTCACTATGCACGGGGTCACTATGACCCGGTGATTTGGATAGCAAAACGATCTAATATTATGACAATTTTTTCATGGTGTTGTAGAGTAAAAGTTGTTCTTTAACATGGTGAAAAAATTATCAAAAAATTGTATCATTTTGCAATCCAAATCATCCGGTCAAAGTGACCCAGACACGAGTCAAAAAGTCAAAGCGTAAAGCAAGAGAAGAAACGGATGAAGTATAAAATTAAAATATAATAATCAACATTCCAAAGGAGCCCTTCTGAGTCGGACCTCAGTCACCTGGAGCGGGAGCGGGAGCGCAAAAGCGACAAATTCTTAAAATGTTGTATTTGAGAGCGTCATGAGAGCGCGTATATAAATCACATATTTAATATAATTTTATATAAAAATATATTATATACTGAATTTTTCCGTAAACTTGAATGGGTGACAATAACTACAAAGTTTACATATGAGAAAAAGCCTCCCATATTGAAGATTGTAATTGAATTTCAACTTAACTGAATGTTAGAAACGAGAATTTGATGTACAGGGAGGCAGCAGAGTACCTTGATAAGGAGTTAGTTATGTCATTTTAGTTAAAAGTTTCATTTGAGTTAGTTTTAAAGAGACTTGGTAACTTAGTTTTGATGTCAATTGGTGAGAAAGTACAGAACGCTGGCAAAAGCGCGCTCTAATATTTTCGGAGCGAGGATTATAGGCGAATTCGACCTGAAAGAACCGGAGCGAGGATTGGGAGCGGGAGCGAAGCCTCACCCAGGAGTTTTAGAGCATCTCCTACGGACGGCAGCAACTATTTGTACTTTTGGACCAAATTTGGTCCTGGACCAAAATTTGGTCCTCCACTTTTCAGTTTTTGCTCCAACAATGAGGACCAAATTTGCTCCTCCATTAATATTTTATTAGTTTTATTTACTTACCATCGAACAATTATATTGTATATTAAATTTATACCAAAATAAATAAATTTCAATTAAAATAAAAAACAATGCCGGTGAATTAGTTATAAAATACTAAGGATAGAAAAATTAGAAAGTCAAAAAATGATATAATATTTGACCAATTCAATCTAATTAAGAGCGTAAAACAAAATTATACAGTTAAACATAATGAAATTAGCATTTTTCTACTCAATTATTAATAAAATATTATCTCAATACAACAAAAGTCAACACAAATGGATAAATCAGATTTTTTTAATATTTGGTCCAGTGAACAGTACAGTCTTCAAATTGGTCCTCCTCTTCCTGCTGGACCAATTTTGGTCCAGTAATTGGTCCACCGTTGGAGCACCATTTTGTGTGTTTTGGACCAAATTTGGTCCGAGGCGGGGATTTGGTCCGTCCGTAGGAGATGCTCTTAGGTGATCTAGAGTCGGACACCAAAAAACACCGAATCTTGATCTCTCGGCTCTAAGCCTATGTGTGAAGTTTTAAGCCCAAATAACACGGCTTTAGACTCTCCGAGAACAAGAACATTGTCTTTGTAGCCAGACGACTCTCGAAGGTTCAGAGAGAAGTTAGCCATGGATGCTGAGAAGGTGGCAGAGCTGAAGCAGTTCGTGGAGCAGTGCAAATCAAACCCTTCAATCATACACACCCCCTCTCTAGCTTTCTTCAAACAATACCTCCAAAGGTATCTAATTTCTGCGTTTCTTCAGTGAAAAATCCCTTCAATTTCTGTTCTTGCTTCAACAAATTCCCACCTTTTTCTGATTCACTCCGTGTTTTTCCTTCTGGGTTCTCTTTTCCAGCCTCGGCGCTCGAATCCCAAAACCAGTAAGTCCCAAAATCATTCAATTTTTTACTGCAAGTGTAATCCATGATCATTCAATCAGATCAATATAACAAGTGTGTGTGTTTGTGTGCTTATTTGCTCATGGGTTTGCTAATTAATCAAGGGTTTACCAGTTAGTATTACAAAACATTGGATAACTAGTGCATAACCGTGCCCGAGGGCAAGACCCCAAAGAGGACATTTATCTTCAAAGTGTGTTGGAAATTATTTTAAAATTTCATGGTTTATAGTGGGGGATAAGCTATTCCACATGTCATATTTTGGGGATACACTAAACCCCATAGTCCGTTATTATGTAGATTGTCATTTAGGGATGATTTCGGAACTTGGGCTTCTTTTATGGATTTTTATAATGGCCTCATATGTGTTGCAGTAGTATGTTTTGAGATATTGGATAATTTATCTGGTTTTAACCAGAGCTGAGTTCAAGAGCTTGCTGAAATGGGAACTGGAAAAATGAGAACTTTGCTGTTTGTATTTATAAACCTGAAGCTGTTTAGTCAAGCAATCTCATGAAATGTAGATTGTTTAAAGTGACATTCTTAGTGTAAAATCGATTGAAAATCTAGCTTTAAAATCTGTGTAGAAAGCATGGACCAGACCTTGTTTACAAACGTACCCAGATGAGCAGGGGCGGATCCAGGAATTCCTTACAGTGGGGGCTAATTAGAAGACTTAAACAAAATAAGGGTAACATCTATATTTTAAAAAGTTGAGTGGGGGCTATAGCCCCCACCAGTCATATGCTAGGTCCGCCACTGCAGATGAGTAGCACATTGGGATTGGATCGTTTCTTAATTATTAGGGGAAGGTTGGGATGGATGACTATTGTACGTAGACTAGACGAAAGGAAAAAAAAATGATTAAATTAAGAAAAACCAGAGGTTGTACAACCCTGGAAGGTAAGGTGCGAGAAATCTGAGATACCATGTTTCCGCTACATGAGTGGAAGAGGTAAAATTGTAAGACAAGAGTTGGTTGCTTGAAACTTAGCTCAGCATATATTAATTACGTGGAAGAAAATAGGAGTCTATGGGAAACTTATTACTATTTTGTTTGTGTTGAAGAAGGACTTTAGCATCCCCAGGGGCTCCTATGTTATCATCTCAGAAGTTTCATTGTTTCACCACCATAAAGGAAGGTTCTCCGTTCTCGATACTAGATGACTGAGTGCGTGGCTAATAAGGCCAAGAGGATAAGGCGTGGCATGCGCTATGGTGTAGTGTTGATCCTAATTGTATTGAATCATCACTGCTCTATTGTGTCCCTCGTATGGTAAGACCGTAAGAAAGAACCTGATGGAGGTTCAATGAATGAGCTAGGGTTCAAGGTTAGAAGAAGCTGAACAGTTTAACTGTTTAAGGTCTTCTGTTTATGACAAACACGGAGCACCTATTCTCGAGGGATATTTCTCGGCATTCGATAATACTCGTTTTTTTTTTTTTTTTTTTTCAGCTACGAAAGAGATTGCATTTATATCCCAGTCCTACAACGTGTGAAATCATGTCTACCTAAGTCCGTTGATTTACTCAAATCCGAGTCTTTTGATCCTAAGACCTCAAGCTTCTCGCTTTTCTCGGGATACCATTAAGCCAAGGGGCTTGTATTGAAAAGGGAGTTCTGTTACTTGTGTATATTTTTCAGTTTGTTTAAAGAGGGAAACATGAGAAAAGCTTGACTGCATTGGAACTTGGCAACCCTTGAACTTCATTCCAAGCATAAGAAGGTGGAGTAGTTCGCTTGGCTTGCCTTATTTCCAGACTCAAAAGTGTTACTTATAGGCACATTCATTAAGGCTTAGGTGTAGCATTTATGTCCCGATTCATCTTGATGATGGCAAGAAGGCCCACACATATAGTTAAACACTTTTTTCCTCACCGTTTGCTTGATACTATACACAATTTATTTATTCATTTATTTATTTATTTTTTAATATGATATGATATAGGATGTTGAATATGTATAATACCATTCAAACTGCAACCACATTGAAACAGTTTGAAGGGACTTATGTCTCTCTTTATTCATGTCTGCATATTATGAGCACATATTCTTCATTGGAGCTCTTGTCTGACTAGAGAATGTTGTTCAGGATATCAAAGAAGAGGGTGTTTCAGAATCTGAAGAACATAAGCCGAAGACATTTAGCTCTGATAAAGTGAAAGATGAAATTATTGAATCCGATGTTGAGCTGGATACTGCTGATGTTGTTGAGCCTGATCATGATCCTCCGCAGAAGGTGGGCTATGCAAAACTGAGTTCTGAAACCAAAGCGTTGTAACTGAGTTCTTGTCGGATTAATGAAGATAACGTTTTCCATCTCCGTGTTGAAATTTATCATCTTTATTGGTTTATTGCAGATGGGGGACCCTTCTGTTGAAGTTACGGAAGAAAATCGTGACAATGCACAAGACTCAAAAGCAAAAGCAATGAATGCAATCTCCGAAGGCATGCATTTGATATATGTTGTTTAACCATTTGGTATTTACTTTGGTAGCTTTTATGTACTGAAGAACTACCAACGGAAATCCTAATAAACAAGCATTTTCATACTTTGCAGGTAAGCTGGATGAAGCCATAGATCACTTGACTGATGCCATCTTGTCGAATCCAAGTTCAGCCATAATGTATGCCACCAGAGGTAATGGGTGAAACCTCACATAGTTTATGCTGAATTCTTTGAGTTTGGAGCCACATTATTTTAATGCCCTTTTGTTGAAAAATGAGTTCTTGCTTTCAGCTAGTGTCTTTATCAAACTGAAGAAGCCAAATGCGGCAATACGTGATGCCGATGCAGCTTTACAGGTTTATGAATGTGCCGCTTCTCTTTTCTGTTGGGATGCCAGTTTGCTGCTTATTGTTTATGCTTAGTTAGACAGAGCAATTATTTTCACCTTGATCACAATCATAGAATAAAATGAGTCAAACCTTATCTTCTCTGACTTATTACCTTGTATAAATGTCACTGTAGATCAACCCTGACTCAGCCAAAGGGTACAAAGTTCGAGGAATGGCACGGGCTATGTTGGGCCAGTGGGAAGCAGCAGCAAAAGATCTGCATGTTGCTTCAAATATAGATTTTGATGAGGAGATTGATACTGTGCTTAAAAAGGTATTTATATCATTTTGTGATTTTCTTTCTCTCTCACACGCACACGCAGACGCAGACACACAGTAAGATTATTTGCGTGCTGAATTAGGTTGAGCCCAATGCACATAAACTTGAAGAGCATCGAAGAAAGTATGAACGCTTGAGGAAAGAAAGAGAGGTCAGGAGAAATGAGCGTGAAAAGCAACAAAGGAAGGCCGAATCCCAAGTGCGTAATCAAGAAGTCACTCCTTTTTGTTGCATTATGACATTCTGACTGTTCTTCTCACTCTCAAAAGTTCATGCTGTAGGCAACATATGATAGAGAAACGAAGAAGGAGCAAGCTTCTGAAAGGAAAGCTTCGGTGAGTCCTAACTTGCTTTTGATGTATATTCTATCAGATTTCCGGATGAGCTTAAACTCCTTGGTTTTGGGGAATTTAGGGTCATATTTCTTGGGTGTTTAACTTTGTCTCAGTCTTTAAGGTTGAAGGTATAGGTGTGGCCTTGGGTTTGTCTCATTTGTGGGTTAATCAGTTGAACTACACCATACAATAACCACATGCTGGAAAGAAAGCCCATTTTCGTGCTCCATCAACTTTGTTCTTATCCTCTAAAACCTAATTCTTGTGAATTTTACTTCCCATCCAGATCCGGTTGCGGTGGTGAATGATTAAAACTGTAATACCAAACAACAAACACTAATCAGTTTGCATACTCTCATTGCATGATTGACTGAATGTCCTTTGAAACGTGCTATAAGCTGTATAATAATATTGACTAACCATATGAATGACTGAATGTCCTTGTATAGTTGTTGATATGTGTTTCATCTATGGGTTCTTGTCACATATGCATAAATTGTTATAGTTTGGTGACCAACTTTTAATGTAAAGGAACCACAATTTTTTGGTTTCTATGTAAAAGAATCAATTTAGAGAAGTGTTCTTAGCCCGTTAGGAAGTTTTTTTTGCAACCTTCTAGCCTGTAAGGAAAAATGCCAAGGTATCTGAGTTTACCGACTGGTACTTCATTGCCGTGGATCCTGTCTGTGCATATCATTCTTAGCTCTGTTATTTAGTACTATCTTTAGCAATGTACTGTAACTGGGATAATGTTGTTCCGATTACCTTTGATGAGGCGAAGTGTTGAAGTTGTAAGTTGAGCCTATGGGTTCTTCTTAACTGCCATTGACTAGCTCAACTCTATGTTTCTTACTCTGTTTCTTGGCCATGTTTCATTGGAACTAAGCATGCTTAAATGGTATTCTATGTCTCATTGATAATTGTTTGTGAAGGTTAACTGCTTAGCTTTGTGGACTGATTTTGTTATTAACAAGATCCAAACTTTTCAATTCCAAGTGTAAATTGCTTAATCGCATAGTATTACAAAGACATGTATATATATAACTGTACAAGAGATCTAAAGCTGTAGAAGGGAAATGAATGAACTGATAGTTTACTACATTGGAATCCTATAATCAAGCCTCGTCCTTCGATGCGGATATTCTATTCTAAATAGTACATGAATCATTCACTTGGCTGGTGATATGGTCATAGAATTGTATGACACCGGAAATTGAGGAATTCCGGTCGGTGGGTTATTGTTTCCTTTCACTTGCATGTTTTCCATCTTTGACCATAATCACCATGATCACTCACTTGACTACATTGAAATACTATTCTCAGCTTGACAGATGCCTTCCTTTTCACAAGATACATGGAGCAGTCGGATTATCATTCACTGTTTTCTTATGTTCTTTTATTTTTGGCTAATGTGAACATGATACTTATAAGTATGATAATTTCTTTGCAGGAACCAGAAAGAAAGTCTTCTTTCAAGGAAGGTATGGACTTAAGCATCTTACCCTTGATTAGACGATTTACATGTTTGTGTGTTATAGACGTCTAATTTTAGGAAGATTTTTTTTTGCATGAAATGTGCTCTTTCTTCAAGATGACTCTTGCAGTTGCTTTTTGGTGTTTGTTTCCATCTGTTTCATCAGTACAATGGTTTGTTGTCTTGACCAGTCTTTGTTATGTACTCGACTGAAAATTAACATTACAAGTTCTTGTGGGTTAGCAAACTTGTATTAGTTCCCCTTTGTGAAAGCTGGTTGAGTTGTAGAATCTGATGATTGTTTACTTTAAAAGAGTAATGGGTTAAAAGCTGCGAATAAGGGCTCATTTGTTATGTGTACATCATGGAAACAAACTGTATTTGCTAGCGGTTAAAAGACAATGGGTAAAACAAAAGTATTTGCGAAGTTCACATCTTCAAGTTTCTCTCTTCGTCAGTCCTTATGGCTTATGAGCATGTTTCGATAGCCCAGTTTAGAACACTTAAACCCAAACCTAACCTTTCCTCCTTCTCCGGTGCCCTGCTGCGTGTTGTCTTTTTTCTTTATTTTTTTTCTTGTTTTTTCCTCTCACAAAGAACACCAAAAAAGATAAAAAAACATGGCACCGGTACACGCCCCTTCTCCGGTCCCCTGCTCTACCTTTTGTGCATAAAAATGAATAAACAATTACAAACCTAAACTCCAAAACCGTCCTATCCGAACACCCCAGCTTTTTCTAAACCTACAGCCCAAAAATTTTACATCAAAACACCCACTATGTTAACTTGTTCAGAACATTTCCCCACATACTCACGGCACTGATGTTCTTTTGAGGCACCACATGCATCTACATGAATTTGTTGCTGCTGATGAAATAATTTTCCTAGGTTGTACAATGACACTATTTGATATCTGCTTTACATAAGCGACTGCGTTTAGCTGGCCAGTTGTTCGTTGTGGGTTGTCTATATGCTATGATGGCATCTCATTGGAAGAATGGATCTCATGCTAGTATCTCAAGGAAAAGGTAGCTTGAACTGAACTTAAGCTTCTGGTTATGTGTAGGGCAAGTGACCAGCATTCACTCTGCTAGTGAACTGGATTCGAAGATAAAAGCAGCTTCTTCAGCCTCGCGTTTGGCTGTCCTTTACTTCACTGCAACGTGGTGTGGGCCCTGCCGATACATCGCTCCGGTTTTCACAAGCTTGGCTGAGAAGTACCCGAACGTTGTATTCTTGAAAGTCGACATTGACCAGGCGAGTGACGCGGCTGGGCGATGGAACGTTAGCAGCGTGCCGACGTTTTTCTTTGTGAAAAAGGGAAAGGAGATCGACAGAGTGGTGGGTGCTGACAAGAATTCACTGGAGAGCAAACTGAAGCAATACTCCAGCTAGTAGTGATCTTATTGTGTGAAAAATAAAGTTAGTGATTTCGGCTTAAATTCTGAACAATAGATTTTGATAGTTTTGGCAGTTTCAAACTGTGTGGTGGGGTTAAGGTTGCTGTCTGTTAAACTCAGGCTTAGGCCTCCTTCAGACTTGTATATTCAAAGAGAATTGTGTGTGCTAGAGAATTGGATCATGGAGAATTGGTTTATGTGTTGCAAACTAATAGATGGAAAGTTAAAGGTGAAAAATTGCAGAGAAATGCTGTTGTACACAATTTGTGTACTGTTTTATTTGGCACAAAAAGACTACCCTTTGGGCGCAGAAGGCATTGGTAAGAGCCTAGGACCATACCACAAGCCAATACTCTAGGGAAGAACCTAACATGATGTGCATGGCCATCTAAACAAAACAGGATATGCATAATTATTTATTTTACTTAGTGCGATTGCTTTTTTGTCCTCTGTCAAGGGTAGCTAGAGTCGCAAAAGTGGATTTTGCTACTTCCAACAAAGTCATTTTTCATACGCAACTACCATAATTCAAATTCTGGAATAAGTGACTCAGCCTCTACCACTTGTGTCAAACTTTGTTGGTGCAATTACTATTTTAGAGAAGTTGTGAGACTACGAGATTGGTGTTGTAAACAAATCAAGCTGTCAATCAAATGGCGGCTCAAAGTTCATCTAACAATCTCGTTCAGTTGGACGAGACATTTGTTCTTTTAGCGGAATACTTCCCTTGACATACGTCTATGTTCTTAATTTTTCTTCTTCCTCAATGATAATCAGTTAAGTATGGATTTTATTGCACCCATCAAGGATGCTATAGCATTATAGCAAATTGTAACAGCTATTTCGAACTAGACACCTAGCACATGCCATTGACTTTTTGATTTGACTCTTTAGGGGAGCCTGGTTTTGTGATACGGGTCAACCGTATCACATGCCATTGACTTAAGACTCTAGCCGTGGAACCAAAAAAAGAAGAATTGATTTCATTTAATTAACAGCAAGCCCCCTTTGATTGGTGTTGTTAATCAATCCGGACCCGTCAACCCGCCCATTTCCTTCCTAATGGGTATTGGCTTTTTTAATTCTCTAAATGGGTATTGGATTAAGCAGATTTGCAAGTTAACCCATCTACACCAGTTTTTCTCATCTTGTTGGTTCTCAGACGGGCGACTAGAGTCTCCGACGCTCACCGCTCGTCGATATCGCTTTCAATTCCCAAGTATTGTCTCTCTCTCAGATCGGTTTCTCGGACCCGAATGGTAGCGCCAAGTTTTTCGATTTCAGAGAGCAGCTGAAGCTTTATCACTATTCAGTAGAGTAAATAATCGGTTTCTTCTTGCTCCGTAGAGAATCAATTGCAGGTTTTATATTTTATCCCTGTCTAATATTATTTAGATTGGATCCTGTGATTGAATGTTAATGTGAGTTTTTTTGGGTTTTTTTTGTCCATTTCAAATGCAAATTGTTGGAGTAAAGTGAATGCACCAAACCCGTTTGATAAAATGATCATGTGGAACTCTCTATATTTTTTTTTTGCTGAAATTAGGAATTGTTTGAATTTTTTTGTTTTCTGGGTTTGTGTTCAGATTTCAAAGCGTCTTTATACAATTTTGTTGCTGATGGCTTTCATAGTGGCTTGAGGAGTTGAGGGCCTTTTTGTGCACAGTGTTCTTGACAATTTTGTTGCACAGTGATTTCTTACTTCACTATATGGATCTTAGAGTATTTTGCATTTATTATCTGTTATTGTTTGCAACCAAATCGTAGTAGGTTTCATGAGTTCTTTTACTCATGTAGAAAGCAATAGAGTTGGTTATTAGTGATTCATCTGTTGTCGAAGATATGAACATCTGAATCAGCGTTTCATCAACGGGAGTGGATTGTTCTTGTTCTATGGTCCGAGTTTTTTGTGGTTGAAGAACCTTGTGCGGTTTAGTTGGCTAGAAGCCTATGACTATATTCTGTTGAATAGTTTGAATAAATGAAGTTGGTAACTCCGACTTGATTACAATATCTTGGTAAATAGTTTAGTTTACATGGGCTACAAGCCAAGTTGAGGTGCCACTGGTTGTGATTTGCAAACTCTAGCAAAGCTTGCTACGTACTTCGAACATAAAATCTTCCCGTGAGAGCATTTCTTATTATAAGCAAAGTAGTTGCTGAAGGACTGTCAAGCATAAAATGACTCAATGAACACTTGCGTTTTGACTGTATCATCAGCCTCTGGTCCATGGTTTCAAACAGCTTGAAACAGGTTGCTGATTGATTGAACTCAGTCCTTGATCCCAGTTAGTGTTAAGAGTTTCAAACCGGCAACTAGTCTATTAAAGATTGTTAAAACATGATTTTATTTGTGGTCTACTAACTGCCTTGTATATAGGCGTCTGGAATGTGTCTGATCCAGTTGTCAGTAGAACAACAACAAATCTCATTGCATGTCAGTTTCTGAAGGGTGTTTAAGATGTCCAAAAAGAATGCATAAGCATCTTTAATTTTGTGATATTTTGTTCAATCTATGGGTAGCAATTGAGAAACAGTTCAAAGACTTAATCTTTTAATCTATAGAAGAAAGACGAAAAGCTTCTTCGTGATTAGTATCAATCAATTTGTTTGTTTTGCAGGGTTTCAAGGTGTTTTTGCCTTAGCTTGGTGACCACTGATGGACGAACTAGTAGCTGATAAGCATGTCAGCTACATTGTAGCTGTAGAAAAGGTAACCATTCCATTGATTCAAAATTTTCTCAAGCTTTTACATTTCTGAATGTGCGCGCTAAAAATTTGGAATTCGGTTTTTCTCAGGAGAAGGATAGTTTTGAATCAGTGGTGATGGAACATATACGAATCAATGGAGCATACTGGGGGCTCACTACTTTGGATATTTTGGGGAAAATTGGGGCCGTGGATGCTAACGAAGTCGTATCCTGGATCATGAAATGCCAACACGAATCTGGTTCGTTTTGCTAACTGCTACGCTCTATATTATATTAGTGGGTACTTTGGGCCTATTGCTATATTGATGAACTGGTACCTAATGGATAGAATTTGTCAATGCCTTTTGTTTCAACAGGTGGATTTGGTGGTAACATTGGGCATGACCCACATCTTTTGTACACCCTCAGTGCAATTCAAATTTTAGCACTTTTTGACAAAATGGAAGTGCTTGACATCGATAAGGTGTCATATTGTATCCTTCATCGTATAGCCTTTCCGCAGTGCGATCTACCTTCTTGTCCTTGATACGTAAAATGAATAAGCTCTCAACATTCCTAAATTGTCTTGTTAGATTTTGTACTTAATCTTGAAATTAGATATCGCCAAGTTACAGAACGAGGATGGTTCTTTTTCAGGGGACATGTGGGGTGAAGTTGATACGCGGTACTTAATCCTGCAGGTTACTTGCTTTCGTTCTAGGTTGTTTGTTTCTTGTGGAACCTAACATGTTCTTTATTTAGGTTCTCTTATGTTGCACTGTGTTCTTTAGCATTATTACATCGCTTGAATGACGTAAATGTGGAAAACGCTGTCAAGTATATTCTGAGCTGCAAAAACCTTGACGGTGGATTCGGATGCACACCTGGCGGAGAATCTCATGCAGGACAGAGTAAGTCTCACATCTACTACAGAAGTTTGCATATTCTTCTCTGCTAGTGTAATGAATGGAGCTTTAGATAATGTTCTGCATATTCTTCCCTAGTAAAGGATAAAATATCTGAGAACTTGCAGTGTACTTAGTTTAATTGATTGATCGTTGCTAACAAGGAACTTGGTAGGCACTGATCACTAAGAAGGGAGCATTCCTAAGCAGTCACTCTTATGATTTTTCAGAGTGTTTGTACCCCAAAGTTAGCTGAATGGTTGCCGGCTATTGTATTTGCAGTATTCTGTTGCATTGCTGCTCTTGCAATTACTGGTTCTCTACATCTCGTTGACAAGGACCTCCTTGGGTGGTGGTTATGTGAGAGACAAGTTAAATCTGGTGGTCTGAATGGGCGCCCTGAGAAGCTTCCAGATGTATGTTATTTCCTGGAAAAAAGGGTTTGTGTTTGGATTTTGGAAAAAGTGTGTAATTGGTATATTGCATTAATACAGGTCTGCTACTCATGGTGGGTCCTTTCAAGCTTGATCATGATTGACAGAGTTCATTGGATTGACAAGGAAAAGCTTGTTAAATTTATCTTGAATTGCCAGGTTCCTAGATCTCTCTCTCTCTCTCTCTCTCTCTCTCTCTCTCTCTCTTTTGTGTTTGTTTTTCCGTGGTCTGTTTGCCTATTTTTTCCCCCTTTTTCTTTGAGTTGTAAATCCATTATGTTTATCGTTACCTTAGATATTGGTCCTCTATGTTAAAATTGCAGGACAAGGAGAAGGGAGGAATTTCTGATAGGCCAGATGATGCTGTAGATGTCTTCCATACATATTTTGGTATTGCTGGTAGGTTATTGTGGTTTCTCTTTGCCTTCTGTTTCATTCCTGTTGTGAATGTATGCGGAGGGTGTCATTCTTGTTATTCATGCTCACAATCGGTTTATCTGTTTTTCTCACTATGCTGTTAATCCCTTTAGGATCAAAATAAGTAGTAAGAGGGTTTTGTGAGCATGTGTTTTATATTTACTAAGAAGCTTAAGAACTTGTGAAAGGTACTGTGCCTGTGTCTAACATTTTTGGAACCACAATATCCCATATATCCCCCACACTGTTAAATTTTATTTGGAGTCACTAGACACCTGATTACACTTGGACCGGCACACAACTGCTGGACACATAGTTGATGATCATCTTGGAAATCTTGTTGGTTTTTTTTTTCCAGCTTTTCTCACTTCTGAGTTGTGGATGATACATGGCAGTACTACCATAACTCATTTTTTTGAGGGGATACCATAACTCATTTTTAGTGCCACTCCGTCCCACCTGAAATGCACCATTTGACTTTTTCACCCGTAACTGAGTCACTTTGACTCAGTGATTTGGATCGCAAAACGATGCAGTTTTTTGATAAGTTTTTAGGTCTTGTAGAATAAGAGTTATCTCCAACACTATGAAAAAATTATTTAAAAATTGCAAAATTTTGCTATCTAAAATAATCGGGTCAAAGTGACACAGTGAATAGTGGTAAAAGTCCAAATGGTGCAAAAGAGGTGGGACGGAGTGGTATGTTAAATTTCTGTATGATCCTGTGCTCATCAACTGGAGGGTTCATTTGCAAAGTGAATGAAGTTCAAATTAAACAACTCTATTCAGAAAACCGCTGGATATTCCGTTTTTTGGTAACAATTTTTGTTGGGTAAAAGACAAAAACCACCCTCCGTGTTTGGAATATATACAAAAAAGTCCCTCGTTCGGGGATATACAAAAACCACCCTGTCATAGACAAAAACCCCCCTGTCAGTGGACGGAAGTTGGACAACTACCACCCTTCTGTTACAATCAGTTAGTATGGGGTGGCAATCTGACTTTTTTATGACCATTTTGCCCCTATTTGTTTTTGTGTGTTTATTGTGATTTATGTTCTTGGTGTTCTTCTTCACCATCAGCAACACACCACCAGCAACACCACCACCAGCAACACACCACCAGCAACAGCACCACCACCACAAAGAAACCCAGAGAAAAAGTTCCATCTTTTTCTACTTCAACCCCAAAATGGAGTCTCCTCTTACACTAGGAGGATCATCATCACCATCATTCTTCAACATCACCACCACAACCACCACGACCACTTCTCTTCCACAAGTTTAGCTAGCAAGATCAAAGCCACCGAAGTCGCCAACCAAAAACACTGCCTTCCTCAACCCACAACCCACATATGAGAAGTTTCCTTAACACAAAACAACCTCCCAAAGACACTCTCCTCAATCAAAGGAAACAAAACCTGAGTTTGGAATTGACCACCCAGCACCAAGAACAAGCCCCAGATACGCCCCTGCAAACACCTAGCCAAGAACAAATCAATTCATCAGAATTAATTCCTTTGATTTAGGGGTAACCCAAGTTGACTAACCACCGCCATATACCAAACAGTCGCAACATCAATTAGATCGAATTGAGGAACCACAGCCGTCACCATCAGCCAACCTTCCTTCTGCCTCTCGATCTGCAAGAAGAACTGGGGTAGGCTCGATCTGTTCCAAACCCCTCCAGATTCTCGATATGGAGGTGGGCAGTGGTGGTGGAGAAACATTACTTTAACTATCGTGTAGAAACCCTAGACATTCGATCCTCCAAACCTCCAGTTACGTTTCCACATCAATGCTGCAAAGCATTCAGAAACCGTCGAAGCCGAAAACCCAAATCAAAACAATAATCAACACGAGCAGTGTGTGAAGCTTTTATGGGCATCGATGATCAACCCACCGAGTTTCAGAAGAAGGCTGAGTCCTTGAAGAGCTTCACCACTGGTCCTCTATCCTCTTCTCTATCAAGGCTCGGTGGATCCTCTCGTGGTAGGACTGCAACTCGGGCGGGCTGGTCGGGTTGGCACCCCTGACCGACCCGAATTCTGTCGAGACTGTCCAAGCCCAGCCCAGCCCAGCCCGAGTTCAGAGCATCGCCAGCCCGCCCAAGCCCAAATTCGTACAAATCAATTCGGGTTCGGGTTGAATTCGGGCTAGTACATTAATATCTTTATTAATACACAAGAGAATAACAAATTTTTGTTCAAAAACTAAAAATATGATTAAAAGCACTAATAATTAAAAGAAAACAAACATATTCATCTTAGATATGCTACATAATTATCTCAAAATGTAATAATTGTAGGTAGTTGTCATGCAAATCGGGCAATTCGGGTCAACCCATAGTTTAATATATGTGCCCAAGCCCGACCCTAATTGCAATTCGGGCGGAGAATTTATGTCCAAGCCCGTCCAAATTACTAAAACTATGTGTCCGGGCCCTATTTTACTTCGGGCTGGGCTCGAGTTGGTCGGGTTCAACCCGCCCAAGTTGCACCCCTATCTCGTGAATTACCAGCCAAAAAGGACTTTCATTTCTACAACAAGTTCGGTGAATTCAAGGATCCTCTTCGCAGAGTCGCCGATTCGTCTCAATTGATACTGGGTTGGTGAAGGAGATGGACGGGATGGAGGTGGGCAGTGGTGGAGGAAGGTCCTGAGTCGGTGAAGAGAGGGACGGGTAAGGAGAGAGAGAGAGAGAGGTGGGCAGAAGGAGGCGCTAGGGTTAGATAGTGGGGAAGAAGAAGAAAAAAATGTATTTATAGTGTGGCATTTTTCTCCAATATGAGGGGATACCATAACTCATTTTTTTGAGGGGATACCATAACTCATTTTTAGTGCCACTCCGTCCCACCTGAAATGCACCATTTGACTTTTTCACCCGTAACTGAGTCACTTTGACTCAGTGATTTGGATCGCAAAACGATGCAGTTTTTTGATAAGTTTTTAGGTCTTGTAGAATAAGAGTTATCTCCAACACTATGAAAAAATTATTTAAAAATTGCAAAATTTTGCTATCTAAAATAATCGGGTCAAAGTGACACAGTGAATAGTGGTAAAAGTCCAAATGGTGCAAAAGAGGTGGGACGGAGTGGTATGTTAAATTTCTGTATGATCCTGTGCTCATCAACTGGAGGGTTCATTTGCAAAGTGAATGAAGTTCAAATTAAACAACTCTATTCAGAAAACCGCTGGATATTCCGTTTTTTGGTAACAATTTTTGTTGGGTAAAAGACAAAAACCACCCTCCGTGTTTGGAATATATACAAAAAAGTCCCTCGTTCGGGGATATACAAAAACCACCCTGTCATAGACAAAAACCCCCCTGTCAGTGGACGGAAGTTGGACAACTACCACCCTTCTGTTACAATCAGTTAGTATGGGGTGGCAATCTGACTTTTTTATGACCATTTTGCCCCTATTTGTTTTTGTGTGTTTATTGTGATTTATGTTCTTGGTGTTCTTCTTCACCATCAGCAACACACCACCAGCAACACCACCACCAGCAACACACCACCAGCAACAGCACCACCACCACAAAGAAACCCAGAGAAAAAGTTCCATCTTTTTCTACTTCAACCCCAAAATGGAGTCTCCTCTTACACTAGGAGGATCATCATCACCATCATTCTTCAACATCACCACCACAACCACCACGACCACTTCTCTTCCACAAGTTTAGCTAGCAAGATCAAAGCCACCGAAGTCGCCAACCAAAAACACTGCCTTCCTCAACCCACAACCCACATATGAGAAGTTTCCTTAACACAAAACAACCTCCCAAAGACACTCTCCTCAATCAAAGGAAACAAAACCTGAGTTTGGAATTGACCACCCAGCACCAAGAACAAGCCCCAGATACGCCCCTGCAAACACCTAGCCAAGAACAAATCAATTCATCAGAATTAATTCCTTTGATTTAGGGGTAACCCAAGTTGACTAACCACCGCCATATACCAAACAGTCGCAACATCAATTAGATCGAATTGAGGAACCACAGCCGTCACCATCAGCCAACCTTCCTTCTGCCTCTCGATCTGCAAGAAGAACTGGGGTAGGCTCGATCTGTTCCAAACCCCTCCAGATTCTCGATATGGAGGTGGGCAGTGGTGGTGGAGAAACATTACTTTAACTATCGTGTAGAAACCCTAGACATTCGATCCTCCAAACCTCCAGTTACGTTTCCACATCAATGCTGCAAAGCATTCAGAAACCGTCGAAGCCGAAAACCCAAATCAAAACAATAATCAACACGAGCAGTGTGTGAAGCTTTTATGGGCATCGATGATCAACCCACCGAGTTTCAGAAGAAGGCTGAGTCCTTGAAGAGCTTCACCACTGGTCCTCTATCCTCTTCTCTATCAAGGCTCGGTGGATCCTCTCGTGGTAGGACTGCAACTCGGGCGGGCTGGTCGGGTTGGCACCCCTGACCGACCCGAATTCTGTCGAGACTGTCCAAGCCCAGCCCAGCCCAGCCCAGCCCAGCCCGAGTTCAGAGCATCGCCAGCCCGCCCAAGCCCAAATTCGTACAAATCAATTCGGGTTCGGGTTGAATTCGGGCTAGTACATTAATATCTTTATTAATACACAAGAGAATAACAAATTTTTGTTCAAAAACTAAAAATATGATTAAAAGCACTAATAATTAAAAGAAAACAAACATATTCATCTTAGATATGCTACATAATTATCTCAAAATGTAATAATTGTAGGTAGTTGTCATGCAAATCGGGCAATTCGGGTCAACCCATAGTTTAATATATGTGCCCAAGCCCGACCCTAATTGCAATTCGGGCGGAGAATTTATGTCCAAGCCCGTCCAAATTACTAAAACTATGTGTCCGGGCCCTATTTTACTTCGGGCTGGGCTCGAGTTGGTCGGGTTCAACCCGCCCAAGTTGCACCCCTATCTCGTGAATTACCAGCCAAAAAGGACTTTCATTTCTACAACAAGTTCGGTGAATTCAAGGATCCTCTTCGCAGAGTCGCCGATTCGTCTCAATTGATACTGGGTTGGTGAAGGAGATGGACGGGATGGAGGTGGGCAGTGGTGGAGGAAGGTCCTGAGTCGGTGAAGAGAGGGACGGGTAAGGAGAGAGAGAGAGAGAGGTGGGCAGAAGGAGGCGCTAGGGTTAGATAGTGGGGAAGAAGAAGAAAAAAATGTATTTATAGTGTGGCATTTTTCTCCAATATGAGGGGATACCATAACTCATTTTTTTGAGGGGATACCATAACTCATTTTTAGTGCCACTCCGTCCCACCTGAAATGCACCATTTGACTTTTTCACCCGTAACTGAGTCACTTTGACTCAGTGATTTGGATCGCAAAACGATGCAGTTTTTTGATAAGTTTTTAGGTCTTGTAGAATAAGAGTTATCTCCAACACTATGAAAAAATTATTTAAAAATTGCAAAATTTTGCTATCTAAAATAATCGGGTCAAAGTGACACAGTGAATAGTGGTAAAAGTCCAAATGGTGCAAAAGAGGTGGGACGGAGTGGTATGTTAAATTTCTGTATGATCCTGTGCTCATCAACTGGAGGGTTCATTTGCAAAGTGAATGAAGTTCAAATTAAACAACTCTATTCAGAAAACCGCTGGATATTCCGTTTTTTGGTAACAATTTTTGTTGGGTAAAAGACAAAAACCACCCTCCGTGTTTGGAATATATACAAAAAAGTCCCTCGTTCGGGGATATACAAAAACCACCCTGTCATAGACAAAAACCCCCCTGTCAGTGGACGGAAGTTGGACAACTACCACCCTTCTGTTACAATCAGTTAGTATGGGGTGGCAATCTGACTTTTTTATGACCATTTTGCCCCTATTTGTTTTTGTGTGTTTATTGTGATTTATGTTCTTGGTGTTCTTCTTCACCATCAGCAACACACCACCAGCAACACCACCACCAGCAACACACCACCAGCAACAGCACCACCACCACAAAGAAACCCAGAGAAAAAGTTCCATCTTTTTCTACTTCAACCCCAAAATGGAGTCTCCTCTTACACTAGGAGGATCATCATCACCATCATTCTTCAACATCACCACCACAACCACCACGACCACTTCTCTTCCACAAGTTTAGCTAGCAAGATCAAAGCCACCGAAGTCGCCAACCAAAAACACTGCCTTCCTCAACCCACAACCCACATATGAGAAGTTTCCTTAACACAAAACAACCTCCCAAAGACACTCTCCTCAATCAAAGGAAACAAAACCTGAGTTTGGAATTGACCACCCAGCACCAAGAACAAGCCCCAGATACGCCCCTGCAAACACCTAGCCAAGAACAAATCAATTCATCAGAATTAATTCCTTTGATTTAGGGGTAACCCAAGTTGACTAACCACCGCCATATACCAAACAGTCGCAACATCAATTAGATCGAATTGAGGAACCACAGCCGTCACCATCAGCCAACCTTCCTTCTGCCTCTCGATCTGCAAGAAGAACTGGGGTAGGCTCGATCTGTTCCAAACCCCTCCAGATTCTCGATATGGAGGTGGGCAGTGGTGGTGGAGAAACATTACTTTAACTATCGTGTAGAAACCCTAGACATTCGATCCTCCAAACCTCCAGTTACGTTTCCACATCAATGCTGCAAAGCATTCAGAAACCGTCGAAGCCGAAAACCCAAATCAAAACAATAATCAACACGAGCAGTGTGTGAAGCTTTTATGGGCATCGATGATCAACCCACCGAGTTTCAGAAGAAGGCTGAGTCCTTGAAGAGCTTCACCACTGGTCCTCTATCCTCTTCTCTATCAAGGCTCGGTGGATCCTCTCGTGGTAGGACTGCAACTCGGGCGGGCTGGTCGGGTTGGCACCCCTGACCGACCCGAATTCTGTCGAGACTGTCCAAGCCCAGCCCAGCCCAGCCCAGCCCAGCCCGAGTTCAGAGCATCGCCAGCCCGCCCAAGCCCAAATTCGTACAAATCAATTCGGGTTCGGGTTGAATTCGGGCTAGTACATTAATATCTTTATTAATACACAAGAGAATAACAAATTTTTGTTCAAAAACTAAAAATATGATTAAAAGCACTAATAATTAAAAGAAAACAAACATATTCATCTTAGATATGCTACATAATTATCTCAAAATGTAATAATTGTAGGTAGTTGTCATGCAAATCGGGCAATTCGGGTCAACCCATAGTTTAATATATGTGCCCAAGCCCGACCCTAATTGCAATTCGGGCGGAGAATTTATGTCCAAGCCCGTCCAAATTACTAAAACTATGTGTCCGGGCCCTATTTTACTTCGGGCTGGGCTCGAGTTGGTCGGGTTCAACCCGCCCAAGTTGCACCCCTATCTCGTGAATTACCAGCCAAAAAGGACTTTCATTTCTACAACAAGTTCGGTGAATTCAAGGATCCTCTTCGCAGAGTCGCCGATTCGTCTCAATTGATACTGGGTTGGTGAAGGAGATGGACGGGATGGAGGTGGGCAGTGGTGGAGGAAGGTCCTGAGTCGGTGAAGAGAGGGACGGGTAAGGAGAGAGAGAGAGAGAGGTGGGCAGAAGGAGGCGCTAGGGTTAGATAGTGGGGAAGAAGAAGAAAAAAATGTATTTATAGTGTGGCATTTTTCTCCAATATGAGGGGATACCATAACTCATTTTTTTGAGGGGATACCATAACTCATTTTTAGTGCCACTCCGTCCCACCTGAAATGCACCATTTGACTTTTTCACCCGTAACTGAGTCACTTTGACTCAGTGATTTGGATCGCAAAACGATGCAGTTTTTTGATAAGTTTTTAGGTCTTGTAGAATAAGAGTTATCTCCAACACTATGAAAAAATTATTTAAAAATTGCAAAATTTTGCTATCTAAAATAATCGGGTCAAAGTGACACAGTGAATAGTGGTAAAAGTCCAAATGGTGCAAAAGAGGTGGGACGGAGTGGTATGTTAAATTTCTGTATGATCCTGTGCTCATCAACTGGAGGGTTCATTTGCAAAGTGAATGAAGTTCAAATTAAACAACTCTATTCAGAAAACCGCTGGATATTCCGTTTTTTGGTAACAATTTTTGTTGGGTAAAAGACAAAAACCACCCTCCGTGTTTGGAATATATACAAAAAAGTCCCTCGTTCGGGGATATACAAAAACCACCCTGTCATAGACAAAAACCCCCCTGTCAGTGGACGGAAGTTGGACAACTACCACCCTTCTGTTACAATCAGTTAGTATGGGGTGGCAATCTGACTTTTTTATGACCATTTTGCCCCTATTTGTTTTTGTGTGTTTATTGTGATTTATGTTCTTGGTGTTCTTCTTCACCATCAGCAACACACCACCAGCAACACCACCACCAGCAACACACCACCAGCAACAGCACCACCACCACAAAGAAACCCAGAGAAAAAGTTCCATCTTTTTCTACTTCAACCCCAAAATGGAGTCTCCTCTTACACTAGGAGGATCATCATCACCATCATTCTTCAACATCACCACCACAACCACCACGACCACTTCTCTTCCACAAGTTTAGCTAGCAAGATCAAAGCCACCGAAGTCGCCAACCAAAAACACTGCCTTCCTCAACCCACAACCCACATATGAGAAGTTTCCTTAACACAAAACAACCTCCCAAAGACACTCTCCTCAATCAAAGGAAACAAAACCTGAGTTTGGAATTGACCACCCAGCACCAAGAACAAGCCCCAGATACGCCCCTGCAAACACCTAGCCAAGAACAAATCAATTCATCAGAATTAATTCCTTTGATTTAGGGGTAACCCAAGTTGACTAACCACCGCCATATACCAAACAGTCGCAACATCAATTAGATCGAATTGAGGAACCACAGCCGTCACCATCAGCCAACCTTCCTTCTGCCTCTCGATCTGCAAGAAGAACTGGGGTAGGCTCGATCTGTTCCAAACCCCTCCAGATTCTCGATATGGAGGTGGGCAGTGGTGGTGGAGAAACATTACTTTAACTATCGTGTAGAAACCCTAGACATTCGATCCTCCAAACCTCCAGTTACGTTTCCACATCAATGCTGCAAAGCATTCAGAAACCGTCGAAGCCGAAAACCCAAATCAAAACAATAATCAACACGAGCAGTGTGTGAAGCTTTTATGGGCATCGATGATCAACCCACCGAGTTTCAGAAGAAGGCTGAGTCCTTGAAGAGCTTCACCACTGGTCCTCTATCCTCTTCTCTATCAAGGCTCGGTGGATCCTCTCGTGGTAGGACTGCAACTCGGGCGGGCTGGTCGGGTTGGCACCCCTGACCGACCCGAATTCTGTCGAGACTGTCCAAGCCCAGCCCAGCCCAGCCCAGCCCAGCCCGAGTTCAGAGCATCGCCAGCCCGCCCAAGCCCAAATTCGTACAAATCAATTCGGGTTCGGGTTGAATTCGGGCTAGTACATTAATATCTTTATTAATACACAAGAGAATAACAAATTTTTGTTCAAAAACTAAAAATATGATTAAAAGCACTAATAATTAAAAGAAAACAAACATATTCATCTTAGATATGCTACATAATTATCTCAAAATGTAATAATTGTAGGTAGTTGTCATGCAAATCGGGCAATTCGGGTCAACCCATAGTTTAATATATGTGCCCAAGCCCGACCCTAATTGCAATTCGGGCGGAGAATTTATGTCCAAGCCCGTCCAAATTACTAAAACTATGTGTCCGGGCCCTATTTTACTTCGGGCTGGGCTCGAGTTGGTCGGGTTCAACCCGCCCAAGTTGCACCCCTATCTCGTGAATTACCAGCCAAAAAGGACTTTCATTTCTACAACAAGTTCGGTGAATTCAAGGATCCTCTTCGCAGAGTCGCCGATTCGTCTCAATTGATACTGGGTTGGTGAAGGAGATGGACGGGATGGAGGTGGGCAGTGGTGGAGGAAGGTCCTGAGTCGGTGAAGAGAGGGACGGGTAAGGAGAGAGAGAGAGAGAGGTGGGCAGAAGGAGGCGCTAGGGTTAGATAGTGGGGAAGAAGAAGAAAAAAATGTATTTATAGTGTGGCATTTTTCTCCAATATGAGGGGATACCATAACTCATTTTTTTGAGGGGATACCATAACTCATTTTTAGTGCCACTCCGTCCCACCTGAAATGCACCATTTGACTTTTTCACCCGTAACTGAGTCACTTTGACTCAGTGATTTGGATCGCAAAACGATGCAGTTTTTTGATAAGTTTTTAGGTCTTGTAGAATAAGAGTTATCTCCAACACTATGAAAAAATTATTTAAAAATTGCAAAATTTTGCTATCTAAAATAATCGGGTCAAAGTGACACAGTGAATAGTGGTAAAAGTCCAAATGGTGCAAAAGAGGTGGGACGGAGTGGTATGTTAAATTTCTGTATGATCCTGTGCTCATCAACTGGAGGGTTCATTTGCAAAGTGAATGAAGTTCAAATTAAACAACTCTATTCAGAAAACCGCTGGATATTCCGTTTTTTGGTAACAATTTTTGTTGGGTAAAAGACAAAAACCACCCTCCGTGTTTGGAATATATACAAAAAAGTCCCTCGTTCGGGGATATACAAAAACCACCCTGTCATAGACAAAAACCCCCCTGTCAGTGGACGGAAGTTGGACAACTACCACCCTTCTGTTACAATCAGTTAGTATGGGGTGGCAATCTGACTTTTTTATGACCATTTTGCCCCTATTTGTTTTTGTGTGTTTATTGTGATTTATGTTCTTGGTGTTCTTCTTCACCATCAGCAACACACCACCAGCAACACCACCACCAGCAACACACCACCAGCAACAGCACCACCACCACAAAGAAACCCAGAGAAAAAGTTCCATCTTTTTCTACTTCAACCCCAAAATGGAGTCTCCTCTTACACTAGGAGGATCATCATCACCATCATTCTTCAACATCACCACCACAACCACCACGACCACTTCTCTTCCACAAGTTTAGCTAGCAAGATCAAAGCCACCGAAGTCGCCAACCAAAAACACTGCCTTCCTCAACCCACAACCCACATATGAGAAGTTTCCTTAACACAAAACAACCTCCCAAAGACACTCTCCTCAATCAAAGGAAACAAAACCTGAGTTTGGAATTGACCACCCAGCACCAAGAACAAGCCCCAGATACGCCCCTGCAAACACCTAGCCAAGAACAAATCAATTCATCAGAATTAATTCCTTTGATTTAGGGGTAACCCAAGTTGACTAACCACCGCCATATACCAAACAGTCGCAACATCAATTAGATCGAATTGAGGAACCACAGCCGTCACCATCAGCCAACCTTCCTTCTGCCTCTCGATCTGCAAGAAGAACTGGGGTAGGCTCGATCTGTTCCAAACCCCTCCAGATTCTCGATATGGAGGTGGGCAGTGGTGGTGGAGAAACATTACTTTAACTATCGTGTAGAAACCCTAGACATTCGATCCTCCAAACCTCCAGTTACGTTTCCACATCAATGCTGCAAAGCATTCAGAAACCGTCGAAGCCGAAAACCCAAATCAAAACAATAATCAACACGAGCAGTGTGTGAAGCTTTTATGGGCATCGATGATCAACCCACCGAGTTTCAGAAGAAGGCTGAGTCCTTGAAGAGCTTCACCACTGGTCCTCTATCCTCTTCTCTATCAAGGCTCGGTGGATCCTCTCGTGGTAGGACTGCAACTCGGGCGGGCTGGTCGGGTTGGCACCCCTGACCGACCCGAATTCTGTCGAGACTGTCCAAGCCCAGCCCAGCCCAGCCCGAGTTCAGAGCATCGCCAGCCCGCCCAAGCCCAAATTCGTACAAATCAATTCGGGTTCGGGTTGAATTCGGGCTAGTACATTAATATCTTTATTAATACACAAGAGAATAACAAATTTTTGTTCAAAAACTAAAAATATGATTAAAAGCACTAATAATTAAAAGAAAACAAACATATTCATCTTAGATATGCTACATAATTATCTCAAAATGTAATAATTGTAGGTAGTTGTCATGCAAATCGGGCAATTCGGGTCAACCCATAGTTTAATATATGTGCCCAAGCCCGACCCTAATTGCAATTCGGGCGGAGAATTTATGTCCAAGCCCGTCCAAATTACTAAAACTATGTGTCCGGGCCCTATTTTACTTCGGGCTGGGCTCGAGTTGGTCGGGTTCAACCCGCCCAAGTTGCACCCCTATCTCGTGAATTACCAGCCAAAAAGGACTTTCATTTCTACAACAAGTTCGGTGAATTCAAGGATCCTCTTCGCAGAGTCGCCGATTCGTCTCAATTGATACTGGGTTGGTGAAGGAGATGGACGGGATGGAGGTGGGCAGTGGTGGAGGAAGGTCCTGAGTCGGTGAAGAGAGGGACGGGTAAGGAGAGAGAGAGAGAGAGGTGGGCAGAAGGAGGCGCTAGGGTTAGATAGTGGGGAAGAAGAAGAAAAAAATGTATTTATAGTGTGGCATTTTTCTCCAATATGAGGGGATACCATAACTCATTTTTTTGAGGGGATACCATAACTCATTTTTAGTGCCACTCCGTCCCACCTGAAATGCACCATTTGACTTTTTCACCCGTAACTGAGTCACTTTGACTCAGTGATTTGGATCGCAAAACGATGCAGTTTTTTGATAAGTTTTTAGGTCTTGTAGAATAAGAGTTATCTCCAACACTATGAAAAAATTATTTAAAAATTGCAAAATTTTGCTATCTAAAATAATCGGGTCAAAGTGACACAGTGAATAGTGGTAAAAGTCCAAATGGTGCAAAAGAGGTGGGACGGAGTGGTATGTTAAATTTCTGTATGATCCTGTGCTCATCAACTGGAGGGTTCATTTGCAAAGTGAATGAAGTTCAAATTAAACAACTCTATTCAGAAAACCGCTGGATATTCCGTTTTTTGGTAACAATTTTTGTTGGGTAAAAGACAAAAACCACCCTCCGTGTTTGGAATATATACAAAAAAGTCCCTCGTTCGGGGATATACAAAAACCACCCTGTCATAGACAAAAACCCCCCTGTCAGTGGACGGAAGTTGGACAACTACCACCCTTCTGTTACAATCAGTTAGTATGGGGTGGCAATCTGACTTTTTTATGACCATTTTGCCCCTATTTGTTTTTGTGTGTTTATTGTGATTTATGTTCTTGGTGTTCTTCTTCACCATCAGCAACACACCACCAGCAACACCACCACCAGCAACACACCACCAGCAACAGCACCACCACCACAAAGAAACCCAGAGAAAAAGTTCCATCTTTTTCTACTTCAACCCCAAAATGGAGTCTCCTCTTACACTAGGAGGATCATCATCACCATCATTCTTCAACATCACCACCACAACCACCACGACCACTTCTCTTCCACAAGTTTAGCTAGCAAGATCAAAGCCACCGAAGTCGCCAACCAAAAACACTGCCTTCCTCAACCCACAACCCACATATGAGAAGTTTCCTTAACACAAAACAACCTCCCAAAGACACTCTCCTCAATCAAAGGAAACAAAACCTGAGTTTGGAATTGACCACCCAGCACCAAGAACAAGCCCCAGATACGCCCCTGCAAACACCTAGCCAAGAACAAATCAATTCATCAGAATTAATTCCTTTGATTTAGGGGTAACCCAAGTTGACTAACCACCGCCATATACCAAACAGTCGCAACATCAATTAGATCGAATTGAGGAACCACAGCCGTCACCATCAGCCAACCTTCCTTCTGCCTCTCGATCTGCAAGAAGAACTGGGGTAGGCTCGATCTGTTCCAAACCCCTCCAGATTCTCGATATGGAGGTGGGCAGTGGTGGTGGAGAAACATTACTTTAACTATCGTGTAGAAACCCTAGACATTCGATCCTCCAAACCTCCAGTTACGTTTCCACATCAATGCTGCAAAGCATTCAGAAACCGTCGAAGCCGAAAACCCAAATCAAAACAATAATCAACACGAGCAGTGTGTGAAGCTTTTATGGGCATCGATGATCAACCCACCGAGTTTCAGAAGAAGGCTGAGTCCTTGAAGAGCTTCACCACTGGTCCTCTATCCTCTTCTCTATCAAGGCTCGGTGGATCCTCTCGTGGTAGGACTGCAACTCGGGCGGGCTGGTCGGGTTGGCACCCCTGACCGACCCGAATTCTGTCGAGACTGTCCAAGCCCAGCCCAGCCCAGCCCAGCCCAGCCCGAGTTCAGAGCATCGCCAGCCCGCCCAAGCCCAAATTCGTACAAATCAATTCGGGCTAGTACATTAATATCTTTATTAATACACAAGAGAATAACAAATTTTTGTTCAAAAACTAAAAATATGATTAAAAGCACTAATAATTAAAAGAAAACAAACATATTCATCTTAGATATGCTACATAATTATCTCAAAATGTAATAATTGTAGGTAGTTGTCATGCAAATCGGGCAATTCGGGTCAACCCATAGTTTAATATATGTGCCCAAGCCCGACCCTAATTGCAATTCGGGCGGAGAATTTATGTCCAAGCCCGTCCAAATTACTAAAACTATGTGTCCGGGCCCTATTTTACTTCGGGCTGGGCTCGAGTTGGTCGGGTTCAACCCGCCCAAGTTGCACCCCTATCTCGTGAATTACCAGCCAAAAAGGACTTTCATTTCTACAACAAGTTCGGTGAATTCAAGGATCCTCTTCGCAGAGTCGCCGATTCGTCTCAATTGATACTGGGTTGGTGAAGGAGATGGACGGGATGGAGGTGGGCAGTGGTGGAGGAAGGTCCTGAGTCGGTGAAGAGAGGGACGGGTAAGGAGAGAGAGAGAGAGAGGTGGGCAGAAGGAGGCGCTAGGGTTAGATAGTGGGGAAGAAGAAGAAAAAAATGTATTTATAGTGTGGCATTTTTCTCCAATATGAGGGTACCCCCCCCCCCCGTCCGTCCGTCGTTAGTGTGCTGTTAACCACTAGCTCTGACAGGGTGGTTTTTGTATATCCCCATACACGAAGGGCTTTTTTGGTATATATTCCATACACGGAGGGTGGTTTTTGTCTTTTACCCATTTTTGTTTTGTTTTATGAATCCCTAAAATAATATTTTTTAACCTTTCTTGACGTCTTTCTTTTGGTTTCATAACGAATGAACAAGAAGTTTACCCACTGAAACAAATAGAGTTTTGGAACTTAGGATTGGACCTGAAGATGGTGGTTTAGTAGTTTTCAAGTTTTTCGGGTAGGTCTTAGGTTCCCATCAAAGTCTTAATAGATGACGCCTCTTCAGTAACTTGATTGAAATGTGATGATGAGAGCTGCTAAACCACAAGCTGTAGTCCTTCCTCTAGTAGATTGGGGTTTCAATGTTTCTGATTCTTGTAAGGATAGAGATCTACGAATGCACAGAACAAAGAGATTATTAAATGGAGTTCAACATGAAGAAACCCTGAGAGCGGAGAGCCAGATGTTGGGAATAAGGGGGGAACGGATGTTTATTCTAAGTGGTAAACTAGGCAATCCAAAATGGTTGAAGTGACTTCTCATCTTTTTTGCCACTAGGGTTTCATTAAAAAGAATAAATTGAATTTGCGGTGCTAAATTATAGGAAAGGAGGAGCTTCAGTTGAATTTTGTATAGAAATAGGTCAATGATGGTCCCAGAATTAATTTCGCTCAAATGACCCGGAAAATGCTCTCACCGAGATTATTGAAAATACAAATGTCATCACATGCTTTTACCTAGAGCTGTCAGTTCTACCCCGACCCATGAACTCGCCCATATCCGTCAAGTTCAGTCTGGTTCAAAGTTCAAACCCGCGCTTTTAGATACATGGGTTAGCATTGACCGCTGTTTTCAAATGGCTTGTAGTAGGTAGTCAACCCGTCTATACCCGAAATTAGAGCATCAGTCAGGTGGTTTTCCAACTTGTCAAACTCGCCTGAAGTACGGATCTTAGCCATGTGAACAGCGATTAGTGCAGATCATTAAGAAGTGAGAAAAGCTGGAAAACCACCTGATGACATTTGTATCTTAGATTTGAAGTTTTGTAGCATGGGTGCGGGTACGGAGCGGGTGCGGGAACTGGGTGCGGGTTAGGCAAATCCCCAAAAATCAAGGGCGCGGGTGTGGGTGCAGCGGCTTAATTTATATTTTTATTTTATATATCGTTTGTGATACCATTATACTAATATAAAAAACAGCAATAATAGTAATCCAAATTATAATCAAACCTTTTCTCAACAAAAAAAAAATGATAATAAAACCAAAATTCATACAGAGATCCAAAGATACAGAGTTACTATATCAATATTATAATCTCTTCCTGTCGTTCTTCGTTGCTGTGGAGAGACGAGTTATATAAGAGTTAGAAATGTTCACATAGATGCACAAAATTGTAGTTGTATTCTAGTATACCTCTCAACTAAAACTTTCAAAGTGACCCTACCTTAACCAAATGGCACCCGCAAAGCACCCGGTGCGGGTGCGCGGCCTCCTAGAAGCACCCGTGATACATAGATTTGAAGCATTCATTTGTGTTTTGGATCAGTTTGAAACCCTCACTATGGTACAATTTTAAAATTGCTTTAAATAAATTGAAAAAGAAAAATGATGTAGAGAGTGTCCCAACCTGAAGAAGTTGACAAAGAAAAGATTTAAGGCACTGAGCCGCCACAACCACCAAGCAGACATGGAGTCTGCGATGGACACACCACCATTCGCCAGACCTAGAGTGGAAGACAAACCAACCGCCGCCACTGTACGGAGTTCGTGAGGATGGGGCTACCAACAATGGCCAGAAAAAAACACCGACACCACTATGAGTACCATTCTGACTCTATACTTATTATCCGTCTCTCTCTGGTTCGAGTTAATCGAATCCTAGTCCCCGATTCAGGGGTTTTGATTCAGGTGCATTGGGAATATTGGGGGTTAAACTTATGGTTTATGATTTCATTGTGTCGTGGTGTTGATAGGTTGCTTTTGGTGGGGATTGGCTTCTGCTGTGCTGGTAGTAATTTAACGATTGCGATAGTTGTGTTTGTTGCAGTGATAGGGGTGGCAGGGGTGATGATATGGCAATAATAGTGGACCTGGTGGTGGTGTTATGGTGGTAGTAAACTAGTAATTGTGGTGGTGGCAGTGATATTGTAGCGGTGGTGGTGGTAGTGATATTACGGTAGTGGCAGTGGTGGTTGTTTTGGCAGTGGGAATATGGTGGTGGTGATATGGCGGCAGTGTTGTTTGTGTTGGACTGGTTGATTTCTGGTTTATTGGGATTCAGTTTGGGAGAGTTGGGTGTCCATGCACTGGTTCTGCTCGGTCTGATTTATGGTGAAATTGGGGGGGGGGGGGGGGGAGATGGTGGTTGATGTGGTGGTGGTGTTTATGAGTTGTTTGCCAATTCTAAACGAGCTAAACGGGTCACGATTTACATCGACCCATTTGCAACCCACCCATTTAAGTGGAGTATGTTGGTAACCTATCCCAGTATAGCCCCACCTAAATCCCCACTATTCCATATATAAGTAGTACGTCGATGCAAAATTATGTCTGGGTAACGGGGTTACATAATGCTAGAGGTTTTGTTTAGTCTAGTTAGTCTAGATTTGCTCCAATTGACATAGTTGCAACAGTGTTCATATGACATAAATCTTCTACTCCCACTTTCTTTTGTATGCGTTCCAGCTCTTGTTTTCTCTTGTGTGAATCTTTATCGTCATTGTCATGTTCATGCTGCTGCTTTGGTTAGGCGTGTTCTTTGGTGTCAATTTGCACTAGGTTTCTCATGAACTGAAAACTAGGTAGTGATGGCATTTGTATCCAACTTAACTCTTAAGCTACTAGATACACACAATTGAGCGGAGACTAAACCAAAGGTGTCCAACGGAAGTAAAGATTTGGTTTAAATAGGGGTATCGTAATTACTCAAAAGTCATCACAGGAGAATACTGAGATTGAATCCATACAGAAGAAACAATTGTTTTCTTGCTGAATCTGAACACCAGATCCAGAAAACCAGACTTGGGTTTTGGTTTGTGTTTCAGTTTCAATAGTAGTATTTACTAAAAGTATGTTCTTCTGGGTTTATTGGCAGGCCTCTCGCTCCTCGAATATCCAGGACTTAAAGCCATTGATCCGGCCTATGCTTTACCTGTCGACGTTGTGAATAGGATTTTCTTCCAGAAGTCGTCTGCGGAATAGAGAAGCACAATTCTTCTTATTACAGCACTTCATGGACACCTTTAGGATTGGAAACATTGACATGTTTGTTGTCAAATTGAACCTCATTAGTGTATTCTCTGATATATTATCATAGAAGAATACCATGTATTATTATGAGTATTCTGTTTTTGATGGTTATTTCTGTAAGGGTGCTTTGCATGCCTTAATCCGCGGTAATAGCAGTAGAGCTGCATTTCGGTTCGGTTTAACCGGCGGTTCCGGTTAAAACCGAACCGAATTAACCGGTAATGTGCAACCGAGAACCGAACCGAGAACGGGTGGACAGAAACCGGACCCGGAACCGGTAATATTTGGTCTCGGTTCGGTTTGGCAGTTTTCCTGAACCGGAACCGGGCCGGAACCGGAACTGGAACCGACCCGGAACCGAACCGAGAACCGACCACCAACGGCCAAAAACAACCCTAAAATAAAGGAAAAAAGAAAAAAAAAACTGTCCAGACCCGGTTCGGAACCGGAACCGAACCGGTTAACCCAACCGGTTTCGGTCCACGGTTCCGGTCCGGTTCCGGATATACCCAAAATTCGGTTCCGGTTTAACCGAACCGAAAAATTCCAAATAACCTTCTAACCGAACCGAAACCGACCGGTTTGGCTTCCACCGGTTCGGTTCCGGTTCGATTCTAACTGAATAAGCAGCTTTAGATAGCAGCAGCACCAGATTCAATGCCAGTGTTCTTCCATTCTTCATTTGCATTCAACATCTCTCTGTGCATATTCAAATGCTCTCTGCTCAGCTTCCCTCACTAGTGCATCAAGACCCCCAATGAGTTCCAGTTTTCACCATCTTGCCTTTTTATCATTTATTGCATCACAGTGATCACACAGTTGATCTTGGTTGAATAAGTCAGGTGTAGAGTGAGTCCAAAATTGCCCATAAAACACCCCCCTGATTGTGCATGAGGCAAGTGGTCTCCTCCGGTCCAAATCAATGAGCTCATGCACCCATCTGATTTTATTTATTTATTTATTTTTCTTGTCGAATCCCTCTGTTTGTTTGTTTGATTTTTTGTGACGTGGGAACTTATGTAAGCTTTCACAAGCATAAGGATAAATTTGTAAATATTACTGAAGATTAGGATGTATTGTAAATTACTCAATCAATAAAATTCCATATTTAATCAGTTTCATACATACTTCCCATCAAGCCCTAGCACACTTTGATCCGAATCAATGGAAGGAACAAGAAAAAGAAGAAGAGCCGAATCTAATCAAACCTCCCCATACATTCCAGAGGAGATTGTCCTCAACATACTCCCAAATCTACCCATCAGCTCTTTACTACGATTCAGGTGCGTTTCCAAACAATGGCGTCGTTTGATATTTAATACCAAAATCCGAAGACCACATAAACTTCTCCTTGCTTCCAGAGAAGACTTTTCCGGCAAAGTACCCCGTGAACTCCGGTATTCGCGTCTCTCGGCCGGCGAGAACCCCGTCTTGGAAACCCTCTCCCGGTACCACGTGGATGATTCTGATTGGCCCAACGAGTTGCGCTGGCGCTGGAGGCGCCGGAGCCTGTCTTCCCCGTTCGTCCAATTCATGGGCTCGTGTAACGGGTTGTTGCTAATTAGGCAATACACTGATCTCTACTTGTGTAATCCCTCCATTGGTTGGTACCAAAAGGTACTTTCTCACGGTTCGATTGGCAGTTCGGGTCTTTTTACTGTTTCGGGACTTTGCTTCGACTCGGACAATAACAGCTACAAAGCCTTGGTTGCTTTCACTGACACTTGTCGTTGTCCTCATTGTAGCGGAAATTATTATGTTTGGGTGGGTTGTTTCAAAACCAATACGTGGACCGAGATTCTATTCCCCTATGATCGTCACACGATCGTATCGGGGCCCACTCTAAACAATTACTTGCATTGGTCATCGTCTGCCGTTAAAGAGGCTCGACGACCGCGCCCTCCTCATAGAATAATTCGGTTCGATCATCGTAGAAACGTGTTTGTAGAATTACCAATGCCAAAACCTAAGAAAGAGACCGGAGATTACTTGGTGGGTTTAGGGGTTTTAGACGGATGCCTTTGCATGGCTCGCTCTGATGATGGGAAGCTAGATCGGTGTGAGGCAACTGGTGTCGAAGTTTTGATCATGAGAGAGTACGGCGTGAAAGAATCGTGGATGAGTTTGTTTAGAGTTAAAAATATGAATTGCTACAACTTCGTGCCATTCTTTCACGCAGAATCCAAAGGTGAAGTTTTGATGTATGTGAGGCAATGTGACGATGTGTTTGTGGTTATGTATGATACGAAGAGAGAAACTTGCGCCATCATCAAAGAGTTGGAGCACTTCGGACACGTGATTGCTTATGAAGAGACATTGGTTCGGCTGCCACAGTATTTGACGGAATAGAGTGTGCCCGTGGAGAAATATTGTAGTTTATGTTCTTTGAAGATTTTCACTCCGCGTCGGTGAATCTCAGCCTGAAGGGACTTTGTTCCACATTCCTTATTCGATATAGTGTTTTTCCTTAAAATATCGTCGATTATTCATGTGGATTCACTTGTGAAGATTACTATTTGATTTGGTTTAATATTGCTGCTCTTGCTACTACATTCATAGAAGACAGTAGTCTCTAAAATTGATGAGTATGCTTGCCTAACACAACAAAATACGTTGACAAAACATTGCAATATTATCTTATATCCGTTTAAAATTCTAAGGCACTCCTGTGTCACATTAGAACCCACAATATTTCAGTCTCCCATAAAATATTGCAGGGAAACCATTAACATCAAGATTACAAAGGGCCCCTGACAGCTCTTACACTGAAGTTATATGAGTCACTTTTAGACACCTTGTTTGTACAACCATTTCTATAGCTCTCAACTCTGAGTCTTCGATACTAGAAGCCTTCCCAAATTCAGATAACACATGGATCACCTCCCCTTTATGGTTTCTCCAAACCACTGCCATACCAACTGTTCCAATATCAGAAGAGTAACTAGCATCACAGCTAGCTTTGAGCACATTAGACTCTGGAGGAATCCAAAGTTTGTAGCTTAATTCATTACTAGACTCAATTTTCTGAACTTGCTCCTCCACATCATGAAAAATTCCAAATCTGGACTGGATCTCTCCACAGAATCTCAGCAGCCATTTTTTGTCAAATATTTTTCCTTCCTTCTTGACAGCCACTTCATTTCTAATCCTCCACACTTGTTCAAGAATGATACTTGTCATCAGGAAAATATGATTTTCTACAAGTTCCACTTATCACTGTCTTTAATCAACCAACTATACCACCCAGTTATTGAGCAAACTGGGACTAAATCAGTTTTGATCCCAAGGCAATGGAACCAGACTCACCTAACAAGACTGCATTTTACCAGAACATGCACTGCAGTTTCCTCCTCATTATTGCACATAGGGCAAGAGACCTGATTCAACATGGCTATTTTCCTGAGGTTTACTCTTGTACGAAGAATATCCAACCCTTGGCTTTGGTAGGCTTTTTTAACAGTTAACTCCCCTTTAGAATCCAGCATTCAGCACCATCTATCTTCAGTCTCTGCAATTGAAATTTTCATAGCTTTAATGGCCACCCCTTCTTCTTCTTCTTCTTCTTCTTCTTCTTCTTCTTCTTCTTCAGTAAACCACCTGTCAATTACATCAAAGTTCCATGTTCTAGTAGTAGGGTTTATAAGCTCCCCCACCCTTTTAGGGGCATTCACAAGATCATCAGGAGGCTTTGGTTTAGAGTTCTCCAAATTTGGCACCCAATGGTCTTGCCATATGTCAATGGTATTACCAGTCCCAACTACTTTGCAAGCTGACTTCTCCACAATGCTTCTACAACCAAGCACTCCTTTCCAAAAAAATGAATCTCCTTTCTTTGCCTCCACCAGTTGAAAACTTAAAATCCTGCAATACTTATTAAGGAGTTGGTTTACCCACACTTTATCTTGACCCTTCCAAAGAAACCAAGAGAGCTTGGAAATAAGAGCATGGTTCATCAAAAATGCATCCTTTTGAACCCCAACCCTCCATAACCTTTTTTCTTACATAACTTCTCTCAACTGAGCCAATGTTGTTTCCTTTTCCCCTCCTTGGAACCCCACCAGAATTGAGCAGAGATGAAATTCACTTAGGCACAGAAAGACTTAGGCATAAGAAAGGTGGACATGGGATAAATAGGAATTGAGTTAATGGAAGAGTTGATCATCACTTGTCTGCCTACAAAGGATAGCTGTCTTTCTTTCCAACCACATGATTTCCTTTGCCCTTTCTCAAGAGTATCACTGAAAGAGTTAACTTTAGATTTCTTAAGGAACATGGGAAGACCTAGATAAACAACATCTTTGTTACCTTTCTTGAGCTTCATCTCTTCTTTCACCTTCCTTCTAGTCTCTTTATCATAGTTGGCACTGAAGAAATTGGCTGTTTTATCTTTGTTTACCTTTTGCCCAATAACTTCTTCATACAGCTTTAAACTGAGGTCAACATATCTAGCCTCTTCAGCGTTTTCTATGGTCATAAAGATAAGATTATCTGCATACATAAGATGATGGAGAGTACTGCAGCTTCTTCCCAACTTTATGCCCTGAATCCATCAACTTTCATGAGCAAATTGAAGAATTCTAGACAGAAGTTCAGAGCCTAAAATGAACAAGTAAGGAGATAAGGGGTCTCCTTGTCTGAGACCCCTTTGGGATTTAAAATGTCCATAAGGACCCCCATTGAGGTTCACAGAAAAGCTTACTGTCTGCAGGCATTCCATGATCCAATTTCTCAAGATAGGGGGAAATTTTTCCATAACAGCATCTTGTCCAAGAAACTCTACTCCATCCTGTCATATGTCTTTTCCATATCTAGCTTGACCACCATAAGCCCACCCTTACTTCTTTTCCTCTTTAGAGTATGTAACACTTCATGTAGGAGTATGGTGTTATCCTGGATATTTATATTGGGCACAAAAGCAACTTGCATGAGGGACACAATCTTGTCTAGTAAGGGCCTGATCCTATTTGCTATAACCTCTGCTACCACTTTATATGTGACATTGCACATGCTAATAGGCCCGAAGTGTTTAACTCTGTAAGCAGCCTCAATTTTGGGAATAAGGGTGATGCAGGTACTGTTCATAAAAGCAGACATCTTGCTAGTGATGACAAATTTCTTGATAAGCCCACAGAAGTCTTCTCCAACAATATGCCCATAATGCTTGTAAAAGAGAACACTCATACCATCTGGGCCAAGTACCCTATGGCTTCCCATTTTGAAAAGTATTTATCTAATCTCATCATCTGTGGGATATTGCAGAGCTGATTCCAATCTTCACTGTCCAAAGCAGGAGGCACAATATCTTTTAACCATTCAGGTATATCTGGGTTATTAGAGGTGAAAAGCTTCTCATAGTATTCCACAAAGACTTTACCAATATCCTCTCTTTTATGCAGCCACTCTTCCTCATCACTCTTAATCCCTTCAATCCTATTCCTTTTACTCCTTATAGCTGCAGTTAAGTGGAAGAACCTAGTGTCGGCTTCACCCTCTTTGAGCCATTGAACCCTAGACTTTTGCTTCCATAAGATTTCTTTTCTATACAAAAGCTCTTGCAGTACTCTTTTCAGAATCCTTTCATCCTCAACCTTCAGCTCTTCCTCTTCCTGCACTTTCTGAAGCTGTTCTAAAGTCACATGGATCTCATAGTCAATCCAGCCAAATGACTCTTTGTTCCACTTTTTCAGAGCCTCCTTGGTAGCTTTCATCTTCTTAAACCTCACCTGGTTCTCTGCCTTGAAAACACCCCCAACTGTTGGCAATAACATCCCAACTTGATCTATCTCTAGTCCAAACTTCTTCAAACTTGAAAGTCCTTTTCAACCCTTCTTTCCCTTTGCTTAAGTCCATCACCATAGGAATATGATCAGAACCTCCTGCTGTTTTATGGAATACAGTGGCTCTAGGAAAGTTCAGTCTCCACTCAGCATCAGGATAACATTTATCAAGCCTTTCTCTTATGAGTCTACATCTATCCCATCCATTAGAGCACATATACTTTGCACCGACAAAGCCCAAATCAATCAAACCCTTGTCATTTATGAAATTTAACAAACCCCTTTAGAAGCTTGGGCAACTCTCCTGCCCCCTTTCTTCTCGTTTTGGAAACATATCTCGTTGAAATCCCCAACTACCAAGGTTGGAAGGCTTTTCATATCTATCATGTACCTCAGGTCTTTCCAACAAGCTTCTCTTTGAGCAACTTTGCTGGGAGCATCATACACACAATGTAACACCCACATGGGCTTATCCAGCTGAGCATACATAATCACAAAATTATCCGAGGTATAGATTACCTCACAATCCACCTCCTTCCTCCAACAGAAAGTTGTACCTCCACTTCTACCTCTACGCTTGACACCACACACATTTGAGAAACCAGCAAAAAGAATACTTTTCGGGATTTACCTTTGTTTCTGCAAGAAAGACCAAGTCGACATCTTCCTTCTTTATTAGAGCTTCCAGTTGTCTAACTGCAGAGGTATGCCCCATCCCTCTACAGTTCCAAACCAGTCCTCTCATTGCGCTTTTGGGGGCGTGATTAGGCTCGCCCCCTCAGCCACAGTCGATTGTTACCTTTGGGTCTCCTCTTCTTTCTCAATGAAGTCTTCAATTCGGACACGGACCCTTCTAAAAATGCCATCTTGTCCCCGCTGGATGAACTTTCTCGCATCCACATACTTTTTGGTGATAAATATTTCTCCCTCTTCGGGATCCCAATTCTCCTCCTCTATAACTTCCTCGAATCTCCCCGGCACCCAGCTGGTAATAGAGATTTCTCCAATTCCTCTTATTTTGTTCGTAATCGGAGGGGTACATAACCTTGGCAAATTCTCGTTTGAGTTGCACCTTCTGCATGTCTTCTGCTAGCCGCGTGTTGACGACCCATCTCCTTGTGTCCGTCTTCAGTTCGTCCACTGTACTCAGGCATTATTTTTGATCTAATTTTTCTGCCTTTGTTTCACTTTCCTCTTCAATACCATCCACATTCTTCTGTATCAGTTCTGGAATTTGACTTGGATCCGGGTTGCTTACTTTACGAATTAGAACCGGGTTCCTTCTCAATGGATCCTGTAGCATTGGATTAATATATTGATTAACATAATGGCCCAGAGCTTCAATTGGGCTTGTTCCGCCAAAGCTCATATGCCCACCAAATAAAGGGCCTTCAATATTCTAAAATAAGTGGGCCTCATTACTCTTCCTTTCCCCGTTCCAGCCCAATAAAAAAGGTGTAATTTGGTCATTCTCACCCCCATCATCTATCTTTCCAATTTTTCCCCCGGGAGGAACCTTCCTTCAACTCTCCTTCTGCAATCGAGAAAACCGTTGCTTCTCTCTTATCTTTCCGTATCTCAGCTTGCCACATGTCCCTCTCATTATTCTCCGTACATTCTGCGCAGTCATTGGTTGCTGGTCCCAATTGATATTGCATACCTTCATTACCACGTGTTATTTTTTCATTGGCGCTCTTTGTTCCCCCACGCGCTGCTTCCTAGATTGTCTCCGGCAGACTCTGTTTCTGATCTAGCTCCGACGTGTTCTTCGTCTCCCTCACCGCCAAAATTTGTTGGTCTTCCTTCTTCTTTTGGTAGCTCATATCATCATCAGACTTCATCTGAGCCTTCTTTTTCTTGAAGAACCTCTTCTGCTCAACTGTTTTTAAATGAGCACCATACCCCGAATTCATCTCTTGTTTCTGGGATAGAAACTTGCATTCAACTTGTTCATGCCCAATACGGCCGCATCTGAAGCAAAAATACCCAAGTTTTTCATACTTGAAAGGAATCCATATATATCCCCATCCACAAAGGTCATGAGAAAACCTTGGTTTAGTGTTTTCTCCGTATCAATCGACACCCGAAATCTGATGGCAGAGCAGTTATCCATCTCCCCATTTTCATCAGCATCGATCTCAATGATTTCTTCGATGTTTTTCCCTATTTCTGGGCATTAGAGAGGTTTATATTTTCCAAAGGGAGTCCTCTGATTTGAACCCAAATAGGAAATAACTTAAAGTAGAGCTCTTCCAGTTTCATCCCTACCTCAAATCTTCTCATAACAATCATGCTATTCATAACATTCCTAGGGGTGCCTTCTAAAACTCTAGTACGATCTTCCTCATCTTTAAACAGGAATGAAAACAGATTGTTACCTCTAGCTGTTACTGTGAACGTGTCTCCCAATTTCCAGACCTTGTTGAAAATCGCCTTGATACTCTGCAATCGAACCTCTCTTTTGGCGAGTATTTTCCCGATGATGCACTTTGTTCTCAGCTTCGTGACCTGCGCCTCATCGTCGTCGAGCACAATCTCGATCAGTGTATCAGTATCTCCCTCCGCTGCCGACCATGGGTTTTCCGAGCGCACCATATCCAGCTCCGGCCTCACTCCTTGGCTTCCACTGTCCTCTATTACTCGACTCATGATGGATCTGACTCAAAACTCCAAACTTCCATAAAAAACTACTAAGATCCGGTGAACGGTACTGAAAACCCTAAAAAACGCAAGGTTAGTTGGGTACTCAAAGACGCTAGAAGACAGGAATGCTGGAGAGAAAACCTCTCACCAACATTTTCTCTCTCTAGGAATTTTAGAAAATCTCATGTCTACAAGACTCCATATTAATTAGTAGTATTAATGGCTCTAATGTAATTCAAGACTCTATATTAATGGCTCTTTCAATTTTTTGTTTTAAAAAAAGAATTTTATTCCCTCATTCTTATATTCTTTGGCTTTGTTTGGGAAGATTAGTTTTTAAATTGTTTCTAGGATTGCAATTACCTGTAAAGAAAGCCAAAAGTATACTATAAATTCAATTAGTGATGAGTTTTTTTAAACTGAAAACTTTATATTCATAAAAGGAGCTATCACAACTCAAAGAAAGTGATACAACTAGCAGAAGCATCACACTACCTCAACAAGGCTTTCCTAGCCAAAGAATGAGCTACATTGTTGCGCTCCCTTGGCACAAAAGAGAAAGCACAAAAAGCAAAACATTCAGATATTGATTTACAATCTTCAATAATGGAGCCAACTTTTCCCAAGCAATCTTCATTTATATTGTTGAGGCATTTGATTACTCTTTCATAGTTAGAGTGAACAGACACCTTACTCCATCCATTTATCTTGCTCCAAAACAATGCTTCTCCGATAGCTATTGTCTCCAAGATTATAGGGTCTATCAAACCAACATGTTTATAGACTGCTGCTGGTCCCACGCATTGACTTTAAGATCACAAACCTTCTTCTTTATGATCCGGATTTACTATATTTCCAATGTTTAAGTTCACCAGAAAGGAACCCGAGATAAGCCCGAAGGTAACCTCGTGATGGGTCGCACGACTGCCTGACCCGATGGGCATACCGGTTACTTCTCGCTCATGCTGCCTCAAAGAGGACTTTCTGTACGCATGTATTTCCGGTTTCAGATCAATTTGGAGCCCAATAGGATCCGAGTTTTCCAACACTCTATGATGCATCAGAGTAATTAAAAATTTATCCTCCCATTCCTATTTGTCATGGCTCTATCTAATCGTCCTTTAATCAGAGTACCATCATTTTGTTTGTTTGGCCAAGTAAACAGTACTCCCACATCAACCGAATCACGCAATGCACATTTATCAATGACCCGGATAAAGGGCTCTATTTTGCATGTAGTTGACTCAGTCCCCCTCTTTTTATGCGATTGGAGAAGTTGAGTTAAACTCACCAAAGACACACCATGAAAATTGATTAATTGTCTTCAAACGTTCTAGCAAAGTCCATGAGTGACTTATTTGCTCAAATTGGATCACGATAGAACCCCGTGATCACTCTCTGCCTTTATTACAAACCCATCCACTTATATGTAACTTCGCATAATTTTGGATTTCAATTTGCACCTAGTCTGACCACGTAAGTGATAATCCCCCACTTCAATCTTCATTTGGAACATGCAGCCCATTGAAAAAAAATTAATTTCCTCTTTATTCTTTCCATCTCACTACTACCAAACCAAGACTCCATTAAGAATGCTATGCCGGGAACTATATTCTTCTCTTTATCGCGAAGAGTTAGGAAAGATGCAAGGATTCTCGAGAACTCGCACTTTCCAATTAAGAAGTATCATTGCGACCGGCGGGGTTATTTAACAACCTTCGCCTAATTTGCGTTTGCTTCGTCCTCTTCCATTAATTCAATGCCTTCAAACTGAGGTGTTCTACCCTTCTTTGGTTGGTTGGGTTCCATGGATTTTTCAGGTGGGGGTGTGAATTGAGTAGTAGAGCATATTCTTTTAAGATATGTTGCATAAATTCACTGCCATGGTGTTTTGAAATTTCTCCCTTCAATCTAGCTTACACTTTTGGATTTCCTTTGTTCGCTTGCCCCGATCTCGCGTTCAACATGGAAATCAGAGCCCTGACCCCATATGTTTTTGCCACACCCCCAAATCGACCAAGACGGAAGCCCGGGGATGTTACTCCGTACCCGAGGTTAAACCCGTATACAAGGAGGTTTTAAAATAGAGAATCCAAACAAAATCCATAAAATATTAAATTAATACTTCAAATTGTTTTGCCACAAATATGGGCATTGTTCAAAACTAAGATTCAAACTTCTAGGTAGTGTTTAAATGAAACTAAATGTGACATTACTACTACGACGCGTTTCCCCCTCAAGCCAAGTTTTCACCTAAACCTGTGGTGCAGAAACAAAAAGAAACACCACAGTTTCCAAAGTCAGCGGAAAATACAGAGTAAGCAACACCCAAACATGTAAATAGATTATGAAACAGTTAATAAAAATGACACTTGAGTTTGAAGAGTAAAAAATTCGAGTAAGAGTATAAGTATAAATCAAGTTTTTTCCTTTTTGCATTTCACGGGGAAACATTCCCAAATTCTTCCTCATTTGTCCAATCGGGACTTTTAAATTTAAACAATAAAGATCCATCCTTTAGAAAAACCATATATTACCATGTTGACACGTGGAGAAACCAAGTCACATAACTAGGTGCGAACCAATACCACACTCACAAGACCATAAGTGTCGACACCCCCTAAGACTTCGTGCGGTCAGAGGAGTAAGTATGAGGAGCAACCCGGGGCTTGTGGCGGCCGAGCAACCAAATAAAAATGGGCTGAGTGACCGTAGTCAACAACAATCTATCCCAGAATAATAAAGTGTTCCCCGGTACAACTCTTTCACTTTACGTTATTACATCTTATTAATCAATTGACAGTTTTGATAGAATCACCTTTGTAAAATCAGTAAAATTTCTCAAATAAATAGTTCAAGTAGATATTCAAATTTTGAGACAATAACACAAAAGCAGTTTAGACACGAAAGAAGATATGGGCACTAGGCCTGGCATGATTACTTACCTTGAATCTCAAGCAAAAGCAATTCACTTCCTAGTAATATTGGACGTATCCTTCGTCAACGGAATTGTCGCCTACAAATTTAGTAATATTCTAATCAAAACATTGCACCCGAAGTCCTATAGGTAAATGAAATCATTCCCTTCCTAACTCTCCCCAACTTTTACTAAGGTGAACAACCCTTTTTTATAATAAAATACGCTTTATAAAGCTAACGTTTATCATTTGTAAGAATATACCAATCTATAATTACATAATTTACAAAGATATTAATAAATATCTGTTTAACCAAGAATGTTATTTTTCAATAAACTAGCTTTATACAAGAAAAATAAACTCCCAAATAAAATAACCCTCAAAAGTTTTTACTAAGGCTTTCATCCCCCTAAGACTTCTCTTTTAAAATTTGAGTATTGATGAGTGAAAAAGATAACTGCCTCTGGTGAGACTTGAACCCAAGATCAACTCCCATACTAACAAGCACACTAACCACTGGGCCAACAGCCCTGCTGTTCTTTTCTTCCAACCCGCTAATAACATTAACTAACCAACATAATAAAGAGAAGACAAAACAAAAGAAATAAATGAAGAGCAGTGGGTTGTGGTACCCGAAGAAGGAGAAGAGACGGGGATAGTGGTGGCCGACGATGGCGAGGACGCCGATGGCGAGGTCGTTGACGGAAACCGGAGGGACGGCGGCGTCGGGGTGGCGGAGATGGGCTCTGCCGGAGCCGGCTGGGCTCTGCTCGGTCGGACCTGACTGCGTTTCTGGCGACCCGAACTGAACGAGAGAGAGAGAGAGAGAGAGAGAGAGAGAGAGAGAGAGAGAGAGAGAGAGAGAGAGAGAGAGAGAGAGAGAGAGAGAGAGAGAGAGAGAGAGAGAGAGAGAGAGAGAGAGAGAGAGCTTGACGGTGAGAGAGATTGAGAGCTGTGATGCGTGGGTTTTGCTCTGGGAGGGGTTTATATAGGTGGAGATGTGAGAAATCCGGCGAGTGGAAGGAGACCCACTTCGAAAACTTCGATTTCGAATCGAGACCAAAAATTGGCGAAATTAGATTGCTTGATGCTAAATTATCGATCCTTGTCGAATAGGGACTGTATTGAGACGAAAATTGGTGAAGAAAGATGTCCAATCGGTGGTGGTAGAGTTAGAGGCGGCAAAGGAGTCGCCGGAGTAATACTCCCGTTGGGAGTTGGAGATGGAAGAAGAAGGTGATGTAACTTTAAGTAAAAGATACTTCCCCCCCTAGTAGTTTAGGTAAAAGGCATATACTACCCCCTAGTTAAGTTAAAAGACAACAATTATATCAAGAAAAATACATAAAAGCCCCATGTTTTTAATAACAATAGAAAATTAACTTTTAAATAATTACAATTAACACCCAATAGTTATAGTAATATTATAAATTACTCGTATCCACGAAACGGGGTATTTCATCCCTCCCCCCCTTAAAGAGAGCTTCGTCCTCGAAGCTTAAACCAACTTCTCAACAAACCACTAAGGTATGATTCTCCACTCTAGGGTCTAAACACTAAATGCAAACCTAATGTCATGCACGATGAGCAATATACTATAAGGATGTACTAAAATGACTTGTTCAAATCGATTCTTCGAAATCGAGGGATTACAGTTTTTTTCAAGTTCTCTGTCTCCATGTCTTTCAGTTTACTCCAAAGCACCATAGTGTCAGGAAAGGGAGCAAGAATAAGGAAAGTTAGTGAAGTTTTGATGAAGAAGATGGAAATGAGGAAGATGTCTTCAACAACAACCTAGTTGGTTCAGGAACCGTCCGATCGAGCAGGAACGTATTATTCTCAGATGCTGATGGGAGATAAATGTTACTTTTGAATCAGGACAATTCCGTTAAGTGGAGCGGAGTCGTTTTTAGTAATTCCATTAAGTTTATGTATTTTCCGTTAAAGACGAAGGACGGAAGAGTATCCGTTAATTGTCTTACCTAATCACTACAACAAATTTGATGATTTCCAACAAAAAATATTGTTACCAAAGATTAATATTTTGTCGCTAAGTACATTTGGTAACATTTTATTTTTGTCGCATTGCTCGTTGCCTATACCGCGTCGCTAATAGCTAAGGCAACGAAATTTCTGTTCGTTACAGAAATATTTTTTTGTGACAACTAAGGTTGTCCCCTATGGTTATAATCTAAGACAAATGTTTTATCGTCCCTAATCATAAATCGTTGCCTTTAGTATGAATTTTCAATGAATTCTTGCTCGTTGGTAAACAACTGTCGTTGCCATGTAAGAGGCCTTGCAACTAGATATGCTTCGTCGCTATTCAACTATTGTCATTGTAGTTTCGTTGCATATAGAACATCTTGGGGACTAACTGTAACTGACATGGGAATACGTTTTTACAGACCAATTAAAAGAACCCTGAAACTACTCTCAAGATGTATGAAAATACTCAGGCTCTTCTAATAGAACCCTTACCTTTTACCCTCTTATTGCTCAATGAAGATTATAATTGTTAATGATACTTGAAAGTGGAAAAAATTTGATTAAATAATAAGCTGTATTAAAATGAAATCCTGAGACATACATACACATCTTGAGAGGAAAAAGAGAGAAATTCTACGAAGTACATCGGTGGCCACAATTTGTGGACTTCCATTCAATTGATTCTTTTGTAAATAGAAAGGAGTCCCTATGAATAAACTAATGCACATTCGGCCATATTCTAGTAACCGATGCACTGTAGAGGTATTATATCTTGACAAGTCTTGGCTGCACATCGGCCATAGTTGACTCATCCGTTATTTTACTTGAGATAGTCTGGAGCAGAGTTGCGCGCCATCGACTCCATAAGAAGCGCCATCAACTCCATAAGAAGTACCCCGCTCTTTTAACTCCTTACAATCATTGATGCAAACATATCCGAACATACCCTATAAAAACATACCCGTACAGTTGCTTGGTTAAAAGAGGCAGATCAAATTACAACTAGAATTATGGAATACCGATTTATAGTATAAAAAACAATATAAGTAATGAAGGTGTAAATTGAAGTTTTCTGTGTAAGTTTTCAAAAATTAACAATGGTTATGTATAAATTAGAATAATTGCACAAGTATACGTTCCTAAACAGCCCAATAATTAAAATAAATACATATAGGTTAATGAAACAAATGAGTCAAAGAGGACAAATAATGCATTTCAGTGGGTCAGTAGACTATGGAAAAAATTGCATGTATTTGTGAGAAGAAGATTAACAGGGCGAAAAATACATCTAGATCGGCGGACTTGCTTAAGTGGTTTATTGATCTGGTCGTTGCTTACATCTGGATCAGAGAAATGTAGTTTGAGAACTTGTGAGAATATGACGTACCTCGAATCAATGGCAGAAAAAGGAGCTATTCTTCCATGTTTAATATCGGTTGAGTTTACATGATTTGCCTTCAAGGTTCTTCCCGTGATTAGGAGAGATAGAGATAGAGAGAGAATTTGTATGAGTCACACCGCGATTCACATAGGCTATGAAGTAGAATATGATTATGTATGAACGTGTAGACCCATAAATTAGGGTAGTTTTATGATAGTGGGCATTCAAAGAAGACCCGGTCTTGATACATGCGTCTTTTATTTGTTTTTTTTATTTGTTTCTCTATCAAGAACGTGGGCTTGATTTAAGGAGATAAAAGAGCATGAGGTAACTATAATGATAAGAAGATAGACTTTCCACCAAAAAAGATAAGACTCACTAAAAAAAGATATGCACGGATTTCCGTCAAAATATTTTGGTTACCATATGACTCCAGGTGTTTTGTTTTGTAAATAAACATTTTTTTGCGAGTTCAGTCAGTTGGTAACGAGTATGAACGTTATTGATTTTTTTTTGCAACTGCTCGGTTTGGCGCAAGTTTTTCGGCGGTTTACCAGATTTATTTGGTGACGATGCTGGCAACATAATTTTATTTTAGTTGCAGTTGTTTTTAATTTCACAACCTTCTATTTATTTTGTTGCCAAATCATACTTTTAATGATGAATTTAGCTCTGTAGCATATAATCTCGTTACAAATGACACAGTTTGTTGTAGTGAATTACCATTTTATCCCCTTTTCATGTTTCGTATATACCATCTGTACTTGGTTGTTACCTCGAAAGTGATGCTGAGGTTTAACCGTTGTGTTTTGTGAGAATTGGAATAATAATCATCTTGTAGAATTATTCAATCTTCTCTCTCCTCTCTTTCTATCTCTCTCTAATTCTCCGATCAATCTTGCCTGCAACCCTAGCTCCGTCGGAGTCGGAGGATTCAGACGGTGGTTTCGGGTCAGGCTCTTGGGGTCCTGACACATAGTTGTTCCCGTGTGGTTTTTTCATCCAAATGGACCGTGGGATCCGAGTTTTTTACCACCTTGTTTCTGGATCCCCTCAGCTCGAAGAACGGCTGTGTTTGAATGGTACTTCCTCCCGCCGTACCATGTGAGGAGCCTGAACTCTGCTATGAACTACTTTCTGCAAATTGTCCGTAGTTACTAGATATTGAACTTCATAGGGCGACCCTAATATGTTGTAAGAATATTAGGGCATAATATGTAATTAACCAAGATATTGAACTTCTAAACCCTAATCTAAACTTTATAAACTCTAGCAGTCTGTCCGAATCTCCGTGCAAAGATGGACCGTGGAATCGGAAAATGGAGGCGCAAGGAAGACAGTATCGGAGGCCAAAGCTCCCACTACATCCCGGAAGAGATCATCCTCAAAATACTCCAAAAACTACCGATAAAGTCTCGTGGACGATTCAGGTGCGTTTCTAAACAATGGTTTAAATGGATATCTGACGATAGTACTCGGAGATTAAAAGTTCTGGTCAGGACAGAGGCAAAAGACTTAATTGACGATTCATCTTATTCCTTCTTTTCCATGGATCAAACCATGAACGATAATTTTTTATCTAGAGGTGACAAATCCTGCCGGCCACATCCCAATCCGTGCAGTATCATAACCGATGTGTCCAAGTATGAGTTGACACACCTCGTTCGGGACGACGATAATTTATATTCCGTCAGCTACTACCTATGCCTTTCTTCGTCACGAACACTCGATGAATGGTCTAAGACCGAAATAACTGGTACAATCATGGGTTCGTGTAATGGGTTGGTCCTCATTAGGGAGAACTGTGATTTGCTCCTGTGGAATCCATTGATAGGCTACTACAACAAAGTACTCTCCCACCACCTCTTGTACTTTACGTATGACTCGTTTGTTTCGGGACTTTGCTTCGACACGAATAGTGGCGAATACAAAGTCTTGATGGCTATGCCTGACACTTACCCCAAGTTGGTATTGGTGGGTAGTATCAAAAGCAAGACATGGACTGAAGTTAATATCCCTTACGAAATTGGTTCAACAGGACCAGTATTGAATGACCGTCTTCACTGGCTTGCACACAAAGAAGACTATTCAAAACAAATCGTCTATTTCGACCCCAAGAAAGACGAATTTGTGGATGTCCCGACCCCACAGCTTGATGGGGAATGGGATTTGTGTGTTCTAGACGGGTTTCTCTGCATGTTTCACCACGACAGAGGTAAATTATTTGAGATATTGGCAATGAAAGAGTATGGCGTGAAAGAATCATGGGCTACCTTGCTCAAGATTGAACATGGAGTTGATTGTTACCGACACTTGGAGCCACTGTTGTATACAGAGGACAAGGCAATGGTTCTAATTAAGACTCTGGATGTGGACGAGAAGTCCGCTATTAGTGCGTTTGATAGAAATGGGAAGTTCTGCTTTGATGTTAAGGTGTTATCCCATGGTGACTGGTGTACATACTACAACTATACAACAATTGTTTACCAAGAGTCACTTGTCGGGCCAGTATGTCTCGATGATTGGGATGAGAGACAGGATAGATGTGAGGCTATATACGCACAAAGAGTCAGGAGGCCGCATCTGGAATAGTGTCGTCCTTTATTTGTTTCTTTTTCTTCAATTACTTGATAGTAGAGCTCAAATTGTTTTTCTATTTTGCCTAGCTAGTTGAACTTGATTTCGGTTAAATTGTTTACCTTTAACACGTAGAAACTTCCGATCATAAAGTTCAGTATTGATGTTACGTTATTCTATGGCGACACGGTGTTCCATTATTTGTATTTTTCTTCAATTATATTTCATCGTGGAGCTCGAATTGTTACTTCCATTTTCCTAGCTAGTTGAGCTTTTGTAGTGTTGGGTGAATAGTTTGGTCATGAATTGAGCAATTGAAAAGCGATGTACCATATATAGTCTTGGATAGGGGTAATTATTGGACTGTTGGATGAATAGTAGAAATTTATATATTTTCTTCAATTGTTTTAGCCATGGACATTGCAGATTTCAGGGTTCCCTGGTGAGAGTATAGTGTTTAGAAAACTTCTTTAGGTTGTTGGCTCCATGTGCTTTGTCCCAGTTTTGAAGATCGTTCTCTTCGAGAACGCATTATCTCTTTTCCAATTTCTTCTAGTCATCAAGGAAAATCCTCAATAACGATGGATTGGTCTTCTCATTGTTGGAAGAGCACTCTCAGGGAAGCAGGTTAAAGGCTCCTCCAAGCTAGAGGCTCCTCCGGGCTATACTGGATCACAATTCCTCGGGTCATATCTATCTATGTATGATTGTCTCCCCTACTATGTCTCCTTGCTCTAGTGTTCTCTTTAAAGGACAAGAAATTCGTTGTATTGACATGTTCATCAGGCAGTCGCGATGATGACCGTCCGTATTATTTAACAGGGCATATTCGTAAAATATTATTTTTGCACCTCCCCTTTAACCGCGAATCACTTGTTTGTCCTGAAGAGATCTCACCACGAGAGTTTGAGGTTTGTTTCAAGAATTACTTCCTGATTCTCTTTTGGTCACCTTTCGCGGTTTGATTTATCCTCGGTGGGTCATACACGTTCATCCTCTGAAATTAAAATTTATTTAAACATTTCTCCTTCTATAATATTTTTTCGGGATCTTTGGACTTCCCCAAATTGGGTTATGTTCGAGCAACAACTGGTGTCCTTGCTTATGCTTATCACAACAACTTTTCATTGGCCGCGATAGTTAATTCCAATATCTTTTACGTCGACAGCTTCCCAGACCGATTTAAAATAGAACAACTTTGGCTTCCATGCATTCCTGCACTAGTAAGGAGTGTGTTATGAATCCGATCGACTGAGTCGGATTTCTGATCTGAATTACGATTTGAGAAGAATTTTGAAGAACAAAAGAGAGAGAATTAGAATGAGAGAGAGTTTGTTATTTCATTGATTAATTATTCTCTCCCCCAAATCGGGGTCTTACAACGGAATCAATAAGCGAAAAGACTATAATGCCCTTTATATAGCTAACTTATTACTTAAGCTACCAAGCCAGTTGGACAAGCATCAAAACGATGCCGGTCAATTTAAATAAGTCAACAATTTAGGTAAGTCGTCGGTTGACCTGGCCGGAAGCTCTAATTTGGTAAGCGCCGACTTATATTTGGTAATCGCCGGCGCATATTTGGTAAACTTCGCCGGAAATGGAAATGAAAACAGGAAATGAGATTGTACTCACGACAATCCACCCCCCTTAGAGTATTCGTGTCCTCACGAATCGAAAGAAGGAAACTGGGTCTTCAGCTTGTGATATTCCTCCCACGTGGCATCTCCTGGAGATGTGTTCATCCACTGGACTAAAACCAGAACTTCATAAGCATCACCTTTTCTCACCATCTTTCTGTCAAGAATAGCTAGAGGCTCAATGAGCATTTGTCCATCTGGCCCACTTGAGGTAGTGTCTGCTCAGCTGTAATGGCTCTGCCTTGAGCAAGCTGCAGTTGAGAGACATGAAAAACAGAGTGTATCCTTCCTTCAGTTAGTAATTCCATTTGTAAGCCACATTCCTATTTTTTTGATCACCTTGTAAGGACCATAGTATTTAGCTGATAAATTCAAGTTCTTCTTCACACTCACTGTGGATTGCCTGTATGGTTGGATTTTTAAGAATACCCATTCCCCAATCTCAAAATTCCTTTCTGACATCTGTTTATTTGCAAAATGTTTCATTCTTGATTGAGCTTGGTGCATATTGTCCTTAATGAGAGTAACGAGTTTCTTCCTTTCCTCCACAAAGTCATCAATGTCAGCCACTTCACTCTTGTTCAGCTCGCGAAATGTCATGTGTTTGGGAGGAAAACCATAGAGGCTTCATGAGGTTTCAACTTGAGACTATTCTGGTAAGTGGTGTTATGCCAACATTCAGCTAATTGTAACCATTGAACTCATTTCAAGGGTCTGTCAGAGGTCATACATCTCAAGTAGTTTTCAATGCATTGGTTAATTCTTTCTGTTTGACCATCACTTTGAGGATGGGTATGCACTAGAGTACCTTAACTCAGCGCTCAAGAGTTTAAGGAGGCCATTCCAAAATTGGTTTAAGAAGACAGGATCCTATCAGACACAATAGATTCATGTAATCCATGCATTTTGAGCACATTGTCAAAAAATACCTTGGCAACTGATGATGCAGTGTGGGGCTGGCTGAGAGGCATGAAGTGACTTTACTTGGAATACCTGTCTATAATCACAAAATTGACAGTTTTGCCCTCAGATTTTGGCAACCCCCCAATAAAATCCATCCCTATATGTTCCCAAGGCTTGTCAGGGATCTCTAGGGGCTGCAACAATCCAGGGTATAAGACATGCTCAGATTTCATTCTCTTGTATGTATCACACATCTTAATCCATTCCTTCACTTCAGATTGAAGCCCTTTCCAGAAAAATAGAGCACGAATTCTCTTGTAAGTACCCATTACTCCTGAATGACCACCAACTCCACTGTCATGAAGCTCCTTGATGATGTCTTGCCTTACGATACCTGTATTACCAATGTAGGTAAGTGTTCCTATTTTGATGGCTCCATCTTGTAAGTGAATGGTCAATGCTTAGCTTGCTCATATGCTCTTTAGCCCAATCATCACTTTCATAGGAAGCCACCACCTCTTGTAGCCATTTTGGAACCATTACAGTCATGGCCTGTAGCTCTGCTAGGGTCTCTTTTGGCATTTCAGTGTATGCAACCACCCTAGAAAGCCCATCTGAAACCAAGTTCTCCTTGCCTTTCTTGTATTCAATAGAATAATCTAACCCCATCATCTTGCTCACCCATTTCAGCTGCACCAAAGTTGCGATCTTCTGCTCCAAGAAATACTTCAAGCTTTAATGATCTGTTTTGATTGTGAATCTCTTCACTTCTAAGTAGGGCCTCCATTTTTTGACTGATTGGACCGCTGGCAAAAATTCCTTCTCATATGTAGATAGACCTTGGTGTTTGTCAGAATGAGCCTTGCTAAAGTAGCATATTGGCCTGCCTTCTTGCATCAACACAACCCCTAAACCAGTTTCACAAGCATTTGTCTCCCCTGTGAAGCTCTTGCTTAATTCTGGTAAGACTAGGACCGATGTTTCACACATGGCTCTTTTGAGATTAAGGAAAGCTTGCTGCTTTCTTGTCCCCATTTTAGTTACCCTTCTTCAATAACTCAGTCAAGGGTCTAACAAGGAACCCATAATCCTTCACAAACCTCCTATAATAACCAGTCAAGCCATGAAGCCTCTTAGTTGAGTGATGTTCTTAGATTGTGGCCTGTTTGACATTGACTGTATTTTCTTTGGATCTGCTTGCACTCCTGCACCACTGATTATGTGCCCCAGGTATTCAATGGAGGTTTGAATGAAAGCACATTTAGAGAGTTTTACCTTTATTTGGTGTTGTTGTAATAGTCCAAAAGCTCAAAGGTGTTCTAAATGCTGCTGCAAATCTTGAGAGTACACCAATATGTCTTAAAAAAACACCAAAATGAACTTTCTGAGATGCTCTCTAAACACCTGATTCATCAAATGCTGAAATGTTGCAGGAGCATTGGTTAACCCAAAGGGCATAACCCTGAATTCATAAAGTCCTTCATGGGTTGTAAAAACTGTTTTGTGTGCATCCTCTTCCACCACTCTCACTTGATGATAACCTGCCCTTAAATCCAACTTGGAGAAGAATGTGGCACCATGTAACTCTTCTATCATCTGTTCTATAATTGGTATAGGGTACTTGTTGTTGGTTGTAATGGCATTGAGGCCCCTGTAGTCCACACAAAATCTCCAAGAACCATCTTTCTTTTTTACCAATAGTGCTGATGAAGAGAAAGAACTACAGCTGTGTTATATTAATCCATTGTTGAGTATTTCCTTGACCAGCTTCTCTATCTCATCTGTTTTCACATGAAGGTACCTATAAGGTCTGAGACACACTAGAGCGGCTCCTGCTTTTAGGGGAATCTTGTGATCTAGCTCTCTCTTTGGTGGTAGTTGGGTGGGTTCTTCAAAAATCTCTTGGCATTGTTTGATAAGGTGTTGTATGGTTGGAGGAAGATTGTAGGTGTCTTCTGTAGCATTAATGGTATACACCTGGCCTGCAATGACTCCTTCATTAGCTTGACAATATTGTTGTAGAGATTGTAAGTGTGCAACTTTGTAGTAGCATTGCTCTGGTATAACTTGTAACACTATAGCCTTCCCTGCCAAATTCAGAGATAGTGACATTACATTGAAGTCCATGCCCACAAGGCTCACCTCCTTTAGCCATTGGACACCCAATACTACATCACATCCCTCTAGGGGTAAGACTCTTAAGTCAACCACAATTTCACATTTTTGGATCTTGAGCTGTACTGCATTGCAAACTCCAGGTCTATCCATTTCCTCCCCATTAGCCACAGTTACCTTCATAGGAGAATGGTTGGTAGCCTCACATCCCACCTTCTTAGCTGTGTTAACATCCACAAAATTGTGGGTGCTACCACTATCTATCGGTACACTGACCCTAACACCATTTATGGCACCATGAAACCTCAGTGTTTGTGAGTTGCAATTACTAGAAATGGCATGTAATGAGATGACAACTTCTGAAATGTTGTTGGCTGTGTCCTGTCTTGCTTCTTCTGCTTCAATAGTGTTTGTGTCATCTCCCACTTCAGTAATGTCACAAGTCTTCTCTCTTATCTGCTTCACTCTCATCCCCTGAGATTAAGAAGAGTTGATTCTTCTTACATTTATGAACATGGTTGTAGTTTCTTCTCAGAAATAGCATTGTTTCTTATCTCTCCTTTCCTTCATCTCCTCATGTGTTAGTTTCTTGTAGGTCCAATTGTTGGGAGTACTGGCTGTCGTGGTGTTGGTATGTGTCATCTTGGTTCTTGTACCACCCCCACTATAGTTGGTGTTGATCTTAGTGACCCCTTTAATAAGTTGCTGTACCTCTTGCATAACTTGAGAATGCTGCACTTTACAATGTACTTCTTGTAATTTGGCCATAGTTTTGGCTTCACCCTAGGTTCTTGGTTTGCCTACATGCACTGTAGATTTGATCTCCTCCTTGAGACCACTAATGTAACTGCTAATGAAGTAATCTTCATAGCTGCAGGAAGGATAGCCTTAATCCTGGGTCTGAGAGTGTCAAATTGGTCTTGGCATTTCATTACTGTTCCCTTCTAAGTTAGTTTATTCAATTCTCCATGAATGTTTTCGGTTAAATTGTTTACCTTTAACACGTAGAAACTTCCGATCATAAAGTTCAGTATTGATGTTACGTTATTCTATGGCGACACGGTGTTCCATTATTTGTATTTTTCTTCAATTATATTTCATCGTGGAGCTCGAATTGTTACTTCCATTTTCCTAGCTAGTTGAGCTTTTGTAGTGTTGGGTGAATAGTTTGGTCATGAATTGAGCAATTGAAAAGCGATGTACCATATATAGTCTTGGATAGGGGTAATTATTGGACTGTTGGATGAATAGTAGAAATTTATATATTTTCTTCAATTGTTTTAGCCATGGACATTGCAGATTTCAGGGTTCCCTGGTGAGAGTATAGTGTTTAGAAAACTTCTTTAGGTTGTTGGCTCCATGTGCTTTGTCCCAGTTTTGAAGATCGTTCTCTTCGAGAACGCATTATCTCTTTTCCAATTTCTTCTAGTCATCAAGGAAAATCCTCAATAACGATGGATTGGTCTTCTCATTGTTGGAAGAGCACTCTCAGGGAAGCAGGTTAAAGGCTCCTCCAAGCTAGAGGCTCCTCCGGGCTATACTGGATCACAATTCCTCGGGTCATATCTATCTATGTATGATTGTCTCCCCTACTATGTCTCCTTGCTCTAGTGTTCTCTTTAAAGGACAAGAAATTCGTTGTATTGACATGTTCATCAGGCAGTCGCGATGATGACCGTCCGTATTATTTAACAGGGCATATTCGTAAAATATTATTTTTGCACCTCCCCTTTAACCGCGAATCACTTGTTTGTCCTGAAGAGATCTCACCACGAGAGTTTGAGGTTTGTTTCAAGAATTACTTCCTGATTCTCTTTTGGTCACCTTTCGCGGTTTGATTTATCCTCGGTGGGTCATACACGTTCATCCTCTGAAATTAAAATTTATTTAAACATTTCTCCTTCTATAATATTTTTTCGGGATCTTTGGACTTCCCCAAATTGGGTTATGTTCGAGCAACAACTGGTGTCCTTGCTTATGCTTATCACAACAACTTTTCATTGGCCGCGATAGTTAATTCCAATATCTTTTACGTCGACAGCTTCCCAGACCGATTTAAAATAGAACAACTTTGGCTTCCATGCATTCCTGCACTAGTAAGGAGTGTGTTATGAATCCGATCGACTGAGTCGGATTTCTGATCTGAATTACGATTTGAGAAGAATTTTGAAGAACAAAAGAGAGAGAATTAGAATGAGAGAGAGTTTGTTATTTCATTGATTAATTATTCTCTCCCCCAAATCGGGGTCTTACAACGGAATCAATAAGCGAAAAGACTATAATGCCCTTTATATAGCTAACTTATTACTTAAGCTACCAAGCCAGTTGGACAAGCATCAAAACGATGCCGGTCAATTTAAATAAGTCAACAATTTAGGTAAGTCGTCGGTTGACCTGGCCGGAAGCTCTAATTTGGTAAGCGCCGACTTATATTTGGTAATCGCCGGCGCATATTTGGTAAACTTCGCCGGAAATGGAAATGAAAACAGGAAATGAGATTGTACTCACGACAATCCACCCCCCTTAGAGTATTCGTGTCCTCACGAATCGAAAGAAGGAAACTGGGTCTTCAGCTTGTGATATTCCTCCCACGTGGCATCTCCTGGAGATGTGTTCATCCACTGGACTAAAACCAGAACTTCATAAGCATCACCTTTTCTCACCATCTTTCTGTCAAGAATAGCTAGAGGCTCAATGAGCATTTGTCCATCTGGCCCACTTGAGGTAGTGTCTGCTCAGCTGTAATGGCTCTGCCTTGAGCAAGCTGCAGTTGAGAGACATGAAAAACAGAGTGTATCCTTCCTTCAGTTAGTAATTCCATTTGTAAGCCACATTCCTATTTTTTTGATCACCTTGTAAGGACCATAGTATTTAGCTGATAAATTCAAGTTCTTCTTCACACTCACTGTGGATTGCCTGTATGGTTGGATTTTTAAGAATACCCATTCCCCAATCTCAAAATTCCTTTCTGACATCTGTTTATTTGCAAAATGTTTCATTCTTGATTGAGCTTGGTGCATATTGTCCTTAATGAGAGTAACGAGTTTCTTCCTTTCCTCCACAAAGTCATCAATGTCAGCCACTTCACTCTTGTTCAGCTCGCGAAATGTCATGTGTTTGGGAGGAAAACCATAGAGGCTTCATGAGGTTTCAACTTGAGACTATTCTGGTAAGTGGTGTTATGCCAACATTCAGCTAATTGTAACCATTGAACTCATTTCAAGGGTCTGTCAGAGGTCATACATCTCAAGTAGTTTTCAATGCATTGGTTAATTCTTTCTGTTTGACCATCACTTTGAGGATGGGTATGCACTAGAGTACCTTAACTCAGCGCTCAAGAGTTTAAGGAGGCCATTCCAAAATTGGTTTAAGAAGACAGGATCCTATCAGACACAATAGATTCATGTAATCCATGCATTTTGAGCACATTGTCAAAAAATACCTTGGCAACTGATGATGCAGTGTGGGGCTGGCTGAGAGGCATGAAGTGACTTTACTTGGAATACCTGTCTATAATCACAAAATTGACAGTTTTGCCCTCAGATTTTGGCAACCCCCCAATAAAATCCATCCCTATATGTTCCCAAGGCTTGTCAGGGATCTCTAGGGGCTGCAACAATCCAGGGTATAAGACATGCTCAGATTTCATTCTCTTGTATGTATCACACATCTTAATCCATTCCTTCACTTCAGATTGAAGCCCTTTCCAGAAAAATAGAGCACGAATTCTCTTGTAAGTACCCATTACTCCTGAATGACCACCAACTCCACTGTCATGAAGCTCCTTGATGATGTCTTGCCTTACGATACCTGTATTACCAATGTAGGTAAGTGTTCCTATTTTGATGGCTCCATCTTGTAAGTGAATGGTCAATGCTTAGCTTGCTCATATGCTCTTTAGCCCAATCATCACTTTCATAGGAAGCCACCACCTCTTGTAGCCATTTTGGAACCATTACAGTCATGGCCTGTAGCTCTGCTAGGGTCTCTTTTGGCATTTCAGTGTATGCAACCACCCTAGAAAGCCCATCTGAAACCAAGTTCTCCTTGCCTTTCTTGTATTCAATAGAATAATCTAACCCCATCATCTTGCTCACCCATTTCAGCTGCACCAAAGTTGCGATCTTCTGCTCCAAGAAATACTTCAAGCTTTAATGATCTGTTTTGATTGTGAATCTCTTCACTTCTAAGTAGGGCCTCCATTTTTTGACTGATTGGACCGCTGGCAAAAATTCCTTCTCATATGTAGATAGACCTTGGTGTTTGTCAGAATGAGCCTTGCTAAAGTAGCATATTGGCCTTCCTTCTTGCATCAACACAACCCCTAAACCAGTTTCACAAGCATTTGTCTCCCCTGTGAAGCTCTTGCTTAATTCTGGTAAGACTAGGACCGATGTTTCACACATGGCTCTTTTGAGATTAAGGAAAGCTTGCTGCTTTCTTGTCCCCATTTTAGTTACCCTTCTTCAATAACTCAGTCAAGGGTCTAACAAGGAACCCATAATCCTTCACAAACCTCCTATAATAACCAGTCAAGCCATGAAGCCTCTTAGTTGAGTGATGTTCTTAGATTGTGGCCTGTTTGACATTGACTGTATTTTCTTTGGATCTGCTTGCACTCCTGCACCACTGATTATGTGCCCCAGGTATTCAATGGAGGTTTGAATGAAAGCACATTTAGAGAGTTTTACCTTTATTTGGTGTTGTTGTAATAGTCCAAAAGCTCAAAGGTGTTCTAAATGCTGCTGCAAATCTTGAGAGTACACCAATATGTCTTAAAAAAACACCAAAATGAACTTTCTGAGATGCTCTCTAAACACCTGATTCATCAAATGCTGAAATGTTGCAGGAGCATTGGTTAACCCAAAGGGCATAACCCTGAATTCATAAAGTCCTTCATGGGTTGTAAAAACTGTTTTGTGTGCATCCTCTTCCACCACTCTCACTTGATGATAACCTGCCCTTAAATCCAACTTGGAGAAGAATGTGGCACCATGTAACTCTTCTATCATCTGTTCTATAATTGGTATAGGGTACTTGTTGTTGGTTGTAATGGCATTGAGGCCCCTGTAGTCCACACAAAATCTCCAAGAACCATCTTTCTTTTTTACCAATAGTGCTGATGAAGAGAAAGAACTACAGCTGTGTTATATTAATCCATTGTTGAGTATTTCCTTGACCAGCTTCTCTATCTCATCTGTTTTCACATGAAGGTACCTATAAGGTCTGAGACACACTAGAGCGGCTCCTGCTTTTAGGGGAATCTTGTGATCTAGCTCTCTCTTTGGTGGTAGTTGGGTGGGTTCTTCAAAAATCTCTTGGCATTGTTTGATAAGGTGTTGTATGGTTGGAGGAAGATTGTAGGTGTCTTCTGTAGCATTAATGGTATACACCTGGCCTGCAATGACTCCTTCATTAGCTTGACAATATTGTTGTAGAGATTGTAAGTGTGCAACTTTGTAGTAGCATTGCTCTGGTATAACTTGTAACACTATAGCCTTCCCTGCCAAATTCAGAGATAGTGACATTACATTGAAGTCCATGCCCACAAGGCTCACCTCCTTTAGCCATTGGACACCCAATACTACATCACATCCCTCTAGGGGTAAGACTCTTAAGTCAACCACAATTTCACATTTTTGGATCTTGAGCTGTACTGCATTGCAAACTCCAGGTCTATCCATTTCCTCCCCATTAGCCACAGTTACCTTCATAGGAGAATGGTTGGTAGCCTCACATCCCACCTTCTTAGCTGTGTTAACATCCACAAAATTGTGGGTGCTACCACTATCTATCGGTACACTGACCCTAACACCATTTATGGCACCATGAAACCTCAGTGTTTGTGAGTTGCAATTACTAGAAATGGCATGTAATGAGATGACAACTTCTGAAATGTTGTTGGCTGTGTCCTGTCTTGCTTCTTCTGCTTCAATAGTGTTTGTGTCATCTCCCACTTCAGTAATGTCACAAGTCTTCTCTCTTATCTGCTTCACTCTCATCCCCTGAGATTAAGAAGAGTTGATTCTTCTTACATTTATGAACATGGTTGTAGTTTCTTCTCAGAAATAGCATTGTTTCTTATCTCTCCTTTCCTTCATCTCCTCATGTGTTAGTTTCTTGTAGGTCCAATTGTTGGGAGTACTGGCTGTCGTGGTGTTGGTATGTGTCATCTTGGTTCTTGTACCACCCCCACTATAGTTGGTGTTGATCTTAGTGACCCCTTTAATAAGTTGCTGTACCTCTTGCATAACTTGAGAATGCTGCACTTTACAATGTACTTCTTGTAATTTGGCCATAGTTTTGGCTTCACCCTAGGTTCTTGGTTTGCCTACATGCACTGTAGATTTGATCTCCTCCTTGAGACCACTAATGTAACTGCTAATGAAGTAATCTTCATAGCTGCAGGAAGGATAGCCTTAATCCTGGGTCTGAGAGTGTCAAATTGGTCTTGGCATTTCATTACTGTTCCCTTCTAAGTTAGTTTATTCAATTCTCCATGAATGTTTTCATGTCCTGGCTCAAGAAACTCTTCACAGACTTGTGCACTAAAGACTTCCCATGGCAGATTGTCTATAGATTCAACCTCATTTCTAAACCAGCTCTCAGCAGGACCAGTCATATTAAGGGAAACTAAAATCAATTTATGTAAATCATTCAACTAATGGAGCATGAAGTACCTTTTTCCTTCACCAACCATCCCAACGGATTATAACCCGAGAATTTAGGAAACTCCACTTTGGGTATTGTCAGAGATAATTGTGGATGAGCTCTCAGTTGTGGATTTGAGAAGGAATTTTTGATGGGAGTGGATTCATTTCTGAATTCACTGGGGGTACGCGACGATGATTCCTCCGACCCTTTTCCTTTGTCTGCGGATCTAGCCTCGAATTGATTCCCCACTTTGCTAGGGTTTTGGAACCGAGCCTTCTCTTTTTCCGTAGCCATCAAATTGACACAGTTCATCAACCTGTCGATTTTGTCATCCATTCTGTCGATCTTTCCATCCAACTCCGGAATTCGAGCTAGTTGGTCGTGAATCAAATCCATGTCCGATTTGATCTCGTCTATGGTTTCATCAACCTCCATCAGGTGAGCATCTATGCCTCCGTGCGAATCGGTACCTGCTTGATTATTCTTCCTTCTGGCCATCTCCGATCAGAGAGCAGGGGAAATTGCTCTGATACCAATTGTTATGAATCCGATCGAATGATTCGGATTTCAGATCTGAATTACGATTAGTGAAGAATTGTGAAGAACAGGAAAGAGAGATTTAGAATGAGAGAGAAAGTTTGTTATTTCATTGATTAATTATTCTCTCCCCCAAACCAGGGTTTTACAACGGAATCAATAAGCGGAAAAACTATGACACCCTTTACATAGCTAACTTATTACTAAAGCTACCAGGCCAGTTGGACGAGCATCTAAACGATGCCATTCAATTTAAATAAGACAACCATTTAGGTAAGTCGTTCGTTGACCTGGTCGGAATCTCTAATTTGGTAAACTTTGCCGGAACTGAAAATGGAACAAGAAATGAGATTGTACTCACGACAAAGTGGAACATAGATTTGTTAGACAATACATGGTCCGTTCAAACGACCCTTTTTGACGGGTCTTTTCCACTAGGGCAAGGAGCTAGGGGCGGAATAAGGAGCTAGGGCAAGGAGCTAGGGTCTATTCGACCCTTTTTGACCATAATGGTTGTTGTATCGCTATATTTTCTTGAAGCTTTAGTCATATTTTGTTGAATAAGGAAGAGGCCAATACTCTCCTAACTAGGCAAGACAACCTTGTGGACGTGTATTTGATTTTCTATATATGTTGGTGATTGGGGTGATTTTTAGGGTCACCGAGATGATTCCATAGAGTATTCTCCTCACCAATATATATTGTCGCACACTTCTATTCGAGGCTTCGTTCACCTCACACACGGGTTGGGTAATATGGTCGATGATGGTCTGTCGGTGCATTGTCATACTTACTCTATGTTCAATTATAACAAACGAGTTATCCCACCTACTTTTCTATCAAAAACATAAGAAGAATATTTATCTTGTGAAATAAACTTAAACTATTGATAACTTCTCCAAAAAAAAGGTAGTGATAAGAAAACTTGTGAAACAATTGGTCAATAACCCTAGCGTCTCTTTTCATGGGCTTACATCAACAAGGGAACAAGAAACGTAAGACCGAAAGGCTACGTCAAATTCCTAAAATAAATAATATTTAAAAAAAAGTAAAAAATAAAATGCTTAAGAGTAAAACATAACCGAACTCAATTGGCTTCACATTTGTACTCATCCTCTAAACCCTATTACTTTCAGATCTCTCTCTGTACTATGGACAGTAGAACTGCACAAGTGAAGCAGGAGGAAGACGATTCTACGGGAGTCCAATTGGAGGACAGTGTTCGATACATTCCGAATGATGTCAGCCTCAACATTCTCCGGCAACTCCCTGTTGAGTCGCTATTACGATTCAGGTGCGTTTCCAAACCATGGTGTCGTATGATTCCCAACATTAAAACTTCAATACAAAAGGTTCTTGTCAGATCACAAGACGGTTTCTGTGGACCTGTTTCATTCTCCTCCATTGACCAATACACCCTCAACAAAAAAATCTGCGAATCTCACAGCTCACTCCCCGGTTGTGAAGATTTCGCACTAGAAGTCACCGATTTATCCAACCATGATTTGTCATACATGAAAAAGAAGGATGATGATTTGTTCTCAATCCGTTACTATCAAACTTTTCCTTTGACGCCAGAGATTTATGAGTTAAGGGATCGTCTTTGGAATGGACCCGAATGGCACCCTTCCAAGAGAGGGCGAATTAGGGCTTCCTGCAACGGTTTGGTCCTTATTCACGACGATATTGATTTATTCTTGTGGAATCCCTCCACAAGGTACTATAAAAAGGTACTCTCCTATGACAAATTGAGTGATCACACGTACGATGTTGTTTTTGGTCTTTGCCTTGACACGGATAACAATGACTACAAGGCCTTGTTAGCTTTTTATCAAGTAACCCGCGATTATGACGAACCACCTAAATACATAGGTCATTCGGTGATTGTGGGTTGTTTCAAAACTAAGACATGGACACATGTTGATTTCCCATATGATATTGGTTCAATTGATATAGGGCCTTTGATGAACGGTCATATTCACTGGTTTGGACGCGCAGAAAGAGACGTTCAGCTTCCTTCAAGCGAGTATATAGTCTATTTCGATACAAGAACTGAAAAATTTGTGGATGTTCCAATGCCGAAGCTGACCCATGGAAAGAGGCGTCGTGATGTTGTAGTTGGTTTGGGTGTTTTAGATGGACGTCTTTGCGCGGTTCGCAACAAAAAACGTTTGGTGTCCGGTGGTAAATATGAGGTTTTGAGCATGAAAGAGTACGGTGTTGAAGAATCGTGGGTAATTCTATTCAAGATTGAACTCGAAGGATATGCTAAGTTGGAACCGCTGTTTTACTCAGGTGATCGACGCTTGGTTCTTATGAAGATTACAACAGAGACGGATAGGGACATTGTTGCATTTGATAGTAGTAATGGAAAGTTCTGTTTTGATGCAATAGCCGGGCCGTCTGAAAATGTAATTGACTATCAAGGTTTTTTGGATAGTGTACGCGAGTGGTATACATGGGATTGTGCATGTCACCAGTACAAAGATGCAATTTTGTATGATGAGACGACGTTTGAACCTAATGGTCATGACTGGGAAGAAAGACAGAAGAATGGTGAGGCAATATACGCGGAAAGGTTTCGTAAGACTTCCGTTTCATCGACATTGTAACCAATATTTTCCTACTTTAGTATTTCTGGTTGGTTGCCAATTTCCTTGGTACGTTGTAATTTTGCTACAATAAGAAATTATACTGAAATTGATTTCTAAAATTCGGAACATATAGCATGACTCCTTTCTCATGATAATCTCTTGTTACGAAAGAGGTTTAGGCTTTTCTTTTGGAATTAATATGAATTGCTCACAATCAATTTCATTGATCCTGGAGTGGTGTTGAAAATACTTGTAGCTTCATTGTATTCACAGCTGGTAGATCCATTTGGTACTATTTATGAATATTTTTTTTTCCATGAATTGGAATCCTTGTAGTTTGATGCCATAGAAATTTTGTACTCTAACTTGTTGTATTGAATGTGTGGGTTAGTGTCCTTAGATGCACAACGCATTTTGATACAAAAATTGTTTTACGAAAGACCAGGGGCTCAGCTATACACAAGATCATTTGGAATTGGACGATAGAGAAACTTAATGAAGGTAATTCCGTCCAAAACCTGTTGGTTAGTTTCTTCCTTCTCGGGGTCTGGATCAATGTGAGTTTCCTTTCCTGTGAGCATGTATACTGATAATGATAATGTGTATTTTTGTTGGGTTGAACTGTTTTTTGCTATTCTTAAATTGCAAATTAGGGATTGATGATACCATCACCAGTGAAAATAGTGCTCAACTTTGTTATCCGTGCGTAAAGTTCTGCTTACGGAGACTGTAAACTTCTTATTTATATAGTCTTGGCTTTAATTCCTCGTTTGCTGATTCCTCCTTGTGTATTGGTTCTCCTATTCATTTACCAAATCATATGGCTTGTTTGGGTAGTTAACAATCATGATAGATAATAGTCATTGACTAAAATAATGGTCGTTAGCAATGCATTATTATTGTTCTGAATCTGACTTCTGACTGTTGAAGCACGCTTCTTTCTTCTTTGTAGCTGGCACCAATATCAAATTAAAGCTGAAACCATAAGATCGTGTCTGGTTTATGATGTCTCTGTACCTGATATTTCAGATTAATGTATTCAATTATACAAGCAACAAACTGGGACGTGAACGTTCTGACCCAAGTTTTAGGTTTAAAGTCTTTAGGCAAGAAAAGTGTCAGCACTTGAAATGCAAAATCACATGCATTACCACATATGATCACTGTATCATTGACATGACAATGAACATGTATCCATCAGGACAACCATGAACAGACTTGAGCAACCTCCTTACATTGTTGATTTCTTACTAAGCAACATACACCGTGAGCTCCAAAAATACCTCGTATAGTGCTTTTCATATTGAATGCGTGAAGGCCTACTCCAAAATTGAAGTTAAAGATATAAACAAACCGACTGAGAAAATATAATCATTGGGAAAAGAAAGTTCACACGGTATCAACCACGAAAGGAGCAGTACTAGTATTAGAATAATTCTGGAGATCTTGGTTGATTGTTGGTATTTGATTTAATATTTAGTTATTTTGAGTTTTCGTTATCCAACTTGTGTTAGTTATTGGATTTGATATTTATTGCAAACTTGTCAAAATGAAGTTGTATTGAAGTTGTATTGAGTTTTACCTTGAGTGTGGAATGGTTAAAGGGGATTTCCCCAAGGACATCTCCTCCCCCTCCCCGTCCCCGTCCCCTACACCGCGTGGTAAATTAATTTAATATTTGATAATATTAATTACACTTAGTGATATTTTATGAAAATATCATATATATTTTTATTATAATTAATAAATTTTATTTAACTTTTTTGTAAAAAAATATAAAATACTCACGATTGTTGAAAAGTATATTTACGAAAAATCATCGTTATCTTATTCACGAGTGTTTAATTCTCTTTCTTGTAATAACGAGTTATTTTTCCGCACTTCTACTCGTTATTTTGCGAATAAAAGTGTTATTTGTTGTTGTTGTTGTTGTTGTTGTTGTTGTTGTTGTTGTTGTTGTTGTTGTTGTTGTTGTTGTTGTAACTACTATTATTCACGTTTTTGTAAATATACATATATATATATATATATATTGGTATACATATATGTGCTTACTTTCTTTAAATTAATAATTTATTTTTATATCATTAAATAAATATTAAAAATTATTTTTGTTGGGTGGGGGAAAATGAATGGGTTGGAGATGAGTATTAGTTTGGGGAAGGGGGAGGGGGGAAATGGTGGGCCCGTGAGGGGAGGGGGAGGCGTGGCGAAGGGGAACATGACATGCTTTGCAGATGCCCTAAGCGGGCATTGATAGGGTTGTGCATGTATGCGGGCTGAACCGGGCCGAACTTGAATGGGTGCGGGTCAGTGTACAGTAAATTGCAGAGCGAGCCTTGCTACGGGTGGGCATACTTCTGGGCACTGTAGCGGGTCGTGTAACAGAATATTGCCCTACCCGCCCCGATTGCCATCCCTATCAACGACGTTTCTCTATGGTTTGTCGTCTCTAGGGTTTCCCCTCTTTTTAATATTTCCTCGGCTTTTATTGAAACAATATTTGTCTGTTCAATTTATCTTGTTCCTAGTTTCTAATGCAACTGCTGTTCACAGACTGAAAATGTTGATGTTCTAATTAATGTTGGGGCATAATTTACATTTAACAAACATAATGTGCTTTGATGGGTAATTAACAAAAATATCGCACTAGTATTAATACTTGCCGCATAGTGTGTTTCACACACCTAAATCGGTAAATCCTAGTCCGGACTCTCTGCTGCTACATGGACTGTGGAACAGAAAACGTAGGCGGAGCAAAGACGTTACGGGAGGCCATTCGTTGGGGAATTTCCCGTACATCCCGGAAGACATCATCCTCAACGTACTGCGAAGACTACCAATCAAGTCTCGTGGACGATTCAGGTGCGTTTCTAAACAATGGTTTGAATGGATATCCGACGACAAAACTCGGAGATTTAAAGCTCTGATTAGGACACGTAAAACAGACTTTGATGACGAGCGTCAGCCTACTACGCGCCATATTTCATTCAACTCCATCTGCCAAAATCTGAAGTTTGAAAAAATATCTCATTGTGATTCGTTCGGTCATTCGTCTGATAAGAAAAGTGGTGTAATCATGGGCTCGTGTAACGGGTTAGTCCTTATTGAAGTGCTGGAATGTGGTTATTACCTGTGGAATCCATCCATCGGCTACTACAGCCAAAAACTCCCCCTCCCTTCCTGCCAATACAGAGGGAGTGTTTTAGGGCTTTGCTTCAACTCCAACAATGGAGACTACAAAGCCTTGATGGTTTATCACAAAACGGATGGTCGATTCATGATGATAGGTAGTTTCAAAAGCAAAATGTGGACTCGTATTAATTTCCCTTCTGAAATCAGTTCAATTCACGGAGGGCGGGTGTTGATTAATGATTGTCTTCACTTGCTTGCGTATGATAAAAACTATTTGGACCACATTGTATATTTCGACTCTCGAAAGGACGAATTTGCGGATGTCCCAATGCCATACGTGGATGGGTTATATGTATCCAGATTGTGCCTTCTAGATGGATGTTTTTGCGTGGTCTGCTTCAGAGAAGATGATGTGTCGCACAATGGATTTATATGTAGCTATGAGATATTGGTAATGAAACAATATGGAGTCAAAGAATCGTGGGCTAACTTGTTTAAGATTGAACATGGACTTGAACGTTGGGAGTTCGAACCCTTGTTTTATACAGAGGACAAGGAATTGGTTCTGATTATGCTTGAACATGAGGATAGGTCCGCTATTCGTGCGTATGACAGACATGGAAAGTATTGTTTCGATGTTAAGGACTTATTCCATTACTTCGAATTAGATTCAACAACAGCTGTTTACGAAGAGACCTTTGTCAATCCTTTATTTTAACAAAGAAACAGGGGAGATGGAAGACTCGATGAGGGTCGTCCTTGATTTTGTAATTTATCTTTGTAGATACTGCTTTATGACATGGCAGATCTAGGCCACGTGGCAACCATCCAGCACACCATATTGTGCTCCACACACACAGGATCACCAGCCGAGCTGATCCATGTGGGGGCTGCGAGACAGAGCCCTCGCATACCACTGCACGGGACTTGTAGGGACTTTGTGGTTTGGAGGCTAGAGTAAGCCCTGTCGCGTGCGAGCCAAGCCCGCGCGCGACCTTTAGTAACTGTTTTGAGAGATTTATGGCACGAGCTCCATAAACCCGGTCAATCCGGTCAAACCCGGTCAACCTCGTAACGGTTCCGGTATTCGCGCACCACGTGCTCTAACGGTTCCTATATACTCGGACGAACGTGCCGTTATGGTTAAGCTAATTAAGCCGCCATCAATGGGCGCATTAACCACACTACGACGGTCACGTTCTCCAGTATATATATATATCGTTAACCTTTCCATACAAAGAAGGACACACTGCCATACGCGGAAGCTCTGCCAAACCCCTGTCTCTCTCTCAGACATTGCTACTGACTTACTCTCTCCCTACACACACCCCTATTCTTCCTGTGCGATCCCTGATCCACTACGTACGGTGTACACGGAGGTCTCCCTGCCGGAATCTCTTGTGCACATTTTGGTGAACCCGACGTGAAACTTACCAGCAAAAGCAACCATGTCTCAGGAGGACGATGTCAGCAACCGATCGCCTTCCACCGAAACTCCCTCGGGAGACGAGGCTCGCCGTACTCCGACGACTCCCGGCGAGGCGCCAACTTTAGAGTCTTTGGACGCCACTGTCCAAAGTCAGGCAAAAGCTCTCAAGTCTCAATCCGCGCAGTTAGAACGGATCTTGGCCGTTCTGGGCACTCTTGCGCCAAATCCTCCACCTGCCACCGCTATCCCTCAGGGAGGAGGAACCCCTACCGCTCCAGGATTGGGAGTGTCGGCCACGCCTCCCAACCCTCATCTGCAAACTCCACCGTCAGCCACGCAGCTGCCTTCGGTCCAAGGGTCAACGGCACAAATGCTGCCCCCTGCTGCTCACGCCTCTCAGCCCCCGGCTTTGGCGTCCAACCCAGCTCTGCAGTATACTCTGCCTCCACCAGCGACAATCTGGGGAAACGCGGGTAGTCAATACACTCCCAATCCTCCGGCGGCATATGTGTCGCCACCGCCTACGGCAACCCCTCCGCCAACTACCGAGGGAAGCATTCCAGAATGCATGACGTCTTTGCAGAAGCGCGTGGACTCCATCCTGGCTCATCAGTCGTTCGCGGATACCATCATCCCGAAGCTAGACAACGATCCACCCATTCCACGAGAGATCTATCTCATGCCTAACCCGGCGGGGTACAAGGCTCCCAAATGGGATAAGTTCGAGGACGTCAATGGAAACGCTCATGAGCATGTCATGCGTTTCATCGATGTCATGGGTCCATACGGAGCCGATCCCAAACTGCTGATGCGAGAATTCCCAAAAACTCTTGGGAATGTAGCATACAAATGGTACCGAACATTGGAGGCCGGATCTGTGAAAACTTGGGACGACATGGTCCAGAAGTTCTATACCAAGTTCTTCCAGATGGAAGAAAAGGTGACGATGATCCATCTCTCGCGGATGTATCAGAAACGCGAGGAAGATGGAATCACTTTCATCAAGAAATTCAGAGCGAAATCCTTGGAGTGCAAGGATCCAATGCTCGAAAGCCGGCTCGTAGAGATATGCCTGCAGTGCATGCGAGATGAATACAAAAGCATGCTGATCAATTTGCAAACACCAACGTTTTCAAAGCTCATCGAATGCACGATGAACATCGAGCCCATTGTCGAGAGGCAGAGAAAGAAGAGCGCCCCAGAACGACCTGCGAGCGGCACCACCTACAAGATCGGCAGATTTGGCTACAAGCGGGGACGCGAAGCTGAGGTCAATACAGTTTCGCCCCAGAAGCAAGCAAAAGTTACAAACTTTGACGCACCGCCTCTGCCCTGCTCGGTGGAGGAAGCAAGCGATCTCTGCAGACAGTGGCGCAAAGACGGCGTCCTGCCACCGCTCGAGAAAGCACCCTCCAAGGAGATGACGAGGGACCCTAAGTGGTGCGAATACCACGGCAAGGTCATGCACCCCACAGCCGAGTGCAAGAAACTCAGATTCGCGTTCGATCAGAAGATGAAGAATGGCGAACTCATTGTCAGCGACCACCGGAAGGATGTGCGCAACAACCCGCTGCCTGCCCATACAGATTCGGGCTCAAAGGGCAAAGAGGTCGCCATGATCTCGATAGTGGACTTGGAAGAAGTCGCAGAGGATGGTCTGCCCATCATTGCTGAAGTCCATGAAGGTGAAGACTACAGCATGGACACGGAAGATGAGCGTGCCGACCGCATGAAAGGGTCGCATGGCTTCGACAAATTCTTCAACGAGATGAACTTCTCCGAAAAATGTCGAGCGGACATGACAAAAGCAATCTTAAGGGTAGCAGAGGACTACGAGGAGGACCTCGTGGTCTCCAACGGGAAAGTCGTCAGGGCGTCCCGTTCCACAGAAAAGATTATGACCTTTTCTGCCAGCGACAAGAAGACAGATGCGAGCCACCAGAGGCCCCTGTACGTGACCGCCATCATCAACGGCGTCGAATTCAAGCGAGCATTCGTCGATGGAGGAGAAGCGGTCAATGTTGTTCCACTCCACACACTGAAGCTAGCAGGGATCCCCGAGCACAAGGTAGTCAAGCGTCCATCCCCGCTGGTGGGATTCGGAAGCGATTCTAGAATGACGATCGGATGGATCCGCCTGGGCGTTCAGATCGGCAAAATCAAGTGCTCGGCGAAGTTCTATGTCATAGACGCGAACACCACATATCACATGATCATAGGTCGGGCCTGGATTCATCGCTTTGACGCGATCCCTTCGACGGCTCACCAGGTGATGAAAGCTATCTGGAACGACAGGATTGTCGAGATACCGGCCTCAACTAACCCGTTCAACTTGGACGAAGCACATCTCAGCGAGGCGGTGTGGTTCACCGAGATGGCGGACGAGCAAACACCCGGACCATTCAACCCTACTCCTTTACCTCTCTGGGAGGACATCAAGGACCAGTCACCTGCGGGCGTGATGGTGACAAGGGGGGATGCCAAGGAAAAGCCGCCTACTCATGAAGAGGCGCCGCGCATCGCATATCATCGGAAGAATGTGTACACTCTGAGGAGGATCGCAAAGCATGACCCCGAGGGTAAGGAAATAGAGAGCTTCTACGCCAACGGGAAGAAATGCTATCGCATATGAAGGTGCGCGGGGACGTCCTCACACGGGCATGGGGATGTCCCTGGGCAAATCAATCAAATCGAGCAAGTTGCGCTGACAGAAGAGCCAACACAGGGCACTCCAGATGAGAAACTCAAAGAAGCGCCCGAATGCATGGAAGACAGGCCAAGACCACAAAAGCAAGAGCTAAAAGAAGTGTTCCTCAGCCCGAACGAGGAAAAGAAAAGGCCAGTCTTCCTGAGTGCGGACCTCACAAGCGAAGAGGAACAAGGACTGCTGCAGCTCCTAACTGAATACAAAGACGTGTTCGCATGGGAATATGATGAGATGCCGGGTCTGGACACGAGCATCACCATGCACCGTTTAGACATCATCCCAGGATCTAAACCGGTCAAGCAAAGCACCAGAAGCTTCAGGCCAGAGCTCAACGTGAAGATCAAACAGGAGATTGTCAAACTCCTAGACGCCAAGTTCATAGAGCCAAATCACCATCCCACATGGTTGGCCAACATCGTGCCAGTGGTGAAGAAGAACGGACAGCTCCGCATCTGCGTGGACTTCCGAGATCTCAATCGCTTCTGTCCTAAGGACGATTTCCCACTGCCTAACATCGATTTGCTCATTGATTCAACGGCAGGCCATCGCATGTTCAGTTTCATGGACGGCTTCAGCGGGTACAATCAAATCAAGATGGATCCCGAAGACGCAAGGAAAACTGCATTCATCACTCCCGTGGGGGTATTCAACTACACGGTAATGCCATTCGGTCTTAAGAACGCAGGCGCAACCTATCAGCGGGCCATGATGGCTCTATTCCACGACATGATGCACAAAGAAGTGGAATTCTATGTGGATGACCTGGTAGTCAAATCCAAGCATGAAGCAGATCACCTTGCAGACCTGCGAAAGGTGTTCAACAGATGCAGGAGCTTTCAACTGAAAATGAACCCCATGAAATGCGCATTCGGCGTGACCTCGGGGAAGTTTTTGGGATGCGTGGTCCATCGCCAAGGGATCGAGCCTGACCCTGCGAAAGTATCAGCCATCACCAGCATGACGCCACCTCACAACCAAAGTACCTTGAAAACATTCTTGGGAAAATTGTCATATCTGCGGAGATTCATTCCAGCAATCGCCGAAATCACATGCTGTTTCAGCACTCTTCTCAAGAAGGACGCCGCGTACAACTGGGCTCCTGACCACGAAGCCGCATTCGAAAAGCTAAAGGAGCTACTCACATCCCCAAAGATAATGATCGCGCCTCAACTGGGATCACCGCTTCTGCTATACCTTACATCGACAAGGAAATCTATAGGAGCACTCTTGGCTCAGGTGTATGAAGGCCAAGAGAGGCCCATCTATTACATCTCCCGCATTGTGCAGCCTGCTGAATCAAGGTACACAGACATCGAACGTCATTGCCTTGCTTTATTCTTCGGGATAGAGAAGTTGAGACACTATTTTGCATCGCACAAAGTAGTGGTGGTCACCAAAAGCGACCCCATACGATACTTGCTAACTCACACTACTCCGGGAGGGAGATTGGCGAAATGGTACATGACCATCTCTCAATACGATATTACATGCGTGAAACCAAGAGCGATCAAGTCGCAGGCGGTAGCAGATCTGTTGGCACAGTTTCCCGACAACAGCCACGAGCCCGTGATCGAGGAAGAGCTCGAAGGCCCAGAAATCTACGCGATCGACGTACCCTATTGGACCCTCCACTTCGACGGTTCGTCAACCAGAAAAGGCGGAGGCATCGGGATAGTTTTGACAAAACCAGATGGGGAAGTCATACAGATGTCCGCAAAACTCAATTTCGCAGTCACGAACAACGAGGCGGAATACGAGGCTCTGATCGCGGGGCTCCGTGCGGCGAAAGCTTTGGAAGTGAGCAACTTAACAGTCATGGGAGATTCCAAACTGATTGTTAAACAGGCCTCGGGCGAATATGGCTTAAAGGAGATCAACCTCCTGCCATACCGCACCCTAGTGCAAAAGCTGATGCAGCAATTCTGCGACGTGAAATACGAGCACAAGCCCCGAGCGGACAACAGGCATGCAGACGCCTTAGCAACTCTGGGATCTAAGGTCAGCATAGACAAATGCCCCGCAAGGATTTCCATCGAAGTGCGAACATCGTCGGCATTAACAGAAGATGCGTGCGACGATGAACACATGGATGACGCAGACTGGCGAAAAGCAATCCTGCAAGCTATTGCGAAAGGCACCAGCAGCGAAAGCTGGGCACTCACGAAAGGATACTGCATCCACGACAACACCCTTTACTACAAGGGTCCTGGAGGAATACTCATGCGATGTGTCTCCGAGCAAGAGGGACAACAGCTGTTAGAAAAGATTCACCAACACGCTTGCGGAGAAAGCGAGGTGTCAATCTACAGGAAAGCTCAGAGATATGGCATTCATTGGCCAAGCATGTCAACAGCTGCAGCCCTGATACAAGGGAAGTGCGAAAGCTGCGCACTAATCAAAGATTCTCTACTCATCGCTCTAACCGATGACGACACAGACTGGAGGAAGCCATTGTTCGAATTCCTCACCCAGGGCACCGTACCAGAATCGAGAAAGGAAGCCGACAAATTGAAGAGGAAAGCTTCTCGATACGTGGTTCAGGAAAACCTGCTTTGGCGAAAAGGTCATGAGGGTAACTTGCTGCGATGCCTAGACGGCAGGGAAGCACAAGAAGTCATTGACCTTTCTCATCAGGTAGAACACCAGGGAGGTGCGAAATTATGCAGACAGCTCCTCTCAATCGGATACTTCTGGCCCACGATGGAAGTCGATTGCCGCACCAAGGTGCGACGCTGCCAAGAATGCCAATTCAAAGGGAACCTAGTGCACGCTCCCGCCGTGGATCTACATGCATTAGGGACGCCATGGCCATTTCACACATGGGCTTTGGACTTCATCGGACCCATCCGACCAACGTCACATGGGAACCATTTTATTCTCACTGCAACCGAGCTGTTCACCAAATGGGTGGAAGCAATACCACTGAAGACGGCAAACGCGCTGGCTGTGGTTAACTTCATCCAGGAAAACATCGTATGCAGGTTCGGAATCCCAAATACTATTCTTTCAGATAACGGTACTCCTTTTGTTAATCGTCAGGTAGCTACGAAACTCGCGGAGTACAATATCAGGCAGATATGCTCTACCCCCTATTATCCAAAGGGAAACGGACAAGCCGAAGCGACTAACAAAACGCTGTTGAGAATTCTGAGCAAGATGGTCGCAGATGACCACAAGAAGTGGGCCGACTCCCTTAACATAGCTCTGTGGGCCTACAGAACTTCTCCAAGGACACCTACAGGGGCCTCACCATTTCTACTATGTTATGGGGCCGAAGCTGTAGTACCTGCGGAGGTCAGAGTCAATTCGGCAAGGCTGGCCTTCCATGCACTCTATGAAAATCAACGCGATCATGATTTAGTCTTGCTGGAAGAAAAGCGAGAACAAGCCAAAAGGACTAACAAGCGGTACCAAGAGAGAATCGCTCGCGCCTATAACAAGACAGTCCAGCGACGGGATTTCGCAGTTGGCGACCTGGTCCTGCGCGCATCTGACCACTGCATGCGAGAAGCAACTCACCCAAAGTTCGCAGCTAATTGGGAAGGACCCTTCGAAGTCACAGAAGTCTTCGATAGCGGCTACTGCAGCATACGAAGGTTGCACGGCACAACCTCAACTCCAAGCTCAGTCAACATGCGCTGGATCAAGAAGTACTATCCTTGACTTCTCTTACTCCATACGTTTTATGATAACGTTGCTTAATGTCTCATGTGGCTATGATTAACGCAATCTCCTCTCCCATATGAGAGGATTGTAATCCTATCTCTCCCATATGAGAATGTTATAATAAAAGAATTCTCCCAAATGAGAAGTTCATATTTCTAGCCGTTTATATTGCTCTATTTAATTTGTTATTACTGTTAACAATGATTTATTCGCTGCAATAGCAGCAAATACAAACGTGATCTTGATTGATCATCAAAGCCTATCTCTTACGATAGCAGCGAGTACAAACGCGATCTTAATTGATCGTCAAAGCCTATCTTTTACGATAGAAGCAAATACAAACGCGGTCTTAATTGATCATCAAAGCCTATCTCTTACGATAGCAAACGCGATCTCAATCGATCATCTAAAGCCTATCTTTTACGATAGCAGCCAAACGCAAATGCGATCTTAATTGATCATCAAAGCCTATCTCTTACGATAGCAGCAAATACAAACGCGATCTTAATTGATCATCAAAGCCTATCTCTTACGATAGCAAACGCGATCTCAATCGATCACCTAAAGCCTATCTTTTACGATAGCAGCCAAACACAAATACGATCTTAATTGATCATCAAAGCCTATCTCTTACGATAGCAGCAAATACAAATGCGATCTTAAGTGATCATCAAAGCCTATCTCTCACGATAGCAGCAAACACAAATACGATCTTAATTGATCATCAAAGCCTATCTCTTACGATAGCAGCAAATACAAATGCGATCTTAAGTGATCGTCAAAGCCTATCTCTCACGATAGCAGTCAACACAAATACGATCTTAATTGATCATCTAAAGCCTATCTCTTACGATAGCAGCCAAACGCAAATGCGATCTTAAGTGATCATCAAAGCCTATCTCTCACGATAGCAGTCAACACAAATACGATCTTAATTGATCATCTAAAGCCTATCTCTTACGATAGCAGCCAAACGCAAATGCGATCTTAAGTGATCATCAAAGCCTATCTCTCACGATAGCAGTCAACACAAATACGATCTTAATTGATCATCTAAAGCCCATCCCTTACGATGGCAGCCAATGCAAATGTGATCTTAAGTGGTCATCCAAAGCCTATCTCTTACGATAGCAGCAAAATACAAAAACGATCTCAATCGATCATCAAAATCCTATCTTTCACGATAGCGGTTTATGCAAATGCGATCTTATATGATCTTCTTTAAGCCTATCTGTTACGATAGCAATTTATACGCAAAGTGATTTTAGTTGATCACCCAAGCCCGTCTGTCACAATGGCAACGTAACTGCAGAACCATCTTGCTAGATCTTCTAAAGGTCTATCAGCTGCGATAGCAATTTATGCGAGAAACTATCTCAAGCAATTCTATAATAAAGCCTATCTTCTATGATAGCAATTCGCACCACTTAACGATCTTAATTGATCTGTTAAAAAACTATCTGTTACGATAGTAAAGTTGTGAACATGATTTCATATGATTTACAACGACCAACTGCAAGCCCATCCATCAAAATGGCACATCTGCGAAATTACGATCTCAAATGATCTAGCGAAACATCTGCGCATTGAGGTCGCATATGTGAAATCATTACATGGCATTATGCAAGGCAGAACAAGCCGAAACGCATTCGAAATTGTATTTTTGCAAAGAGAGCAGATAATACAAAAGCTACATATCATTATGAGTCAAATGACTTACAATTTATCTATCTAGATAGCAGCTTACAAGCGAAAAGCTCAAATCTAACTACGCAGCCAACATGGCTTACAATGCATGCGAAAAGTAACTTACAAGCACGAAGTTACACATCGCGGGAATCCTAACTGAAAAGGGATGAGCCCAACGGTCCTAACACCGGCTGTGCAATACGCAGACCTGCGGCCAAAGATCTGTAGCAATTAGGATGCATCTGCGAAGAGATCAACTCGCCATTCGCTACATCCCTAGCAGCAAGATCTGGGTGAATCTACGTCCAAAGATCTTAGGATCTGACGAGACCCCTGTCTGATCAAGATATGTACCAGAGGAACCACCTGTTCCGGCGAATGCAGTCGTGCAAAACAGGGGAAGCCGTCATTCCTCTGGTACTGGGTTCCTTGTCCTGATAGACAAGGGCATGGGCGAGCCTCCTGAGTTCAAGAACGAAGAGGCAAGAAACCCTCCTCCAGGGATGCTGGAGGAGAATTCCGCCGTTCATTACGAGACGGTAGCACGGTCACTTCGGCGCTGCACCTCGCCACGAGGCGGCCGGAAACATGACCTGCACACATAATACACGAAGAAATTTCTTCGAACACACATGAGGTATTATCTGCATCCTCTTTATGATGGTTATAAACAGCAATAAGCCTCATAAAGTGGATCTTGGAAACTACTTCTATAGCACAAAGCGCAAACTCAGGATTCAAAACTTGAAGTTGCCATGAATCAACGGAAAACAAGCGTTGAAGCCAGCAGTCGTAAGCACTCACGGCAAAGCACATGTTTGGGATGAAGAACCCAAATGGCAAAGACAGGGTTTATATAGGCCCTGTGGAGACTCTTCGGTAGCCTAAGATGAGTCAGCAAAATTCAAAAAGAGGGTAAGTTCAATCACTTACGCCTTGAAAAGCGGTAACAATCAATTACCCTACTAAAGGCTACGACGATTCAGTTGCGTATCCTAATAAATGACGGATAGTCATGATTCGGATGGACTTCCCAACGGAAGCGTGCTTATCTGCCGAGAAATTAGCGCGAAAATCAAGCAGAAAATCAATTGCTGATGTCATAATTGGATATGCACAGAAATGTCCAATCAAATCCCGAAAAGGGCAAAACGGGCAAACTCATTGTTTGTTGTTAAAAAAAGGGGGAGAAACCCTAGCAACATTACATTAATGTTTCAAAACATTACATTAATGTCTCAGCCGTTTTCCTGTTTTCTTTTCAAGATTCGAAAAGTCAAAACAAATTCTTGATTAAGGAATCTTGGGGCTCGAACTGCTCGCTCAGCTTCTCCACTTGTTTCACTTCTTGCTTCAGTTGCTCGCACTTGGCATTCATTTCGTGATACAGCTTCAAAGCTTCATCAACCTTTTGCTTTTGCTGCTCCACCTTCTGCATCTCAGCTGCGAGATTCTGGTGACCGAGATTCAAAGTTACAGCTGCGCGAATCAGTGTAACTCTGTCCTTGAGGAATTTGAAACCAAGTCTGCCTTGGACTTTGAACAGGAGATTTTGGCACATGCCACACAGAAATTCAGCACTCTGGGCCGAAATGGTCGCAGGTGTAGCCGCAGACAGCTGCTCCAGTATCCAGATGGCTTCAGTAAGGAATAGCCTCCTGTCAAAAGGTCCGATCTCCAGAGATCTCACAAACGATCGGGGGTATCTGAGACGCATTCGAACCACCCAGTCTACATCGGTTTGCTTCAAACCTGAGACATCAAAAATGGTTATAATGTCAGAACTCGCAAGCAAATAATGCGACGTGCGAACGGTAAATCTTTACTTACCAGTGCCTTCTAGAATTTCATGAAGAGAAGGGATGCGGGCCACTGGGTTGTTCGAAGATTGCCCTCGCTCCATGGCTCTCCTATCAGCTGCGAGCTCCAACCTCTCATAGTCAGGAGGAAGAGTATAGGCCGCACCAGCTGCGACTACATTCCCAACCTGCGAGCCCCAAATGCTCCACGCAGGAATAGGTGCTTCTGACTCAGTCATCGCCGGAGGCGAAGGGACAGCCGAAGTCGCTGGGCGGAGGACACTCCCAGATGCGAAAACATTAGCATCACTTGTCCTTTCTTCCTCACCACCGGTACGGACACCTTCGTCCATCGGCACAACATCAGCTTCGACATCATCGGAGAGTTCGATGACATCCTCGAGATGCTCACTTGCGTGTCCAGCGGCTGCGACGGGCTTCTCGGTATGGGAGATCGAAATTGGAACATGGGATGCAGAAGGCTGACTTCTCTGCTCCAGCTCAGGTTCCTCAGCATGACCTGCGATGCCAAATGCGATAATGTGAGGTAACTTGTGTTATAAGTTATTTCGCTATCTTTACTAAAGCTAAGAATAAGCACCTCCACGCGAAGGTGGGATTGAGGTATCCTCATCATACACTAGGGACGTGGAACCGTGCCCTATCAGTGTATCCTCACTAAGCAAATCTTTAAGAGAAGCGTGACCTGGGATGCGAGTAAACCAGTCATGATTTTGCCTCAAGTGGCTACAGCCTAGTATGCGCATATCATTCAAAATAATTACCTGAGGGTTCTCCGCATTTGCTTACCAACCAACGGCGAATGTCAGGCTTTGACACACCGTGCTTTAACGCACCCACAATTACATCTCTATAAGTAACTGCGAGATTGAAGATCTCACCTTTATCGCCACCTGCGATCTCTGCGAAGTCCGCTTGGACTTGCTCTAGCTCTGCTGCATCCTCTCCAGGAACCTCATCTTCCTCCTCCACATGAGGAGCCACTTCTTCGGGAAGCTCGTCTTCCTCGCCAACTGGACGCACTAAGTCGTCAACATGCTGCTCCTCGAGGCTCCGCTGTTTTACACGCTCGAGCTCTTCTTCCTCTCGCTGCCTTCTTCTTTCAGCAGCCTCCGCGGCTGTCTTCCGGGATTCAGCAAGAACATCCTCGCTTATAGGATCATCTGAAATGCCAGAATGGGCATCTCTCTTTTGCCTCTTGGCCACAAGGCCACCGACGGCTTCATCACCATCATCTGCGAATACATATTTGGTTCAAAGAAAAGAACTACAAAGAAGTCAAGATAAAGGGCAAGGAGATGCGACGGAAGTACCTCCTGATTCTTCCTCGCACATCACAACTGTTGCTTCTTCTTCTTCATCACTTTCCTGGGGCTCCTGTCTCTCTTCCTCCTCTTGGTTGAATGGAATGAAAGTCTCAACTGCGAGATCTTTTCGCACTTTGCTGGGCATACGACCCTTGCCTTTGTCCTTGATGGAAAGGGACCTCACTGGGGGAGAAGCTGGAGCACTCCTAGGGGAAGAAATCGTAATTCCCTTTTGCCTAGGTCTCTTCACTCTCGGCGCCGCAGTCACTGGAGGGGACGGGTCATCTCTAGGAGGAGACGGAGCCGGAGGGTTGTCTATCAGCGAGTCAGCAAAAGTGTTCATGACTCCGCGAACCTTTGTTTTGACCTCGGCATCCATCCTCCATGCTAGCCGGTACGACTCCCCCTTCCTTCTGGTGGCAACAATGGTGTCCACCAGCGATTTGGAGCGATCACCAGCTGCGAACCTCCGCACATGACACTGAAACAGCGCAGAACAAAAAGCATCAGCGCAAGGAAACCAAAAAGCTTAAAGCACATAAGGAAATTGCTTACCTCAGCAAACGCCTTGCTATATTTGATGACCTGCGCGTCACCCTTCCTGATTGCGTCGACTTGCTCCTTCAGAATGAAATCGGGGCACAAATGATTCTCGCGGTCCCACAGCGAGTAGCAACCATACTCAGACTCGCTCAAACTGCAATTGGGGCGAAACGGAAAAGAGTTTCTCTTGATCAAGGGGGCCCTTCCTGGCTGCGCCGCCGCCTCCGTCTCAATCCTCGTTTGCTGGGCAACCCAGTATGCGATCCAGTTCTGGGAACAACCACCCTTGCGAGTTCCCGCAGGCTGCTCAAAGGGAAGATTGCTCATGAGGACCGTCTTGCACTCCTTTGCCAGCAAACGCTTGTAGCACCCTCTGATAATAGACTGGGGCCAGATCGATGGGGCCACTGCATCAAAACCAAACTGAGGAGAGACCCGAGTGGGGTCAACATCCACTGTAAGCCTTTCATACCTTGGCGCGAGCTCACGAATATGCTCTGCAAGGGCAAGAAGGGAACCTCGCAGACACCAACAAAAGAACTCACGATAGCGCTCGTGGAAATGCGGTCCCTTTTCAAAGAGAAGGTCTTCTGACAAGACCATACCTTTGGAAGGGTATAGCTTTGGGAACCACCGCACATTCTCAACGCGTGTGGCATAGGGCCTGGCAGTAAACTCCTTTCGTTTGTCGCATATCAAACTCCAAGTACACTTGGTGTTGCTTGCTCCAAACCATCTCGCAGCCCTTCCGCTGTTGCGCGCTTCTGTCTCGCCTGGGGGACACCACTTATCAAGTGGGAGGGGAGTTGGAGCATAAGACGGCCAGCGCTCGAAAACCCACATTGTCAAAAAGCTGATATTGACAAAGGTCAGAACATCGAGGCGGCCACGCGATTCCCTCATCGCCAGAACCAGCTGATCCAGCCTGTGATATAGCGTCCCCAGGACCAAGGGTCCGAGTGCGACTCTCTGGCCAAGAGCGAGCCTCACGGCAAGTGGCAGCACATGGTAGAAGACCCCGTCATGGGGGTGACCATCAATCAGATACCTCGACAGCCAAGCACAGAGAAAGGCACAAAGGGTTAAATGATAACCCTTGCCCTCTACGTAATTCTCGGCCTCCGGGTTCTCGCTCTGAAGCTTCTTAGTAATGCTGCTGTTCGCATAGTCTCGGAAGAAGTACTGCAACCACTTGTTCCAGGTATTCTTCGCAGACGTATCCACCAGCTGCCAGTTCGGAAGAGGCTTTGTAGTGGTCCACCGAGTGGAGATTTTCTTTACCTCTGCTAGGCACTCCTCCATCTGCGCGTACAAGGCCATTTCAGCAGATGTCCTCAGGTGACTCAAGGGGTCCACCTCACCCATGGGGGAAAGCTCATACAGCATCTGAACGTCCTCGAGCGTGGGGGCAGCCTCAAACTCCGCAAAATGAAACGTGTGAGTCGCGGGCGAGTAACGGGACAGAAGGTCTAGAAGCATGGACTGATCCAACTTCACGGCAGCACCCTTCATAGCACGGATAGCAAAGAAAATGCCGGCTTTATCAAGAGTCTCGGCGTGATGATCCAACACGTGGTCGATCCACTCATCCATATAGTCCAATTTCTGGACGAACGCTTGAGTAGAAATCGCAGTATACGGGAAGTGCCCGTTCTCGATCCCCAATCGGACTACATCCTCGGAACCAACCCACTCGAGCAGGGCTGAGTTAACTGGGCGAGTCAACGTCAGCAATTGCTCAACAGGAACAGGATCAGGCATTCTCTTCGCCTTTATCCTCGCATGATAAAAATCCTTCCCACCCAAAAAGGGGGCTTTACGCCACAGAGCCTGCGGAAGCTCCGGCATCTCTTCATCTTCCTTGACGGGTCTGGTTACTCTTGTCTTGGCCATTCCTGCGAAAGGGCAAGAAAAAGGGGGGAGAAATACCACACCACACTTCAGTTTGAATTTTGGAATTTGAGATCTATGCAAACCAAAGCAAACAGTTCCGGTACCGATTTCAGAAATTGGGGAGTTGATATTGTTGAAAGATTAAAACGAAGCGGGTTCAAAGATCAAAAGCCTCTTCACAAATTTCATGGATTTACAGATTCAACGCGGTTCAAGGCAAGCACTGGTATTTTAAATCAAAAGTAAACGAGGCCAACCTTGTTTCCTTGAAGCTTGCTTGGATATACACAATTGGAGAATACGATTTGCAGTTCTGAACTGGTGATTGATTATCTGGATCTGCTCTCGAAGATCTCCGGGTACCATTCACTTTAAGAGAAAGAAGTGATGCTTTGCAATAATGGGATACAAGGTATTTATCCAGAAGAATGAAGGGTTGCGTCCCTTCAGTAGTCGAATCGCAACCGTCACCGTCGTATCGCGCAATCACAGGACGGGCTGACGTCACGCCTAAAACCCTAAAGGTCAGACGGCACGACTCTAGGGGTTTTAGGTCATAATGACACGCACGGGGGCTGAACCTACCCGTATTTGAATTGGTGCGTGGCGACGACGCGCATGTTGGTTTCCGCGCATGGAAGCCTATACAGCTACGAGCCTTCACGCGCAGAAAGGGGGCTAATGTAGATACTGCTTTATGACATGGCAGATCTAGGCCACGTGGCAACCATCCAGCACACCATATTGTGCTCCACACACACAGGATCACCAGCCGAGCTGATCCATGTGGGGGCTGCGAGACAGAGCCCTCGCATACCACTGCACGGGACTTGTAGGGACTTTGTGGTTTGGAGGCTAGAGTAAGCCCTGTCGCGTGCGAGCCAAGCCCGCGCGCGACCTTTAGTAACTGTTTTGAGAGATTTATGGCACGAGCTCCATAAACCCGGTCAATCCGGTCAAACCCGGTCAACCTCGTAACGGTTCCGGTATTCGCGCACCACGTGCTCTAACGGTTCCTATATACTCGGACGAACGTGCCGTTATGGTTAAGCTAATTAAGCCGCCATCAATGGGCGCATTAACCACACTACGACGGTCACGTTCTCCAGTATATATATATCGTTAACCTTTCCATACAAAGAAGGACACACTGCCATACGCGGAAGCTCTGCCAAACCCCTGTCTCTCTCTCAGACATTGCTACTGACTTACTCTCTCCCTACACACACCCCTATTCTTCCTGTGCGATCCCTGATCCACTACGTACGGTGTACACGGAGGTCTCCCTGCCGGAATCTCTTGTGCACAATCTTCAACTAGTTTTTATACACGTGTCGTATATGGTTCTTTTTTTCTTCAGTCTACATTTTTTAAAGGCTTAATTACTTAATGCATACCTCTAGTTTAGCGAAACTATCACATTGCAACCTCCACTTCTAAAACTCCCTTATTGCATCCCCCATTTGCAATAAAATCGTCAATTAGAAACTAGTAAAAAATTCCATCCAAAACTCCATCCATGTACAAAGGGCAAAACCGTCTATACAAAAAAACATTTAAAAAAGAGTTTAAGTAATAAAAAAAATTGAAATCAATAGATTAAAAAGATAAAAGGATGAATATGTTTTAGAAAGATAAATTCTCCCAGGTGGAGGAGAAGGTTACGGTGATTTATCTCTCTCGTATGTTTCAGAAGCGCGAGGAGGATGGAGTCACCTTCATCATGAAGTTCAGGGCCAAATCCTTGGAGTGCAGAGATGAAGTGCTTGAGGGCAGGCTCGTGGAGATATGTCTGCAAGGCATGCGAGATGAGTACAAAAGTATGTTGATCAACTTACAAACTCTTACTTTTTCAAAGTTGATTGAATGCACGAAAAATATAGAGCCTATAGTGGAAAGGCAAAAGAAGAAGCACGCCCCTGAACGACCCTCAGGGGGAACCACTTTCAAGATTGGAAGGTTTAGTTATAAGAGGGTACGCGAAGCTGAGGTCAATACATTTTCGCCACACAAGCAGCCTAGGATCACAAAAAGTGGGCCAATTCTTTGAACATAGCATTATGGGCATATCGAACTTCGCCAAGGACTCCCACGGGAGTCTCCCCGTTTCTTCTATGTTATGGAGCTGAAGCCGTCGTACCGGCGGAAGTAAAAGTCAACTCTGCGAGATTGGCCTTTCATGCATTATATGACAATCAACGTGATCATGACTTGATTCTATTGGAGGAAAAGCGTGAGCAAGCTAAGCGGGTGTGCACAAGAGATTCCGGCGGGGAGACCTCCGTGTGCACCCTGTGTAGTGGATCAAGGATCGCACAGGAAGAATAGGGGTGTGTGTAGGGAGAGAGTAAGTCAGTAGCAATGTCTGAGAGAGAGACAGAGGTTTGGCAGAGCTTCCGCGTATGGCAGTGTGTTCCCCTTTGTATGGAAAGGTTGACGGTCTATATATACTGGAGAACGTGACCGTTGTAGTGTGGTTAATGCGCCCATTAATGGCGGCTTAATTAGCTTAACCATAACGGCACGTTCGTCCGAGTATATAGGACCCGTTAGAGCACGTGGTGCGCGAATACCGGAACCGTTACGAGGTTGACCGGGTTTGACCGGATTGACCGGGTTTATGGAGCTCGTGCCATAAATCTCTCAAAACAGTTACTAAAGGTCGCGTGCGGGCTTGGCTCGCACGCGACAGGGCTTAATCTAGCCTCCAAACCACTAAGTCCCTACAAGTCCCGTGCAGTGGTATGCGAGGGCTCTGTCTCGCAGCCCCCACATGGATCAGCTCGGCTGGTGATCCTGTGTGTGTGGAGCACAATATGGTGTGCTGGATGGCCGCCACGTGGCCGAGATCTGTCATGTCAGAAAGCAGTATCTACATTAGCCCCCTTTCTGCGCGTGAAGATTCATAGCCGTATAGTCTTCCATGCGCGGAAACCAACATACGCGTCGCCGCCACGCACCAATTCAAATACGGGCAAGTTCAGCCCCCGTGCGTATCATTATGACCTAAAACCCCTAGAGTCGTGCCGTCTGACCTTTAGGGTTTTAGGCGTGACGTCAGCTTGTCCTGTGATTGCGCGATTCGACGGTGACGGTTGCGATTCGACCATCGAAAGGACGCAACCCTTCATTGTTTTGGATAAATACCTTGTATCCCCCATTATTGCAAAGCATTACTTTTTCCTCTTAAAGTGAATGGTACCCGGAGATCTTCGAGAGCAGATCCAGATAATCAATCACCAGTTCAGAACTGCAATCCGTGTTCTTCAATTGTGCGTATCCAAGCAAACTTTAAGAAAACAAGGTTGGCCTCGTTTACTTTTGATTTAAGATACCAGTGTTTGCCTTGAACTGCGTTGGATCTGTAAACCCGTGGGATTTGTGAAAAGGTTTTGGTCTTTGGACCCGCTTCGTTGTAATATTTCAGCAATATTGGATCTTGCAACTCCCCAATTTCTGAAATCGATAACCGGAACCGTTCGTTTTCCTTCGCATAGATCTTGAATTCCCAAAATTCAAACTGAACTGTGGTATTTCTCCCCCTTTTTTTCTTGCTCTTTCGCGGGAATGGCCAAGACAAGAGTAACCAGACCCGTCAAGGAAGATGAAGAGATACCCGACCTTCCGCAGGCCTTGTGGCGAAAAGCCCCCTTCTTAGGCGGCAAAGATTTCTACCATGCGAGGATAAAGGCGAAGAGAATGCCTGATCCTGTTCCCGTTGAGCGATTGCTGGCGTTGACTCGCCCAGTTAACTCAGCCCTGCTCGAGTGGGTTGGTTCCGAGGATGTAGTTCGATTGGGGATCGAGAACGGGCACTTCCCGTATACTGCGATTTCTACTCAGGCGTTCGTCCAGAAATTGGACTATATGGATGAGTGGATTGACCATGTGTTGGAACATCATGCCGAGACTCTTAGCGAAGCCGGCGTGTATTTTGCTATCCGTGCTATGAAGGGTGCTGCCGTGAAGCTGGATCAATCCATGCTTCTAGACCTTCTGTCCCGTTACTCGCCTGCGACTCACACATTCCATTTTGCTGAGTTCGAGGCTGCCCCCACGCTCGAGGACGTGCAAATGCTGTACGAGCTTTCCCCCATGGGTGAAGTGGACCCTCTGAGTCCTTTGAGGACATCTGCGGAAATTGCTTTGTATACGCAGATGGAGGCATGCTTAGGTGAAGTGAAGAAAATCTCCACTCGGTGGACCACTACAAAGCCCCTTCCGAACTGGCAGCTGGTGGATACGTCTGCGAAAAATACCTGGAACAAATGGTTGCAGTACTTCTTCCGAGACTATGCGAACAGCAGCATCACTAAGAAACTTCTGAGTGAGGACCCAGAAGCCGAAAATTTCGTAGAGGGCAAGGGTTATCACCTGACCCTCTGTGCTTTTCTCTGTGCTTGGCTGTCGAGGTACCTGATCGATGGTCACCCCCACGATGGGGTTTTCTACCATGTGTTGCCACTTGCTGTGAGGCTCGCCCTTGGCCAGAGAGTCGCACTTGGACCCTTGGTTTTGGGCACGCTGTATTATAGGCTCGATCAGCTGGTTCTGGCTATGAGAGAGTCGCGTGGCCGCCTCGATGTTTTGACCTTTGTCAATATTTCCTTCTTGACAATGTGGGTTTTCGAGCGCTGGCCGTCTTATGCCCCAACTGCTCTCCAACTTGATAAGTGGTGCTCCCCAGGCGAGACAGAAGCGCGCAACAGCGGAAGAGCTGCGAGATGGTTCGGAACAGGCAACACCAAGTGCGTTTGGAGTTTTATATGCGACAAACGGAAGGAGTTTACTGCCAGGCCCTATGCCACGCGCATCGAGAATGTGAGATGGTTTCCAAGGCTATACCCCTCCAAAGGTATGGTCTTCTCAGAAGAACTTCTTTTTGAGAAGGGGCCGCATTTCCACGAGCGTTATCGCGAGTTCTTTTGCTGGTGCCTGCGAGGTTCCCTTCCTGCCCTTGCGGAGCATATTCGTGAGCTCGCGCCAAGGTATGAAAAGCTTACAGTGGATGTTGACCCTACTCGAGTCTCTCCTCAGTTTGGTTTTGACGCTGTGGCCCCATCGATCTGGCCCCAGTCCATTGTCAGAGGCTGCTACAAGCGCTTGCTCACAAAAGAGTGCAAGACGGTTTTCATGAGCAACCTTCCTTTCGAGCAGCCTGCGGGTACCCGCGAGGGTGGTTGTTCCCAGAACTGGCTCGCATACTGGGCTGCCCAGCAAACGAGGATTGAGACGGAGTCAGCGGCGCAACCGGGTAGGGCTCCCTTGCTCAAAAGAAACTCTTTTCCGTTTCGCCCCAATTGCAGCTTGAGCGAGTCTGAGTATGGTTGCTACTCACTGTGGGACCGTGAGAACCATTTGCGCCCTGATTTCATTCTGAAGGAGCAGGTCGCCGCAATCAAAAAGGGCGACACGCAAGTCGTTAGATATAGCAAGGCTTTTGCCGACGTAAGTACTTTTCTTCGCATGAGTTAAGTTTTCTCGATTTCCTTGTGCTGACACTTTTACTGTACTGTTGTAGTGTCATGTGCGGAGATTCGCAGCTGGTGATCGCTCCAAGTCGCTGGTCAACACTATTGTTGCCACCAGAAGACAACAGCAGCCGTTCCGGCTTTCATGGAGGATGGACGCTGAGGTTGAAACAAAGGTTCGCGCAGTCGTGAATGTCTTTGCTGACTCGCTGATAGACAATCCTCCGGCTCCGTCTCCTCCTGGAGATGACCCGTCTCCTCCAGCGACTGCGGCGCCAAGAGCGAAGAGACCTAGGCAAAAGGGAATTACCATTTCTTCCCCTAGAAGTGCTCCAACTTCTTCTTCAGTGAGGTCCCTTTCTATCAAGGACAAAGGCAAAGGTCGCATGCCCAGCAAAGCGCGAAAAGAGCTCGCAGTTGAGTCTTTTGTTCCCTTCGATCAAGAGGGAGAGGAAGAGAGGCAGGAGCCCCAAGCAAGTGATGAAGAAGAAGAAGCAACAGTTGTGATGCATGAGGAAGAACTAGGAGGTACCTCCGTCGCACTTCATTTCCCGTCATCGTAACTTCTTTGCACTTCTTTTCTTTAAACCATTCGTGTATTCACAGATTACGATGATGATGAGACCGCTAGCGGCCTCGCGGCCAAGAGGCAAAAGAGGGATGTCCCTTCTGGCATCCCAGATGATCCCATAAGCGAGGACATTCTGGCTGAGTCCCGTAAGACAGCCGCGGAGGCTGCTGAGAGAAGAAGGCGTCGGGAAGAAGAGGAGCTTGAGCGTGTGAAGCAGCGGAGCCTCGAAGAGCGGCATGTTGACGACTTAGCGCGTCCAACTGTCGAGGAGGACGAGTCTCCCGAAGAAGCGGCTCCTCATGCGGAGGAGGAAGATGAGGTTCTCGGAGAGGATGCAGCAGCCTTAGAGCAAGTCCAAGCGGATTTCGAGGAAATCGCAGGCGGCGATAAAGGTGAGATCTTCAATCTCGCAGTAACTTATAGAGATGTTATTGTGGGTGCGTTAAAGCATGGCGTGTCAAAGGCTGACATTCGCCGTTGGTTAGTAGACAAATGCGGAGAACCTTCAGGTAATCATTTGAGTGATACGCATGTACTAGGCTTTAGCAACTTGAGGCAAAGTCATGACTGGTTTATTCGCATCCCAGGTCACGCTCCCCTTACAGACTTGCTTAGTGGGGATACACTGATAGGGCATGGTTCCACGTCCTTAGTGTATGACGAAGATACCCCAATCCCACCTTCGCGTGGAGGTGCTTATTCTTAGCTTTTAGTAAAGATAGCAGAATAACTTATAGCGCAAGTTACCTCATATCATCGTTTCTAATGTCGCAGGTCATGCTGAGGAACCTGAGCTGGAGCAGGGAAGTCAGCCTTCTGCGCCCTATGTTCCAATTCCGAGCTCCCATACCGAGAAGCCCGTCGCAGCTGCTGACCACACGGGTGTGCCTCGTGAGGACATCATCGAGCTTTCCGACGATGCTGGAGCTGACACTGTGTTGATGGATGAAGATGTCCATGCTAGTGCTGACGAGGTAAGGACACCTGCTGCTAATGCTTCCGCATCCGAGAGTGTCCTTCAACAAGCGACTACGGCCGTCTCTTCGACTCCGGCAATGACTGAGTCAGAGGCACCCATTCCTGCGTGGAGCTTTTGGGGCTCGCAGGTTGGGAATGTAGTCGCGGCCGGCGCGGCCTACATTCTTCCTCCCGACTACGAGAAATTAGAGCTCGCAGCTGATAGGAGAGCTATGGAGCGAGGACAGTCTTCAACTGCCCCTGCAGCGCGCATTCCTTCTCTTCATGAGATTCTGGAAGGAACTGGTAAGTAGAGCTTTACTGTTCGCGCGTCACATTATTCGCTTGCGAACTTTTGACATCATAACTTATTTTTGACATCTCCTCAGGTTTGAAGCAAACCGACGTAGACTGGGTGGTCCGAATGCGTCTCAGGTACCCTCGCTCGTTTGTGAGATCTCTGGAGATCGGGCCCTTTGACAGGAGGCTGTTCCTTACTGAAGCCATTTGGATACTGGAGCAGCTGTCTGCGGCTACGCCTGCGACCATTTCGGTCCAGAGTGCTGAACTGCTATGTGGCATGTGCCAGAACCTCGTGACCAAAGTCCAAGGCAGACTGGGCTTTAAGTTTCTTAAGGACAGAGTCACGCTGATCCGCGCGGCCGTGACTTTGAAGCTCGGTCACCAGAATCTCGCAGTCGAGATGCAGAAGGTGGAGCAGCAGAAGCAAAAGGTTGATGAAGCTCTGAAGCTGTATCATGAGATGAATGCTAGATGCGAGCTACTGAAGCAAGAAGTGGCACAGGTGGAGAGGCTGAGCGAGCAGTTCGCGCCCCAAGACTCCTTAATCAAGAATTTGCTTTGATTTTTCGAATCTTGCAAAAATAGCTGAAACATTAATGTAACATTTTGAACATTAATGTAATGTTGCTAGGGTTTCTCCCCCCCTTTTTTTTTTAACAACGAACAATGAATTTGCCCGTTTTGCCCCTTTTTCGGGATTTGATTGGACATTTCTGTGCATATCCAATTATGACATCAGCAATTGATTCTTTGCTTGATTTTCGCGCTAATTTATCGGCAGATAAGCACGCTTCCGTTGGGAAGTCCATCCGAATCATGACTATCCGTCATTTATTAGGATACGCAACTGAATCGGCGTAGCCTTTAGTAGGGTAATTGATTGTTACCGCTTTTCAAGGCGTAAGTGATTGAACTTACCCTCTTTTTGAATTTTGCTGACTCATCTTAGGCAACCGAAGAGTCTGTACAGGGTCTATATAAACCCCGTCTTTGCTATTTGGGTTCTTCATCCCAAACATGTGCTTTGCCGTGAGTCCTTACGACTGCTGGCTTCAACGCTTGTTTTCCGTTGATTCATGGCAACTTCAAGCTTTGAATCCTGAGTTTGCGCTTTGTGCTATAGAAATAGTTTCCAAGATCCACTTTATGAGGCTTATTGCTCTTTATAACCATCATAAAGAAGATGCAGATAATATCTCATGCGTATTCGAAGAAGTTTCTTCGTGTATTATGTGTGCAGGTCATGTTTCCGGCCGCCTCGTGGCGAGGTGCAGCGCCGAAGTGACCGTGCTACCGTCTCGTAATGAACGGCGAAATTCTCCTCCAGCATCCCTGGAGGAGAATTTCTTGCCTCTTCGTTCTTGAACTCAGGGTGCTCGTCAATGCCCTTGTCAATCATGACAAGGAATCCATCACCAGAGGAATGACTGCTTCCCCTGTTTTGCAGAGTACCATCCGTCGGGACAGGAAGCTCTTCCGGCGCCTATCTTGATCAGACAGAGGCTTCTGTCATTCCTTGGGGTCTTGGGCGTATCGCATCCCTGACCTCGCTGCTAGGGATGTAACAAATGACAAGTTGATCTCTTCGCGGCAGCATCCCTTTTGCTATAGATCTTTGGCCGCAGATCTGCGTGTTGAACTGCCGGTGTTAGGACCGGTGGGCTCCTTCTTTTCTTAGTCGGGAGTTCCCTAGTGTCTCTGCTGGCTTACCAGCCACTTTTCGAATGTATTGTAAGCCATGTTGGCTGCGTAGTTAGATTCGAGCTTTTCGTTTGTAAGCGCTATCTAGACAGATAAATTGTAAGTCATTTGACTCGTAATGATAAATAGTTTTCTGTATTATCTGCTGTCTCTTTACAACAAATACAATTTCGCATGCGTTTCGGCACATTTCGCCTTGCATAATGCTATGTAATTGTCTCGTATCTGCGATATATTGATTCGCGGGTGTTTTGCTAGATCGTTCGAGATCGTATCTTCGCAGCTATGCCATCTCGGCGGATGGGCTTGCAATTGGCCATTGTAAACTATTTAAGATTATGTTTACAACATTGCTATCGTAACAGATAGTCTTTAGCAGATCAATTAAGATCATTAAGTGATGCGAACTGCTATCACAAAAGATAGGCTTTATGAGCGAACTGCTTGAGATCGTTTCTCGCATAAATTGCTATCGCAACAGATAGACTTTTAGAAGATCCAGTAAGATCATCTTGCGCATGCGTTGCCATCATAACAGAGGCTTTTGTGATCAACAAAAATCACTGTGTATATAAGTTGCTATCGTAACAGATAGGCTTGAGAAGCTCAGGTAAAATTGTTTTATGTATGAGTCGCTATCGTAACAGATAGGCTTGAGATCGCACTTGTATAGACTGCTATCTTGAGAGATAGGCTTAGATGATCGATCGAGATCGCATTTGCGTTTCGCTGCTATCGTAAGGGATAGGCTTTACAAGATCAATCAAGATCGCATTTGAATTGGTTTCTATCGTGAGAGATAGGCTTTAGATGATTAATTAAAATCGCATTTGCGTTTAGCTGCTATCGTCAGGGATAGGCTTTACATGATCAATTACGATCGCATTTGCGCTTGGCTGCTATCGTAAGGGATAGGCTTTAGATGATCAATTAAGATCGCATTTGTGTTGGCTGCTATCGTAAGAGATAGGCTTTACATGACCAATTAAGATTGCATTTGCATTGGCTGCGACCGTGAGAGATAGGCTTGAATGATCACTTAAGATCGCATTTGTGTTGGCTGCTATCATAAGAGATAGGCTTTACATGATCAATTAAGATCGCATTTGCATTGGCTGCTATCGTGAGAGATAGGCTTGAATGATCACCTAAGATCGCATTTGTGTTGGCTGCTATCGTTAGAGATAGGCTTTACATGATCAATTAAGATCGCATGTGCATTGGCTGCTATCGTGAGAGATAGGCTTGAATGATCACTTAAGATCGCATTTGTGTTGGCTGCTATCATAATAGATAGGCTTTACATGATCAATTAAGATCGCATTTGCATTGGTTGCTATCGTGAGAGATAGGCTTGAATGATCACCTAAGATCGCATTTGTGTTGGCTGCTATCGTTAGAGATAGGCTTAGATGATCACTTAAGATCGCATTTGTGTTGGCTGCTATCGTTAGAGATAGGCTTAGATGATCACTTAAGATCGCATTTGTGTTGGCTGCTATCGTTAGAGATAGGCTTAGATGATCACTTAAGATCGTATTTGCATTGGCTGCTATCGTTAGAGATAGGCTTAGATGATCACTTAAGATCGCATTTGCATTGGTTGCTATCGTTAGAGATAGGCTTAGATGATCACTTAAGATCGTATTGCATTGGTTGCTATCGTTAGAGATAGGCTTAGATGATCAATTAAGATCGTAGTTTGTATAAATTGCTGTTGCAGCGCATAAACCATTGTCAACAGTAATAACAAATTAACTAGAGCAACATAAACAGCTAGAAATATGAACTTCTCATTTGGGAGAATTCTTTTATTATAATGCTCTCATATGGGAGAGATGGGATTACAATCCTCTCATATGGGAGAGGAGGTTGCGTAAATCATAGCCACATGAGACATTAAACAAGTTATCGTAAAACGTATGAAATGAGAGAAGTCAGGGATAGTACTTCTTGATCCAGCGCATATTGATTGAACTGGGGTTTGAGGCTGTACCGTGCAACCTTCGTATGCTGCAGTAACCACTATCGAAGACTTCTGTGACTTCGAAGGGTCCTTCCCAATTAGCTGCGAACTTTGGGTGAGTTGCTTCTCGCATGCAGTGGTCGGATGCGCGCAAGACCAGATCTCCGACTGCGAAATCCCTTCGCTGGACTGTCTTGTTGTAGGCGCGAGCGATTCTTTCCTGGTACCGCTTGTTAGTCCTTTTGGCTTGTTCTCGCTTTTCTTCCAGCAAGATTAAGTCATGATCGCGTTGATTTTCATAGAGTGCATGGAAGGCCAGCCTTGCCGAGTTGACTCTGACCTCCGCAGGTACCACAGCTTCGGCCCCATAACATAGCAGAAATGGCGAGGCCCCTGTGGGTGTCCTTGGAGAAGTTCTGTAGGCCCACAGAGCTATGCTTAGAGAGTCGGCCCACTTCTTGTGATCGTCTGCGACCATTTTGCTCAATATTCTCAACAGCGTCTTGTTAGTCGCTTCGGCCTGTCCGTTTCCCTTTGGGTAGTAAGGGGTAGAACATATCTGCTTGATGTTGTACTCCGCTAATTTCGCAGCTACCTGGCGATTAACAAAAGGAGTACCGTTATCTGAAAGAATGGTGTTTGGGATTCCGAACCTGCATATGATGCTTTCCTGAATGAAATTGACCACAGCCAGCGCATTTGCCGTCTTTAGTGGTATTGCTTCCACCCACTTAGTGAACAGCTCGGTTGCGGTGAGAATGAAGTGATTCCCATGCGACGTTGGTCGGATGGGACCGATGAAGTCCAGAGCCCATGTGTGAAATGGCCATGGCGTCCCTAATGCATGTAAGTCCACGGCGGGAGCATGCACTAGGTTCCCTTTGAATTGGCATTCTTGGCAGCGTCGCACTTTGGTGCGGCAATCGACTTCCATGGTGGGCCAGAAGTATCCAATTGAGAGGAGCTGTCTGCATAATTTCGCACCTCCTTGATGCTCCACCTGATGAGAAAGGTCCATGACTTCTTGTGCTTCTCTGCTGTCTAGGCATCGCAGCAAGTTGCCCTCGTGACCTCTTCGCCAAAGCAGGTTTTCCTGTACCACGTATCGAGACGCTTTCCTTTTCAATTTTTCGGCCTCTTTTCTTGACTCGGGCATGGTGCCGTGGGTGAGGAAATCGAACAGTGGCTTCCTCCAGTCCGTGTCGTCATCGGTTAGGGCGACGAGTAGAGAGTCTTTGATTAGCGCGCAACTTTCGCACTTCCCTTGTATCAGGGCTGCGGCTGTTGACATGCCTGGCCAATGAATGCCATATCTCTGAGCCTTTCTGTATATTAACACCTCGCTTTCTCCGCAAGCGTGTTGGTGAATCTTTTCTAACAGCTGTTGTCCCTCTTGCTCGGAGACACACCGCATGAGTATTCCTCCAGGACCCTTGTAGTAAAGGGTGTTGTCGTGGATGCAGTATCCTTTTGTGAGTGCCCAGCTTTCGCTGCTGGTGCCTTTCGTAATGGCTTGCAGGATTGCTTTCCGCCAGTCTGCATCATCCATGTGTTCGTCGTCGCACACACCTTCTGCTAATGCTGACGAAGTTCGCACCTCGATGGAAATCCTTGCAGGGCACTTGTCTATGCTGACCTTAGATCCCAGAGTTGCTAAGGCGTCTGCGTGCCTGTTGTCTGCTCGAGGCTTGTGCTCGTACTTCACATCGCAGAATTGTTGCATCAGTTTCTGTACTAGAGTACGATAAGACAGGAGGTTGATCTCCTTCAAACCATATTCGCCCGAGGCTTGCTTAACAATCAGCTTGGAATCTCCCATGACTGTTAAGTTGCTCACTTCTAAGGCCTTTGCCGCGCGGAGCCCCGCGATAAGAGCCTCGTATTCCGCTTCGTTGTTTGTGACTGCGAAGTTGAGCTTTGCGGACATCTGTATGACTTCCCCATCTGGTTTTGTCAGGACTATCCCAATGCCTCCGCCCTTCTTGGTTGACGAACCGTCGAAGTGGAGGGTCCAATAGGGCACGTCGATTGCGTAGATTTCAGGGCCTTCGAGCTCTTCTTCGATCACAGGTTCATGGCTGTTGTCGGGAAACTGTGCCAGCAGATCCGCTACCGCCTGCGACTTGATCGCTCTTGGTTTCACGCATGTGATATCGTATTGAGAGATGGTCATGTACCATTTCGCCAGTCTTCCACCCGGAGTAGTGTGAGTAAGAAAATATCTTATGGGGTCGCTCTTGGTGACCACCACTACTTTGTGCGACGCGAAATAGTGTCTCAACTTTTCTATCACAAAGAATAAAGCAAGGCAATGACGTTCGATGTCTGTGTACCTTGATTCAGCAGGCTGCACAATGCGAGAGATATAGTAGATGGGCCTCTCTTGACCTTCGTACTCCTGAGCCAAGAGTGCTCCTATAGATCTCCTTGTTGATGTGAGATATAGCAGAAGCGGTGATCCCAATTGAGGCGCGATCATTATCTTTGAGGATGTGAGTAGTTCTTTCAGCTTTTCGAATGCGGCCTCATGGTCCGGAGCCCAGTTGTATGCGGCGTCCTTCTTAAGAAGAGTGCTGAAACAGCATGTGATTTCTGCAATTGCTGGAATGAATCTCCGCAGATACGACAGCTTTCCCAAGAACGTCTTCAAGGTACTTTGATTGTGGGGAGGCGTCATGCTGGTGATGGCCGACACTTTCGCAGGGTCAGGCTCGATCCCCTGGCGATGGACTACACATCCCAAAAATTTCCCCGAGGTCACGCCGAACGCGCATTTCATGGGGTTCATTTTCAGTTGAAAGCTCTTGCATCTGTTGAACACCTTTCGCAGGTCTGCAAGGTGATCCGCTTCGTGCTTGGATTTGACCACCAGGTCATCCACATAAAATTCCACCTCTTTGTGCATCATGTCGTGGAATAGAGCCATCATGGCCCGCTGATAGGTTGCGCCCGCGTTCTTAAGACCGAACGGCATCACCGTGTAGTTGAATACCCCCACAGGAGTGATGAATGCAGTTTTCCGCGCATCATCGGGATCCATCTTGATTTGATTGTATCCGCTGAAACCGTCCATGAAACTGAACATGCGATGGCCTGCTGTTGAATCGATAAGCAAATCGATGTTGGGCAGTGGGAAATCGTCCTTAGGGCAGAAGCGATTGAGATCTCGGAAGTCCACGCAGATGCGAAGCTGTCCGTTCTTCTTCACCACCGGCACGATGTTGGCCAGCCATGTGGGATGATGATTTGGCTCTATGAATTTGGCATCTAGGAGTTTGACGATCTCCTGTTTGATCTTCACGTTGAGTTCTGGCCTGAAGCTTCTGGTGCTTTGCTTGACCGGTTTAGACCCTGGGATGATGTCTAAACGGTGCATGGTGATGCTTGTATCCAGACCTGGCATCTCATCATATTCCCATGCGAACACGTCCTTGTACTCAGTCAGGAGCTGCAGTAGTCCTTGTTCCTCTTCGCTTGTGAGGTCCGCGCTCAAGAAGACCGGCCTTTTCTTTTCCTCGTTCGGGCTGAGTAATACTTCCTTTAGTTCTTGCTTTTGCGGTCTTGGCCTGTCTTCCATGCATTCAGGCGCTTCTTTGAGTTTCTCGTCTAGAGTGCCTTGTGTTGGCTCTTCCGTTAGCGCGACTTGCTCGATTTGATTGATTTGCCCAGGGACATCCCCATGCCCGTGTGAGGACATCCCCGCGCACCTTCATATGCGATAGCATTTCTTCCCATTGGCGTAGAAGCTCTCTATCTCCTTGCCCTCGGGGTCATGCTTCGCGATCCTCTTCAAGGTGTACACATTCTTTCTATGATATGCGATACGTGGCGCCTCTTCGCGTGCAGGCGGCTTTTCCTTGGCATCTTCCCTCGTCACCATCGCGCCCGCAGGTGACTGGTCCTTGATGTCCTCCCAGAGAGGTAAAGGAGTAGGGTTAAAAGGCCCGGGTGTTTGCTCGTCCGCCATCTCGGTGAACCACACCGCCTCGCTAAGATGTGCTTCGTCCAAGTTGAACGGGTTAATCGAAGCCGGTATCTCGACAATTCTGTCGTTCCAGATGGCTTTCATAACCTGGTGAGCCGTCGAAGGGACTGCATCGAAGCGATGAATCCAGGCTCGACCTATGATCATGTGGTATGTGGTGTTCGCGTCTATGACATAGAACTTCGCCGAGCATTTGATCTTTCCAATCTGGACGCCCAGGCGGATCCATCCGATCGTCATTCTAGAGTCGCTTCCGAATCCCACCAGTGGAGACGGACGTTTGACTACCTTATGCTCGGGGATCCCTGCTAGCTTCAGTGTGTGGAGGGGAACAACATTAACCGCTGCTCCTCCGTCAACGAATGCTCGCTTGAATTCGACGCCATTGATGATGGCGGTCACGTACAGAGGCCTCTGGTGACTCGCATCCGTCTTCTTGTCGTTGGCAGAAAAGGTCATGATCTTTTCTGTGGAACGAGACGCCCTGATGACTTTCCCGTTGGAGACCACGAGGTCCTCCTCGTAGTCCTCCGCTATCCTTAAGATTGCTTTTGTCATATCAGTCCGGCACCTCTCGGAGAAATTCATCTCGTCGAAGAATTTGTTGAAGCCGTGCGACCCTTTCATGCGGTCGGCACGTTCATCTTCCGTGTCCATGCTATAATCTTCGTCTTGATGGACCTCAGCAATGATGGGTAGACCATCCTCTGCGACCTCCTCCAGGTCTACGATCGAGATCATGGCGACCTCTTTGCCTTTCGAGCCTGACTCTGTATGGGCAGGAAGTGGGTTGTTGCGCACGTCTTTCCTGTTGTCGCTGACGATTAGCTCGCCGTTCTTCATCTTCTGATCGAACGCGAACCTGAGTTTCTTGCACTCGGCGGTGGGATGCATGATCTTACCGTGGTACTCGCACCACTTAGGGTCCCTCACCATCTCTTTGGAGGGTATTTTCTCGAGTGGTGGCAGAACGCCGTCCTTGCGCCACTGTTTGCAGAGATCACTCGCTTCCTCTACCGAGCATGGCAGAGGCGGTACATCGAAGTTCACAACCTTCGCTTGCTTCGGGGGCGAAACTGTGTTGACCTCGGCTTCGCGTCCCCGCTTGTAGCTGAACCTTCCGATCTTGTAAGTGGTGCCGCTCGCAGGTCGCTCTGAAGCGTTCTTCTTTTTCTGTCTCTCGACTATGGGCTCGATGTTCTTCGTGCATTCGATTAGTTTTGAAAACGTAGGTGTTTGCAAATTGATGAGCATACCTTTGTATTCATCTCGCATGCACTGTAGGCATATCTCTACGAGCCGGCTTTCGAGCATTGGATCTTTGCACTCCAAAGATTTCGCCCGGAATTTCTTGATGAAGGTGATCCCATCCTCCTCGCGTTTCTGGTACATCCGCGAGAGATGGATCATCGTCACCTTCTCCTCCATTTGAAAGAACTTGGTATAGAACTTTTGGACCATGTCGTCCCAAGTCTTCACGGATCCGGCCTCTAATGTCCGGTACCATTTGTATGCTACGTTCCCAAGAGATTTTGGGAACTCCCGCATCAGTAGTTTGGGATCGGCTCCGAACGGACCCATGACGTCGATGAAACGCATGACATGCTCATGAGCGTTTCCATTGACGTCCTCGAACTTATCCCATTTGGGAGCCTTGTACCCCGCCGGGTTAGGCATGAGATAGATCTCTCGTGGAATAGGTGGATCATTGTCTAGCTTCGGGATAATAGTATCCGCGAATGACTGATGAGCCAGGATGGTGTCCACGCGCTTTTGTAAAGACGTCATGCACTCTGGAATGCTACCCTCGGTAGTTGCTGGAGGGGTCACCGTGGGCGGTGGCGACACATATGCCGCTGGAGGATTGGGAGCATACTGAGTACCCGCGTTTCCCCAGATCATCGTTGGGGGAGGCAAAGGGTACTGCAGAGTTGGATTAGACGCCAAAGCCGAGGGCTGAGGAGCGTGAGCAGCAAGAGGCAGCATCTGTGCCGTTGATCCTTGAACCGAAGGCAGTTGCGCAGCCGACGGCGGAGTCTGCAGATGAGGGTTGGGAGGTGTGGATGGCACTCCCAATCCTGGAGCGGTAGGGGTTCCTCCTCCTTGAGGGATAGCGGCAGCCGGTGGAGGATTCGGCGCGAGGGTGCCTAGAACAGCCAAGATTTGTTCTAGCTGCGCAGATTGGGATTTGAGAGCTTTCGCCTGACTCTGGACGGTGGCGTCCAGAGACTCTAACGTCGGTGCTTCGCCGGGAGTCGTCGGAGTACGGCGGGTCTCGTCTCCCGAGGGAGTTTCGGTGGAAGGCGAACGGTTGCTGACATCATCCTCCTGAGACATGGTTGCTTTTGCTGGTAAGTTCACGTCGGGTTCACCAAAATGTGCACAAGAGATTCCGGCGGGGAGACCTCCGTGTGCACCGTGTGTAGTGGATCAAGGATCGCACAGGAAGAATAGGGGTGTGTGTAGGGAGAGAGTAAGTCAGTAGCAATGTCTGAGAGAGAGACAGAGGTTTGGCAGAGCTTCCGCGTATGGCATTGTGTTCCCCTTTGTATGGAAAGGTTGACAGTCTATATATACTGGAGAACGTGACCGTTGTAGTGTGGTTAATGCGCCCATTAATGGCGGCTTAATTAGCTTAACCATAACGGCACGTTCGTCCGAGTATATAGGAACCGTTAGAGCACGTGGTGCGCGAATACCGGAACCGTTACGAGGTTGACCGGGTTTGACCGGATTGACCGGGTTTATGGAGCTCGTGCCATAAATCTCTCAAAACAGTTACTAAAGGTCGCGTGCGGGCTTGGCTCGCACGCGACAGGGCTTACTCTAGCCTCCAAACCACTAAGTCCCTACAAGTCCCATGCAGTGGTATGCGAGGGCTCTGTCTCGCAGCCCCCACATGGATCAGCTCGGCTGGTGATCCTGTGTGTGTGGAGCACAATATGGTGTGCTGGATGGCCGCCACGTGGCCGAGATCTGTCATGTCAGAAAGCAGTATCTACAGCGGGATAACAAGAGGTATAAGGAGAGGATCGCTCGCGCATACAACAAAACAGTTCAACACCGAGATTTTGTAAAGACTTAGTTTTGCGAGCTTCATATCATTGCATGCGGGAAGCAGCCCATTCAAAGTTCGCAGCTAAATGGGAAGGACCGTTCAAGGTTAAAGAAGTCTTTGACAGTGGTTACTGCACAATACAGAGGCTTCATGGGATTGCCACAACCCCAAGTCCGATCTATATGCGCTGGATCAAAAATTATTATCCTTAGCCTCTCTCTTTATATTTGATTTATATGACTGCTGGATTTTGTGTTTAGTAGTTCAACGAATTTATGCGTTGTTCCCTCCCGTATGAGGAACTTGTAGTCATACCTCTCCCATACGAGGGTACTTTTAATAAAAGAATTCTCCCATATGAGAAGAATTTTATTATCGCAGCTGTATTTTTTATCATATTATCTGCTTCTTCGCTTACTCATAACAAAAGCCTATCTTCCGAGATAGCAGCCATAATATACGATCCCATGCGATCTAAAGCCTATCTGCCGAGATAGCAGCAATGTTTAAATATGATCTTAAGTGATCTAAAAGCCTATCTACCTAGATAGCAGCGAAAGTAACAACGCCTTTGTGCTATCTAAAGCTTATCAGTCGAGATAGCATCAATGTTTAAATATGATCTCGAATGATCTAAAAGCCTATCTGCCTAGATAGCAGCGAAAGTAACAACGCCTTTGTGCGTTCCAAACCCTATCTGCCGAGATAGAAGCAATGTTTAAATATGATCTTAATAAAAGCCTATCTGCCTAGATAGCAGCGAAAGTAACAACGCCTTTGTGCGTTCTAAAGCCTATCTGCCGAGATAGCAGCAATGTTTAAATATGATCTTAAGTGATCTAAAAGCCTATCTGCCTAGATAGCAGCGAAAGTAACGCCTTTGTGCGATCTAAAGCCTATCCGCGGAGATAGCAGCGATGTTTAAATATGATCTTGAGTGATCTAAAAGCCTATCTGCCGAGATAGCAGCAATGTTTAAATATGATCTTGAGTGATCTAAAAGCCTATCTTCCTAGATAGCAGCGAAAGTAACAATGCCGTTGTATGTTCCAAAGCCTATCTGCCGAGATAGCAGCAATGTTTAAATATGATCTTAAGTGATCTAAAAGCCTATCTGCCTAGATAGCAGCGAAAGTAACAACGCCTTTGTGCGTTCTAAAGCATATATGCCAAGATGGCAACAATGTTTAATATGATCTTAAGTGATCCAAAAGCCTATCTGCTTAGATAGCAGCAATTATAATAACGCCTTTGTGCGTGCAAAGCCTATCTGCTCAGATAGCAACAATATTGAATCATAATCTTAACTGATCTGTAAGCCTATCTTCTTAGATAGCAAGCTATAGCAACAACGCCCCGTGCGATGTAAAACTCATCAGCTTGAGGTAAAGAATTATTCAGGCAATATCCGAATGCAAAACGCGAGAGAAAACATAACTTGTTTCGTCCTATAGCAAACACGCATGCGATATTACAATTTGTTGTATCAAACAGAAACAGAAAAATACCAAAATGCATTTCATTAACAGTCAAAATGACTTACAATTAATCTGTCTAGATAGCAGCTTACAAGCAAAAGCTCATACTAAGCGAAATTCCTACTATGAAATGAACGACCTACTGGCCTAACAAAAGCTATGCGAAGTTATCGTCGAGGTCCTAGATCTGAACATGGCTCTTGATCGGTCTTATGCCCAAGAGATGTGGCAGATGAACCTCATGTCCTGGCGGATGCGGACGTGAAGAACAAGTGGAGAACAGCTCCTGGGGCAGGAAGCTTATTGCATAGAGGGACGAGCGCCATGGCTCGTCACACGTTGTTCAACTCAATGGAGGCAAATAGTTCTCCTCCAGGAAAGCTAGAGGAGAAACACTCCATTCAATACGATTCGGTAAAAAGGTCAGTATGGAACTGCGCCTCGCCGGAAGGCAGCCGGAGATACGACCTGCAAACATAATAGACGAAGAAGAATCTGCGCAGAAGCATGAGGTATTATGTATATCTTCTTCAGAGTGATCATGAAGATCAGTAAGATTTATAAAGAAGATCTTGCGAGCTATTTCTATGGCACAAGACACAAACTCAGGTTTCACAACTTGAAATTTCCATAAATCAACAAAGGACAAGCAGTGATGCCAGCAGTCGAAAGGACTCATGGTAAGCCACATTTTGGGATGAAGGACCCAAGAAGCAAGAGGCAGGGTTTATATAGACTCCATAAGGGACTCTTTAGTTCCTTGACTGAGTCAGCAAAGCTTGGAAAACGGGTAAGAATCAATTACTTACGTCTCAAAAGAGGTAAAATTCAATTACCCTACTAAAGGCTATGGCGATTCGGTGGCACGCCCTAATTAATGACGGAATGTCATAATAAGGATGGTCTTCCCAAGGAAATTGGGCTTATCTAATAAATCATTATCACGAAAATCAAGGCAGATACGTCACTATGTGACGTCATAATTGTTACGCATCAATACGAGTGCAAAATCCTCAAAGGGGCAAAATGGAACATCAAAGTTTGGAATAAAAAAAAGGGGGAGAGGCACTAGCATTACAATGATATTTTTTGTTTCTAAAACAAATATTTTTTTTTTCTAAAACAAATCCTTGATCAAAGGATCTTCTGGAGAGAACGAGAACGATGCCTCTCTTGCTTGGTACACTTCTCGTTTCAGCTGTTCGTACTTGGAATTCATCGCATGAAAGAGGTTGACAGCTTCTTCAGTCTTCTGCCTTTGTTCCTCTAACTTTCGCCTTTCAGATGCGAGGTTGTGGTAGCCGCGTTTTAAACTCACAGATGCGAGAATTTGGGTGATGCTGTTGAGAAGATACCCGAAGCCTAGCTTGCCTTGAACTTTAGCCTGAAGTCCCTTGCATGTGCTATAAAGCAGCCGTGCACTATTACGAGAAATGGTCGCAGGGGTGGCCACAGACAGTTGCTCCAGAATCCAGATGGCTTTGGTCAAGAAAAGTCTCCTGTCATAAGGCTCTATCTCCAGAGATTTCGCGAATGACCAGGGGTATGAGAGGCACATTTGAATCAGCCAATCCACGTCAGGTTGCTTCATTCCTGACAAAATTGATCCAAGTTTAGAGCATAAAAGCTTTTAAACAAAGGAGTAGAATGCGAGAAATGGTAACATACCAGTCCCTTCAAGGATCTCACGCAAAGAGGGAATGCGCATTGCTGGAAAAGCCGAAGCATGCCCTTGCTGCATTGCTCGTCTGTCAGCCGCGAGTTCGAGCTCATCATAGTTGGCAGGGAGAGTATAAGTTGCAACAGGTGCGACGACAGCTCCAACTTGTGAGCTCCAAAAACTCCATGCTGGGGGAACCTCTAAAAACTCTACCTCTGTTGAAGGAACGACAACAGTAGTAGCTGCTGTTCGACTAGGAACTTCTTCGGCCGCGAGAGGCTCTTGTGGCTCGGGAGCATTCATTTGAACATCAACATTTGCATGTGATGCTACATCTTCCATGACCTGTTCATTTTCATGAACTTCAGCTCCAGCACCCTGAACTTCCATTTCCTCAACTGCAGCATCAGCATCTTCTTCTCTTAGCACGGTGTCAGCTTCGACATCATCATATACCTCGATGATATCCTCCAGAGGCTCTCCCGCATACTCAGTAGCTGCGATAGGCTTCTCAACATGAGAGCTTCGCTCTGGAGCATAAGATGTAGGGAGCTGACCCCTTTGTTCCGGCATATCCTCATCAGCATCACCTGCGATACAAGACAGGAAAATATTGAGGTAACTTGCATTACACAGTGTTCTGTTATTTTAATAGGTCAAAAGTGAGCACCTCCACACTTAGGTGGGATCGCAGCACCTTCATCATATGTTAAAGATGCGACACCATATCCTACTAGAGTATCCTCATTAAGCACATCTTTAAGGTGAGCGTGACCTGGGGGTGCGAAGAAACTCGTTAAGGAGTGGGTCGCCAAGCTGGGTTCACAAACATTGTTTGGATAGTTGCCTGAGGGTTCACCACATTTGCTTACTAACCAGCGGCGAATGTCACTTTTTGATAGGCCATGCTTTAACGCACCCATAATTACCTATTGGTAAGTCACAGCAAAGTTAAAATCTCACCTTCTTTGCCGCCTGCGATTTCCTCAAAGACCTCTTGAGCTTGTTCCAAAGCAGTTGCATCCGTGTTATCAACATGCTGTTCTTCCAAACTTCTCCTTTTTATGAGCTTGATCTCATCTTCCTCGAGCTTCCTCCTTCTCTCTTCGGCTTCAGCAGCCATTCTCTCAGACTCAGCAAGGATATCTTCGTCTATGGTCTCGCTGGAAATGCCAGAGCGAGAACCCTTGGTCTTTTTCTTTTCCTTGGACAGGAGGCGGTTGATGGTTTCTGTGTCATCACCTGCGAAAGAACAAACTGTTCAGAAACTATTTCAAGAGCTAAAGTATGAAGAAGACAATGAGATACCTTCCGAGTCTTCTTCTCGTATCTCACCTCTTTCTTCTTCTCTTTCGCTTTCACCTCTTTCTTCTTCATCATCTCTTTCTCTTACTTCTCTTTCCTCGTCTTCCTCTTCCTCCTCTTCCTGACCAAAAGGAACGAAAGTCTCAACTGCGAGCTCTTTCCGCACTTTGCTTGGCATGTGACCTCTCCCTTTGTCTTTAGAGGCAAGAGATTTCGCAGGAGACGGAGTTGGAGCACTCCTAGGAGGAGATGAGATTGTAATGCCCTTCTGCTTTTGTCTCTTGGCCCTCGGGGCAACATCTGCTGGAGGAGACTGACACGATTTCTTACGTGTATACGCAAGTGCACGGTCGAAGTAATAAAGAATGAGTATTGAAACTCAGTTTGTCGAACCCACAGGGACAGTCTTGAGATTATTTAGTTAAACAATTAATTTAAAGTCAAGTAACCTGAGGAAAAAGTGTGATTTAAGAGATCGTCACCCTCAAACAAAGTGACTGAAAGATAAATAACAAGCTAGACTAATATTTTTATTATTTTATGATTAATGTGAATATGGAGAACACTAGATAGTTTTAGGGTCCCTAGGGCATTTAGAAGTTTCCGGACTATGATTTGAAACACTCTACCTACGTCCAGTTATACCGGGTCACACTCATTACGATCTTCTGTCGATCTCACGCAAATCTACGTTACGGTCTACTTCGGGTCCTGTTGGTCCACCTCTGTCTACCGTTACGTTCTAGTCAGCTAGCCAGGTTCACTCACCGGGTCCTGTCGGTCCACCGATTACGCTAATCCTAACTAAGTCTAACCGAAACAACCCACACACGGTCATTCAAGTCTCTATCTCCTGTAGCGCCTCAAGAAACTACGAGAATGTCAACAGCGTTCTTCACGAATCCGGGTTATGTTCACTGTCGTGCAACAATCCTAGATAACTAGCATGTATTGGGTGATCAAACCATACAAACTAACAATTAAGAACAAGAACTTGTTGAATTAACTAGAACAATAGGAAGAATTAAGTTCAAAACATGAATCAAACTTCAAATCCGGAAAATCTAATATAAACCCTAGTTCTCCATAAACTATCTAGCTATGAAAGCTTAGCTAGACATAGTCTTGTTTAGCTCTACAAAGTTCTCCATAAAATTGATAAAAAGAGAGAAAGAAAGATATCAAATACGAGATCGGAGCTTCTTGTCCTTCGTCGTCTCCTTCTTTTTCCGTCTGTCCTCCTTTTCCTTTAGTTTTTCTATCGTGAATGTATAATCCGTGACTTCAGCCCCTAGGTAAATTAGAATAAGACCCGTGCAAACACTTGGAAGTGAAATTCTTCTAATTGGAATTTTGACCCTCCAAAGATGTTGGAGTGCATTAAACCCCAGGGCTGCTACCTAAATGGCCCGTAGCTTATTTTTCATTCAACTTCTCGTTAATTCCACTTGTCCCCTAATTTTTAGCGGCCTGGAACCACTGATCGTGCGATCAATCCATCTGGTCGTGCGATCTGGAGTTTATTTGGCTTCTGATCGTGCGACCTCAAGCTGTGATCGCAACTTACAGTTTGTTTCAAACTTTTCTCCTCAAGTACGGGCCTCTGATCGCACGACCTGGGATAAGTGATCGTGCGATTACCCGGAAACTTCTTGCTGCAATGCTTTCTTCCTTCTCCTCCTCTGATTCTTCTCTGAGCCTCTGTTTCTTCTCTGCTTCGCTTGCTGGGTTCTTTCTCTGTTCTGTTCGCGGCTTTCTTCGTCTTTCTCTTCTCTCTGTTTCGCTGGGTTTCTTGTTCTGTCCTGATTGGCTCTGGTCTTCGATTGTTGGCTCTGCTTGCGGCCTCTGGCTCTGATTGGCTTCTTCTCCTCTTCTGCTTTGCTGGGGTGATTCGTCTCTGTATTGCGCTGCTTCCTTCTCTTCTTGCGGTGCTGTTTCTGGTCGGTAATAAGGGGGGTATTCGGTGGTTTATTGGGTCTGTATTGGTGGTTGTGGCTGGAGTGTTTAATGTGTTGGTGAAATGGTTGAAGGGGTTGTAATGTTGGCAGGGGATGTTGAGTAGTTTCAGGTTATGGTGCTGAGAGGTGGTGATTGTTATTGATCTTATGGGCTGGATTGTGTACTTGAAGGAGGTAACAGTGGATACTTTGGATAGGCATAGGTGGAGTTGCAGTGAAGGATAAATCAGGTTGTTTATTGGTGGTCTTGGTGAAGGTGGCAGTGGTGATATTGATGGTGTATTGGGGTAGGCTAACTGGTGATGGTAGGTTGGTTTTAGAGGCATTGAGGTGGAGGTGAATTAGGTGCTGGATTGAAGGGGTTTATTGTTGAAGGTGGGCTGAATTCAGGTGGGTTTGGTTTGCGATGGTTGAAGGAAACGGTGGTTGATAGTTAGGTCAATGGTGTAAAGGGTGATTGCAGGTGGTTTAGGTGGTTTATTGAGGTCTGTAATGTGAAGAAGGTGGTGTATGGTTCTGGTATTTGGTGAATTGATGGTGGCTAATTGGGTTTAGGAGCAGGTGTATGTGAAGATGATGGAGGCGGTTGTGATTATGGCCATGGCTGGTGTTAGGTTCAGTAGGTTGTTTTGGTGAACTTAGTTAACAGGTTGTAAGGTTGGCTATGGAAGTAATGGAGTTTAGGTGAAGACAGTGGGTGGGTGTTTGTTTGTTGCAGGTAAGTAGTTTAGGTGGTTAATTGGTCTCAAGTTGTTTGGAGCAATGGTGGGTTCATTGTAGGTCTGCAATGGTGAGTGAAGGTAATAGCTTTGAGTAGTTAATTTGAGGATGGTGAATTGGAGTTTGAGAAGGATGGATGTTGGTGTATAGTTTCATGGGTTCATGCTGCAGCAAAGAGGTGAAATCAGGTTGTTTGTAGAGAAATGGTCTGATGGTGAAGTTGAAGTTAATTTGGTTAGGTGAGTTAGTTGGTGGTAGTGGAGTATTTGGAGGTTTTGTTTTGAATTGAGTTGCAGTGTTAATGGTGAAGATATGGAGAAGAAGAAGGCATAGAGTTGGGTATTTGTTGGTTGTCATTTAGATGGCAAATGATAGCAGTGGTGCTTAATTGGGTTAGCTTTGGATGCTAATTGTATTTTTTGAAAATGCCACAATGGAACCTACCTCCCCTCCTGTCCTTTCTTGACCCATTCTGAGCTGTCTCAATTTTCAAAGTTTGTTTCTCCTTTCCGCTTAATCTCCACGCCATGTTTCCTGTCAAAGCAACACGAAACACAACCGTGCAATCAAACGTGATAAAATAGCATGAAATAATGCGAGAAACACCCGGTTTAACAATTTAAAGCACAAAGCTACACTTTTACAATTCCTCCATATTCACAGTGTAAAACTCGTATATTTTACCCGGAAATCACGCAAAATAATAGAAATAATATGTAAGATTTTAACTCTAATTCAGAGTTATCAGAGACGGAGCACTCCTAGGAGGAGACGGAGCTGGAGTAGTGTTTATCAGCGAGCTAGCAAACGCATCCATTTCCTCACGTATCAGAGCCTCTACAGGGGAGCTAGTCCCATTGTCACAGGAATTTCCTTGCCCTGCCTTTTCGCGGAAACAATAGAATTGATCAGCGATTTGGAGCCCTCTCCAGATGCGAACCTCCTCAGATAGCACTAAAACGAAAAATGGGGTGTAAGTTTCAATGCACCAAGAGAAAGGATTTTAGAACGCATAAATGGAATTGTTAACCTTGGCAAAATCTTTGCCGTACTTGATAACATGCGAAGCTCCCTCCCTAACAGCGGTCATCTTCTCCCCAAGAATGTTGGATGGGCACAAGTGATTTTCAAGATCTAGCAAGGATTAAAAGCCATACTTGGAATCATCCAAGCTGAAATTAGGACGGAATGAAAAAGCATTCCTTTTGATCGCAGGAGTTTGCTGGGCTGAGGAGTCGAATGCGTTTCGAACCTGGCTTGCTGAGTAGCCCAGTAAGAAATCCAATTTCTGGAAAGGCGACCTTCACGGCTACCTGAAGGTTGAACGAAGGGCAAGTTGCTCCGAAAGATCGTTTGGCACTCGCCAGTCAGCAGTCGCTTGTAGCAGCCTCTTGCGATCGACTTAGGCCAAATGGAAGGCGGCACTGCATCAAAACCAAACTGGGGAGAGACGCGAGTTAGGTCAACGTCAACAATGATCCTTTCATATCTGGGAGTAATTTCAGGGACATACTCAGCAAGAGCAGGAAGGGAACCCCTTAGACACCAGCAGAAGAATTTGCGATAGCGCTCATGACCTTCGAGAAGTAGCTCTTCTGAATAAGCACCAGATTTGGCGGGGTACAGTTTCGGAAACCATCGCACATTTTCAATACGCGTGGCATAAGGCCTAGCTGTAAACTTGCTCCGGTCATCGCATATCAGACTCCAGGTGCACTTAGGAAGATTGGTTCTAAACCATCGAGCAGCTCTCCCACTGGAAAGTTCATTCTCCGCGCCTGGGACACAGCACTTGCTGGGCCTAGAAGGAACATGAGCATAAGAGGGCCATCGCTCAAAAACCCACATGGTAAGGAAGGCAATGTTGACATAAGTCAACACATCAAGACGACCGTGAGAGTCCTTGATCGCCACTACCAGTCGGTCCAATCGATGATATAAGGTGCCCAAGACCAGAGGCCCAAGTGCGACTCTCTGGCCGAGGGACAACTTAACAGCAAGGGGGAGGACATGATAAAACAACCCCATTATGAGGGTGACCATCAATCAAGTACCTCGACAACCAGGCACAGAGGAAACCACACAAGGTTAGATGGTATCCTTTCCCCTCTATATAATTCTTTCGCATTTGGATCTTTGTCCAGAAGTTCCTTGGTAATACTACCACTCACATAGTCGCGAAATAAGTATTGCATCCACTTGCCCCAGGTGTTCTTTGCAGAAGTTTCAACAAGCTGCCATTCGGGAAGAACTTTCGCAGATGTCCAACGAGTAGAGATTTTCTTCACCTCGGATAAGCATTCTTCCATCTGCGCGTATAGAGAAAGCTCTGGATCAGTCCTCAAACGGCTCAGGGGATCCACATCGTCCATAGGGGAGAGGTCATATAAAATTTGTACATCTTCCAAAGTAGGGGCAGCCTCGAATTCAGCAAAATGGAAGGTGTGGGTCGCAGGTGAATAGCGAGAAAGAAGGTTTAGAAGCATGGATGGATCCAGCTTCACGGCACTACCCTTCATAGCACGAACTGCGAAATAAATCCCAGCATTGTCCAATGCGATAGCATGGTGGGTCAATACTTGGTCAATCCACTCATCCATCAAGTCTAACTTTTGAACAAAGGCTTGAATGGAGATTGCAGTATGAGGGAAGAACCCATTTTCAATCCCTAACCTAACCACATCCTTGGAGTCGATTAACTCTAACATGGATGCATTGGTAGGCGGGGTCAGTGTTCGCAATTCTCCGGAGGGGGCACGAGCCGGTAGATTCTTCACCTTAACCCTAGCATGATAAAAATCTTTTCCACCCAAATAGGGGGCTTTTCTCCACAAGGTCTTGGGAAGATCATGTATTTCTTCAGGCTCTTTAACGGGTTTAGATCCTTTTGTCTTGGCCATTCCTGCAGAAAAGCAAGAAAAGGGGGGGGGGGAAATATATCCACTTTCAGTTTAAATTTCAGTTCAGATTCAGGAAGCAATTTTGGTTTGTTTTGAAATCAGAAGAAGATGAACAGTTCGATGTCATTTCTGGGTTAGAATCTCAGAATTTCAGAAGTTCATCATTCAAAATCATCTCAATCTGGTGATTCAATCTGTTGGGCTTTAAGAACGAGCCTCTTTTGCAGTTCTCAATAAACGGTATATTCCAAATAGCTCTGGGTTTACAGATCCAAGACGGTTCAAAGGATATTTAAATACATTAATGGAATTGAGCAAAGCCAACCTTGTTTTGGTGAAGCAAGTTGAAGGAGACGATTGACAAGGAAGAACTGGTGGTTGATTACTTGAATCTGCTCTTGAAGGCTTCCAGGTAACATTCACTTTAGAGAGAGAAATTGATGCTTTGCAAAAATGGAAGGCGTAGAGTATTTATTCAAAAACAATGAGGAGTCGCGTCCTTTCAGTAGTCGAATCGTGCAATCACAGGACGAGCTGACGTCACGCCTAAAACCCTAAAAGAACAGACGACACGACTCTAGGGATTCTAGGTCATAATGGCACGCATGAGAGCTGATTTTGCGTGTATTTGAATTGGTGCGTGGCAATGACGCGTGCACTGGTTTCTGCGCATTGAAGCCCATCCGGCTAGGTGTCTTCACGCGCAAAAAGGGGGCTAATGTAGATAGTGCTTTCTAGACAGACAGATCTTAGCCACGTGGCGACCATCCAGCACACCTAGCTGTGCTCCACACACACTGGATCACCACCCGCACTAATCCACGTGGGGGCTGCGAGATAGGGCCCTCGCATACCACCACACGGGACTTGTAGGGACTTAGTGGTTTGGAGGCTAGAGTAAGTCCTGTCGCGTGCGAGCGACAACCAAGCCCGCGCGCGACCTTTAGTAACTGCTTTGAGAGATTTATGGCACGAGCTCCATAAACCCGGTCAACCTTGTAACGATTCCGGTATACGTGGACAGAGTGCGTAACGGTTCCTATATACGCGGACGAACGTGCCGTTGTGGTTAAGCTAATTAAGCCGCCATTAATGGGTGCATTAACCCACTACAACGGTCACATTCTCTGTTATATATCGGATCGTTAACCCTTCCATACGAGGACGAATCACCTGAGATACGCGGAAGCTCTGCCAAAATCCCGTCTCTCTCTCTCTCTCTCAGTTACCATTGCCTTGCTCTCTCCCTACACACACCCTTCTCTTTCCGTGTTCTTTCTATTTGCTCCCCTTGGTGTATATTGAATCCTCCTCAAGGGATTCTCTCGTACACAGTTATTACGTCTTATTAATCAATTGATAGTTGTGATAGAATCCTCTTTGTAAAATCATTTAACTTTCTCAAATAAATAGTTCAAGTAGATATTCAAATTTTGAGACAATAAATCACAAAAGCAGTTTAGATACGAAAGAAGATATGGGCACTAGGCCTGGCATGATTACTTACCTTGAATCTCAAGCAAAAGAAATTCACTTCCTAGTAATACTCGACGTATCCTTCGTCAACGAAATTGTCGCCTACAAATTTAGTAATATTCTAATCAACACATTGCACACGAAGTCCTATAGGTAAATGAAATCATTCCCTTACTAACTCTCCCCAACCTTTGCTATGGTGAACAATCCCTTTTTATAATAAAATACGCTTTACAAAGCTAACATTTATCATTTGTAAAAACATGCCAATCTATAATTACATAATTTACAAAGATATGAATAAATATCTGTTTAACCAAGAATGTTATTTTTCAATAAACTAGCTTTATACAAGAAAAATAAACTCCCAAATAAAATAACCTTCAAAAGTTTTTACTGAGGCTTTCATCCCCCTAAGACTTCTCTTTTAAAATTTGAGTATTGATGAGTAAGAAAGATAACTTCCTCTAGTGAGACTTGAACCCAAGATCAACTCCCATACTAACAAGAACACTAACAACTGTGCCAACAGCCCAGCTGTTCTTTTCTTCCAACCCGCTAATAACATTAACTAACCAACAGAATAAAGAGAAGACAAAACAAAAGAAATAAATGAAGAGTAGTGGGTTGTGGTACCCGAAGAAGGAGAAGAGATGGGGATAGTGGTGGCCGATGGTGGCGAGGAAGCCGGTGGCGAGGTCGACGACGGCAACCGGAGGGACGGCGACGTCAGGGTGGCGGAGCTGGGCTCTGCCGGAGCCGGCTGGGCTCTGCTCGGTCGGACCCGACTGCGTTTCCGGCGACCCGAACGGAAACGAGAGAGAGAGAGAGAGTGTGTGATAGAGAGAGCTCGACGGTGAGAGAGATTGAAAGCTGTGATGCGTGGGTTTTGCTCTGGGAGGGGTTTATATAGGTGGAGATGTGAGAAATACGGCGAGTGGAAGGAGACCCACTTCGAAAACTTTGATTTCGAATCCAAACCAAAAATTGGCGAAATTGGATTGCTTGATGCTAAATTATCGATCCTTGTCGAATAGGGACTGTATTGAGACAAAAATTGGTGAAGAAAGAGGTCCAATCGCTGGTGGTAGAGTTGGAGGCGGCGAAGGAGTCGCCGGAGTAATACTCTCGTTGGGAGTTGGAGATGGAAGAAGAAGGTGATGTAACTTTAAGTAAAAGATACTTTCCCCCCTAGTAGTTTTGGTAAAAGGCATATACTACCCCCTAGTTAAGTTAAAAGACAACAATTATATTAAGAAAAATACATAAAAGCCCCATGTTTTTAATAACAATAAAAATTAACTTTTAAATAATCACAATTAACACCCAATAGTTATAGTAATATTATAAAATAGTCGTATCCACGAAACGGCGTATTTCATCCCCCCCCCCCCCTAAAGAGAGCTTTGTCCTCGAAGCTTAAACCAACTTCTCAACAACCACTAAGGTTTGAACAAAAAAAAAAAAAAAAAAAAAAAACAACAACCACTAAGTTGTGATTCTCCCTTCTAGGGTCTAAACACTAAATACAAACCTAATGTCATGCACGATGAGCAATATACTATAAGGATGTACTAAAATGACTTGCTTCAAAATCTTTTTTTCGAAATCGAAGGTTACAGTTTTTTTCAAGTTCTCTGTCTCCATGTCTTTCAGTTTACTCCAAAGCACCATAGTGTCAGGAAAGGGAGCAAGAATAAGGAAAGTTACTGAAGTTTTGATGAAGAAGATGGAAATGAGGAAGATGTCTTCAACAGCAACCTAGTTTGTCCAGGAACCGTCCGGTCGAGCAGGAACGTATTATTCTTAGACGCTGGTGGGCAATTCCGTTAAGTGGAGCGGCGTCGTTTTTGGTAGTTCCATTAGGTTTATGTATCTTCCGTTAAAGACAAAGGACGAAAGAGTATCCGTTAATTGTCTTACCTAATTACAATTTTATCCCCTTTTCATGTTTTGTATTTACCATGTGTACCTGGTTGTTACCTTGAAAGTGATGCTGAGGTATAACCGTTGTGTTTTGCGAGAATTGGAATAATGATCATTTTATAGAAATATTCTATCTCTCTCTCTCTAATTCTCTCTAATTCTCCGATCAATCTCGCCTGCGAAACCCTAGCTCTGTCGGAGTAGGAGGATTCATGGTGGTTTCGGGTCAGGCGCTTGGGGTCTGACACATAGTTGTTCCCGTGTGTTTTTTTTTATCCAAATTGACCTTGGGATCCGCATTTTTACCAGCTTGTTTCCGGATCCCCTAAGCTCGAAGTACTGTTGTGTTTGAATGATACTTCCTCCCACCGTACCATGTGAGGAGCCTGAACTCTGCTATGAACTACTTTCTGCAAATTGTCCGTAGTTACTAGATATTGAACTTCATAGGGAGACTCTAATATGTTGTAAGAATATTAGGGCATTTGTCCGTAGTTACTAGATATTGAACTTCATAGAGCGACTCTAATATGTTGTAAGAATATTAGGGCATAATATGTAATTAACCAAGATATTGAACTTCTAAACCCTATTCTAAACTTTATAAACTCTAGCAGTCTGTCCTAATCTCCGTGCAAAGATGGACCATGGAATCGGAAAATGGAGGCGCAAGGAAGACAGTATCGGAGGCCAAAGCTCCCAGTACATCCCGGAAGAGATCATCCTCAATATACTCCAAAAACTACCGATCAAGTCTCGTGGACGATTCAGGTGCGTTTCTAAACAATGGTTTAAATGGATATCAGATGATAGTACTCGGAGATTAAAAGTTCTGGTCAGGGAAGAGACAAAAGACATAATTGACGGTTCATCTTTTTCTTTCTTTTCAATGGATCAAAACATGAAGGAGACTTCATTATCTCGAGGTGACAAATCCTGCCGGCCACATCCCAATCCGTGCAGTATCATAACCGATGTGTCCAAGTATGACTTGACACACCTCGTTCGGGACGACGATAATTTATATTCCGTCAGCTACTACCTATGCCTTTCTTCGTCACGAACACTCGATGAATGGTCTAAGACCGAAATAACTGGTACAATCATGGGTTCGTGTAATGGGTTGGTCCTCATTAGGGAGAACTGTGATTTGCTCCTGTGGAATCCATTGATAGGCTACTACAACAAAGTACTCTCCCACCACCTCTTGTACTTTATGTATGACTCGTTTGTTTCGGGACTTTGCTTCGACACGAATAGTGGCGAATACAAAGTCTTGATGGCTATGCCTGACACTTACCCCAAGTTGGTATTGGTGGGTAGTATCAAAAGCAAGACATGGACTGAAGTTAATACCCTTACGAAATTGGTTCAACAGGACCAGTATTGAATGACCGTCTTCACTGGCTTGCACACAAAGAAGACTATTCAAAACAAATCGTCTATTTCGACCCCAAGAAGGACGAATTTGTGGATGTCCCGACCCCACAGCTTGATGGGGAATGGGATTTGTGTGTTCTAGACGGGTTTCTCTGCATGTTTCACCACGACAGAGGTAAATTATTTGAGATATTGGCAATGAAAGAGTATGGCGTGAAAGAATCATGGGCTACCTTGCTCAAGATTGAACATGGAGTTGATTGTTACCGACACTTGGAGCCACTGTTGTATACAGAGGACAAGGCAATGGTTCTAATTAAGACTCTGGATGTGGACGAGAAGTCCGCTATTAGTGCGTTTGATAGAAATGGGAAGTTCTGCTTTGATGTTAAGGTGTTATCCCATGGTGACTGGTGTACATACTACAACTATACAACAATTGTTTACCAAGAGTCACTTGTCGGGCCAGTATGTCTCGATGATTGGGATGAGAGACAGGATAGATGTGAGGCTATATACGCACAAAGAGTCAGGAGGCCGCATCTGGAATAGTGTCGTCCTTTATTTGTTTCTTTTTCTTCAATTACTTGATAGTAGAGCTCAAATTGTTTTTCTATTTTGCCTAGCTAGTTGAACTTGATTTCGGTTAAATTGTTTACCTTTAACACGTAGAAACTTCCGATCATAAAGTTCAGTATTGATGTTACGTTATTCTATGGCGACACGGTGTTCCATTATTTGTATTTTTCTTCAATTATATTTCATCGTGGAGCTCGAATTGTTACTTCCATTTTCCTAGCTAGTTGAGCTTTTGTAGTGTTGGGTGAATAGTTTGGTCATGAATTGAGCAATTGAAAAGCGATGTACCATATATAGTCTTGGATAGGGGTAATTATTGGACTGTTGGATGAATAGTAGAAATTTATATATTTTCTTCAATTGTTTTAGCCATGGACATTGCAGATTTCAGGGTTCCCTGGTGAGAGTATAGTGTTTAGAAAACTTCTTTAGGTTGTTGGCTCCATGTGCTTTGTCCCAGTTTTGAAGATCGTTCTCTTCGAGAACGCATTATATCTTTTCCAATTTCTTCTAGTCATCAAGGAAAATCCTCAATAACGATGGATTGGTCTTCTCATTGTTGGAAGAGCACTCTCAGGGAAGCAGGTTAAAGGCTCCTCCAAGCTAGAGGCTCCTCCGGGCTATACTGGATCACAATTCCTCGGGTCATATCTATCTATGTATGATTGTCTCCCCTACTATGTCTCCTTGCTCTAGTGTTCTCTTTAAAGGACAAGAAATTCGTTGTATTGACATGTTCATCAGGCAGTCGCGATGATGACCGTCCGTATTATTTAACAGGGCATATTTGTAAAATATTATTTTTGCACCTCCCCTTTAACCGCGAATCACTTGTTTGTCCTGAAGAGATCTCACCACGAGAGTTTGAGGTTTGTTTCAAGAATTACTTCCTGATTCTCTTTTGGTCACCTTTCGCGGTTTGATTTATCCTTGGTGGGTCATACACGTTCATCCTCTGAAATTAAAATTTATTTAAACATTTCTCCTTCTATAATATTTTTTCGGGATCTTTGGACTTCCCCAAATTGGGTTATGTTCGAGCAACAACTGGTGTCCTTGCTTATGCTTATCACAACAACTTTTCATTGGCCGCGATAGTTAATTTCAATATCTTTTACGTCGACAGCTTCCCAGACCGATTTAAAATAGAACAACTTTGGCTTCCATGCATTCCTGCACTAGTAAGGAGTGTGTTATGAATCCGATCGACTGAGTCGGATTTCTGATCTGAATTACGATTTGAGAAGAATTTTGAAGAACAAAAGAGAGAGAATTAGAATGAGAGAGAGTTTGTTATTTCATTGATTAATTATTCTCTCCCCCAAATCGGGGTCTTACAACGGAATCAATAAGCGAAAAGACTATAATGCCCTTTATATAGCTAACTTATTACTTAAGCTACCAAGCCAGTTGGACAAGCATCAAAACGATGCCGGTCAATTTAAATAAGTCAACAATTTAGGTAAGTCGTCGGTTGACCTGGCCGGAAGCTCTAATTTGGTAAGCGCCGACTTATATTTGGTAATCGCCGGCGCATATTTGGTAAACTTCGCCGGAAATGGAAATGAAAACAGGAAATGAGATTGTACTCACGACAATCCACCCCCCTTAGAGTATTCGTGTCCTCACGAATCGAAAGAAGGAAACTGGGTCTTCAGCTTGTGATATTCCTCCCACGTGGCATCTCCTGGAGATGTGTTCATCCACTGGACTAAAACCAGAACTTCATAAGCATCACCTTTTCTCACCATCTTTCTGTTAAGAATAGCTAGAGGCTCAATGAGCATTTGTCCATCTGGCCCACTTGAGGTAGTGTCTGCTCAGCTGTAATGGCTCTGCCTTGAGCAAGCTGCAGTTGAGAGACATGAAAAACAGAGTGTATCCTTCCTTCAGTTAGTAATTCCATTTGTAAGCCACATTCCTATTTTTTTGATCACCTTGTAAGGACCATAGTATTTAGCTGATAAATTCAAGTTCTTCTTCACACTCACTGTGGATTGCCTGTATGGTTGGATTTTTAAGAATACCCATTCCCCAATCTCAAAATTCCTTTCTGACATCTGTTTATTTGCAAAATGTTTCATTCTTGATTGAGCTTGGTGCATATTGTCCTTAATGAGAGTGACGAGTTTCTTCCTTTCCTCCACAAAGTCATCAATGTCAGCCACTTCACTCTTGTTCAGCTCGCGAAATGTCATGTGTTTGGGAGGAAAACCATAGAGGCTTCATGAGGTTTCAACTTGAGACTATTCTGGTAAGTGGTGTTATGCCAACATTCAGCTAATTGTAACCATTGAACCCATTTCAAGGGTCTGTCAGAGGTCATACATCTCAAGTAGTTTTCAATGCATTGGTTAATTCTTTCTGTTTGACCATCACTTTGAGGATGGGTATGCACTAGAGTACCTTAACTCAGCGCTCAAGAGTTTAAGGAGGCCATTCCAAAATTGGTTTAAGAAGACAGGATCCTATCAGACACAATAGATTCATGTAATCCATGCATTTTGAGCACATTGTCAAAAAATACCTTGGCAACTGATGATGCAGTGTGGGGCTGGCTGAGAGGCATGAAGTGACTGTACTTGGAATACCTGTCTATAATCACAAAATTGACAGTTTTGCCCTCAGATTTGGGCAACCCCCCAATAAAATCCATCCCTATATGTGCCCAAGGCTTGTCAGGGATCTCTAGGGGCTGCAACAATCCAGGGTATAAGACATGCTCAGATTTCATTCTCTTGTATGTATCACACATCTTAATCCATTCCTTCACTTCAGATTGAAGCCCTTTCCAGAAAAATAGAGCATGAATTCTCTTGTAAGTACCCATTACTCCTGAATGACCACCAACTCCACTGTCATGAAGCTCCTTGATGATGTCTTGCCTTACGATACCTGTATTACCAATGTAGATAAGTGTTCCTATTTTGATGGCTCCATCTTGTAAGTGAATGGTCAATGCTTAGCTTGCTCATATGCTCTTTAGCCCAATCATCACTTTCATAGGAAGCCACCACCTCTTGTAGCCATTTTGGAACCATTACAGTCATGGCCTGTAGCTCTGCTAGGGTCTCTTTTGGCATTTCAGTGTATGCAACCACCCTAGAAAGCCCATCTGAAACCAAGTTCTCCTTGCCTTTCTTGTATTCAATAGAATAATCTAACCCCATCATCTTGCTCACCCATTTCTGCTGCACCAAAGTTGCGATCTTCTGCTCCAAAAAATACTTCAAGCTTTAATGATCTGTTTTGATTGTGAATCTCTTCACTTCTAAGTAGGGCCTCCATTTTTTGACTGATTGGACCACTGGCAAAAATTCCTTCTCATATGTAGATAGACCTTGGTGTTTGTCAGAATGAGCCTTGCTAAAGTAGCATATTGGCCTGCCTTCTTGCATCAACACAACCCCTAAACCAGTTTCACAAGCATTTGTCTCCCCTGTGAAGCTCTTGCTTAATTCTGGTAAGACTAGGACCGGTGTTTCACACATGGCTCTTTTGAGATTAAGGAAAGCTTGATCTGCTTTCTTGTCCCCATTTTAGTTACCCTTCTTCAATAACTCAGTCAAAGGTCTAACAAGGAACCCATAATCCTTCACAACCTCCTATAATAACCAGTCAAGCCATGAAGCCTCTTAGTTGAGTGATGTTCTTAGATTGTGGCCTGTTTGACATTGACTGTATTTTCTTTGGATCTGCTTGCACTCCTGCACCACTGATTATGTGCCCCAGGTATTCAATGGAGGTTTGAATGAAAGCACATTTAGAGAGTTTTACCTTTATTTGGTGTTGTTGTAATAGTCCAAAAGCTCAAAGGTGTTCTAAATGCTGCTGCAAATCTTGAGAGTACACCAATATGTCTTAAAAAAACACCAAAATGAACTTTCTGAGATGCTCTCTAAACACCTGATTCATCAAATGCTGAAATGTTGCAGGAGCATTGGTTAACCCAAAGGGCATAACCCTGAATTCATAAAGTCCTTCATGGGTTGTAAAAACTGTTTTGTGTGCATCCTCTTCCACCACTCTCACTTGATGATAACCTGCCCTTAAATCCAACTTGGAGAAGAATGTGGCACCATGTAACTCTTCTATCATCTGTTCTATAATTGGTATAGGGTACTTGTTGTTGGTTGTAATGGCATTGAGGCCCCTGTAGTCCACACAAAATCTCCAAGAACCATCTTTCTTTTTTACCAATAGTGCTGATGAAGAGAAAGAACTACAGCTGTGTTATATTAATCCATTGTTGAGTATTTCCTTGACCAGCTTCTCTATCTCATCTGTTTTCACATGAAGGTACCTATAAGGTCTGAGACACACTAGAGCGGCTCCTGCTTTTAGGGGAATCTTGTGATCTAGCTCTCTCTTTGGTGGTAGTTGGGTGGGTTCTTCAAAAATCTCTTGGCATTGTTTGATAAGGTGTTGTATGGTTGGAGGAAGATTGTAGGTGTCTTCTGTAGCATTAATGGTATACACCTGGCCTGCAATGACTCCTTCATTAGCTTGACAATATTGTTGTAGAGATTGTAAGTGTGCAACTTTGTAGTAGCATTGCTCTGGTATAACTTGTAACACTATAGCCTTCCCTGCCAAATTCAGAGATAGTGACATTACATTGAAGTCCATGCCCACAAGGCTCACCTCCTTTAGCCATTGGACACCCAATACTACATCACATCCCTCTAGGGGTAAGACTCTTAAGTCAACCACAATTTCACATTTTTGGATCTTGAGCTGTACTGCATTGCAAACTCCAGGTCTATCCATTTCCTCCCCATTAGCCACAGTTACCTTCATAGGAGAATGGTTGGTAGCCTCACATCCCACCTTCTTAGCTGTGTTAACATCCACAAAATTGTGGGTGCTACCACTATCTATCGGTACACTGACCCTAACACCATTTATGGCACCATGAAACCTCAGTGTTTGTGAGTTGCAATTACTAGAAATGGCATGTAATGAGATGACAACTTCTGAAATGTTGTTGGCTGTGTCCTGTCTTGCTTCTTCTGCTTCAATAGTGTTTGTGTCATCTCCCACTTCAGTAATGTCACAAGTCTTCTCTCTTATCTGCTTCACTCTCATCCCCTGAGATTAAGAAGAGTTGATTCTTCTTACATTTATGAACATGGTTGTAGTTTCTTCTCAGAAATAGCATTGTTTCTTATCTCTCCTTTCCTTCATCTCCTCATGTGTTAGTTTCTTGTAGGTCCAATTGTTGGGAGTACTGGCTGTCGTGGTGTTGGTATGTGTCATCTTGGTTCTTGTACCACCCCCACTATAGTTGGTGTTGATCTTAGTGACCCCTTTAATAAGTTGCTGTACCTCTTGCATAACTTGAGAATGCTGCACTTTACAATGTACTTCTTGTAATTTGGCCATAGTTTTGGCTTCACCCTAGGTTCTTGGTTTGCCTACATGCACTGCAGATTTGATCTCCTCCTTGAGACCACTAATGTAACTGCTAATGAAGTAATCTTCATAGCTGCAGGAAGGATAGCCTTAATCCTGGGTCTGAGAGTGTCAAATTGGTCTTGGCATTTCATTACTGTTCCCTTCTGAGTTAGTTTATTCAATTCTCCATGAATGTTTTCATGTCCTGGCTCAAGAAACTCTTCACAGACTTGTGCACTAAAGACTTCACATGGCAGATTGTCTATAGATTCAACCTCATTTCTAAACCAGCTCTCAGCAGGACCAGTCATATTAAGGGAAACTAAAATCAATTTATGTAAATCATTCAACTAATGGAGCATGAAGTACCTTTTTCCTTCACCAACCATCCCAACGGATTATAACCCGAGAATTTAGGAAACTCCACTTTGGGTATTGTCAGAGATAATTGTGGATGAGCTCTCAGTTGTGGATTTGAGAAGGAATTTTTGATGGGAGTGGATTCATTTCTGAATTCACTGGGGGTACGCGACGATGATTCCTCCGACCCTTTTCCTTTGTCTGCGGATCTAGCCTCGAATTGATTCCCCACTTTGCTAGGGTTTTGGAACCGAGCCTTCTCTTTTTCCGTAGCCATCAAATTGACACAGTTCATCAACCTGTCGATTTTGTCATCCATTCTGTCGATCTTTCCATCCAACTCCGGAATTCGAGCTAGTTGGTCGTGAATCAAATCCATGTCCGATTTGATCTCGTCTATGGTTTCATCAACCTCCATCAGGTGAGCATCTATGCCTCCGTGCGAATCGGTACCTGCTTGATTATTCTTCCTTCTGGCCATCTCCGATCAGAGAGCAGGGGAAATTGCTCTGATACCAATTGTTATGAATCCGATCGAATGATTCGGATTTCAGATCTGAATTACGATTAGTGAAGAATTGTGAAGAACAGGAAAGAGAGATTTAGAATGAGAGAGAAAGTTTGTTATTTCATTGATTAATTATTCTCTCCCCCAAACCAGGGTTTTACAACGGAATCAATAAGCGGAAAAACTATGACACCCTTTACATAGCTAACTTATTACTAAAGCTACCAGGCCAGTTGGACGAGCATCTAAACGATGCCATTCAATTTAAATAAGTCAACCATTTAGGTAAGTCGTTCGTTGACCTGGTCGGAATCTCTAATTTGGTAAACTTTGCCGGAACTGAAAATGGAACAAGAAATGAGATTGTACTCACGACAAAGTGGAACATAGATTTGTTAGACAATACATGGTCCGTTCAAACGACCCTTTTTGACGGGTCTTTTCCACTAGGGCAAGGAGCTAGGGGCGGAATAAGGAGCTAGGGCAAGGAGCTAGGGTCTATTCGACCCTTTTTGACCATAATGGTTGTTGTATCGCTATATTTTCTTGAAGCTTTAGTCATATTTTGTTGAATAAGGAAGAGGCCAATACTCTCCTAACTAGGCAAGACAACCTTGTGGACGTGTATTTGATTTTCTATATATGTTGGTGATTGGGGTGATTTTAGGGTCACCGAGATGATTCCATAGAGTATTCTCCTCACCAATATATATTGTCGCACACTTCTATTCGAGGCTTCGTTCACCTCACACACGGGTTGGGTAATATGGTCGATGATGGTCTGTCGGTGCATTGTCATACTTACTCTATGTTCAATTATAACAAACGAGTTATCCCACCTACTTTTCTATCAAAAACATAAGAGGAATATTTATCTTGTGAAATAAACTTAAACTATTGATAACTTCTCCAAAAAAAAGGTAGTGATAAGAAAACTTGTGAAACAATTGGTCAATAACCCTAGCGTCTCTTTTCATGGGCTTACATCAACAAGGGAACAAGAAACGTAAGACCGAAAGGCTACGTCAAATTCCTAAAATAAATAATATTTAAAAAAAAGTAAAAAATAAAATGCTTAAGAGTAAAACATAACCGAACTCAATTGGCTTCACATTTGTACTCATCCTCTAAACCCTAATACTTTCAGATCTCTCTCTGTACTATGGACAGTGGAACTGCACAAGTGAAGCAGGAGGAAGACGATTCTACGGGAGTCCAATTGAAGGACAGTGTTCGATACATTCCGAATGATGTCAGCCTCCACATTCTCCGGCAACTCCCTGTTGAGTCGCTGCTACGATTCAGGTGCGTTTCTAAACCATGGCGTCGTATGATTCCCAACATTAAAACTCCAAGACAAAAGGTTCTTGTCAGATCACAAGACGGTTTCTGTAAACCTGTTTCATTCTCCTCCATTGACCAAAACACCCTCAACAAAAAAATCTGCGAATCTCACAGCTCACTCCCCGGTTGTGAAGATTTCGCACTAGAAGTCACCGATTTATCCAACCATGATTTGTCATACATGAAAAAGAAGGATGATGATTTGTTCTCAATCCGTTACTATCAAACTTTTCCTTTGACGCCAGAGATTTATGAGTTAAGGGATCGTCTTTGGAATGGACCCGAATGGCACCCTTCCAAGAGAGGGCGAATTAGTGCTTCCTGCAACGGTTTGGTCCTTATTCACGACGATATTGATTTATTCTTGTGGAATCCCTCCACAAGGTACTATAAAAAGGTACTCTCCTATGACAAATTGAGTGATCCCACGTACGATGTTGTTTTTGGTCTTTGCCTTGACACGGATAACAATGACTACAAGGCCTTGTTAGCTTTTTATCAAGTAACCCGCGATTATGACGAACCACCTAAATACATAGGTGATTCGGTGATTGTGGGTTGTTTCAAAACTAAGACATGGACACATGTTGATTTCCCATATGATATTGGTTCAATTGATAAAGGGCCTTTGATGAACGGTCATATTCACTGGTTTGGACGCGCAGAAAGAGACGTTCAGCTTCCTTCAAGCGAGTATATAGTCTATTTCAATACAAGAACTGAAAAATTTGTGGATGTTCCAATGCCGAAGCTGACCCATGGAAAGAGACGTCGTGATGTTGTAGTTGGTTTGGGTGTTTTAGATGGACGTCTTTGTGCGGTTCGCAACAAAAAACGTTTGGCTTCCGGTGGTAAATATGAGGTTTTGAGCATGAAAGAGTACGGTGTTGAAGAATCGTGGGTAATTCTATTCAAGATTGAACTCGAAGGGTATGCTATGTTGGAACCGCTGTTTTATTCAGGTGATCGACGCTTGGTTCTTATGAAGATTACAACAGAGACGGATAGGGACATTGTTGCATTTGATAGTAGTAATGGAAAGTTCTGTTTTGATGCAATAGCCGGGCCGTCTGAAAATGTAATTGACTATCAAGGTTTTTTGGATAGTGTACGCGAGTGGTATACATGGGATTGTGCATGTCACCAGTACAAAGATGCAATTGTGTATGATGAGACGACTTTTGAACCTAATGGTCATGACTGGGAAGAAAGACAGAAGAATGGTGAGGCAATATACGCGGAAAGGTTTCGTAAGACTTCCGTTTCATCGACATTGTAACCAATATTTTCCTACTTTAGTATTTCTGGTTGGTTGCCAATTTCCGTGGTACGTTGTAATTTTGCTACAATAAGAAATTATACTGAAATTGATTTCTAAAATTCGGAACATATAGCATGACTCCTTTCTCATGATAATCTCTTGTTACGAAAGAGGTTTAGGCTTTTCTTTTGGAATTAATATGAATTGCTCACAATCAATTTCATTGATCCTGGAGTGGTGTTGAAAATACTTGTAGCTTCATTGTAGTTTCACAGCTGGTAGATCCATTTGGTACTATTTATGAATATATTTTTTTTCCATGAATTGGAATCCTTGTAGTTTGATGCCATAGAAATTTTGTACTCTAACTTGTTGTATTGAATGTGTGGGTTAGTGTCCTTAGATGCACAACGCATTTTGATACAAAAATTGTTTTACGAAAGACCAGGGGCTCAGCTATACACAAGATCATTTGGAATTGGACGATAGAGAAACTTAATGAAGGTAATTCCGTCCAAAACCTGTTGGTTAGTTTCTTCCTTCTCAGGGGCTGGATCAATGTGAGTTTCCTTTCCTGTGAGCATGTATACTGATAATGATAATGTGTATTTTTGTTGGGTTGAACTGTTTTTTGCTATTCTTAAATTGCAAATTAGGGATTGATGATACCATCACCAGTGAAAATAGTGCTCAACTTTGTTATCCGTGCGTAAAGTTCTGCTTACGGAGACTGTAAACTTCTTATTTATATAGTCTTGGCTTTAATTCCTCGTTTGCTGATTCCTCCTTGTGTATTGGTTCTCCTATTCATTTACCAAATCATATGGCTTGTTTGGGTAGTTAACAATCATGATAGATAATAGTCATTGACTAAATTAATGGTCGTTAGCAATGCATTATTATTGTTCTGAATCTGACTTCTGACTGTTGAAGCACGTTTCTTTCTTCTTTGTAGCTGGCATCAATATCAAATTAAAGCTGAAACCATAAGATCGTGTCTGGTTTATGATGTCTCTGTACCTCATATTTCAGATTAATGCATTCAATTATACAAGCAACAAACTGGGACGTGAACGTTCTGACCCAAGTTTTAGGTTTAAAGTCTTTAGGCAAGAAAAGTGTCAGCACTTGAAATGCAAAATCACATGCATTACTACATATGATCACTGTATCATTGACATGACAATGAACATGTATCCATCAGGACAACCATGAACAGACTTGAGCAACCTCCTTACATTGTTGATTTCTTACTAAGCAACATACACCGTGAGCTCCAAAAATACCTCGTATAGTGCTTTTCATATTGAATGCGTGAAGGCCTACTCCAAAATTGAAGTTAAAGATATAAACAAACCGACTGAGAAAATATAATCATTGGGAAAAGAAAGTTCACACGGTATCAACCACGAAAGGAGCAGTACTAGTATTAGAATAATTCTGGAGATCTTGGTTGATTGTTGGTATTTGATTTAATATTTAGTTATTTTGAATTTTCGTTATCCAACTTGTGTTAGTTATTGGATTTGATATTTATTGCAAACTTGTCAAAATGAAGTTGTATTGAAGTCATTACACTTAAAGTAGTTTGTTGATACTGCACAATCTCAGCCTATTTCCAAATCGGTAGGATGCCGAGATTAAAGTTCTTAGGGCATCTCCAACCCTACGGGGGAAGGGGGCAGGGGAATAAGGAAAACTGTATAAAAATACGGTTCATGTATGGGGGGAGGGGGAGGGGGAGGGTGAGGGGTGCTATGGGGGAGAAATTTTACCTTGAGTGTGGAATGGTTAAAGGGGATTTCCCCAAGGACATCCCCTCCCCCTCCCCGTCCCCGTCCCCGTCCCCGTCCCCCTCCCCCTACACCGCGTGGTAAATTAATTTACTATTTGATAATATTAATTACACTTAGTGATATTTTATGAAAATATCATATATATTTTTATTATAATTAATAAATTTTATTTAACTTTTTTGTAAAAAAATATAAAATACTCACGATTGTTGAAAAGTATATTTACGAAAAATCATCGTTATCTTATTCACGAGTGTTTAATCCTCTTTCTTGTAATAACGAGTTATTTTTCCACACTTCTACTCGTTATTTTGCGAATAAAAGTGTTATTTGTTGTTGTTGTTGTTGTTGTTGTTGTTGTTGTAACTACTATTATTCACGTTTTTGTAAATATACATATATATATATATATATTGATATACATACATGTGCTTACTTTCTTAAAATTAATAATTTATTTTTATATCATTAAATAAATATTAAAAATTATTTTTGTTGGGTGGGGGAAAATGAATGGGTTGGAGATGAGTATTAGTTTGGGGAAGGAGGAGGGGGGAAATGGTGGGCCCGTGAGGGGAGGGGGAGGCGTGGCGAAGGGGAACATGACATGCCTTGCAGATGCCCTAAGCGGGCATTGATAGGGTTGTGCATGTATGCGGGCTGAACCGGGACGAACTTGAATGGGTGAGGGTCAGTGTACAGTAAATTGCAGAGAGAGCCTTGCTACGGGTGGGCATACTTCTGGGCACTGTAGCGGGTCGTGTAACAGAATATTGCCCTACCCGCCCCGATTGCCATCCCTATCAACGACGTTTCTCTATGGTTTGTCGTCTCTAGGGTTTCCCCTCTTTTTAATATTTCCTCGGCTTTTATTGAAACAATATTTGTCTGTTCAATTTATCTTGTTCCTAGTTTCTAATGCAACTGCTGTTCACAGACTGAAAATGTTGATGTTCTAATTAATGTTGGGGCATAATTTACATTTAACAAACATAATGTGCTTTGATGGGTAATTAACAAAAATATCGCACTAGTATTAATACTTGCCGCATAGTGTGTTTCACACACCTAAATCGGTAAATCCGAGTCCGGACTCTCTGCTGCTACATGGACTGTGGAACAGAAAACGTAGGCGGAGCAAAGACGTTACGGGAGGCCATTCGTTGGGGAATTTCCCGTACATCCCGGAAGACATCATCCTCAACGTACTGCGAAGACTACCAATCAAGTCTCGTGGACGATTCATGTGCGTTTCTAAACAATGGTTTGAATGGATATCCGACGACAAAACTCGGAGATTTAAAGCTCTGATTAGGACACGTAAAACAGACTTTGATGACGAGCGTCAGCCTACTACGTGCCATATTTCATTCAACTCCATCTGCCAAAACCTGAAGTTTGAAAAAATATCTCAATGTGATTCGTTCGGTCATTCGTCTGATAAGAAAAGTAGTGTAATCATGGGCTCGTGTAACGGGTTAGTCCTTATTGAAGTGCTGGAATGTGGTTATTACCTGTGGAATCCATCCATCGACTACTACAGCGAAAAACTCCCCCTCCCTTCCTCCCAATACAGAGGGCGTGTTTTAGGGCTTTGCTTGACTCCAACAATGGAGACTACAAAGCCTTGATGGTTATTTATCACAAAACTGATGGTCGATTCATGATGGTAGGTAGTTTCAAAAGCAAAATGTGGACTCGTCTTAATTTCCCTTCTGAAATCAGTTCGATTCACGGAGGGCGGGTGTTGATTAATGATTGTCTTCACTTGCTTGCGTATGATAAAAAACTATTTGGACCACATTGTATATTTCGACTCTCAAAAGGACGAATTTGCGGATGTCCTAATGCCATGCGTGGATGGGTTATATGTATCCAGATTGTGCCTTCTAGACGGATGTCTTTGCCTGGCCTGCTTCAGAGAAGATGATGTGTCGCACAATGGATTTATATCTAGCTATGAGATATTGGTAATGAAACAATATGGAGTCAAAGAATCGTGGGCTAACTTGTTTAAGATTGAACATGGACTTGAACGTTGGGAGTTGGAACCCTTGTTTTATACAGAGGACAAGGAATTGGTTCTGATTATGTTTGAACATGAGGATAGGTCCGCTATTCGTGCGTATGACAGACACGGAAAGTATTGTTTCGATATTAAGGACTTATTCCATTACTTTGAATTAGATTCCACAACAGTTGTTTACGAAGAGACCTTTGTCAATCCTTCATTTTAACAAAGAAACCGGGGAGATGGAAGACTCGATGAGGGTCGTCCTTGATTTTGTAATTTATCTTCAACTAGTTTGTATACACGTGTCGTATGTGGTTCTTTTTTTCTTCAGTCTACATTTTTTAAAGGCTTAATTACTTAATGCATACCTCTATTTTAGCGAAACTATCACATTGCAACCCCCACTTCTAAAACTCCCTTATTGCATCCCTCATTTGCAATAAAATCGTCAATTAGAAACTGGTAAAAAATTCCATCCAAAACTCCATCCATGTACAAAGGGCAAAACCGTCTATACAAAAAAAACATTTAAAAAAGAGTGTAAGTAATAAAAAAATTGAAATCAATAGATTAAAAAGATAAAAGGATGTAAATGTTTTAGAAAGATATATTCTTCCAGGTGGAGGAGAAGGTTACGGTGATTCATCTCTCTCGTATGTTTCAGAAGCGCGAGGAGGATGGAGTCACCTTCATCAAGAAGTTCAGGGCCAAATCCTTGGAGTGCAGAGATGAAGTGCTTGAGGGCAGGCTCGTGGAGATATGTCTGCAAGGCATGCGAGATGAGTACAAAAGTATGTTGATCAACTTACAAACTCCTACTTTTTCAAAGTTGATTGAATGCACGAAAAATATAGAGCCTATAGCGGAAAGGCAAAAGAAGAAGCACGCCCCTGAACGACCCTCAGGGGGAACCACTTTCAAGATTGGAAGGTTTAGTTATAAGAGGAAGCGCGAAGCTGAGGTCAATACAGTTTCGCCACACAAGTAGCCTAGGATCACAAAAAGTGGGCCAATTCTTTGAACATAGCATTATGGGCATATCGAACTTCGCCAAGGACTCCCACGGGAGTCTCCCCGTTTCTTCTATGTTCTGGAGCTGAAGCCGTCGTACCGGCGGAAGTAAAAGTCAACTCTGCGAGATTGGCCTTTCATGCATTATATGACAATCAACGTGATCATGACTTGATTCTATTGGAGGAAAAGCGTGAGCAAGCTAAGCGGGATAGCAAGAGGTATAAGGAGAGGATCGCTCGCGCATACAACAAAACAGTCCAACACCGAGATTTTGCGGTTGGGGACTCAGTCTTGCGAGCTTCATATCATTGCATGCGGGAAGCAGCCCATTCAAAGTTCGCAGCTAACTGGGAAGGACCGTTCAAGGTTAAAGAAGTCTTTGACAGTGGTTACTGCACAATACAGAGGCTTCATGGGACTGCCACAACCCCAAGTCCGATCTATATGCGCTGGATCAAAAATTATTATCCTTAGCCTCTCTCTTTATATTTGATTTATATGACTGCTGGATTTTGTGTTTAGTAGTTCAACGAATTTATGCGTTGTTCCCTCCCATATGAGGAACTTGTAGTCATACCTCTCCCATACGAGGGTACTTTTAATAAAAGAATTCTCCCATATGAGAAGAATTTTATTATCGCAGCTATCTTTTTTTATCATATTATCTGCTTCTTCGCTTACTCATAGCAAAAGCCTATCTGCCGAGATAGCAGCCATAATATACGATCCCATGAGATCTAAAGCCTATCTGCCGAGATAGCAGCAATGTTTAAATATGATCTTCAGTGATCTAAAAGCCTATCTGCCTAAATAGCAGCGAAAGTAACAACGCCTTTGTGCGATCTAAAGCTTATCAGCCGAGATAGCATTAATTTTTTGAGTATGATCTTGAGTGATCTAAAAGCCTATCTGCCTAGATAGCAGCGAAAGTAACAACGCTTTTGTGCGTTCCAAACCCTATCTGCCGAGATAGCAGCAATGTTTAAATATGATCTTAAGTGATCTAAAAGCCTATCTGCCTAGATAGCAGCGAAAGTAACAACGCCTTTGTGCGTTCTAAAGCCTATCTGCCGAGATAGCAGCAATGTTTAAATATGATCTTAAGTGATCTAAAAGCCTATCTGCCTAGATAGCAGCGAAAGTAACAACGCCTTTGTGCGATCTAAAGCCTATCTGCGGAGATAGCAGCAATGTTTAAATATGATCTTGAGTGATCTAAAAGCCTATCTGCCGAGATAGCAGCAATGTTTAAATATGATCTTGAGTGATCTAAAAGCCTATCTGCCCAGATAGCAGCGAAAGTAACAACGCCTTTGTGTGTTCCAAAGCCTATCTGCCGAGATAGCAGCAATGTTTAAATATGATCTTAAGTGATCTAAAAGCCTATCTGCCTAGATAGCAGCGAAAGTAACAACGCCTTTGTGCGTTCTAAAGCCTATCTGCCAAGATGGCAACAATGTTTAATATGATCTTAAGTGATCCAAAAGCCTATCTGATTAGATAGCAGCAATTATAATAACGCCTTTGTGCGAGCAAAGCCTATCTGCTCAGATAGCAACAATATTGAATCATAATCTTAACTGATCTGTAAGCCTATCTGCTTAGATAGCAAGCTATAGCAACAACGCCCCGTGCGATGTAAAACTCATCAGCTTGAGGTAAAGAATTATTCAGGCAATATCCGAATGCAAAACGCGAGAGAAAACATAACTTGTTTCGTCGTATAGCAAACACGCATGCGATATTACAATTTGTTGTATCAAGCAGAAACAGAAAAAATACCAAAATGCATTTCATTAACAGTCAAAATGACTTACAATTAATCTGTCTAGATAGCAGCTTACAAGCAAAAGCTCATACTAAGCGAAATTCCTACTATGAAATGAACGACCTACTGGCCCTAACAAAAGCTATGCGACGTTATCGTCGAGGTCCTAGATCTGAACAGGGCTCTTGATCGGTCTTATGCCCAAGAGATGTGCCAGATGAACCTCATGTTCTGGCGGATGCGGACGTGAAGAACAAGTGGAGAACAGCTCCTGGGGCAGGAAGCTTATTGCGTAGAGGGACGAGCGCCATGGCTCGTCACACCTTGTTCAACTCAATGGAGGCAAATAGTTCTCCTCCAGGAAAGCTAGAGGAGAAACACTCCATTCAATACGATTCGGTAAAAAGGTCAGTATGGAACTGCGCCTCGCCGGAAGGCAGCCGGAGATACGACCTGCAAACATAATAGACGAAGAAGAATCTTCGCAGAAGCATGAGGTATTATGTATATATTCTTCAAAGTGATCATGAAGATCAGTAAGATTTATAAAGAAGATCTTGTGAGCTATTTCTATGGCACAAGGCACAAACTCAGGTTTCACAACTTGAAATTTCCATGAATCAACAAAGGACAAGCAGTGATGCCAGCAGTCGAAAGGACTCATGGTAAGCCACATTTTGGGATGAAGGACCCAAGATGCAAGAGGCATGGTTTATATAGACTCCATAAGGGACTCTTTAGTTCCTTGGCTGAGTCAGCAAAGCTTCGGAAACGGGTAAGAATCAATTACTTACGTCTCAAAAGAGGTAAAATTCAATTACCCTACTAAAGGTTATGGCGATTCGGTGGCACGCCCTAATTAATGACGGAAGGTCATAATAAGGATGGTCTTCCCAAGGAAATTGGGCTTATCTAATAAATCATTATCACAAAAATCAAGGCAGATACATCACTATGTGACGTCATAATTGATACGCATCAAGATACGAGTGCAAAATCCTCGAAGGGGCAAAATGGAACATCAAAGTTTGGAATAAAAAAAGGGGGAGAGGCACTAGCATTACAATGATATTTTTTGTTTCTAAAACAAATATTTTTTTTTTCTAAAACAAATCCTTTATCAAAGGATCTTCTGGAGAGAACGAGAGCGATGCCTCTCTTGCTTGGTACACTTCTCGTTTCAGCTGTTCGTACTTGGAATTCATCGCATGAAAGAGGTTGACACCTTCTTCAGCCTTCTGCCTTTGTTCCTCTAACTTTCGCCTTTCAAATGCGAGGTTGTGGTAGCCGCGTTTTAAACTCACATATGCGAGAATTCGGGTGATCCTGTTGAGAAGATATCCGAAGCCTAGCTTGCCTTGAACTTTAGCCTGAAGCCCCTTGCATGTGCTATAAAGCAGCCGTGAACTATTAGGAGAAATGGTCGCAGGGGTGGCCACAGACAGTTGCTCCAGAATCCAGATGGCTTCGGTCAAGAAAAGTCTCCTGTCATAAGGCTCTATCTCCAGAGATTTCGCGAATGACCAGGGGTATGAGAGGCACATTTGAATCAGCCAATCCACGTCAGGTTGCTTCATTCCTGACAAAATTGATCCAATTTTAGAGCATAAAAGCTTTTAAACAAAGGAGTAGAATGCGAAAAATGGTAACATACCAGTCCCTTCAAGGATCTCACGCAAAGAGGGAATGCGCATTGCTGGAAAAGCCGAAGCATGCCCTTGCTGCATTGCTCCTCTGTCAGCCGTGAGTTCGAGCTCATCATAGTTGGCAGGGAGAGTATAAGTTGCAACAGGTGCGACGACAGCTCCAACTTGTGAGCTCCAAAAAATCCATGCTGGGGGAACCTCTAAAAACTCTACCTCTGTTGAAGGAACGGCAACAGTAGTAGCTGCTGTTCGACTAGGAACTTCTTCGGCCGCGAGAGGCTCTTGTGGCTCGGGAGCTTTCATTTGAACATCAACATTTGCATGTGATGCTACATCTTCCATGACCTGTTCATTTTCATGAACTTCAACTCCAGCACCCTGAACTTCCATTTCCTCAACTGCAGCATCAGCATCTTCTTCTCTTAGCACGGTGTCAGCTTCGACATCATCAGGTACCTCGATGATATACTCCAGAGGCTCTCCCGCATACTCAGTAGCTGCGATAGGCTTCTCAACGTGAGAGCTTCGCTCTAGAGCATAAGATGTAGGGAGCTGACCCCTTTGTTCCGGCATATCCTCATCAGCATCTCATGCGATACAAGACAGGAAAATATTGAGGTAACTTGCATTACACAGTGTTCTGTTATTTTAATAGGTCAAAAGTGAGCACCTCCACACTTAGGTGGGATCGCAGCACCTTCATCATATGTTAAAGATGCGACACCATATCCTACTAGAGTATCCTCATTAAGCACATCTTTAAGGTGTGCGTGACTTGGGGGTGCGAAGAAACTCGTTAAGGAGTGGGTCGCCAAGCTGGGTTCACAAACATTGTTTGGATAGTTGCCTGAGGGTTCACCACATTTGCTTACTAACCAGCGGTGAATGTCACTTTTTGATAGGCCATGCTTTAACGCACCAATAATTACCTATTGGTAAGTCACAGCAAGGTTAAAATCTCACCTTCTTTGCCGCCTACGATTTCCTCAAAGTCCTCTTGAGCTTGTTCCAAAGCAGTCGCATCCGTGTTATCAACATGCTGTTCTTCCAAACTTCTCCTTTTTATGAGCTCGATCTCATCTTCCTCGAGCTTCCTCCTTCTCTCTTCGGCTTCAGCAGCCATTCTATCAGACTCAGCAAGGATATCTTCGTCTATGGTCTCGCTGGAAATGCCAGAGCGAGAACCCTTGGTCTTTTTCTTTTCCTTGGACAGGAGGCGGTTGATGGTTTCTGTGTCATCACCTGCGAAAGAACAAACTGTTCAGAAACTATTTCAAGAGCTAAAGTATGAAGAAGACAAGTTTGTTTGAGATACCTTCCGAGTCTTCTTCTCGTATCTCACTTCTTTCTTCTTCTCTTTCGCTTTCACCTCTTTCTTCTTCATCATCTCTTTCTCTTACTTCTCTTTCCTCGTCTTCCTCTTCCTCCTCTTCCTGACCAAAAGGAACGAAAGTCTCAACTGCGAGCTCTTTCCGCACTTTGATTGGAACGTCACCTTTGCCTTTGTCTTTAGAGGCAAGAGATTTTGCAGGAGACGGAGTTGGAACACTCCTAGGAGGAGATGAGATTGTAATGCCCTTCTGCTTTTGTCTCTTGGCCCTCGGGGCAACATCTGCTGGAGGAGACTGACACAATTTCTTACGTGTATACGCAAGTGCACGGTCGAAGTAATAAAGAATGAGTATTGAAACTTAGGTTGTCGAACCCACAGGGACAGTCTTGAGATTATTTAGTTAAACAATTAATTTAAAGTCAAGTAACCGGAGGAAAAAGTGTGATTTAAGAGATCGTCACCCTCAAACAAAGTGACTGAAAGATAAATAACAAGCTAGACTAATATTTTTATTATTTTATGATTAATGTGAATATGGAGAACACTAGATAGTTTTAGGTCCTGTAGATACTGCTTTCTGACCTGACAGATCTCGGCCACGTGGCAATCATCTAGCACACCATATTGTGCTCCATACACACTGGATCACCAGCCGCGCTGATCCATGTGGGGGCTGCGAGACAGGGCCCTCGCATACCACTGCACGGGACTTGTAGGGACTTAGTGGTTTGGAGGCTAGAGTAAGTCCTATCGCGTGCGAGCCAAGCCCGCACGCGACCTTTAGTAACTGCTTTTGAGAGATTTATGGCACGTGCTCCATAAACCCGGTCAACCCGGTCAAACCCTGTCAACCCCATAACGGTTCCGGTATTCGCGCATAACGTGCTGTAACGGTCCCTATATACGCGGACGAACGTGCCGTTGTGGTTAAGCTAATTAAGCCGCCATTGATGGGCGCATTAACCACACTGCAACGGTCACATTCTCCGTTATATATAGGACGTTAACCCTTCCATACAAGGGGGACACACCAGACATACGCGGAAGCTCTGTCAAACCCTGTCTCTCTCTCAGACATTACTAGTGCCTTACTCTCTCCCTACACACAACCCAACTCTTCCTGTGCCATTTCCGATCCCCTACTTACGGTGTACACAGAGTGCTCCCCGCCGGATTCTCTTGTGCACATTTTGGTGAACCTGACGTGAACCTACCATCTTAAGCAACCATGTCTCAGGAGGATGATGTCAGCAACAGATCGCCTTCCTCGGAGGCCGCCTCAGGAGAGGAGATTCGACGTACTCCTACAGCCCCCGGTGAAGCTCAGACGCTAGAAGCCTTGGGCCACCATTCAAAGTCAGGCGAAGGCTCTCAAAGCTCAATCTGCGCAGCTAGAACGGATCATGGCTGTCTTGGGGACTCTTGCTCCAAACCCTGCACCAGCCACCGCCGTCCCTCAGGGAGGAGGAGCCTCTACCACTCAAGGATTGGGAGTGTCAGCCACACCACCCAACCCTAATCTGCAAACTCCACCGGTGACTACGCAGCTACCCTCAATTCAGGGGTCAACAGCTCAAATGTTGCCTCTCGCCGCTCACACTCCTCAGCCTCCGGCTTTGGTACCTAATTCGGCCTCACAGTATCCCTTGCCTCCCCCAACGGCAATCTGGGGTAACGTGAATTCGCAATACGTCCCTAGCCCTCCTGCGGCGTATGTGTCGCCACCACCTGCGACAACTCCTCCTCCCGTTGCCGAGGGAAGTACTCTGGAGTGTATGACGTCACTCCAACGGCGCATAGATACCATTCTGGCTCACCAATCGTTCGCAGATACCATCATTCCGAAGCTCGACAACGATCCACCTATCCCACGAGAGATCTATCATGCCAAACCCTGCTGGGTACAAGGCTCCTAAATGGGATAAGTTCGAGGACGTCAATGGGAACGCCCATGAGCATGTCATGCGTTTCATTGATGTGATGGGTCCGTATGGAGCTGATCCCAAACTGCTGATGCGCGAGTTCCCGAAATCCCTGGGGAACGTGGCTTACAAGTGGTATAGGACGTTGGAAGCTGGATCCGTGAAGACTTGGGACGATATGGTCCAGAAGTTCTACACCAAGTTCTTCCAGATGGAGGAAAAGGTGACCATGATTCATCTCTCGCGGATGTATCAGAAGCGCGAGGAGGACGGAATAACCTTCATCAAGAAGTTCAAGGCCAAGTCCTTGGAATGCAAAGATGTGATACTTGAAAGCAGACTCGTAGAGATATGCTTGCAGTGCATGCGAGACGAGTACAAAGGTATGCTTATTAACTTGCAAACGCCTATAACTATCAAAACTAATCGAATGCACGAAGAACATTGAGCCTATAGTGGAGAGGCAGAAAAAGAGAAACGCCCCTGAGCGACCCTCGGGTGGTACTACTCTCAAGATCGGGAGATTCAGCTACAAAAGGGGGCGCGAGGCTGAAGTGAATGTGGTCTCACCCCAAAAGCAGGTGAAGATTGTGAACTTTGATGCACCACCTCTGCCATGTTCGGTGGAAGAGGCAAGCGACCTTTGCAGGCAATGGCGTAAGGATGGCGTCCTACCGCCGCTCGAGAGGGCACCCTCCAAGGAGATGGTGAGGGACCCGAAGTGGTGCGAATACCACGGTAAGGTCATGCATCCTACGGCGGACTGCAAGAAGCTCAGAATTGTGTTTAGCCAAAAGATGAAGAATGGCGAACTGATTGTTAGCGACCAAAGACAGGATGTGCGCAATAATCCACTCCCTGCCCATGCGGAGCAAGAATCGAAAGGCAAAGAGGTCGCTATGATCTCGATTGTGGATCTTGAAGAGGTCGCAGAAGATGGTCTACCCATCATTGCCGAGATCCAGGATGAGGACTACAGCATTGACACGGAGGACGAACGCGCCGACCGGATGAAGGGGTCGCACGTGTTCAGCAGGTTCTTCGACGAGATGAACTTCTCCGAAAAATGTCGGACGGAAATGAAAAAAGCGATCTTAAGGATAGCAGAAGATTATGAGGAGGATCTCGTAGTCTCCAATGGTAAAGTTGTTAGGGCGTCTCGCCCTACAGAGAAGGTCATCACCTTTTCCGCAAGCGACAAGAGGACATATGCGAGCCACCAGAGGCCTCTGTATGTGACGGCTATCATCAATGGCGTTGAGTTTAAGAGAGCGTTCGTTGACGGAGGAGCAGCAGTCAACGTTGTTTCCCTCCATACATTGAAGCTAGCGGGAATTCAAGAATACAAGATTGTCAAGCGTCCATCTCCGCTGATGGGATTTGGAAGCGGCTCCAGAATGACGATAGGATGGATCCGCCTGGGAATTCAGATCGGCAAGATCAAGTGCTCAGCAAAATTCGATGTCATAGATGCGAACACTACGTATCAAATGATCATAGATCGAGCCTGGATTCATCGCTTTGATGCTGTCCCTTCAACAGCTCACCAAGTAATGAAAGCCATTTGGAATGACAGAATAGTGGAAATACCAGCTTCAACGAACCCGTTCAACATGGATGAAGCCCATCTCAGTGAGGCGGTGTGGTTCACCGAGATGGCAGATGAGCAAACACCAGGACCATTTAACCCCACTCCGTTGCCCCGATGGGAGGATATCAAAGATCAGTCACCTGCGGGAGTGATGGTGACAAGAGAGGATGCCAAGGAAGAGCCGCTCACGCGAGAAGAAGCGCCGCGGATTGCCTACCAGCGAAAGAATGTGTACACTCTGAAAAGAATAGCAAAGTATGACCGTGAGGGCAAGGAAATAGAAAGTTTATACGCCAACGGGAAGAAATGCTATCGCATATGAAGGTACGCGGGGGTGTCCTCACGCGGGCATGGGGATATCCTTGAGCAAATCAACCAAATCGAGCAGGTTGCGGAGACAGAAAAACCAAAGCCAAGCACTCTAGAAGAGAAACTCAAAGAAGCGCCCGAATGCATGGAAGACAAACCCAGACCGCAAAAGCAGGAGCTGAAGGAGGTATTCCTAAGCCCGAGCGAAGAAAAGAAAAGGCCGGTCTTTCTAAGTGCGGACCTCACGAGCGAAGAGGAGGAAAGATTGCTACGGCTCTTGACCGAGTACAAGGACGTATTCGCATGGGAGTACGACGAAATGCCGGGCCTCGACACGAGCATCACCATGCACCGGTTGGATGTGATACCGGGATCCAAGCCGGTAAAGCAGGGCACAAGAAGTTTTAGGCCCGAGCTCAACGTGAAGATAAAGCAGGAGATTGTCAAACTCTTGGATGCCAAATTCATAGAACCAAATCAGCATCCCACGTGGCTAGCCAACATTGTGCCTGTGGTAAAGAAGAATGGGCAGCTTCGCATTTGTGTGGATTTCCGGGATCTCAACCGTTTCCGCCCTAAGGACGATTTTCCACTTCCCAACATCGACTTGATTATCGATTCGACCGCGGGACATCGCATGTTCAGCTTTATGGACGGCTTTAGTGGGTACAATCAGATCAAGATGGACCCCGAGGATGCACGGAAAACCGCATTCATCACCCCCGTGGGAGTATTCAACTATACGGTGATGCCTTTTGGACTCAAAAACGCAGGTGCGACTTATCAGCGGGCCATGATGGCTCTGTTCCACGACATGATGCACAAAGAAGTGGAATTCTATGTGGATGACATGGTTTTTAAATCCAAGGAGGAGGAAAACCATCTGGCGGATTTGCGGAAAGTGTTCAACAGATGTAGACGCTTTCAATTGAAGATGAATCCTATGAAGTGCGCATTTGGGGTAACATCAGGGAAATTCTTGGGATGCGTGGTACATCGTCAAGGAATCGAACCCGACCCTGCGAAAGTATCAGCCATCACTAGCATGACTCCGCCGCACAACCAGAGTGCCTTGAAAACCTTCTTTGGGAAAGCTATCATATCTGTGAAGATTCATCCCAGCGATTGCCGAAATTACTTTCTGTTTCAGTGATCTTTTCAAGAAAGATGCTGTATACAACTGGACTCCAGAGCACGAAGCTGCGTTCGGGAAACTAAAGGAGCTGCTGACATCTTCAAAAGTAATGATCGCACCTCAGCTCGGATCACCACTCTTGTTGTATCTGACGTCAACAAGGAGGTCTATAGGGGCTCTTCTCGCTCAGGAGTATGAGGGTCAAGAAAGGCCCATCTACTACATCTCCCGCATTGTGCAGCCCGCAGAATCAAGGTACACGGACATCGAGCGTCATTGCCTTGCTTTATTCTTCGTAATAGAGAAGTTGAGACACTATTTTGCTTCGCACAAAGTAGTGGTGGTCACAAAGAACGATCCCATACGATATCTGCTAACTCACACTACTCCTGGAGGAAGATTGGCAAAGTGGTATATGACCATTTCCCAATTTGACATCACATGCGTTCGGCCGCGGGCAATCAAATCGCAGGCGGTAGCGGATTTGTTGGCGCAGTTCCCCGATTACAGTCACGAGCCCGTGATCGAAGAAGAATTGGAGGGACCTTAAATCTACGCAGTTGAGTTGCCTTACTGGACGCTTCATTTCGACGTTTCGTCCACAAGGAAAGGTGGAGGCATTGGGATAGTCTTGACCAAACCAGATGGGGAAGTTATACAGATGTCCGCAAAGCTTGACTTCGCAGTTACCAACAACGAAGCAGAGTATGAAGCTCTCATCGCAGGGCTCCGCGCGGCAAAGGCCTTGGAAGTAAGCAACTTGACAGTTATGGGGGACTCCAAGCTAATCGTCAAACAAGCCTCGGGCTAGTATGGTTTGAAGGAAATAAACTTATTGCCCTACAAGACCCTAGTGCAGAGATTGGTGTAACAATTCTGCGACGTTAGATACGAACACAAACCTCCAGCGGACACTAGGCATGCTGATGCTTTATCTACCTTGGGATCCAAGGTCAGTGCGGACAAATGTCCTGCAAGGATCTTCATTGAAGTGCGAACATCCTCGGCGTTGACAGAAGACGCGTGCGACGATGAATGCATGGACGAGGCGGACTGGAGAAAGTCAATCTTACGCGCCATCGCAGAAGGCACGAGCAGCGAGAACTGGGCATCCACAAAAGGCTATTGCATATATGACAACACCATTTATTACAAGGGCCCTGGCGGAATACTTATGCGATGCGTCTCCGAGCAAGAGGGACGACTGCTATTAGAAAAGATTCACCGGCATGCTTGCGGGGAAAGTGAGGTGTCAATCTATCGGAAAGCTCAGAGGTATGGCATTCATTGGCCGAACATGTCAACGGCCGCAACATTGATTCAAGGAAAGTGCGAGAGTTGCGCACTGATCAAGGACTCTTTACTCATTTCTCTAACTGACGACGATGCGGATTGGAGGAAACCCCTCTTCGATTTTCTCACCCAGGGTACTGTACCCGAGTCGAGAAAAGAAGCCGAGAAATTAAGGAGGAAAGCATCCCGATATGTGGTTCAAGAAATTCTGCTTTGGCGAAGGGGCCATGAAGGAAACCTGCTGCGATGCCTAGACAGCACAGAAGCACAAGAAGTGATGGACCTTTCTCATCAGGTAGAACACCAGGGGGGCGCGAAATTATGCAGACAACTCCTTTCAATTGGATATTTCTGGCCCACTATGGAGGTTGACTCCCGTACCAAAGTAAGACGCTGCCAGGAGTGTCAATTTAAGGGTAATCTAGTGCACGCCCCTGCCGTAGATCTACATACATTGGGAACACCATGGCCGTTTCACACATGGGCCCTGGATTTCATCCGTCCCATTCGACCGACCTCGCACGGGAATCACTTCATTCTCACCGCGACCGAGTTGTTCACTAAGTGGGTAGAAGCTATACCACTGAAGACAGCAAATGCGTTAGCTGTGGTACATTTCATACAAGAGAGCATCATGTGAAGGTTCGGAATTCCCAACACCATCCTTTCGGACAATGGCACTCCTTTTGTCTATCGCCAGGTGGCCGCAAAGCTAGCAGAATACAACATCAGGCAGATATGCTCCACTCCATACTATCCGAAATGGAATGGGCAAGCGGAAGCAACCAACAAAACGCTGTTGAGGATTTTGAGCAAGATGGTCGCAGATGACCACAAGAAGTGGGATGATTCTTTAAGCATAGCCCTGTGGGCTTATCGAACTTCTCCAAGGACACCCACAGGGGTCTCGCCGTTCCTTTTGTGCTATGGAGCTGAGGCTGTGGTACCAGTGGAAGTAAAGGTTAACTCCGCAAGGTTGGCTTTTCACGCGTTATATGACAACCAACGCGATCACGACTTAGTACTACTAAAAGCGGGAGCAAGCCAAAAGGACCAATAAGCGCTACCAAGAAAGGATCGCTCGCGCATACAACAAAACAGTCCAACGTCGAGACTTCGCAGTTGGAGATTTGGTCTTACGCGCATCTGATCATTACATGCGAGAGGCAGCTCATCCAAAATTCGCAGCCAATTGGGAAGGACCCTTTGAAGTCACAGAAGTCTTTGACAGTGGCTACTGTAGCATACGAAGGTTACATGGCACGACCTCAACCCCAAGCTCAGTCAATATGCGCTGGATCAAGAAGTACTATCCTTAACTTCTCTTGTTTTACGCGTTATATTACAACGTTTTCTTTAAGCTCCGTATTGCCATGATTTACACATCTTCTCTCCCATATGAGAGAATTGTAATCTCATCTCTCCCATACGAGAGTTTTATAATAAAAGACTTCTCCCAAATGAGAAGAACTTTATACTTCTAGCTGTCTTTATTGCTTCATTTAGTTCATTATTACTGTTAGCAAAAGCCTATCCGCCGTGATAGCAGCCCATGCAAATGCGATCTTAACCGATCTTTTAGGCCTATCTGTCACGATAGCAGCCTGTGCAAATGCGATCTTAACTGATCTTTAAGCCTATCTGTCACGATAGCAGCCTGTGCAAATACGATCTTAATTGATCTTTTAAGCCTATCCGCCGTGATAGCAGCCCATACGAATGCGATCTTAACTGATCTTTTAAGCCTATCTGTCATGATAGCAGCCTGCGCAAATACGATCTTAATTGATCTTTTAAGCCTATCTGCCGCGATAGCAGCCCGTGCGAGAACGATCTTAAGTGATCTTTTAAGCCTATCTGTCACGATAGCAGCCCATGCGAAAATGATCTTAACTGATCTTCTAAGCCTATCTGCTACGATAGCAGCTCATGCGAATATGATCTTAGTTGATCTTTTAAGCTTATCTGCAACGATAGCAGCCCATGCAAATATGATCTCAAATGATCTTTCAAAGCCTATCTGTCACGATAGCAGCACTACACGAATGCGATCTTAAAATGATGCTTAAGCCTATCTGTCATGATAGCAACATTATGCAAAATGATCTTAAGTGATCTACAAAAGTCTATCTGATGAGATAGCACCTGCACTTGAAACTAAAACAAATCACAAGCCTACCAGTCAAGGTAGCACAGCTGCGCAAGTATGATCTCGAATGATCTAAAATTATATCTGCGAATCTATCTGGCAGATAGCAAATCATACGCGACAATGCAAAAGTGTTTATACAGCACTACAAAAGGCGAAATTTTTCAATACACGTGCGAAATTGCAATTCGTTGTAACAGGGCAGCAAATCGTACAAAGTGATTTATCATTATGAGTCGAAACGACTTACAATTTATCTGTGTAGATAACAGCTTACAAGCGAAAAAGCTCAGCTCAAGCTAACTACGCAGCCAACATGGCTTACAATGCATCTAAATAGTAACTCGTACACAGAAGTTACTCATCGGGGAAATCCCAAATGGAAAAGGATCGACCTAACGGTCCTAACAGAAGCTATACGATACAAAGACTTGCGGCCAAAGATCTGTAGCAAGTAGGGTGTTCCCGAGAGAAGAACAGCCCACAGCCCGCCCGCCATGCCTACAAGACCTATGCGACGCTATGTTCAGGATCTCAGGATCTGACAAGACCTCTGTCTGATCAAGATACATGCCAGAGGAACCGCCTGCTCCGGCGTATGCGGCTGTGAAGAACAGGGGAGCAGTCATTCCTCGGGCAATGGGCTCCTTGTCCACGGAGACGAGCGCAATGGCTCGCCACCCTGAGCTCACGAACATGGTGGCGACTGATCAACCTCCGGGCATGCTGGAGGAGAATCCCGCCTTTCATTACGAGTCGGTAGCAAGGTCAGTACGGCGCTGCACCTCGCCGGGAGGCGGCCGGAAACATGACCTGCAAGCATAATAGACGAAGAAAATTCTTCGAACAAACATGAGGTATTATCTGCATCTTCTCTATGATAGTTATAAAGATCAATAAGCCTTATAAAGCGGATCTTGGAAACTATTTCTATAGCACAAAGCGCAAACTGAGGTTTCACAACTTGAAGTTGCCATGAATCAACGAAAAACAAGCGTTGAAGCCAGTAGTCGTAAGGACTCACGGCAAGCCACATTGTGGGATAAACAACCCAAATAACAAAATCCAGGGTTTATATAGACCTTGTGAACACTCTTCAGTTACCAAGATGAGTCAGCAGAATTTGAAAAGAGGGTAAGGGTCAATCACTTACGCCTTGAAAAGCGGTAACAATCAATTACCCTACTAAAGGCTACGACGATTCGGTTGCGTATCCTAATTAATGACGGATAGTCATGATACGGATGGACTTCCCAAGAAAGGCATGCTTATCTAATGAGTAATTAGCGCGAAAATCAAGGCAGAGTATCAATTGCTGACGTCATAAATTGATATACACAGAGATATTCGAGCAAATCCCGGAAAGGGCAAAGCGGGCACTTCAATTATTTTTGAAAAAAAAGGGGAGAAACCCTAGCAACATTACAGTAATGTTTCAACTACTTATTTGTTACTCTTTCAAAACAAGCTCTTGATCAAGGAGTCGTTAGGAGTAAATTGACGGCTCAGATTTTCTACTTGCTCCACTTCTTGTTTCAATTGCTCGCATTTGGTGTTCATCTCATGAAAGAGCTTCACGGCCTCTTCTAGCTTTTGTCTTTGTTGCTCTACCTTCTGCTATTCAGCTGCGAGGTTTTGGTGGCCGCGTTTCAAGGTCATGGCCGCGCGAATCAGGGTAACTCTTTTGACAAGAAACCCAAAGCCCAGCCTGCCTTGAACTTTGGCAAGAAGGTTCTGGCACATACCAAAAAGCAATTCTGCGCTTTGAGGAGAAATGGTCGCAGGTGTGGCCGCGGATAGCTGCTCCAAAATCCAGATGGCTTCAGTCAGAAACAACCTTCTATCAAAGGGGCCTATCGCCAGAGACCTCACAAACGATCGGGGATAAGAGAGACGCATGCGAACTAGCCAGTCCACGTCGGCTTGTTTCAACCCTAAAGCAATGTTAGAGTCAGGATTAGAACTGACAAAATCGCAAGCAAAGAATCCAAGATGCGAACAGTAAACTATGACATACCGGTTCCTTCAAGGATCTGGCGCAGGGAAGGAATGCGCATCGCTGGGGCAGTTGAAGACTGTCCTCGCTCCATCGCCCTTTTATCGGCTGCGAGCTCTAACTCCTCATAGTTGGGGGGAAGAGTATAAGCTACACCAGGTGCGATTGTTGCCCCGACCTGCGAACCCCAAAAGTTCCACGCATGAAGTGGCGCTGCAGGCTCAGTCATTGCCGGAGACATGGCAGCAGCAGAAGTTGCAGCTGGAGGAAGGATATCTTCAGGTGCGACGGCATCATCAGCGTTCGTTCTTATTTCCTCAGCACCGGCATGGGCATCTTCCTCCATCAACACGATGTCAGCTTCGGCATCATCAGAGAGTTCAATGATGTCTTCGAAGGGCTCTCCTGCATATTCGGCAGCTGCGACGGGCTTCTCAATATGAGAACTCGGCACCGGGACATAGGATGCAGAAGGTTGATTCCTTTGCTCCAACACGGCCTCGTCAACATTACCTGCGACACAAAATACGATGGTGTGAGGTAACTTGTATCGTATGTTATTTTATTATCTTTAGTAGGCTAAGAGCGAGCACCTCCACGCGAAGGTGGGATCGCAGCATCCTTGCCATATGGTAAGGACGTGGAGCCTTGCCCTATTAATGTATCTTCATTAAGAATGTCTTTAAGGTGAGCATGACCTGGGGCGTGAAGAAACCAGACATGATTATGTTTGGGTTGCTAAGCCAAGTTCACACATATTGCTCAAATGATTACCTGAAGGTTCACCGCACTTGCCTACTAGCCAACGGCGAATGTCAGCTTTTGACACACCGTGCTTTAGTGCACCGACAATTACATCTTGGTAAGTTACTGCAAGATTAAAAATCTCACCTTCGTTACCGCCTGCGATTTCTTCGAAGTCTGCTTGGGCTTGCTCTAGAGCTGCTGCGTCTTCTTCTGGAGCCGCATCCTCCTCTTCGCCTTGAGGAGCCACCTCTTCGGGAAGCACATCTTCCTCATCAGTTGGACGCACTAAGTCGTCGACATGTTGTTCTTCTAAGCTCCTCTGCTTTACGCGTTCGAGCTCCTCTTCCTCTCGCTTCCTTCTTCTTTCAGCAGCCTCCGCAACTGTTCTCCTGGACTTGGCAAGAATGTCCTCGCTTATGGTTTCATCAGAAACGCCAGCATGAGAATCTTTCTTCTGCTTCTTGGCCAAGAGGCCACCGATGGTCTCGTCATCATCATCATCTGCTAAGGAAACAATTTGTTCAAACCAGATTGCAAAAGAGTTAAGATAATGGGAAGAAAAGTACGATTGAGATACCTCCTGAGTCTTCCTCTTGTATCTCATCTCTTTCTCTGTCGCCGACATCTTCAATTCCTTCTTCCTCATCTTCTTCTCTTGTTTCTCTTCTCTCCTCTTCTTCCTCCTGGCCGAATGGAACAAAGGTCTCCACTGCGAGCTCCATTCGCGCTTTACTGGTCATGCGACCTTTACCTTTATCCCTGGCAGAAAGGGACCTCGCAGGAGGGGAAGTTGGAGCGCTCCTAGGGGAAGAAATTGTAATTCCCTTTTGCCTGGGCCTCTTCGCTCTCGGGGCAGCAGTCGCTGGAGGAGACGGATCATCCCTAGGAGGATACAAGGCTGGAGTGTTGTCTATCAGCGAATCAGCAAAAGCATTCATGATCTCGCAAATCTTGGTCTCGACCGCGGGATCCATTTTCGATGACAGCCGAAACGGTTGTCCTTGCCTTATTGCAGTAACGATGGTGGTAACCAGCGATTTGGAATGCTCACCAGATGCAAACCTCCGCACATGGCACTACAGTAGGAAGCGTAGTATGAGGTTTTCAATTTATTGAAGTAAAGAAGCTTAGCGCATGCAAGAGAAGTTGCTTACCTTAGCAAAAGTTTCGCTATATCTGATGACATGCGAATCACCTTTTCTAACCGCAGCAATCTTTTCATCTAGAATGATGGAAGGACATAGATGATTCTCGCGATCCAGGAACGAATAGCAGCCATATTCAGACTCGTCCAGGCTACAATTGGGACGAAAAGGGAAAGAATTCCTCTTGATCACAGGAGCTCTACTTGGCTGGGGGACCGACTGCGTCTCGAATCTCGTCTGCTGGGCGTTCCAGTAAGCGAGCCAGTTTCTGGAACAGCCGCCTTCACGGTTACCTGCAGGTTGTTCGAAGGGGAGATTGCTCATCAAGATTTTTTTACACTCCCTCGTCAATAACCGCTTGTAGCAGCCTCTGATGATGGACTGCGGCCAGATTGAGGGTGCCACTGCATCAAAGCGAAATTGGGGAGAAACACGAGTGGGATCAACATCCACGGTAATCCTCTCGTACCTCGGCGCGAGCTCGCGAACATGCTCTGCGAGAGCAGGAAGGGAGCCTCTCAGGCACCAGCAAAAGAATTCACGATAGCGCTCGTGGAAATGCTCTCCACCTTCGAAAAGGAGCTCTTCTGAGAAGGCAACACCCTTAGAAGGATACAGTTTTGGAAACCATCGCACGTTCTCAATGCGCATGGCATAGGGCCTAGCTATGAACTCTTCCCGATTTTCGCATATCTGGCTCCAAACGCACTTGGGATAGTTAGTTCCAAACCACCTCGCAGCCCTGCCGCTGTTACGTTCCTCTTCCGTACCTGGGGGACACCATTTGTTGGGCTTGGAAGCGACTGGGGCATAAGAGGGCCATCGCTCGAAGACCCACATTGTCAAGAAAGCAATGTTAATGTAAGTCAGTACGTCGAGGCGACCACGCGACTCCTTCATCGCCACAACCAGCTGATCCAACCTGTAGTACAGTGTGCCCAAGACTAAGGGTCCAAGTGCCACCTTCTGACCAAGGGCCAACTTCACAGCAAGAGGCAGAACGTGGTAAAAGACTCCATTGTGTGGGTGACCATCGATTAAGTACCTCGACAACCAGGCACAGAGGAAGGCGCACAGGGTCAAGTGATAACCCTTGCCATTCACATAGTTCTTAGCCGTCGGGTTTCGACTTAGAAGCTTCTTGGTGATACTGCTGTTCGCATAGTCACGGAAAAAGTACTGGACCCACTTGTTCCAAGTATTCTTCGCAGATGTGTCAACCAACTGCCAGTCAGGAAGGACTTCTGTAGGAGTCCACCGGGTGGAAATTTTCTTCACCTCTGATAAGCACTCCTCCATTTGCGTGTACAGAGCAATCTCCGCATCCGTTCTCAAGGGACTCAAAGGATCCACCTCGCCCACGGGAGACAAATCATACAGCATGTGCACATCTTCGAGCGTGGGAGCAGCCTCGAACTCAGCAAAATGGAACGTGTGAGTCGCAGGCGAGTAACGGGAAAGAAGGTTTAGAAGCATGGACTGATCCAGCTTCACGGCAGCACCCTTCATAGCACGAACTGCGAAGTATATTCCGGCATCGTTCAAAGTCACGGTATGATTGGTCAACACATGGTCAATCCATTCATCCATGAAGTCCAATTTCTGAAAAAATGCTTGAGTAGAAATTGCAGTGTATGGGAAGTACCCATTTTCGACTCCCAGTCGAACCAAATCTTCAGAATCGATCAATTCGAGCAACGCCGAGTTAACTGGAGGGGTTAACGTTTGCAATGCTTCACCAGAGACGGCGATTGACAATTTCTTCGCCTTAACCCTGGCATGATAAAAGTCCTTGCCACCCAGATAGGGGGCTTTTCGCCATAAAGCCCGTGGAAGATCAGGTATTTCTTCGTCCTCCTTAGTGGGTCTAGTTCCTTTTGTCTTTGCCATTCCTGCGGAAAAGCAAGAAAAAAGGGGGGAGAAATACACATGCTTTAGTTCGAATTTCAAGATTCAGTTTTAAGCATACGAGGGTTTATTGGAAGAAAGATGAACAGTCCAGTGGCAATTTTCAAAATTAGAAGATTGGAATCGTTTACATTATCAGGGATTTCAGAAACCCTATCTTCAAGATCCTTACTATTTGGGGATTAGGCTGAAATTAGATTCAAATATTGAGAACTTCTTCATAAGTTGCAGTGGATAATACGTTATGGGTTTGCAAGATTCAACGCAGTTCAAAGCATATATCAGTATATCAAACGCAATTGAACAAGGCCAACCTTGTTTTGGTAAAGCTTGCTTGGATGTGCACAATTGAAGAAGACGATTGACAAGAGAGAACTGGTGATTGATTATCTGGATCTGCTCTTGAAGGCTTCCGGGTATCATTCACTTTAAGAGAAAGAAGTGATGCTTTTCAACAATGGAGAGTACAGAGTATTTATCCAAAAACAATGAAGGTTTGCGTCCTTTCAGTAGTCGAATCGCAACCGTCACCGTCGAATCGCGCAATCACATGACAAGCTGACGTCACGCCTAAAACCCTAAAGGCCAGACGGCACGACTCTAGGGTTTTTAGGTCATAATGGCACGCATGGGAGCTGAACCTGCATACATTTGAATTGGTGCGTGGCGGCGACGCGTGCGTTGGTTCCTGCGCATGGAAGTCTATCCGGCTATGAGTCTTCACGCGCAGAAAGGGGGCTAATGTAGATACTGCTTTCTGAGCTGACAGATCTTGGCCACGTGGCAATCATCTAGCACACCATATTGTGCTCCATACACACTGGATCACAAGCCGCGCTGATCCATGTGGGGGCTGCGAGACAGGGCCCTCGCATACCACTGCACGGGACTTGTAGGGACTTAGTGGTTTGGAGGCTAGATTAAGTCCTGTCGCGTGCGAGCCAAGCCCGCACGCGACCTTTAGTAACTGCTTTTGAGAGATTTATGGCACGAGCTCCATAAACCCGGTCAACCCGGTCAAACCCGGTCAACCCCATAACGGTTCCGGTATTCGCGCATAACGTGCTGTAACGGTCCCTATATACGCGGACGAACGTGCCGTTGTGGTTAAGCTAATTAAGCCGCCATTTATGGGCGCATTAACCACACTGCAAAGGTCACATTCTCCGTTATATATAGGACGTTAACCCTTCCATACAAGGGGGACACACCAGACATACGCGGAAGCTCTGTCAAACCCCTGTCTCTCTCTCAGACATTACTACTGCCTTACTCTCTCCCTACACACAACCCAACTCTTCCTGTGCCATTTCCGATCCCCTACTTACGGTGTACACAGAGTGCTCCCCGCCGATTCTCTTGTGCACAGGTCCCTAGGGCATTTAGACGTTTCCGGACTATGATTTGAAACACTCTACCTACGTCCAGTTATACCGGGTCACACTCATTACGATCTTCTGTCGATCTCACGCAAATCTACGTTACGGTATACTTCGGGTCCTGTTGGTCCATCTCTGTCTTCCGTTACGTTCTAGTCAGCTAGCCAGGTTCACTCACCGGGTCCTGTCGGTCCACCGATTACGCTAATCCTAACTAAGTCTAACCGAAACAACCCACACACGGTCATTCAAGTCTCTATCTCCTGTCGGTCTCAAGAAACTACGAGAATGTCAACAGCGTTCTTCACGAATCCGGGTTATATTCACTGTCGTGCAACAAACCTAGATAACTAGCATGTATTGGGTGATCAAACCATACAAACTAACAATTAAGAACGAGAACTTGTTGACTTAACTAGAACAATAGGAAGAATTAAGTTCAAAACATGAATTAAACTTCAAATCCGGAAAATCTTATATAAACCCTAGTTCTCCATAAACTATCTAGCTATGAAAGCTTAGCTAGACATAGTCTTGTTTAGCTCTACAAAGTTCTCCATAAAATTGATAAAAAGAGAGAAAGAAAGAGATCAAATACGAGATCGGAGCTTCTTGTCCTTCGTCGTCTCCTTCTTTTTCCGTCTGTCCTCCTTTTCCTTTAGTTGTTCTATCGTGAATGTACAATCCGTGACTTCAGCCCCTAGGTAAATTAGAATAAGACCCGTGCAAACACTTGGAAGTGAAATTCTTTAATTGGAATTTTGACCCTCCAAAGATGTTGGAGTGCATTAAACCCTAGGGCTGCTACCTAAATGGCCCGTAGCTTATTTTTCATTCAACTTCTCGTTAATTCCACTTGTCCCCTGATTTTTAGCGGCCTGGAACCACTGATCGTGCGATCAATCCATCTGGTCGTGCGATCTGGAGTTTATTTGGCTTCTGATCGTGCGACCTCAAGCTGTGATCGCAACTTACAGTTTGTTTCAAACTTTTCTCCTCCGAAATTGACTAAGTACGGGCCTCTGATCGCAGGACCTGGGATAAGTGATCGTGCGATCACCCGGAAACTTCTTGCTGCAATGCTTTCTTCCTTCTCCTCCTCTGATTCTTCTCTGAGCCTCTGTTTCTTCTCTGCTTCGCTTGCTGGGTTCTTTCTCTGTTCTGTTCGCGGCTTTCTTCTTCTTTCTCTTCTCTCTGTTTCGCTGGGTTTCTTGTTCTGTCCTGATTGGCTCTGGTCTTCGATTGTTGGCTCTGCTTGCGGCCTCTGGCTCTGATTGGCTTCTTCTCCTCTTCTGCTTTGCTGGGGTGATTCGTCTTTGTATTGCGCTGCTTCCTTCTCTTCTTGCGGTGCTGTTTCTGGTCGGTAATAAGGGGGGTATTCGGTGGTTTATTGGGTCTGTATTGGTGGTTGTGGCTGGAGTGTTTAATGTGTTGGTGAAATGGTTGAAGGGGTTGTAATGTTGGCAGGGGATGTTGAGTAGTTTCAGGTTATGGTGCTGAGAGGTGGTGATTGTTATTAATCTGATGGGCTGGATAATTGTGTACTTCAAGGAGGTAACAGTGGATACTTTGGATAGGCATAGGTGGAGTTGCAGTGAAGGATAAATCAGGTTGTTTATTGGTGGTTTTGGTGAAGGTGGCAGTGGTGATATTGATGGTGTATTGGGGTAGGCTAACTGGTGATGGTAGGTTGGTTTTAGAGGCATTGAGGTGGAGGTGAATTAGGTGCTGGATTGAAGGGGTTTATTGGGTATGGTGGTTGTTGAAGGTGGGCTGAATTCAGGTGGGTTTGGTTTGCGATGGTTGAAGGAAATGGTGGTTGATAGTTAGGTCAATGGTGTAACGGGTGATTGCAGGTGGTTTAGGTGGTTTATTGAGGTCTGTAATGTGAAGGAGGTGGTGTATGGTTCTGGTATTTGGTGAATTGATGGTGGCTAATTGGGTTTAGGAGCAGGTGTATGTGAAGATGATGGAGGTGGTTGTGATTATGGCCATGGCTGGTGTTAGGTTCAGTAGGTTGTTTTGGTGAACTTAGTTAACAGGTTGTAAGGTTGGCTATGGAAGTAATGGAGTTTAGGTGAAGACAGTGGGTGTTTGTTTGTTGCAGGGATTGTTGTAAGTAGTTTAGGTGGTTAATTGGTCTCAAGTTGTTTGGAGCAATGGTGGGTGGTTCATTGTAGGTCTGCAATGGTGAGTGAAGGTAATAGCTTTGAGTAGTTAATTTGAGGATGGTGAATTGGAGTTTGAGAAGGATGGATGTTGGTGTATAGTTTCATGGGTTCATGCTGCAGCAAAGAGGTGAAATCAGGTTGTTTGTAGAGAAATGGTCTGATGGTGAAGTTGAAGTTAATTTGGTTAGGTGAGTTAGTTGGTGGTAGTGGAGTATTTGGAGGTTTTGTTTTGAATTGAGTTGCAGTGTTAATGGTGAAGATATGGAGAAGAAGAAGGCATAGAGTTGGGTATTTGTTGGTTGTTATTTAGATGGCAAATGATAGCAGTGGTGCTTAATTGGGTTAGCTTTGGATGCTAATTGTATTTTTTGAAAATGCCACAATGGAACCTACCTCCCCTCCTGTCCTTTCTTGACCCATTCTGAGCTGTCTCAATTTTCAAAGTTTGTTTCTCCTTTCCGCTTAATCTCCACGCCATGTTTCCTGTCAAAGCAACACGAAACACAACCGTGCGATCAAACGTGATAAAATAGCATGAAATAATGCGAGAAACACCCGGTTTAACAATTTAAAGCACAAAGCTACACTTTTACAATTCCTCCATATTCACAGTGTAAAAATCATATATTTTACCCGGAAATCACGCAAAATAATAGAAATAATATGTAAGATTTTAACTCTAATTCAGAGTTATCAGAGACGGAGCACTCCTAGGAGGAGACGGAGCTGGAGTATTGTCTATCAGCGAGCTAGCAAACACATCCATTTCCTCGCGTATCAGAGCCTCTACTGGGGGAGCCAGTCCCATTGTCACAGGAATTTCCTTGCCCTGCCTTTTCGCGGAAACAATAGAATTGATCAGCGATTTGGAGCGCTCTCCAGATGCGAACCTCCTCAGATAGCACTAAAACGGAAAATGGGGTGTAAGTTTCAATGCACCAAGAGAAAGGATTTTAGCACGCATAAAGGGAATTGTTAACCTTGGCAAAATCTTCGCTGTACTTGATAACATGCGAAGCTCCCTCCCTAACAGCGGTCATCTTCTCCCCAAGAATGTTGGATGGGCGCAAGTGATTTTCAAGATCTAGCAATGATTAAAAGCCATACTGGGAATCATCCAAGCTGCAATTAGGACGGAATGGAAAAGCATTCCTTTTGATCGCAGGAGCTTGCTGGGCTGAGGAGTCGAATGCGTTTCGAACCTGGCTTGCTGAGTAGCCCAGTAAGAAATCCAATTTCTGGAAAGGCGACCTTCACGGCTACCTGAAGGTTGAACGAAGGGCAAGTTGCTCCGAAAGATCGTTTGGCACTCGCCAGTCAGCAGTCGCTTGTAGCAGCCTCTTGCGATCGACTTAGGCCAAATGGAAGGCGCCACTGCATCAAAACCAAACTGGGGAGAGACGCGAGTTGGGTCAACGTCAACAGTGATCCTTTCATATCTGGGAGTAAGTTCAGGGACATACTCAGCAAGAGCAGGAAGGGAACCCCTTAGACACCAGCAGAAGAATTCGCGATAGCGCTCATGACCTTCGAGAAGTAGCTCTTCTGAATAAGCACCAGATTTGGCGGGGTACAGTTTCGGAAACCATCGCACATTTTCAATACGTGTGGCATAAGGCCTAGCTGTAAACTTGCTTCGGTCATCGCATATCAGACTCCAGGTGCACTTAGGAAGATTGGTTCTAAACCATCGAGCAGCTCTCCCACTGGAAAGTTCATTCTCCGCGCCTGGGACACAGCACTTGCTGGGCCTAGAAGGAACATGAGCATAAGAGGGCCATCGCTCAAAAACCCACATGGTAAGGAAGGCAATGTTGACATAAGTCAACACATCAAGACGACCGCGAGAGTCCTTGATCGCCACTACCAGTCGGTCCAATCGATGATATAAGGTGCCCAAGACCAGAGGCCCAAGTGCGACTCTCTGGCCGAGGGACAACTTAACAGCAAGGGGGAGGACATGATAAAAAAACCCCATCATGAGGGTGACCATCAATCAAGTACCTCGACAACCAGGCACAGAGGAAGTCACACAAGGTTAGATGGTATCCTTTCCCCTCTATATAATTCTTCGCATTTGGATCTTTGTCCAGAAGTTCCTTGGTAATACTACCATTCACATAGTCGCGAAATAAGTATTGCATCCACTTGCCCCAGGTGTTCTTTGCAGAAGTTTCAACAAGCTGCCATTCGGGAAGAACTTTCGCAGATGTCCAACGAGTAGAGATTTTCTTCACCTCGGATAAGCATTCTTCCATCTGCGCGTATAGAGAAAGCTCTGGATCAGTCCTCAAACGGCTCAGGGGATCCACATCGCCCATAGGGGAGAGGTCATATAAAATCTGTACATCTTCCAAAGTAGGGGCAGCCTCGAATTCAGCAAAATGGAAGGTGTGGGTCGCAGGTGAATAGCGAGAAAGAAGGTTTAGAAGCATGGATGGATCCAGCTTCACGGCAGTACCCTTCATAGCACGAACTGCGAAATAAATCCCAGCATTGTCCAATGCGATAGCATGGTGGGTCAATACTTGGTCAATCCACTCATCCATCAAGTCTAACTTTTGAACAAAGGCTTGAGTGGAGATTGCAGTATGAGGGAAGAACCCATTTTCAATCCCTAACCTAACCACATCCTTGGAGTCGATTAACTCTAACATGGATGCATTGGTAGGCGGGGTCAGTGTTCGCAATTCTCCGGAGGGGGCACGAGCCGGTAGATTCTTCACCTTAACCCTAGCATGATAAAAATCTTTTCCACCCAAATAGGGGGCTTTTCTCCACAAGGTCTTGGGAAGATCAGGTATTTCTTCGGGCTCTTTAACGGGTTTAGATCCTTTTGTCTTGGCCATTCCTGCAGAAAAGCAAGAAAAAAGGGGGGGGGAGAAATATACCCACTTTCAGTTTAAATTTCAGTTCAGATTCAGGAAGCAATTTTGGTTTGTTTTGAAATCAGAAGAAGATGAACAGTTCGAGGTCAGTTCTGGGTTAGAATCTCAGAATTCAGAAGTTCATCATTCAAAATCATCTCAATCTGGTGATTCAATCTGTTGGGTTTTAAGAACGAGCCTCTTTTGCAGTTCTCAATAAACGGTATATTCCAAATAGCTCTGGGTTTACAGATCCAAGACGGTTCAAAGGATATTTAAATACATTAATGGAATTGAGCAAAGCCAAGATCAGGTATTTCTTCGGGCTCTTTAACGGGTGTAGATCCTTTTGTCTTGGCCATTCCTGCAGAAAAGCAAGAAAAAAGGGGGGGGGGGGGGAAATATACCCACTTTCAGTTTAAATTTCAGTTCAGATTCAGGAAGCAATTTTGGTTTGTTTTGAAATCAGAAGAAGATGAACAGTTCGAGGTCAGTTCTGGGTTAGAATCTCAGAATTCAGAAGTTCATCATTCAAAATCATCTCAATCTGGTGATTCAATCTGTTGGGTTTTAAGAACGAGCCTCTTTTGCAGTTCTCAATAAACGGTATATTCCAAATAGCTCTGGGTTTACAGATCCAAGACGGTTCAAAGGATATTTAAATACATTAATGGAATTGAGCAAAGCCAACCTTGTTTTGGTGAAGCAAGTTGAAGGAGACGCTTGACAAGGAAGAACTGGTGGTTGATTACTTGAATATGCTCTTGAAGGCTTCCAGGTAACATTCACTTTAGAGAGAGAAAGTGATGCTTTGCAGAAATGGAAGGCGTAGAGTATTTATTCAAAAAAAATGAGGAGTCGCGTCCTTTCAGTAGTCGAATCGCAACCGTCACCGTCGAATCGCGCAATCACAGGACGAGCTGACGTCACGCCTAAAACCCTAAAAGAATAGACGACACGACTCTAGGGATTCTAGGTCATAATGGCACGCACGAGAGCTGATTTTGCGTGTATTTGAATTGGTGCGTGGCAATGACGCGTGCACTGGTTTCTGCGCATTGAAGCCTATCCGGCTAGGTGTCTTCACGCGCAAAAAGAGGGCTAATGTAGATAGTGCTTTCTAGACAGACAGATCTTAGCCACGTGGCGACCATCCAGCACACCTAGCTGTGCTCCACACACACTGGATCACCACCTGCACTGATCCACGTGGGGGTTGGGAGACAGGGCCCTCGCATACCACCACACAGGACTTGTAGGGACTTAGTGGTTTGGAGGCTAGAGTAAGTCCTGTCGCGTGCGAGCGACAACCAAGCCCGCGCGCGGCCTTTAGTAACTGCTTTGAGAGATTTATGGCACAAGCTCCATAAACCCGGTCAACCTCGTAACGATTCCGGTATACGCGGACAAAGTGCGTAACGGTTCCTATATACACGGACAAACGTGCCGTTGTGGTTAAGCTAATTAAGCCGCCATTAATGGGTGCATTAACCCACTACAACGGTCACATTCTCTGTTATATATCGGATCGTTAACCCTTCCATACGAGGACGAATCACCTGAGATACGCGGAAGCTCTGCCAAAATCCTGTCTCTCTCTCTCTCTCAGTTACCATTGCCTTACTCTCTCCCTACACACACCCTGCTCTTTCCGTGTTCTTTCTATCCGCTGCTCGTGGTGTATATTGAATCCTCCTCAAGGGATTCTCTCGTACAAAGTTATTACGTCTTATTAATCAATTGATAGTTGTGATAGAATCCCCTTTGTAAAATCATTTAACTTTCTCAAATAAATAGTTCAAGTAGATATTCAAATTTTGAGACAATAAATCACAAAAACAGTTTAGATACGAAAGAAGATATGGGCACTAGGCCTGGCATGATTACTTACCTTGAATCTCAAGCAAAAGAAATTAGTTTCTTCCTTGTAATACTCGACGTATCCTTCGTCAACGAAATTGTCGCCTACAAATTTAGTAATATTCTAATCAACACATTGCACACGAAGTCCTATAGGTAAATGAAATCATTCCCTTACTAACTCTCCCCAACCTTTGCTATGGTGAACAATCCCTTTTTATAATAAAATACGCTTTATAAAGCTAACGTTTATCATTTGTAAAAACATGCCAATCTATAATTACATAATTTACAAAGAGATGAATAAATATATGTTTAACCAAGAATGTTATTTTTCAATAAACTAGCTTTATACAAGAAAATTAAACTCCCAAATAAAATAACCCTCAAAAGTTTTTAGTGAGGCTTTCATCCCCCTAAGACTTCTCTTTTAAAATTTGAGTATTGATGAGTAAGAAAGATAACTGCCTCTAGTGAGACTTGAACCCAAGATCAACTCCCATACTAACAAGTACACTAACAACTGTGCCAACAGCCCAGCTGTTCTTTTCTTCCAACCCGCTAATAACATTAACTAACCAACAGAATAAAGAGAAGACAAAACAAAAGAAATAAATGAAGAGTAGTGGGTTGTGGTACCCGAAGAAGGAGAAGAGATGGGGATAGTGGTGGCCGATGGTGGCGAGGAAGCCGGTGGCGAGGTCGACGACGGCAACCGGAGGGACGGCGACGTCGGGGTGGCGGAGCTGGGCTCTGCCGGAGCCGGCTGGGCTCTGCTCGGTCGGACCCGACTGCGTTTCCGGCGACCCGAACGGAAACGAGAGAGAGAGAGAGTGTGATAGAGAGAGCTCGACGGTGAGAGAGATTGAAAGCTGTGATGCGTGGGTTTTGCTCTGGGAGGGGTTTATATAGGTGGAGATGTGAGAAATCCGGCGAGTGAAAGGAAACCCACTCGAAAACTTTGATTTCGAATCCAAACCAAAAATTGGCGAAATTGGATTGCTTGATGCTTAATTATCGATCATTGTCGAATAGGGACTGTATTGAGACAAAAATTGGTGAAGAAAGAGGTCCAATCGCTAGTGGTAGAGTTGGAGGCGGCGAAGGAGTCGCCGGAGTAATACTCCCGTTGGGAGTTGGAGACGGAAGAAGAAGGTGATGTAACTTTAAGTAAAAGATACTTTCCCCCTAGTAGTTTAGGTAAAAGGCATATACTACCCCCTAGTTAAGTTAAAAGACAACAGTTATATTAATAAAAATACATAAAAGCCCCATGTTTTTAATAACAATAAAAATTAACTTTTAAATTATCACAATTAACACCCAATAGTTATAGTAATATTATAAAATAGTCGTATCCACGAAACGGCGTAATTCATCCCCCCTCCTAAAGAGAGCTTTGTCCTCGAAGCTTAAACCAACTTCTCAACAACCACTACGGTTTGACACAAAAAAAAAAAAAAAAAACCCCCGCTAAGATATGATTCTCCCTTCTAGGGTCTAAACACTAAATGCAAACCTAATGTCATGCACGATGAGCAATATACTATAAGGATGTACTAAAATGACTTGCTTCAAAATATTTTTTTCGAAATCGAAGGATTACAGTTTTTTTCAAGTTCTCTGTCTCCATGTCTTTCAGTTTACTCCAAAGCACCATAGTGTCAGGAAAGGGAGCAAGAATAAGGAAAGTTACTGAAGTTTTAATGAAGAAGATGGAAATGAGGAAGATGTCTTCAACAGCAACCTAGTTACCGTCCGATTGAGCAGGAACGTATTATTCTCAGACGCTGACGGGCAATTCCGTTAAGTGGAGCGGCGTCGTTTTTAGTAGTTCCATTAGGTTTATGTATTTTTCGTTAAAGACGAAGGACGGAAGAGTATCCGTTAATTGTCTTACCTAATTACCATTTTATCCCCTTTTCATGTTTTGTATTTACCATGTGTACCTGGTTGTTACCTTGAAAGTGATGCTGAGGTATAACGGTTGTGTTTTGAGAGAATTGGAATAATGATCATTTTAGAGAAATATTCTATCTCTCTCTCTCTCTAATTCTCTCTAATTCTCCGATCAATCTCGCCTGCGAAACCCTAGCTCTGTCGGAGTAGGAGGATTCATGGTGGTTTCGGGTCAGGCGCTTGGGGTCTGACACATAGTTGTTCCCGTGTTTTTTTTTTATCCAAATTGACCTTGGGATCCGCATTTTTACCAGCTTGTTTTCGGATCCCCTAAGCTCGAATTACTGTTGTGTTTGAATGATACTGTTGGGTTTTTTGGTTGATTCAAAATCCTAGCATGGGATGGTCAAAGGAGACTGGTAGTTTTGGAAGTAATTACTTTACTTTGGCAACAAGGAATCTCTTTGATTCCTTGTAGGGGTCTACTTTGACTAATATATTTGGTAGTGTCCTTATTGGGTCAGGAAACAATTTAGGAATTATTTCCTAGTTTGTCTCGGATTAGTTTTGGACATTACTTGGGCTCCAAGTCTTTTACTAGTATATAAGTAGATGCTAGGGTCATGACTTGGTGTGTGCTTGTAATTGGATTTGCTTCTCATCAATAAATTGGTTGGTTTGGCCGTGGATGTAGCTAGTCTCAAAACTAGTGAACCACGTTAAATCGCTTGTGTTCTTGATCTTGTTTTTTTTGTTTTCTTGCTTTCTCTTGTTTCTCACGTATCGGAATCCTAACAAGTGGTATCAGAGCCAGGTTACGCTGAGTCTCAAGAGTAGCAATGGCGAGTTCGTGATCAAGATATGTCGGGTTTGATGGGAAGATTGGGTTTCCGCTGGTTGACCTCTAAAACAGGGGGTGCAAGCACATCAAGCCTTTGTTGGGAGACTATCGGGTTCCTTGTTGGGGGAGCTATTGGGCTCTTGTTGTGGAGCATCGGAATTGTGGATCTAGTTCTAGTACATCCAGCACGCTTTCGGTTCCGGCATGCGTCAATCGATATGGCGTGCTCAACCCGGCGAGTGATCTGGATCTATATCTGGATTTGGCAACTAGGAGGATTCATGTCTAGGTGGAGGCGACTCGAATCAACTAGCAAACTGAGGGAGAAACGTCATTGGAAGAGGGAGTGTCCTAAAAATATTTCACGTGTAGATCTCGCTTCAGGTGGAGGAGGGACGCTCAAGGACGATGTAGCTCTCTAGGCCCCTTGGGGGCAGTTTGGGCTCCAGGAATGGAGCATGGGCGCGTGTTATTGGGCACGTGGATTGGTGGCGTGTTATTGTGCACGCATCAGTTGGTCGCGCGATTGGATCTTGGATTGGCGCGCTTTGGTTATTGGTTTTGTGCGCATTGGTGCGGATGACGGCGCAAATTGGCATGACATCGTTTGATAGGCACTTTGTTGCGAAGTGTCATTGCCGCAACGTTGGGGTATGCATTGTGTCATGGTGCATTAGGGGAGCGTTTGTTGGGGCGCATAGTCTTTGTGTTTGTTGAAGACGCATAGACGCGCTTGTTGGGCGTATTGGGAGTGTGTTCAAAATTCCGCAAACTGGGAATACACTCGAATTGGGTTTGTTGGATTGATGAGAAGAATTGGTTCGGTAGCTATGGAATTTGAATCAAGGTGGAGGTTTGTTGGGTTTTTTGGTTGATTCAAAATCCTAGCATGGGATGGTCAAAGGAGACTGATAGTTTTGGAAGTAATTACTTTACTTTGGCAACAAGGAATCTCTTTGATTCCTTGTAGGGGTCTACTTTGACTAATATATTTGGTATTGTCCTTATTGGGCCAGGAAACAATTTAGGAATTATTTCCTAGTTTGTCTCGGATTAGTTTTGGACATTACTTGGGCTCCAAGTCTTTTACTAGTATATAAGTAGATGCTAGGGTCATGACTTGGTGTGTGCTTGTAATTGGATTTGCTTCTCATCAATAAATTGGTTGGTTTGGCCGTGGATGTAGCTAGTCTCAAAACTAGTGAACCACGTTAAATCGCTTGTGTTCTTGATCTTGTTTTTTTTGTTTTCTTGCTTTCTCTTGTTTCTCGCGTATCGGAATCCTAACAGATACTTCCTCCCACCGTACGATGTGAGGAGCCTGAACTCTGCTATGAACTCCTTTCTGCAATTTGTCCGTAGTTACTAGATATTGAACTTCATAGGGCGACTCTAATATGTTGTAAGAATATTAGGGCATTTGTCCGTAGTTACTAGATATTGAACTTCATAGGGCGACTCTAATATGTTGTAAGAATATTAGGGCATAATATGTAATTAACCAAGATATTGAACTTCTAAACCCTATTCTAAACTTTATAAACTCCAGCAGTCTGTCCTAATCTCCGTGCAAAGATGGACCGTGGAATCGGAAAATGGAGGCGCAAGGAAGACAGTATCGGAGGCCAAAGCTCCCAGTACATCCCGGAAGAGATCATCCTCAATATACTCCAAAAACTACCGATCAAGTCTCGTGGACGATTCAGGTGCGTTTCTAAACAATGGTTTAAATGGATATCAGATGATAGTACTCGGAGATTAAAAGTTCTGGTCAGGGAAGAGACAAAAGACATAATTGACGGTTCATCTTTTTCTTTATTTTCAATGGATCAAAACATGAAGGAGACTTCATTAGCTGGAGGTGACGAATCCTGCCGGCCACATCCCAATCCGTGCAGTATCATAACCGATTTGTCTATGTATGACTTGACACACCTCGCTCGGGACGACGATAATTTATATTCGGTCAGCTACTACCTAAGCCTTTCTTCGTCACGAACACTCAATGAATGGTCTATGAATGAAATAACTGGTACAATCATGGGTTCGTGTAACGGGTTGGTCCTCATTAGGGAGAACTGTGATTTGTTCCTGTGGAATCCATCTATCGTCTACTACAACAAAGTACTCTCCCACCACCGCTTGTACTTTACGTATGAGCCGTTTGTTTCGGGGCTTTGCTTCGACTCGAATAGTGGCGAATACAAAGTCTTGATGGCTATGACTGACGCTTACCCCAAGTTGGTATTGGTGGGTAGTTTCAAAAGCAAGACATGGACTGAAGTCGATTTCCCTCATCGAGTGTATTCAACAGGGCCGGTACTAAATGATCGTCTTCACTGGCTTGCACGCAAGGCAGACTATTCTTACCAAATCGTCTATTTCGACCCGAAGAAGGAGGAATTTGTGGATGTCCCGACCCCACAGCTTGATGGGCGATGCGGATTGTGCGTTCTAGACGGATGTCTGTGCATGTTTCACCACGACAGAGGTAAATTATTTGAGATATTGGTAATGAAAGAGTATGGCGTGAAAGAATCATGGGCTACCTTGCTCAAGATTGAACATGGAGTTGATTGTTACGGACACTTGGAGCCATTGTTGTATACAGAGGACAAGGCAATGGTTCTAATTAAGACTCTGGATGTGGATGAGAAGTCCGCTATTAGTGCGTTTGATAGAAATGGGAAGTTCTGTTTTGATGTTAAGGTGTTATCCCATGGTGACTGGTTTGTATATACAACAATTGTTTACCAAGAGTCACTTGTCGGGCCAGTATGTTACGATGATTGGGATGAGAGACAGGATAGATGTGAGGCTATATACGCACAAAGAGTCAGGAGGCCGCATCTGGAAAAGTGTCTTCCTTTATTTGTTTCTTTTTCTTCAATTACTTGATAGTAGAGCTCAAATTGTTTTTCTATTTTGCCTAGCTAGTTGAACTTGATTTCGGTTAAATTGTTTACCTTTAACATGAAGAAACTTCCGATCATAAAGTTCAGTATTGATGTTACGTTATTCTATGGCGACACGGTGTTCCATTATTTGTATTTTTCTTCAATTATATTTCATCGTGGAGCTCGAATTGTTACTTCCATTTTCCGAGCTAGTTGAGCTTTTGTTGTGTTGGGTGATTAGTTTGGTCATGAATTGAGCAATTGAAAAGCGATGTACCCTATATAGTCTTGGATAGGGGTAATTATTGGACTGTTGGATGAATAGTTGAAATTTATCTGTATTTTTCTTCAATTGTTTTAGCCATGGACATTGAAGATTTTCAGGGTTCCCTGGTGAGAGTATAGTGTTGAGAGAACTTCTTTAGGTTGTTGGAGAATGATACTGATTTGAAGTGTATTGAGCTCCCTTCCTATTGGCTCCATGTGCTTTGTCCCAGTTTTGAAGATCGTTCTTTTGGAGAACGCATTATATCTTTTCCAATTTCTTCTAGTCATCAAGGAAAATCCTCAATAACGATGGATTGGTCTTCTCATTGTTGGAAAGCAGGTTAAAGCCTCCTCCAAGCTAGAGGCTCCTCGGGTCATATCTATGTATGATTGTCTCCCCCACTATGTCTCCTTGCTCTAGTGTTCTCTTTAAAGGACAAGAAATTCGTTGTATTGACATGTTCATCAGGCAGTTGCGATGATGACCGTCCATATTATTTAACAAGGCATATTCGTAAAATATTCTTTTTGCACCTCCCCTTTAACCGCCAATCACTTGTTTGTCCTGAAGAGATTTCATCACGAGAGTTTGAAGTTTATTTCAAGCATTGCTTCCCGATTCTCTTTTGGTCACCTTTCGCGGTTTGACTTATCCTCGGTGGGGTTATACATGTTCATCCTCTGAAATACAATTTATTTGAAATATTTTTCCTTCTATAATTTTTTTTCGGGTCTTTGGGCTCCCCCAAATTGAACTATGTTCGAGCAACAACCGATGTCCTTGCTTATGCTTATCACAACAACTTTTCGTTGGCCGCAATCATTAATATCAATATTTTTTACGTCGACAGCTTCCCAGACCGATTTAAAATAGAACCACTTTGGCTTCCCTTCCTTCCTGCTCTAGTGAGGAGTGGAACATAGATTGCTAGACAATAGATGGTCCGTTCAACGACCCTTCACTTTGACGGATCTATTCGACTACGGCAAGGAGCTAGGGAAGAATTTTCAGGGACCAGAATGGTTGTTGTATCGCTATATTTTCTTGAAGCTTTAGTCAGATTTTGTTGAATAAGGAAGAGGCCAATACTCTCCTAACTAGTCAAGACAACCTTGTGGACGTGTATTTGGATTTTCTATATATGTTGGTGATTGGGGTGATTTTTAGGGTCACCGAGATGATTCCATAGAGTATTCTCCTCACCAATATATATTGTCGCACCCTTCTATTCGAGGCTTCGGTTCACCTCACACACGGGTTGGGTAATATGGTCGATGATGGTCTGCCGGTGCATTGTCATACTTACTCTATGTTCAATTATAATAAACGAGTTATTCCACCTACTTTTCTACCCAAGGCATAAGAGAAATATTTATCTTGGGTAATAAACTTAAACTATTGATAACTTCTCCAAAAAAAAAAGGTAGTGATAAGAAAACTCGTGAAACAATTGGTCAATAACCCTAGCGTCTCTTTTCATGGGCTTACATCAACAAGGGAACAAGAAACGTAAGACCGAAAGGCTACGTCAAATTCGTAAAATAAATAATATTTAAAAAAAGTAAAAAATAAAATGCATACTATATATAAAACATAACCGAACTCAATTGGCTTCACATTTGTACTCATCCTCTAAACCCTAATACTTTCAGATCTCTCTCTGTACTATGGACAGTGGAACTGCACAAGTGAAGCAGGAGGAAGACGATTCTACGGGAGTCCAATTGGAGGACAGTGTTCGATACATTCCGAATGATGTCAGCCTCAACATTCTCCGGCAACTCCCTGTTGAGTCGCTATTACGATTCAGGTGCGTTTCTAAACCATGGCGTCGTATGATTCCCAACATTAAAACTCCAAGACAAAAGGTTCTTGTCAGATCAGAAGACGGTTTCTGTGGACCTGTTTCATTCTCCTCCATTGACCAAAACACCCTCAACAAAAAAATCTGCGAATCTCACAGCTCACTCCCCGGTTGTGAAGATTTCGCACTAGAAGTCACCGATTTATCAAACCATGATTTGTCATACATGAAAAAGAAGGATGATGATTTGTTCTCAATCCGTTACTATCAAACTTTTCCTTTGACGCCAGAGATTTATGAGTTAAGGGATCGTCTTTGGAATGGACCCGAATGGCACCCTTCCAAGAGAGGGCGAATTAGGGCTTCCTGCAACGGTTTGGTCCTTATTCACGACGATATTGATTTATTCTTGTGGAATCCCTCCACAAGGTACTATAAAAAGGTACTCTCCTATGACAAATTGAGTGATCACACGTACGATGTTGTTTTTGGTCTTTGCCTTGACACGGATAACAATGACTACAAGGCCTTGTTAGCTTTTTATCAAGTAACCCGCGATTATGACGAACCACCTAAATACATAGGTCATTCGGTGATTGTGGGTTGTTTCAAAACTAAGACATGGACACATGTTGATTTCCCATATGATATTGGTTCAATTGATATAGGGCCTTTGATGAACGGTCATATTCACTGGTTTGGACGCGCAGAAAGAGACGTTCAGCTTCCTTCAAGCGAGTATATAGTCTATTTCGATACAAGAACTGAAAAATTTGTGGATGTTCCAATGCCGAAGCTGACCCATGGAAAGAGGCGTCGTGATGTTGTAGTTGGTTTGGGTGTTTTAGATGGATGTCTTTGCGCGGTTCGCAACAAAAAACGTTTGGTGTCCGGTGGTAAATATGAGGTTTTGAGCATGAAAGAGTACGGTGTTGAAGAATCGTGGGTAATTCTATTCAAGATTGAACTCGAAGGATATGCTAAGTTGGAACCGCTGTTTTACTCAGGTGATCGACGCTTGGTTCTTATGAAGATTACAACAGAGACGGATAGGGACATTGTTGCATTTGATAGTAGTAATGGAAAGTTCTGTTTTGATGCAATAGCCGGGCCGTCTGAAAATGTAATTGACTATCAAGGTTTTTTGGATAGTGTACGCGAGTGGTATACATGGGATTGTGCATGTCACCAGTACAAAGATGCAATTGTGTATGATGAGACGACGTTTGAACCTAATGGTCATGACTGGGAAGAAAGACAGAAGAATGGTGAGGCAATATACGCGGAAAGGTTTCGTAAGACTTCCGTTTCTTCGACATTGTAACCAATATTTTCCTACTTTAGTATTTCTGGTTGGTTGCCAATTTCCTTGGTACGTTGTAATTTTGCTACAATAAGAAATTATACTGAAATTGATTTCTAAAATTCGGAACATATAGCATGACTCCTTTCTCATGATAATCTCTTGTTACGAAAGAGGTTTAGGCTTTTCTTTTGGAATTAATATGAATTGCTCACAATCAATTTCATTGATCCTGGAGTGGTGTTGAAAATACTTGTAGCTTCATTGTATTCACAGCTGGTAGATCCATTTGGTACTATTTATGAATATTTTTTTTTCCATGAATTGGAATCCTTGTAGTTTGATGCCATAGAAATTTTGTACTCTAACTTGTTGTATTGAATGTGTGGGTTAGTGTCCTTAGATGCACAACGCATTTTGATACAAAAATTGTTTTACGAAAGACCAGGGGCTCAGCTATACACAAGATCATTTGGAATTGGACGATAGAGAAACTTAATGAAGGTAATTCCGTCCAAAACCTGTTGGTTAGTTTCTTCCTTCTCGAGGTCTGGATCAATGTGAGTTTCCTTTCCTGTGAGCATGTATACTGATAATGATAATGTGTATTTTTGTTGGGTTGAACTGTTTTTTGCTATTCTTAAATTGCAAATTAGGGATTGATGATACCATCACCAGTGAAAATAGTGCTCAACTTTGTTATCCGTGCGTAAAGTTCTGCTTACGGAGACTGTAAACTTCTTATTTATATAGTCTTGGCTTTAATTCCTCGTTTGCTGATTCCTCCTTGTGTATTGGTTCTCCTATTCATTTACCAAATCATATGGCTTGTTTGGGTAGTTAACAATCATGATAGATAATAGTCATTGACTAAAATAATGGTCGTTAGCAATGCATTATTATTGTTCTGAATCTGACTTCTGACTGTTGAAGCACGTTTCTTTCTTCTTTGTAGCTGGCACCAATATCAAATTAAAGCTGAAACCATAAGATCGTGTCTGGTTTATGATGTCTCTGTACCTGATATTTCAGATTAATGTATTCAATTATACAAGCAACAAACTGGGACGTGAACGTTCTGACCCAAGTTTTAGGTTTAAAGTCTTTAGGCAAGAAAAGTGTCAGCACTTGAAATGCAAAATCACATGCATTACCACATATGATCACTGTATCATTGACATGACAATGAACATGTATCCATCAGGACAACCATGAACAGACTTGAGCAACCTCCTTACATTGTTGATTTCTTACTAAGCAACATACACCGTGAGCTCCAAAAATACCTCGTATAGTGCTTTTCATATTGAATGCGTGAAGGCCTACTCCAAAATTGAAGTTAAAGATATAAACAAACCGACTGAGAAAATATAATCATTGGGAAAAGAAAGTTCACACGGTATCAACCACGAAAGGAGCAGTACTAGTATTAGAATAATTCTGGAGATCTTGGTTGATTGTTGGTATTTGATTTAATATTTAGTTATTTTGAGTTTTCGTTATCCAACTTGTGTTAGTTATTGGATTTGATATTTATTGCAAACTTGTCAAAATGAAGTTGTATTGAAGTTGATTGAGTTTTACCTTGAGTGTGGAATGGTTAAAGGGGATTTCCCCAAGGACATCTCCTCCCCCTCCCCGTCCCCGTCCCCCTACACCGCGTGGTAAATTAATTTAATATTTGATAATATTAATTACACTTAGTGATATTTTATGAAAATATCATATATATTTTTATTATAATTAATAAATTTTATTTAACTTTTTTGTAAAAAAATATAAAATACTCACGATTGTTGAAAAGTATATTTACGAAAAATCATCGTTATCTTATTCACGAGTGTTTAATTCTCTTTCTTGTAATAACGAGTTATTTTTCCGCACTTCTACTCGTTATTTTGCGAATAAAAGTGTTATTTGTTGTTGTTGTTGTTGTTGTTGTTGTTGTTGTTGTTGTTGTTGTTGTTGTTGTTGTTGTTGTAACTACTATTATTCACGTTTTTGTAAATATACATATATATATATATATATATTGGTATACATATATGTGCTTACTTTCTTTAAATTAATAATTTATTTTTATATCATTAAATAAATATTAAAAATTATTTTTGTTGGGTGGGGGAAAATGAATGGGTTGGAGATGAGTATTAGTTTGGGGAAGGGGGAGGGGGGAAATGGTGGGCCCGTGAGGGGAGGGGGAGGCGTGGCGAAGGGGAACATGACATGCTTTGCAGATGCCCTAAGCGGGCATTGATAGGGTTGTGCATGTATGCGGGCTGAACCGGGCCGAACTTGAATGGGTGCGGGTCAGTGTACAGTAAATTGCAGAGCGAGCCTTGCTACGGGTGGGCATACTTCTGGGCACTGTAGCGGGTCGTGTAACAGAATATTGCCCTACCCGCCCCGATTGCCATCCCTATCAACGCCGTTTCTCTATGGTTTGTCGTCTCTAGGGTTTCCCCTCTTTTTAATATTTCCTCGGCTTTTATTGAAACAATATTTGTCTGTTCAATTTATCTTGTTCCTAGTTTCTAAAGCAACTGCTGTTCACAGACTGAAAATGTTGATGTTCTAATTAATGTTGGGGCATAATTTACATTTAACAAACATAATGTTCTTTGATGGGTAATTAACAAAAATATCGCACTAGTATTAATACTTGCCGCATAGTGTGTTTCACACACCTAAATCGGTAAATCCTAGTCCGGACTCTCTGCTGCTACATGGACTGTGGAACAGAAAACGTAGGCGGAGCAAAGACGTTACGGGAGGCCATTCGTTGGGGAATTTCCCGTACATCCCGGAAGACATCATCCTCAACGTACTGCGAAGACTACCAATCAAGTCTCGTGGACGATTCAGGTGCGTTTCTAAACAATGGTTTGAATGGATATCCGATGACAAAACTCGGAGATTTAAAGCTCTGATTAGGACACGTAAAACAGACTTTGATGACGAGCGTCAGCCTACTACGCGCCATATTTCATTCAACTCCATCTGCCAAAATCTGAAGTTTGAAAAAATATCTCATTGTGATTCGTTCGGTCATTCGTCTGATAAGAAAAGTGGTGTAATCATGGGCTCGTGTAACGGGTTAGTCCTTATTGAAGTGCTGGAATGTGGTTATTACCTGTGGAATCCATCCATCGGCTACTACAGCCAAAAACTCCCCCTCCCTTCCTGCCAATACAGAGGGAGTGTATTAGGGCTTTGCTTCAACTCCAACAATGGAGACTACAAAGCCTTGATGGTTATTTATCACAAAACTGATGGTCGATTCATGATGGTAGGTAGTTTCAAAAGCAAAATGTGGACTCGTCTTAATTTCCCTTCTGAAATCAGTTCAATTCACGGAGGGCGGGTGTTGATTAATGATTGTCTTCACCTGCTTGCGTATGATAAAAACTATTTGGACCACATTGTATATTTCGACTCTCGAAAGGACGCATTTGCGGATGTCCCAATGCCATGCGTGGATGGGTTATATGTATCCAGATTGTGCCTTCTAGATGGATGTCTTTGCGTGGTCTGCTTCAGAGAAGATGTGTCGCACAATGGATTTATAGGTAGCTATGAGATATTGATAATGAAAGAATATGGAGTCAAAGAATCGTGGGCTAACTTGTTTAAGATTGAACATGGACTTGAACGTTGGGAGTTGGAACCCTTGTTTTATACAGAGGACAAGGAATTGGTTCTGATTATGTTTGAACACGAGGATAGGTCCGCTATTCGTGCGTATGACAGACATGGAAAGTATTGTTTCGATGTTAAGGACTTATTCCATTACTTGGAATTAGATTCAACAACAGTTGTTTACGAAGAGACCTTTGTCAATCCTTTATTTTAACAAAGAAACAGGGGAGATGGAAGACTCGATGAGGGTCGTCCTTGATTTTGTAATTTATCTTCAACTAGTTTTTATACACGTGTCGTATGTGGTTCTTCTTTTCTTCAGTCTACATTTTCTAAATGTTTTCCATGTTTACTATAACATGATTCGAGAAGAATGTAAGAGCCAATGTTTTCGAAAATCATATTCACATATTGACACATTTGCAACCTCCAGTCTTAAAACTAGTTGACTGGACCCCCCCCTGCAGAAAAAACGTATATTTCAAACTGGTAAAAAAAGTTTCCGTCCACTTTTAACGGAATATTCTATTAGTTGACAATCAAGTCATTTTTTTAAGGATAAAATGGTATGTTCAACAAAAATATGAACGCAATCCCAGCAAACACCATTATCACTGCGGCCACAGCCATCCCCGCTACACATACCCATATTCCGGCACCAACAACCCTCATCCCCGCCGCATATACCCAGATTCCGGCGCAGATTAAACTCACAAAAGTCTGACCTTGATTCAACTCATCACCATGAAGAATCCAGCCTCTCTTCGCCATTCCACCTCAACCAACTACTAGTACTGAAAACTCGGACAAACCACACCAACACCGATCTTCCGTGAAAAATGGCGAGACCACCCCAGACACAATTCCAGAATAATCCCGTAGAAATACCTCAATTCAGTACTGAAATGAAAACAATCAACAAAAACCAACCTTCAACATTCCTTATCGAACCCAACACTCTGAAAATCCATAACAGTGTTCTAGACTAAAACATATCCACAAATCGTTGTTACCACTCCTCTGAAATTGATTTCACCCGTTGACCCATGTTGTAACAGAACTCCTGTTTCAGAGCTCTGCTGCCAGTTTGTTATAGCTTAGGGGTATTCGAAGAAGAACGACGAAAGCAAAACAAGAACGAGACAGATATTTGACGTGGTTCACTAACGAATTAGTAACGAACCCATTAGCTACTCCACGGCCAGAACCAAATATAGCTCCACGGCCATATGAGTGCGTGTCATGGTACACGCTGCAAACCCCTCAAATTGGGTTAACCGATAACTCCTAGTGAGGAGCTATCAGTTGCTTACTTTACGAATTAGAACCGGGTTCCTTCTCAATGGATCATGTATCATTGGATTAAGATATTGATTAACATAATGGCCCAGAGCTTCAATTGGGCTTGTTCCGCCAAAGCTCATATGCCCACCAAATAAATGGCCTTTAATATTCTAAAATAAGTGGGCCTCATTACTCTTCCTTTCCCGATCCAGCCAAATAAAAACGGTGTAATTAGGTCATTCTCACCCCAGCATCTACTTTCCAATTTTGCCCTTGGGAGGAACCTTCCTTCAGCTCTCCTTCTGCAATCGAGAAAATCGTTGCTTCTCCGTATCTCAGCTTGACACATGTCCCTCTCATTATTATCCGTACATTCTGCGTAATCATTGGTTGCTGGTCCCAATTGATATTGCGTACCTTCATTACCACGTATTCTTTTTTCATTGGCGCTTTTTGTTCCCCCACACGCCGCTTCCTCCATTGTCTCCGGCAGGCTCTGTTTCTGATCTAGCTCTGGCGTGTTCTTCGTCTCCCTCACCGCCAAAATTTGTTGGTCTTCCTTCTTCTTTTGGTAGTCCATATCATCATCATATTTCATCCGAGGCTTCTTTTTCTTGAAGAACCTCTTCTGCTTAACTGTTTTCAAATGAGCACCATACCCCGAATTCATCCCTTGTTTCTGGGATAGAAACTTGCATTCAACTTGTTCATGCCCAATACGGCCGCATCTGAAGCAAAAATCCCCAAGTTTTTCATACTTGAAAGGAATCCATATATGTCCCCTATCCACAAAGGTCATGCGAAAACCTTGTTTTAGTGGTTTCTCCGTATCAATCGACACCCGAAATCTGATGGTAGAGCAGTTATCCATCACCCCATTTTCATCAGCATCGATCTCAATGATTTCTTCGATGTTTTTCCCTATTTTTTGGGCATTAGGGAGGTTTATCTTTTCCAAAGGGAGTCCTCTGATTTGTACTCAGATAGGCAATAACTTAAAGTAGAGCTCTTACGGTTTCATCCCTAGCTCAAATCTTCTCATAACAATCATTCTAATCATAACATTCCTAGGGGTGCCTTCTAAAACTCTAGTACGATCTTCCTCATCTTTAAACAGGAATGAAAACAGATTGTTACCTCTAGCTGTTACTGTGAACGTGTCTCGCAATTTACAGACCTTGCTGAAAATCGCCTTGATACTCTGCAATCGAACCTCCCTTTTGGCGATTATTTTTCTGATGATGAACTTCGTTCTCAGCTTCGTGACCTGCGCCTCATCGTCGTCGAGCACAATCTCGATCTGTGTATCAGTATCTCCTTCCTCTGCCGACCATGGGTTTTTCGAGCGCACCATATCCAGCTCCGGCGTCACTCCTTGGCTTCCACTGTCCTCTATTACTCGACTCATGATGGATCTGACTCAAAATTCCAAACTTCCAGAAAAAAAACTACTAAGATCCGGTGACCGGTACTGAAAACCCTAAAAAAGCAAGGTTAATTGGGTATTCAAAGACGCTAAAAGACAGGAATGCTAGAGAGAAAACCTCTCACCAACATTTTCTCTCTCTAGGAATTTTAGAAAATCTCATGTCTACAAGACTCCATATTAATTAGTAGTATTAATGGCTCTAATGTAATTCAAGACTCTATATTAATGGCTCTTTCAATTTTTTGTTTTAAAAAAAAGAATTTTATTCCCTCATGCTTATATTCTTTAGCTTTGTTTGGGAAGATTAGTTTTTAAATTGTTTATAGGATTACAATTACCTGTAAAGATAGCTAAAAGTATACTATAAATTCAACTAGTGATGAGTTTTTTTTAAACTAAAAACTTTATATTCATAAAAAGGATCTATCACAGCTCAAAGAAAGTGATACAACTGGCAGAAGCATCAGACTACCTCAACAATGCTTTCCTAGCCAAAGAATGAGCTACTGTGTTGCTCTCCCTTGGCACAAAAGAGAAAATACAAAAAGCAAAACATTCAAATATTGATTTTCAATATTCAATAGTGGAGCCAACTTTTCCCATGAAATCTTCATTTATATTGTTGAGGCATTTGATTACTCTTTCATAGTTAGAGTGAACAGACACCTTACTCCATCCATTTCTCTTGCTCCACAACAATGCTTCTACGATACCTATTGTCTCTAAGATGATGGGGTCTATCAAACCAACATGTTTATAGATTGTTGCTGGTCCCACGCATTGACTTTAAGATCACAAACCTTCTTCTTTATGATCCGGATTTATTATATTTCCAATGTTTAAGTTCACCAGAAAGGAACCCGAGATAAGCCCGAAGGTTAACCTCGGGATGGGTCGCACGACTGCCTGACCCGATGGGCACACCGGTTACTTCTCGCTCATGCTGACTCGAAGAGGACTTTGTGTACGCGTGTATTTGCGGTTTCAGACCAATTTTGAGCCCAATAGGATTCGAGATTTCCAACACTCTATGATGCATCAAAGTAACTTAAAATTTATCCTCCCATTCCTCTTTGTCATGGCTCTATCTAATCGTCCTTTAATCAGAGTACCATCATTTTATTTGTTTGACCAAGTAAACAGTACTCCCACATCACCCGAATCACGCAATGCACATTTATCAATGACCCGGATAGAGGGCTCTATTCTGCATGTAGTTGACTCTTTCCCCCTCTTTTTCTGCGATTGGAGAAGTTGTGTTAAACTCACCAAAGACACCATGAAAATTGATTAATTGTCTTCAAACTTTCTAGCAAAGTCCAGGAGTGACTTCTTTGCTCAAATGGATCACGATAGAACCCCGTGATCACTCTCTGCCTTTATTACAAACCCATCCGCTTATATGTAACTTCAAATAATTTTAGATTTCAATTTCCACCTAGTCTGACCACGTAAGTGATAATCCGCCACTTCAACCTTCATTTGGAACATGCAGCCCATTGAAAAAATTTAATTTCCTCTTTATTCTTTCCATCTCACTACTACCAAACCAAGACTCCATTAAGAATGCTATGCTGGTGTGAACAAGAGATTCCGGCAGGGAGACCTCCGTGTACACCGTACGTAGTGGATCAGGGATCGCACAGGAAGAATAGGGGTGTGTGTAGGGAGAGAGTAAGTCAGTAGCAATGTCTGAGAGAGAGACAGAGGCTTGGCAGAGCTTCCGCGTATGGCAGTGTGTCCTCCTTTGTATGGAAAGGTTAACGATGTATATATACTGGAGAACGTGACCGTTGTAGTGTGGTTAATGCGCCCATTAATGGCGGCTTGATTAGCTTAACCATAACGGCACGTTCGTCCGAGTATATAGGAACCGTTAGAGCACGTGGTGCGCGAGTACCGGAACCGTTACGAGGTTGACCGGGTTTGACCGGATTGACCGGGTTTGACCGGATTGACCGGGTCTAGGGAGCTCGTGCCAGAGATCTCTCAAAACAGTTACTAAAGGTCGCGCGCGGGCTTGGCTCGCACGCGACAGGGCTTACTCTAGCCTCCAAACCACAAGTCCCTACAAGTCCCGTGCAGTGGTATGCGAGGGCTCTGTCTCGCAGCCCCCACATGGATCAGCTCGGCTGGTGATCCTGTGTGTGTGGAGCACAATATGGTGTGCTGGATGGTCGCCACGTGGCCTAGATCTGCCATGTCATAAAGCAGTATCTACATTAGCCCCCTTTCTGCGCGTGAAGGCTTGTAGCTGTATAGGCTTCCATGCGCAGAAACCAACATGCGCGTCGTCGTCACGTACCAATTCAAATACGGGTAGATTCAGCCCCCGTGCGTGTAATTATGACCTAAAACCCCTAGAGTCGTGCCGTCTGACCTTTAGGGTTTTAGGCGTGACGTCAGCCCGTCCTGTGATTGCGCGACACGACGGTGACGGTTGCGATTCGACTACTGAAGGGACGCAACCCTTCATTCTTCTGGATAAATACCTTGTATCCCATCATTGCAAAGCATTGCTTCTTTCTCTTAAAGTGAATGGTACCCGGAGATCTTCGAGAGCAGATCCAAATAATCAATCATCAGTTCAAGACTGCAAATCGTATTCTTCAATTGTGCATCTCCAAGCAGGCTTCAAGGAAACAAGGTTGGCCTCGTTTACTTTTGACTTAAACTACCAGTGTTTGCCTTGAATCGCATTGAATCTGTAAACCCATGAAGTCTGTGAAGAGGCTTTGATCTTTAAACCTGCTTCGTTCTTAATCTTTCAATAATATTGGGTCTTGCAAATCCTCAATTTCTGAAATCGGCACCGGAACTGTCTGCTTTCCTTTGCATAGATCTCGAATTTCAAAATTCAAACTGAAGTGTGGTATTTCTCCCCCCCTTTTTTTGCCCTTTCGCAGGAATGGCCAAAACAAGAGTAACCAGACCCGTCAAGGAAGATGAAGAGATGCCGGAGCTTCCGCAGGCTCTGTGGCGAAAAGCCCCCTTTCTGGGTGGGAAAGATTTTTACCACGCGAGGGTGAAGGCGAAGAGGATGCCTGATCCTGTTCCCGTTGAGCAGTTGTTAACGCTGACTCGCCCAGTTAACTCAGCCTTGCTCGAGTTAGTTGGCTCCGAGGATGTGGTTCGATTGGGAATCGAGAATGGGCACTTCCCATATACTGCAATTTCTACTCAGGCGTTTGTCCAGAAGTTGGACTATATGGATGAGTGGACTGACCACGTGTTGGGTAATTACACCGAAACTCTCGATAAAGCCGGCATTTTCTTCGCTGTCCGTGCTATGAAGGGTGCTGCCGTGAAGCTGGATCAGTCCATGCTTCTAGACCTTCTGTCCCGCTATTCGCCTGCGACTCACACGTTTCACTTTGCTGAGTTCGAGGCTGCCCCCACGCTCGAGGACGTTCAAATGCTGTATGAGCTTTCCCCCATGGGCGAGGTGGACCCCTTGAGTCACTTGAGAACACCTGCGGAATTGGCCTTGTACGCGCAGATGGAGGAGTGCCTAGCAGAGGTAAAGAAGATCTCCACTCGGTGGACCAGTACGAAACCTCTTCCGAACTGGCAGCTAGTGGATACGTCTGCGAAGAACACCTGGAACAAGTGGTTGCAGTACTTCTTCCGAGACTATGCAAACAGCAGCATCACTAAGAAGCTTTTGAGCGAGGACCCGGAGGCCGAGAATTATGTAGAGGGCAAGGGTTATCATTTGACCCTTTGCGCCTTTCTCTGCGCTTGGCTGTCGAGGTATCTGATTGATGGTCACCCCCATGACGGGGTCTTCTACCATGTGCTGCCACTTGCGGTGAGGCTCGCTCTTGGCCAGAGGGTCGCACTTGGACCCTTGGTCTTGGGCACGTTATATTATAGGCTGGACCAGCTGGTTCTGGCGATGAGGGAATCGCGCGGCCGTCTCGATGTTCTGACCTTTGTCAATATCAGCTTTTTGACAATGTGGGTTTTCGAGCGCTGGCCGTCTTATGCTCCAACTCCCCTCCCACTTGAGAAGTGGTGTCCCCCAGGCGAGACGGAAGCGTTCAACAGCGGGAGAGCTGCGAGATGGTTTGGAGCAAGCAACACCAAGTGTACTTGGAGCTTGATATGCGACAAACGAAGGGAGTTCACTGCCAGGCCCTACGCCACACGTGTCGAGAATGTGCGGTGGTTTCCAAAGCTATATCCTTCCAAAGGCATGGTCTTGTCAGAAGACCTTCTTTTTGAAAAGGGGCCGCATTTCCACGAGCGCTATCGTGAGTTCTTTTGCTGGTGTCTGCGAGGTTCTCTTCCTGCACTTGCAGAGCACATCCGTGAGCTCGCGCCACGATATGAAAGGCTTACAGTGGATGTTGACCCCACTCGGGTCTCGCCTCAGTTTGGTTTCGATGCGGTGGCCCCATCAATCTGGCCCCAGTCTATCGTCAGAGGGTGCTACAAGCGCTTGCTGACAAAGGAGTGCAAGACGGTCCTCATGAGCAATCTTCCCTTCGAGCAGCCTGCGGGAGCTCGCAAGGGTGGTTGTTCCCAGAACTGGATCGCATACTGGATTGCCCAGCAGACGAGGATGGAGACGGAGGCGGCGGCGCAGCCAGGAAGGGCCCCCTTGATCAAGAGAAACTCTTTTCCGTTTCGCCCCAATTGCAGTTTGAGCGAGTCTGAGTATGGTTGCTACTCGTTGTTGGACCGTGAGAATCATTTGTGCCCCGATTTCATTCTGAAGGAGCAGGTCAATGCAATCAAGAAGGGTGACACGCAGGTCATCAAATATAGCAAGGCGTTTGCTGAGGTAAGCAGTTTCCTTGTGTGCTTTGAGCTCTTTGATTTGCTTGCGCTGATGCTTTTTGTTCTGTATTGTCTAGTGTCATGTGCGGAGGTTCGCAGCTGGTGACCGTTCCAAATCGCTGGTGGATACCATTGTTGCCACCAGAAGGAGGGGGGAGTCGTATCGGCTAGCATGGAGGATGGATGCCGAGGTCGAAACAAAAGTTCGCGGGATCATGAACACCTTTGCTGACTCGCTGATAGACAACCCTCCGGCTCCGTCTCCTCTTAGAGATGACCCGTCCCCTCCGGCGACCGCGGCGCCGAGAGCGAAGAGACCTAGGCAAAAGGGGATTACGATTTCTTCCCCTAGGAGCGCTCCAGCTTCTCCCCCAGTGAGGTCCCTTTCCATCAAGGACAAAGGCAAGGGTCGTATGCCCAGCAAAGTGCGAAAAGATCTCGCAGTTGAGACTTTCGTTCCATTCAACCAAAAGGAGGAAGAGAGACAGGAGCCCCAGGCAAGTGATGAAGAAGCAACAGTTGTGATGTGCGAGGAAGAATCAGGAGGTACTTCCGTCGCATCTCCTTGCCCTTTATCATGACTTCTGTGCAGTTCTTTTCTTTGAACCAATTTTGTATTCGCAGATGATGATGATGAAGCCGTTGGTGGCCTCGTGGCCAAAAGGCAAAAGAGAGATGCCCACTCTGGCGTTTCAGATGCTCCCATAAGCGAGGATGTTCTTGCTGAGTCTCGGAGGACAGCCGCGGAGGCTGCTGAAAGAAGAAGGCAGCGAGAGGAAGAGGAACTCGAGCTTGTGAAACAGCGGAGTCTCGAGGAGCGGCATGTTGACGACTTAGTGCGTCCAGCTGGCGAGGAAGACGAGCTTCCCGAAGAAGTGGCTCCTCATGTGGAGGAGGAAGATGAGGTCCCTGGAAAGGACACAGCAGAGCTAGAGCAAGTCCAAGCGGACTTCGCAGAGATCGCAGGTGGCGATAAAGGTGAGATCTTCAATCTCGCAGTTACTTATAGAGATGTAATTGTGGGTGCGTTAAAGCACGGTGTGTCAAAGCCTGACATTCGCCGTTGGTTGGTAAGCAAATGCGGAGAACCCTCAGGTAATTATTTTGAGTGATATGCGCATACTAGGCTTTAGTCACTTGAGGCAAAATCATGACTGGTTTACTCGCGTCCCAGGTCACGCTTCTCTTAAAGATTTGCTTAGTGAGGATACACTGATAGGGCACGGTTCCACGTCCCTAGTGTATGATGAGGATACCTCAATCCCACCTTCGCGTGGAGGTGCTTATTCTAGCTTTAGTAAAGATAGTGAAATAACTTATAACACAAGTTACCTCATTTTATCGCATTTGATATCGCAGGTCATGCTGAGGAAGCTGAGCTGGAGCAGAGAAGCCAGACTTCTGCATCCCATGTTCCAATTTCGAGCTCTCATACCGAGAAGCCCGTCGCAGCTGCCGGACACGCAAGTGAGCATCTCGAGGATGTCATTGAACTTTCCGATGATGTCGAAGCTGATGCTGTGCCGATGGACGAAGGTGTCCGTACTGGCGGTGAGGAAGAAAGGACAAGTGATGCTAATATTTTCGCATCTGGGAGTGTCCGTCCAGCGACTTCGGCTGTCCCCTCGCCTCCGGCGATGACTGAACCAGAAGCACCTATTCCTGCGTGGAGTATTTGGGGCTCGCAGGTTGGGAATGTAGTCGCAGCTGGTGCGGCCTACACTCTTCCTCCTAACTATGAGAGTTTGGAGCTCGCAGCTGATAGGAGAGCCATGGAGCGAGGGCAGTCTTCGAACAACCTGGTGGCTCGCATTCCCTCTATTCATGAAATTCTGGAAGGCACTGGTAAGCAGAGATTCTACCATTCGCACGTCGCATTATTTGCTTGCGAGTTTTGACATCATGACTTGTTTTTGATGTCTCAGGTTTGAAGCAAACCGATGTAGACTGGGTGGTTCGGATGCGCCTCAGATACCCCCGATCGTTTGTGAGGTGTCTGGAGATTAGTCCTTTTGACAGGAGGCTATTCCTTACTGAAGCCATCTGGATACTAGAGCAGCTGTGCGCGGCTACACCTGCGACCATTTCGGCCCAGAGTGCCGAATTGCTGTGTGGCATGTGCCAAAATCTCGTGCTCAAAGTCCAAGGCAGACTTGGTTTCAAATTCCTCAAGGTCAGAGTTACACTGATTCGCGCAGCTGTAACTCTGAATCTCGGGCACCAGAATCTCGCAGCTGAGATGCAGAAGGTGGAGCAGCAGAAGCAAAAGGTTGATGAAGCTTTGAAGCTGTATCATGAAATGAATGCCAAGTGCGAGCAACTAAAGCAAGAAGTGCAACAAGTGGAGAGGCTGATCGAGCAGTTCGAGCCCCAGGACTCCTTAGTCAAAAATTTGTTTTGACTTTTCGAGTTTTGAAAAGAAAACAGGAAAATGGTTGAGACATTAATGTAATATTTTGAAACATTAATGTAATGTTGCTAGGGTTTCTCCCCCTTCTTTTTTAACAACAAACAATGAGTTTGCCCGTTTTGCCCCTTTCGGGATTTGATTGGACATTTCTGTGCATATCCAATTATGACATCAGCAATTGATTCTTTGCTTGATTTTCGCGCTAATTTCTCGGCAGATAAGCACGCTTCCGTTGGGAAGTCCATCCGAATCATGACTATCCGTCATTTATTAGGATACGCAACCGAATCGTCGTAGCCTTTAGTAGGGTAATTGATTGTTACCGCTTTTCAAGGCGTAAGTGATTGAACTTACCCTCTTTTTTGAATTTTGCTGACTCATCTTAGGCGACCGAAGAGTCTCCACAGGGCCTATATAAACCCTGTCTTTGCCATTTGGGTTCTTCATCCCAAACATGTGCTTTGCCGTGAGTCCTTGCGACTGCTGGCTTCAACGCTTGTTTTTCGTTGATTCATGGCAACTTCAAGCTTTGAATCCTGAGTTTGCGCTTTGTGCTATAGAAATAGCTTCCAAGATCCACTTTATGAGGCTTATTGCTGTTTATAACCGTCATAAAGAGGATGCAGATAATACCTCATGTGTGTTCGAAGAAATTTCTTCGTGTATTATGTGTGCAGGTCATGTTTCCGGCCGCCTCGTGGCGAGGTGCAGCGCCGTAGTGACCGTGCTACCGTCTCGTAATGAACGGCGTGATTCTCCTCCAGCATCTCCGGAGAAGAATCCGTTGCCCTCACATTTGTGAGGTCGGGGTGCTCGTCAATGCCCTTGTCCAACATGACAAGGAATCCATCACCAGAGGAATGACTGCTTCGCCTGTTACGCGGAGTATCCTCTGTCGGCACAGGAAGCTCCCCCGGCGCCTATCTTGGTCAGACAGAGGCTTTTGTCATTCCTTGGGGTCTTGGGCGCATCGTATCCCTGACCTTGCTGCTAGGGATGTGGCGAATGACAAGTTGATCTCTTCGCGGCAGCATCCCTTTTGCTACAGATCTTTGGCCTCAGATCCGCGTACTGTGCTGCCGGTGTCAAGACCGGTGGATTCTCTCTTTTCATAGTCGAGAGTTCCCTTGGCGCATTTCTGGCTTACCAGCCATTTTTCGAATGTATTGTAAGCCATGTTGGCTGTGTAGTTAGATGCGAGCTTTTCGCTTGTAAGCTGCTATCTAGATAGATAAATTGCAAGTCATTTGACTCATAATGATAAAAAGTATTTGTATCATCTGTTCTTTGCAACAAAATACAATTTCGCATGCGTTTCGGCTTGTTTTGCCTTGCATAATGACATGTATTGATTTCACATATGCGATGTCGATTTACAGATATTTCGCTAGATCATTCGAGATCGTAATTTCGCAGCTGTGCCATCTTGACGGATGGGCTTGTAGTTTGTCGTTGTAAATCGTATGAGATCACGTTCACAACGTTGCTATCGTTCCAGATAATTTTTCGAGAGATCAATCAAGATCGTTGAGCTGTGCAAATTGCTATCATAAAAGATAGGCTTTGTTTGAGATCGTTTCTCGCATAAACTGCTATCATAGCAGACAGATCTTTAGAAGATCTAATAAGATGATTCTGTACTCGCGTTGCCATCATATCAAACGGGTTTGGATAATTAACCCAAAATTGCTATCGTAACAGATAGGCTTGAGAAGATCATTATAAGATCGCATCTGTATAACCTGCTATCCCAAGAGATAGGCGTTAGATGATCGATTGAGATCATTTTTGTATTTCGCTGCTATCGCAAAAGATAGGCTTTGGATGGTCATGTAAGATCGTATTTTCGTTTGGGTGCTATCGCAAGAGATAGGCTTTAATGATCATTTAAGATCGCATTTGCATTTGATTGCTACCATGATAGATAGGCTTTGGATGATCACTTAAGATCGCATTTGCGTTTGGCTGCTATCGTAAGAGATAGGCTTTAATGATCACTTAAGATCGCATTTGCATTTGATTGCTACCACGAGAGATAGGCTTTAGATGATCACTTAAGATCGCATTTGCGTTTGGCTGCTATCGTAAGAGATAGGCTTTAATGATCACTTAAGATCGCATTTGCATTTGATTGCTACCATGAGAGATAGGCTTTAGATGATCACTTAAGATCGCATTTGCATTTGATTGCTACCATGAGAGATAGGCTTTAAATGATCAATTAAGATCGCATTTGCATTGGCTGCCATCGTAGGAGATGGGCTTTTAGATGATCACTTAAGATCGCATTCGTGTGTAACTGCTATCGTAAGAGATAGGCTGTAGATGATCGATTAAGATCACATTTGTAGTGGCTGCCATCGTAGGAGATGGGCTTTAGATGATCACTTAAGATCGCGTTCGCGTGTAGCTGCTATCGTAAGAGATAGGCTTTAGATGATCGATTAAGATCACATTCGTATTGGCTGCCATCGTAGGAGATGGGCTTTAGATGATCACTTAAGATCGCGTTCGCGTGTAGCTGCTATCGTAAGAGATAGGCTTTAGATGATCGATTAAGATCACATTCGTATTGGCTGCCATCGTAGGAGATGGGCTTTAGATGATCACTTAAGATCGCATTTGTATTTAGTTGCTATCGTAAAAGATAGGCTTCGATGATCAGTTAGGATCACGTTTGCATTTGCTGCTATCGTAAGAGATAGGCTTTGAATGATCGATTGAGATCGCATTTGCTATCGTAAGAGATAGGCTTCGATGATCAATGAAGATCGCGTTCGCTATCGTAAGAGATAGTCTTTGATGATCAATTAAGATCGCGTTCGCTATCGTAAGAGATAGGCTTTGATGATCAATTAAGATCGCGTTTGAGTTTGCTGCTATCGTAAGAGATAGGCTTTGATGATCAGTTAAGATCGCGTTTGCATTTGGCTGCTATCGTAAAAGATAGGCTTTAGATGATCGACCAAGATCGCGTTTGCTATCGTATGAGATAGGCTTTGATGATCACTTAAGATCGTGTTTGTATTTGTTACTATCGCAGCGAATAAATCATTGTTAACAGTTGTAACAAATTAGATAAAGCGATATAAACAGCTAAAAAATATGAACTTCTCATTTGGGAGAACTCTTTTATTATGACATTCTCATATGGGAGAGATAGGATTACAATCCTCTCATATGGGAGAGGAGATTGCGAATATCGTAGCCACATGAGACATTAAGCGACGTTATCATAAAACGTATGAAATAAGAGAAGTCAAGGATAGTACTTCTTGATCCAGCGCATGTTGACTGAGCTTGGAGTTGAGGTTGTGCCGTGCAACCTTCGTATGCTGCAGTAGCCGCTATCGAAGACTTCTGTGACTTCGAAGGGTCCTTCCCAATTAGCTGCGAACTTTGGGTGAGTTGCTTCTCGCATGCAGTGGTCAGATGCGCGCAAGACCAGGTCGCCAACTGCGAAATCCCGTCGCTGGACTGTCTTGTTGTAGGCGCGAGCGATTCTTTCTTGGTACCGCTTGTTAGTCCTTTTGGCTTGTTCTCGCTTTTCTTCCAGCAAGACTAAATCATGATCGCGTTGGTTTTCGTAGAGCGCGTGGAAGGCCAGCCTTGCCGAATTGACTCTGACCTCCGCAGGTACCACAGCTTCGGCCCCATAACATAGTAGAAATGGCGAGGCCCCTGTGGGTGTCCTTGGAGAAGTTCTGTAGGCCCACAGAGCTATGTTAAGAGAGTCGGCCCACTTCTTATGGTCATCTGCGACCATCTTGCTCAGAATTCTCAGCAGCGTTTTGTTAGTCGCCTCGGCTTGTCCGTTTCCCTTTGGATAATAGGGGGTGGAGCATATTTGCCTGATATTGTACTCCGCAAGTTTGGTAGCTACCTGACGATTAACAAAAGGAGTACCGTTATCTGAGAGAATAGTATTCGGGATTCCGAACCTGCATACGATGTTTTCCTGGATGAAGTTGACCACAGCCAGCGCGTTTGCCGTCTTCAGTGGTATTGCTTCCACCCATTTGGTGAACAGCTCAGTTGCGGTGAGAATGAAATGGTTCCCATGTGACGTTGGTCGGATGGGGCCAATGAAGTCCAAAGCCCATGTGTGAAATGGCCATGGCGTTCCTAGTGCATGTAGGTCCACGGCGGGAGCGTGCACTAGGTTCCCTTTGAATTGACATTCTTGGCAACGTCGCACCTTGGTGCGGCAATCGACTTCCATCGTGGGCCAGAAGTATCCGATTGAGAGAAGCTGTCTGCATAATTTCGCACCTCCCTGGTGTTCCACCTGGTGGGAGAGGTCCATGACTTCTTGTGCTTCCCTATCGTCTAGGCATCACAGCAAGTTGCCTTCGTGACCTTTTCGCCAAAGCAGATTTTCTTGAACCACATATCGAGAAGCTTTCCTCTTCAATTTGTCTGCCTCTTTTCTCGATTCGGGTGCAGTGCCCTTGGTGAGGAATTCAAACAATGGCTTTCTCCAGTCTGTGTCGTCGTCGATTAGAGCGACAAGTAGAGAATCTTTGATTAGTGCGCAACTTTCGCACTTTCCTTGTATCAGGGCTGCGGCTGTAGACATGCTTGGCCAATGGATGCCATATCTCTGAGCTTTCCTGTAGATTGACACCTCGCTTTCTCCACAAGCGTGTTGGTGAATCTTTTCTAACAGCTGTTGTCCCTCTTGCTCGGAGACGCAACGCATGAGTATTCCTCCAGGACCCTTGTAGTAAAGGGTGTTGTCGTAGATGCAGTATCCTTTCGTGAGTACCCAGCTTTCGCTACTGGTGCCTTTCGCAATAGCTTGCAAGATTGCTTTTCGCCAGTCTGCGTCATCCATGTGTTCATCGTCGCACGCATCTTCTGTTAATGCCGACGATGTTCGCACTTCGATGGAAATCCTTGCGGGGCATTTGTCTATGCTGACCTTAGATCCCAGAGTTGCTAAGGCGTCTGCATGCCTGTTGTCCGCTCGGGGTTTGTGCTCGTATTTCACGTCGCAGAATTGCTGCATCAGTTTTTGGACTAGGGTACGGTACGGCAGGAGGTTGATCTCCTTTAGACCATATTCGCCCGAGGCCTGCTTAACAATCAGCTTGGAATCTCCCATGACTGTTAAGTTGCTCACTTCCAAAGCTTTCGCTGCACGGAGCCCCGCGATCAGAGCCTCGTATTCCGCCTCGTTGTTTGTGACTGCGAAGTTGAGTTTTGCGGACATCTGTATGACTTCACCGTCCGGCTTTGTCAAGACTATCCCAATGCCTCCGCCTTTCCTGGTTGACGAACCGTCGAAGTGGAGGGTCCAATAGGGCACGTCAATCGCGTAGATTTCAGGGCCTTCGAGCTCCTCCTCCATCACAGGCTCGTGACTGTTGTCAGGGAACTGTGCCAACAGATCTGCTACCGCCTGCGACTTGATCGCTCTTGGTTTTACACATGTGATGTCGTATTGAGAGATGGTCATGTACCATTTCGCCAATCTCCCGCCCGGAGTAGTGTGAGTTAGCAAGTATCTTATGGGGTCGCTTTTGGTGACCACCACTACTTTGTGCGATGCAAAATAGTGTCTCAACTTCTCTATCACAAAGAATAAGGCAAGGCAATGACGTTCGATGTCTGTGTACCTTGATTCAGCAGGCTGCACAATGCGAGAGATGTAATAGATAGGCCTCTCTTGGCCCTCATATACCTGGGCCAAGAGTGCTCCTATAGATCTCCTCGTTGATGTAAGATATAGCAGCAGCGGTGATCCCAGTTGAGGTGCGATCATAATCTTTGGGGATGTAAGTATCTCCTTTAGTTTTTCAAATGCGGCTTCGTGGTCAGGAGCCCAGTTGTACGCGGCGTCCTTCTTGAGAAGAGTGCTGAAACAGCATGTGATTTCGGCGATTGCTGGGATGAATCTCCGCAGATATGACAATTTTCCCAAGAATGTTTTCAAGGTACTTTGGTTGTGAGGTGGCGTCATGCTGGTGATGGCTGACACTTTCGCAGGGTCAGGCTCGATCCCTTGGCGATGGACCACGCACCCCAAAAACTTCCCCGAGGTCACGCCGAATGCGCATTTCATGGGGTTCATTTTCAGCTGAAAGCTCCTGCATCTGTCGAACACTTTTCGCAGGTCTGCAAGGTGATCTGCTTCATGCCTGGATTTGACTACCAGGTCATCCACATAGAATTCCACTTCTTTGTGCATCATGTCATGGAATAGAGCCATCATGGCCCGCTGATAGGTTGCGCCTGCATTCTTAAGACCGAATGGCATTACCGTATAGTTGAATACCCCCACGGGAGTGATGAATGCAGTTTTCCTAGCATCTTCGGGATCCATCTTGATTTGATTGTACCCGCTGAAGCCGTCCATGAAACTGAACATGCGATGGCCTGCTGTTGAATCAATGAGCAAATCGATGTTAGGCAGTGGGAAATCGTCCTTGGGACAGAAGCGATTAAGGTCTCGGAAGTCCACGCAGATGCGGAGCTGTCCGTTCTTCTTCACCACTGGCACGATGTTGGCCAACCATGTGGGATGGTGATTTGGCTCTATGAACTTGGCATCTAGGAGTTTGACGGTCTCCTGTTTGATCTTTACGTTGAGCTCTGGCCTGAAGCTTCTGGTGCTTTGCTTGACCGGTTTAGACCCTGGGATGACGTCTAAACGGTGCATAGTGATGCTCGTGTCTAGACCTGGCATCTCATCGTATTCCCATGCGAATACATCCTTGTACTCAGTTAGGAGCTGCAGCAGCCCTTGTTCCTCTTCGCTTGTGAGGTCCGCACTCAGGAAGACTGGCCTCCTCTTTTCCTCGTTCGGGCTGAGGAACACTTCCTTTAGCTCTTGCTTTTGTGGTCTTGGCCTGTCTTCCATGCATTCGGGCGCTTCTTTGAGTTTCTCCTCTGGAGTGCCCTGTGTTGGCTCTTCCGTCAGCGCAACTTGTTCGATTTGATTGATTTGCCCAGGGACATCCCCATGCCCGTGTGAGGACGTCCCCGCGCACCTTCATATGCGATAGCATTTCTTCCCGTTGGCGTAGAAGCTCTCTATCTCCTTGCCCTCAGGGTCGTGCTTTGCGATCCTTTTCAGAGTGTACACACTCTTGCGATGATATGCGATGCGCGGCGCCTCTTCGTGAATAGGCGGCGTTTCCTTGGTATCTCCCCTTGTTACCATCACGCCTGCAGGTGACTGGTCTTTGATGTCCTCCCAGAGAGGTAAAGGAGTGGGGTTGAATGGTCCGGGTGTTTGCTCGTCCGCCATCTCGGTGAACCACACCGCCTCGCTGAGATGCGCTTCGTCCAAGTTGAACGGGTTAGTTGAGGCCGGTATCTCGACAATCCTGTCGTTCCAGATAGCTTTCATCACCTGGTGAGCCGTTGAAGGGATTGCGTCAAAGCGATGAATCCAGGCCCGACCTATGATCATGTGGTATGTGGTGTTCGCGTCTATGACATAGAACTTCGCCGAGCACTTGATTTTGCCGATCTGAACGCCCAGGCGGATCCACCCGATCGTCATTCTGGAATCGCTTCCGAATCCCACCAGCGGGGATGGACGCTTGACTACCTTGTGCTCGGGGATCCCTGCTAGCTTCAGCGTGTGGAGTGGAACAACATTGACCGCTGCTCCTCCATCGACGAATGCTCGTTTGAATTCGACGCCGTTGATGATGGCGGTCACGTACAGGGGCCTCTGGTGGCTCGCATCTGTCTTCTTGTCGCTGGCAGAAAAGGTCATGATCTTTTCTGTAGGACGGGACGCCCTGATGACTTTCCCGTTGGAGACTACGAGCTCCTCTTCGTAGTCCTCCGCTATCCTTAAGATTGCTTTTGTCATATCCGATCGGCATCTTTCTGAGAAGTTCATCTCATCGAAGAATTTGCTGAAGCCGTGCGACCCTTTCATGCGGTCGGCACGCTCATCCTCCGTATCCATGCTATAGTCTTCCTCTTCATGGACTTCAGCAACGATGGGTAGACCATCCTCTGCGACTTCTTCCAAGTCTACTATCGAGATCATGGCGACCTCCTTGCCCTTTGAGCCCGAATCTGTATGGGCAGGCAGCGGGTTGTTGCGCACGTCCTTCCGGTGGTCGCTGACGATGAGTTCGCCGTTCTTCATCTTCTGGTCGAACGCGAATCTGAGCTTCTTGCACTCGGCCGTGGGGTGCATGACTTTGCCGTGGTATTCACACCACTTGGGGTCCCTCGTCATCTCCTTGGAGGGTGCTTTCTCAAGCGGCGGCAGGATGCCGTCCTTGCGCCACTGTCTGCAGAGATCGCTCGCTTCCTCCACCGAGCATGGCAGAGGCGGTGCGTCGAAGTTTGTAACTTTTGCTTGCTTCTGGGGCGAAACTGCATTGACCTCAGCTTCGCGTCCTCGCTTGTAGCCGAATCTGCCGATCTTGTAGGTGGTGCCACTCGCAGGTCGTTCTGGAGCGCTCTTCTTTCTCTGTCTCTCGACGATGGGCTCGATGTTCATCGTGCACTCGATGAGCTTTGAAAACGTGGGTGTTTGCAAATTGATTAGCATGCTCTTGTACTCATCTCGCATGCACTGCAGGCATATCTCTACGAGCCGGCTTTCGAGCATGGGATCCTTGCACTCCAAGGATTTCGCTCTGAATTTCTTGATGAAAGTGATTCCATCTTCCTCGCGTTTCTGATACATCCGCGAGAGGTGGATCATCGTCACCTTCTCTTCCATCTGGAAGAACTTGGTGTAGAACTTCTGGACCATGTCGTCCCAAGTCTTCACAGATCCGGGCTCCAACGTCCGGTACCATTTGTATGCTACATTCCCAAGAGTCTTTGGGAACTCTCGCATCAGCAGTTTGGGATCAGCTCCGTATGGACCCATGACGTCAATGAAACGCATGACGTGCTCATGAGCGTTCCCGTTGACGTCCTCGAACTTATCCCATTTGGGAGCTTTGTACCCCGCCGGGTTAGGCATGAGATAGATCTCTCGTGCAATGGGTGGATCGTTGTCTAGCTTCGGGATGATGGTATCCGCGAGCGATTGATGAGCTAGGATGGAGTCCACGCGCTTCTGCAAGGACGTCATGCATTCTGGGAGGCTTCCCTCGGTAGCTGCCGGAGAGGTTGCCGTAGGCGGTGGCGACACATATGCCGTCGGAGGATTGGGAGCGTATTGACTGCCCGCGTTTCCCCAAATCGTCGCTGGTGGAGGCAGAGTGTACTGCAAAGTTGGGTTAGACGCCAAAGCCGTGGGCTGAGAGGCGTGAGCGGCAGGGGGTAGCATTTGCGCTGTTGATCCTTGGATCGAAGGCAGCTGCGCGGCCGACGGTGGAGTTTGCAGATGAGGGTTGGGAGGCGTGGCCGATGCTCCCAATCCTGGAGCAGTAGGGGTTCCTCCTCCCTGAGGGGTGGCGGTACCTGGTGGAGGATTTGGCGCAAGGGTGCCTTGAACGGCCAAGATCCGCTCCAACTGTGCAGATTGAGACTTGAGAGCTTTTGCCTGACTTTGGACAGTGGCGTCCAAAGACTCCAAAGTTGGTGCCTCGCCGGGAGTCGTTGGAGTACGGCGGACTTCGTCTCCCGAGGGAGTTTCGGTGGAAGGCGACCGGTTGCTGACATCATCCTCCTGAGACATGGTTGCTTTTGCTGGTAAGTTTCACGTCGGGTTCACCAAAATGTGCACAAGAGATTCCGGCAGGGAGACCTCCGTGTACACCGTACGTAGTGGATCAGGGATCGCACAGGAAGAATAGGGGTGTGTGTAGGGAGAGAGTAAGTCAGTAGCAATGTCTGAGAGAGAGACAGAGGCTTGGCAGAGCTTCCGCGTATGGCAGTGTGTCCTCCTTTGTATGGAAAGGTTAACGATGTATATATACTGGAGAACGTGACCGTTGTAGTGTGGTTAATGCGCCCATTAATGGCGGCTTGATTAGCTTAACCATAACGGCACGTTCGTCCGAGTATATAGGAACCGTTAGAGCACGTGGTGCGCGAGTACCGGAACCGTTACGAGGTTGACCGGGTTTGACCGGATTGACCGGGTTTGACCGGATTGACCGGGTCTAGGGAGCTTGTGCCAGAGATCTCTCAAAACAGTTACTAAAGGTCGCGCGCGGGCTTGGCTCGCACGCGACAGGGCTTACTCTAGCCTCCAAACCACAAGTCCCTACAAGTCCCGTGCAGTGGTATGCGAGGGCTCTGTCTCGCAGCCCCCACATGGATCAGCTCGGCTGGTGATCCTGTGTGTGTGGAGCACAATATGGTGTGCTGGATGGTCGCCACGTGGCCTAGATCTGCCATGTCATAAAGCAGTATCTACAGCTGGGAACTATATTCTTCTCTTTATCGCGAAGAGTTAGGAAAGATGCAAGGATTCTCAAGAACTCGCACTTTCCAATTAAGAAGTATCATTGCGAATGGCGGGGTTGTTTAACAACCTTCGCCTAATTTGCGTTTGCTTCGTCCTCTTCCATTAATTCAATGCCTTCAAACTAAGGTGTTCTACCCTTCTTTGGTTGGTTGGGTTCCATGGATTTTTTAGGTGGGGGTGTGAATTGAGTAGTAGAGCATATTCTTTTAAGACATGTTGCATAACCTCACTGCCATGGTGTTTCGAAATTGCTCCCTTCAGTCTAACTTACACTTTTGGATTTCCTTTGTTCGCTTGCCCCGATCTCGCGTTCAACATGGAAATCAGAGCCTTGACCCCATATGTTTTTGTAACACCCCCAAATCGACCAAGCCGGAAGCCCGGGGATGTTACTCCGTACCCGAGGTTAAACCCGGATACAAGGAGGTTTTAAGACAGAGAATCCAAACAAAAATCATAAAATATTAAATTAATACTTCATATTGTTTCGCCACAAATATGGGCATTGTTCAAAACTAAGATTCAAACTACTAGCTAGTGTTCAAATGATACTAAATGTGACATTACTACTACGATGAGTCGCGTTTCTCCCTCATGCCAAGCTTCCACCTAAACCTGTGGTGCATAAACAAAAAGAAACACCACAGTTTCCAAAGTCAGCGGAAAATGCTGAGTAAGCAACACCCAGACATGTAAATAGATTAAGAAGCAGTTTATAAAAATGACACATGAGTTTGAAGAGTTTATAATTCGAGTAAGAGTATAAGTATAAATCGAGTTTTTCCTTTTTGCATTTCACGGAGAAACATTCCCAAACTCTTCCTCATTTGTCCTATCGGGACTTTCAAATTTAAACAATAAATATCCATCCTTTAGAAAAACCATATATTACCATGTTGACACGGGAAGAAACCAAGTCACACAACTAGGTGCGAACCAATACCACACTCACAAGACCAAAAGTGTCAACACCCCCCTAATACTTCGTGCGGTCAGAGGAGTAAGTACGAGGAGCAACCTGGGGCTTGTGGCAGCTGAGCAACCAAATAAAAGTGGGATGAGTGACCGTAGTCAACAACAATCGATCCCAAAGTAATAAAGTGTTCCCCGGTACATCTCTTTCACTTTACATTATTACGCCTTATTAATTAATTAATAGTTGTGATAGAATCGCCTTTGTAAAAAATCAGTAAACTTTCTCAAATAAAAAGTTCAAGTAGATATTCAAATTTTGAGACAATAAATCACAAAAGCAGTTTAGACACGAAAGAAGATATGGGAACTAGGCCGGGCATTATTACTTACCTGGAATCTCAAGCAAAAACAATTCACTTCCTAGTAATACTCGACGTATCCTTCGTCAACGAAATTGTCGCCTAGAAATTTAATAGTATTTTAATTAACACATTGCACACGAAGTCCTATAGGTAAATGAAATCAGTCCCTTACTAACTCTCCCCAACCTTTGCTAAGGTGAACAACCCCCTTTTATAATAAAATACGCTTTATAAAGATAACGTTTATCATTTGTAAAAACATACCAATCTATAATTACATAATTTACAAAGAGATTAATAAAATCTCTGTTTAGCCAAGAATGTTATTTTTCAATAAACTAGCTTTATACAAGAAAAATAAACTCCCAAATAAAATAACCCTCAAAAGTTTTTACTAAGGCTTTAATCCCCCTAAGACTTCTCTTTTAAAATTTGAGTATTGATGAGTAAAAAAGATAACTTCCTTTGATGAGACTTGAACCCAAGATCAACTCCCATACTAACAAGCACACTAACCACTGAGGCAACAGCCCTGCTGTTGTTTTCTTCCAACCCCCTAATAACATTAACTAACCAACATAATAAAGAGAAGACAAAACAAAAGAAATAAATGAAGAGCGATGGGTTCTGTTACCTGAAGAAGGAGAAGAGACGGGGATAGTGGTGTCGACGGTGGCAAGGACGGCGGTGGCGAGGTCGACGACCCGACAACCGGAGGGACGGCGGCGTCGGGGTGGCGGAGCTGGGCTCAGCCTGAGCCGGCTGGGCTCTGCTCAGTCGGACCCGACTACGTTTCCGGCGACCCGAACGGAAACGAGAGAGAGTGAGAGAGAGAGCAAGACGGTGAGAGAGATTGAGAGCTGTGATGTGTGGGTTTTGCTCTGGGAGGGGTTTATATAGGTGGAGAGGTGATAAATCCGGCGAGTGAAAGGAGACCCACTTGGAAAACTTCGATTTCGAATCGGGACCAAAAATTCGCAAAATTGGATTGCTTGATGCTAAATTATCGATCCTTGTCGAATAGGGACTGTATTGAGACAAAAACTGGTGAAGAAAGAGGTCCAATCGGTGGTGGTAGAGTTGGAGGCGGCGAAGGAGTCGCCGGAGTAACACTCCCGTCGGGAGTTCGAGATGGAAGAAGAAGGTGATGTAAATTTAAGTAAAACATACTTTCCCCCTAGTAGTTTAGGTAAAAGGCATATACTACCCGCTAGTTAAGTTAAAAGACGACAATTATATTAAGAAAAATACATAAAAGCCCCATGTTTTTAATAACAATAAAAAATTAACTTTTAAATAATTACAATTAACACCCAATAGTTATAGTAATATTATAAAATACTCGTATCCACGAAACGTGGTATTTCATCCTCCCCCCCCCCTTAAAGTGAGCTTCGTCCTCGGAGCTTAAACCAACTTCTCAACAATCACTAATGTATGATTCTCCACTCTAGCGTCTAAACACTAAATGCAAACCTAATGTCATGCACGATGAGCAATATACTATAAGGATGTACTAAAATGACTTGCTTCAAAACCAATTCTTTAAAATCGAAGGATTACATTTATTTTCAAGTTCTCTGTCTCCATGTCTTTCAGTTTACTCCAAAGCACCATAGTGTCAGGAAATGGAGCAAGAATAAGGAAAGTTAGTGAAGTTTTGATGAAAAAGATGGAAATGAGGAAGATGTCTTCATCAGCAACCTAGTTGGTTCAGGAACCGTCCGATCGAGCAGGAACATATTATTCTCAGCCGTTGATGGGAGGTAAATGTTACTTTTTAATCGGGGCAATTTCGTTAAGTGGAGCGGCGTCGTTTTTAGTAGTTCCATTAAGTTTATGTATTTTCCGTTAAATACGAAGGACGGAAGAGTATCCGTTAATTGTCTTACCTAATTACCATTTTATCCCCTTTTCATGCTTCGTATTTACCATCTGTACCTGGTTGTCACCTCGAAAGTTATACTGATGTAGAACCGCTGTGTTTTTTTGCGAGAATTGGAATAATAATCATTTTGTAGAATTATTCTATCTTGTCTCTCCTCTCTTTCTCTCTCTGTCTCTCTCTCTCTCTCTCTAATTCTCTCTAATTCTCCGATCAATCTCGCCTGCGAAACCCTAGCTCCGTCGGAGTAGGAGGATTCAGGCGGTGATACTGGTCAGGCTCTTGGGGTCGTGACACATAGTTGTTCCGGAGTAGTTTTTTTTATCCAAATTGACCTTGGGATCCGGGTTTTTTACCAGCTTGTTTCCGGATTCCCTCAGCTCGAAGAACTGCTGTGTTTGAATGATACTTCCTTTTGCCGTACCATGTGAGGAGCCTGAACTCTACTATGAACTACTTTCTGCAAATTGTCCGTAGTTACTAGATCTTGAACATCATAGGGCGACTCTAATATGTTGTAAGAATATTAGGGCATAATATGTAATTAACCAAGATATAGAACTTCTAAACCCTATTCTAAACTTTATAAACTCTAGCAGTCTGTCCGAATCTCCGTGCAAAGATGGACCGTGGAATCGGAAAATGGAGGCGCAAGGAAGACAGTATCGGAGGCCAAAGCTCCCAGTACATCCCGGGAGAGATAGTCCTCAAAGTACTCCAAAAACTACCGATAAAGTCTCGTGGACGATTCAAGTGCGTTTCTAAACAATGGTTTAAATGGATATCTGACGATTGTACTCGGACATTAAAAGTTCTGGTAAGGGAAGAGGCAAAAGACATGTTATTTTTCAATAAACTAGCTTTATACAAGAAAAATAAACTCCCAAATAAAATAACCCTCAAAAGTTTTTACTAAGGCTTTCATTCACCTAAGACTTCTCTTTTAAAATTTGAGTATTGATGAGTAAAAAAGATAACTGCCTCTGGTGAGACTTGAACCCAAGATAACCTCCCATACTAACAAGCACACTAACCACTGGGCCAACAACCCTGCTATTCTTTTCTTCCAACCCGCTAATAACATTAACTAACCAACAGAATAAAGAGAAGACGAAACAAAAGAAATAAATGAAGAGCAGTGGGTTGTGTTACCCGAAGAAGGAGAAGAGACCAGGATAGCGGTGGCCGGCGGTGGCGAGGTCGACGACTGCAACCGGAGGGACGCCGGCGTCGCGGTGGCGGAGCTGGGCTCTGCCGGAGCCGGCTGGGCTCTGCTCTGTCGGACCCGACTGCGTTTCCGGCGACCGGAACGGAAACGAGAGAGAGAGAGAGCTCCACGGTGAGAGAGATTGAGAGTTTTGATGTGTGGGTTTTGCTCTGGGAGGGGTTTATATAGGTGGAGAGGTGAGAAATCCGGCGAGTGGAAGGAGACCCACTTCGAAAACTTCGATTTCGAATCGGGACTAAAAATTTGAGAAATTGGATTGCTTAATGCTACAGTATCGATCCTTGTCAAATAGGGAATGTATTGAGACGAAAATTTGTGAAGAAAGAGGTCCAATCGGTGGTGGTAGAGTTGGAGGTGGCGAAGGAGTCGCCGGAGTAACACTCTCGTTGGGAGTTGGAGATGGAAGAAGAAGGTGATGTAACTTTAAGTAAAAGATACTTTCCCCCCTAGTAGTTTAGGTAAAAGGCATATACTACCCCCTAGTTAAGTTAAAAGACAACAATTATATTAAGAAAAATACATCAAAGCCCCATGTTTTTAATAACAATAAAAATTAACTTTTAAATAATTACAATTAACACCAATAGTTATAGTAATATTATAAAATACTCGTATCCACGAAACGGGGTATTTCATCCCCCCCCCCCCCTCTTAAAGAGAGCTTCGTCCTTGAAGCTTAAACCAACTTCTCAACAACCACTAAGGTATGATTCTCCACTTTAGGGTCTAAACACTAAATGCAAACCTAATGTCATGCACGATGAGCAATATACTATAAGGATGTACTAAAATGACTTGCTTCAAAATCGATTCTTCAAAATCGAAGGATTACAGTTTTTTTCAAGTTCTCTGTCTCCATGTCTTTCAGTTTACTCCAAAGCACCATAGTGTCAGGAAATGGAGCAAGACTAAGGAAAGTTAGTGAAGTTTTGATGAAGAAGATGGAAATGAGGAAGATGTCTTCATCAGCAACCTAGTTGGTTCAGGAACCGTCCGATCGAGCAGGAACGTATTATTCTCAGCCGTTGATGGTAGATAAATGTTATTTTTGAATCGGGACAATTCCGTTAAGTGGAGCGGCGTCGTTTTTAGTAGTTCCATTAAGTTTATGTATTTTCCGTTAAAGACGAAGGACAAAAGAGTATCCGTTAATTGTCTAATCTAATTACCATTTTATCCCCTTTTCATGTTTCGTATTTACCATCTGTACCTGGTTGTTACCTTGAAAGTGATGCTGAGGTATAACCGTTGTGTTTTGCGAGAATTGGAATAATGATCATTTTGTAGAAATATTCTATCTCCTCTCTCTCTCTCTCCAATTCTCTCTAATTCTCCGATCAATCTCGCCTGCGAAACCCTAGCTCCGTCGGAGCAGGAGGATTCAGGCGGTGGTTTCGGGTCAGGCTCTTGGAGTCCTGATACATAGTTGTTCCCGTGTTTTTTTTTTAAAATCCAAATTGACCTTGGGATCCGGGTTTTTTACCAGCTTTTTCCGGATCCCCTAAGCTCGAAGTACTGCTGTGTTTGAATGATACTTTCTCCCACCGTACCATGTGAGGAGCCTGAACTCTGCTATGAACTACTTTCTGCAAATTGTCCGTAGTTACTAGATATTGAACTTCATTGGGCGACTCTAATATGTTGTAAGAATATTAGGGCATAATATATAATTAACCAAGATATTGAACTTCTAAACCCTATTCTAAACTATATAAACTCTAGCAGTCTGTACGAATCTCCGTGCAAAGATGGACCGTGGAATCGGAAAATGGAGGCGCAAGGAAGACAGTATCGGAGGCCAAAGCTCCCAGTATATCCCGGAAGAGATCATCCTCAAAATACTCCAAAAACTACCGATCAAGTCTCGTGGACGATTCAGGTGCGTTTCTAAACAATGGTTTAAATGGATATCAGATGATAGTACTCGGAGATTAAAAGTTCTGGTCAGGGAAGAGACAAAAGACATAATTGACGGTTCATCTTTTTCTTTCTTTTCAATGGATCAAAACATGAAGGAGACTTCATTAGCTGGAGGTGACGAATCCTGCCGGCCACATCCCAATCCGTGCAGTATCATAACCGATTTGTCTATGTATGACTTGACACACCTCGCTCGGGACGACGATAATTTATATTCGGTCAGCTACTACCTAAGCCTTTCTTCGTCACGAACACTCAATGAATGGTCTATGAATGAAATAACTGGTACAATCATGGGTTCGTGTAACGGGTTGGTCCTCATTAGGGAGAACTGTGATTTGCTCCTGTGGAATCCATCGATCGGCTACTACAACAAAGTACTCTCCCACCACCACTTGTACTTTACGTATGCGTCGTTTGTTTCGGGGCTTTGCTTCGACTCGAATAGTGGCGAATACAAAGTCTTGATGGCTATGACTGACGCTTACCCCAAGTTGGTATTGGTGGGTAGTTTCAAAAGCAAGACATGGACTGAAGTCGATTTCCCTCATCAAGTGGATTCAACAGGGCCGGTACTGAATGATCGTCTTCACTGGCTTGCACGCAAGGCAGACTATTCTTACCAAATCGTTTATTTCGTCCCCAAGAAGGACGAATTTGTGGATGTCCCGACCCCACAGCTTGACGGGCGATGCGGATTGTGCATTCTAGACGGATGTCTGTGCATGTTTCACAACGACAGAGGTAAATTATTTGAGATATTGGTAATGAAAGAGTATGGCGTGAAAGAATCATGGGCTACCTTGCTCAAGATTGAACATGGAGTTGATTGTTACCACCACTTGGAGCCACTGTTGTATACAGAGGACAAGGCAATGGTTCTAATTAAGACTCTGGATGTGGATGAGAAGTCCGCTATTAGTGCGTTTGATAGAAATGGGAAGTTCTGTTTTGATGTTAAGGTGTTATCCCATGGTGAATGGTTTGTATATACAACAATTGTTTACCAAGAGTCACTTGTCGGGCCAGTATGTTACGATGATTGGGATGAGAGGCAGGATAGATGTGAGGCTATATACGCACAAAGAGTCAGGAGGCCGCATCTGGAATAGTGTCGTCCTTTATTTGTTTCTTTTTCTTCTATTACTTGATAGTAGAGTTCAAATTGTTTTTCTATTTTGCCTAGCTAGTTGAACTTGATTTCGGTTAAATGTTTACCTTTAACATGTAGAAACTTCCGATCATAAAGTTCAGTATTGATGTTACGTCATTCTATGGCGACACCGTGTTCCATTATTTGTATTTTTCTTCAATTATATTTCATCGTGGAGCTCGAATTGTTACTTCCATTTTCCTAGCTAGTTGAGCTTTTGTTGTGTTGGATGAATAGTTTGGTCATGAATTGAGCAATTGAAAAGCGATGTACCATATATAGTCTTGGATAGGGGTAATTATTGGACTGTTGGATGAATAGTTGAAATTTATCTGTATTTTTCTTCAATTGTTTTAGCCATGGACATTGCAGATTTTCAGGGTTCCCTGGTGAGAGTATAGTTTTGACAAAACTTTTTTGGGTTGTTGGAGAATGACTCTGATTTCCCTTCCTATTGGCTCGATGTGTTTTGTCCTAGTTTTGAAGATCGTTCTCTTGGAGAACGCATTATATCTTTTCCAATTTCTTCTAGTCATCAAGGAAAATCCTCAATAACAATGGATTGGTCTTCTCATTGTTGGAAAAGCACTCTCAGGGAAGGAGGTTAAAGGCTCCTCCAAGCTAGAGGCTCCTCCGGGCTATAATGGATCACAATTCCTCGGGTCATCTCTATGTATGATTGTCTCCCCTACTATGTCTCCTTGCTCTAGTGTTCTCTTTAAAGGACACGAAATTCGTTGTATTGACATGTTCATCAGGCAGTCGCGATGATGACCGTCCATATTATTTAACAGGGCTTATTCGTAAAATATTCTTTTTGCACCTCCCCTTTAACCGCCAATCACTTGTTTGTCCTGAAGAGATTTCACCACGAGAGTTTGAAGTTTGTTTCAAGCATTGCTTCCCTATTCTCTTTTGGTCACCTTTCACGGTTTGACTTATCCTCGGTGGGGTTATACATGTTCATCCTCTGAAATACAATTTATTTGAAATATTTTTCCTTCTATAATATTTTTTCGGGATCTTTGGGCTCCCCCAAATTGAACTATGTTCGAGCAACAACCGATTGTCTTGCTTATGCTTATCACAACAACTTTTCGTTTGCCGCGATCATTAATATCAATATTTTTTACGTCGACAGCTTCCCAGACCGATTTAAAATAGAACCACTTTGGCTTCCTTGCCTTCCTGCACTAGTGAGGAGTGGAACATAGATTGCTAGACAATAGATGGTTCGTTCAAACGACCCTTCACTTTGACGGATCTATTCGACTACGGAAAGGAGCTAGGGCAGAATTTTCAGGGACCATAATATTAAGGAATGATCTCCTTATCTTTTCAATATTTGAATGATCTTCTTTTCATTTGAATATTGTATAGTTATTTGTTACGATCTTTAGAATATTGTATAGTTATTAGTCAAGATCTTTAGAATATTGTGTAGTTATCATTTTGATTAGCTACCATATCTTATCTCTTAGTGTACTATATATTTGTAATCTCCTCTTGTAAATGATCATGCAAAATACAATCTTTCTTCATTCATTCTGTATGGTATTAGAGCTTTTGATCCTCAAAAACACCATCAAAACCACCATGTCCTCTCTCCCCAAAACCCACAAATTCCACTCCGCCAACCCCCCTCCTCCACGCTCTAACGTCAATCTCGCGGCCCGACATCAAAACCACAAACCCATACCTCCCAACTAAACCCGGCTCCTAACCCTTCCTCTTGGCTACTTGATAGTGGCGCTTCCCACCACGTCACAAACGACCTTGCAAATTTATTCCTTCATACCCCCTATGACGGAACCGAGGAGCTCATCATTGGCGATGGTAAGGGTCTTCCTATTACTCATTTTGGCACTTGTTCTTTTTCATCTCTCACAGTAAACAATATACTTGTTGTTCCCTCTATCTCTAAAAACATCATCTCTATTTCCCAACTTTGTCGTGATAACAATATCTCCGTCTCTTTTTTATCTAACTCTTTTCTTTTGAAAGACCTTTCAACGGGGACAATCCTATTTCAAGGGAACCCTAATCATGGAGTCTATGAGCTCCAACGTGTCACCCCTTCCGCCTTCACAAGCACCATCTCATCCCTCGAATGGCATCACCGTCTAGGCCATCCATCACGAAATATCTTTAGCCTTATCACGTCATCTAATAAAATCAAAGTTAGCCCTATCTCAATTTCAGACTGTAATTCTTGTTCTTGCAATAAAAGTCACAAACTCCCATTTTCTACCTCCTCTATTAGATCTTCCTCTCCTCTTGAATATGTCTACACCGACCTATGGTCTTCACCTGTCACTTCTCATGACAACTTCAAATATTATCTCATCTTTGTTGATCATTACTCAAAATATATCTGGCTATATAACCTCAAAAACAAATCCGACACAAAACAAATCTTTATTCGCTTCAAAGCACTCGTTGAAAAATACTTTCAACTTCCTCTTAAAACACTCTACTCCGACAATGGAGGTGAATACCTAGCTCTCCAAAAGTATCTAACCATCGATGGTGTCTCTCATCTCACAACACCTCCTCACACCCCCCAACACAACGGCTACTCCGAACGCCGCCACCGACACATTGTTGAAACCCTCCTTTCTCTTCTATCACATGCCAACATGCCTCTTAAATACTGGTCCAATGCCGCCTCTACCGCTGCCTACCTCATAAATCGCCTTCCCACACCTACTCTAAACAACGTCTCTCCCTTCTTCAAACTTTTTGGTCATCATCCAAACTATACCAAGCTGCGCAGCTTCGGTTGCCTATGCTACCCATGGCTAAAACCATACACCACCCACAAACTACAACCAAAATCCACTCCTTGTGTCTTCATTGGATACTCCCCCACTCAAAGTGCGTACTACTGTCTCGATCCTAAAACCAACCGCATCTACGTCTCTCGCCACGTCCAGTTTAATGAGTCGGTCTTCCCCTTTGCCGCAACAACCACAAACACACCCAATACCACCACTCTTCTTGATCAGTGGGCACCCCTATCCATCCTCACACTTCCCCCTCTCCTACCTCATCCCGACCCCCCCGCACACACCCCCTCTGTAGGGTTTTGATTCATGGATCGCGCAACGGAAGCATAATCAAACAAATAACCATGCAAAACCCTCCAAGGATCACAAGTCTAGATGCATAACGATAGTAAAGGTAAGAAATCATAAACACACCTTTGGGTTCTCCTTGATGACTTCAAACGCGAATAATGTCACGTTCTCTATAGTTGATCCACGCATAGAGTTGATCCTAGATCTCCCAAACTCCTTGGTGCTAGCCCGGATTAGGAAGAGGATGAAGGAATCACGCAAAACGAGACAAAAGAGGGGCTTCGGCCCTCTTTTGGCCGACGGGGTGAGGGCGGCGGCAAGGGGTCGGGTCGGCCTCCTTGTTGCTTGCTCTCTCTCCTTTTGTTCTCTCCCACTCTTGTTATGTTCACTAATGAGCATAAGTTATGAGGAAGGAAGGAAGGAGGGTCCTTTATATAGTCCAACAACTCCTTGTTAACTACCTAAAGGACTTTTTCTAGTCCAACTAGAATTCAATTTAGTCCCTTCCTTGCAAATTAGTCCCTACTAAGTTTGCAAGTTTTGCAAAGTGATCCTTCTAATTAATTAATCCAATTAATTAATTCCCAAATCTAGTTCAACTCTATATAGCGTGTGACCCCATAGGTTCTATCTAGTTGGTAGCAACTATTTGCTAATATGGAGCGGTTTCTAGCAAAACATCCATTCTAGCCAACTAATAGAATAGTCATCTTGACAACCTTTGTACAAGTAATTGTCTCATCCCTTTGCCTCCATATTCGGATTGGACACGAGACATACAAGTCACACTTGTATATCCAATCCATAGTTTCTCGATCCATGGGAATAGCCTTATTCGTGCAAATAACATCAATATCCTATATTGATTTATTTGAGTCTGGCCAGACATTCTATAAGCACTATCCCTCGAGTGGCCTAGGATATTTTCTCCCGTTATGTGGGAGGGGCAAATCCTCTCTACGTCCTCTACGATCTCTAAGCTTGCTTCTCATTGTATCCAGTACACGCCTTTATAACTACCCAGTTACGGTGTAGCGTTTAACGCTACCAAGATCACAATGATCCACAACTAGAATATCTAGTGACTTCAAGTCTAAGGATGACAATACCATTGCACCGCGAGAAGCACTTGTGACTCAACATAACACGTATGTAGCCTTCTCGGAGATGGGTCAATCCAGTGCAACATTCCGTAATGCACACCTATGTGTTGGATCGTGATATCTCCATATCAATCCAACCCCATACTAGTCTATAGATGATTGTCCCATTAATCATTATACTTGACTAGGGATATTTAAGATAAACAACACAATTGTAAATCTAAGGACTTCATTATATTAAATATCCAATAAATAATAAATGAATTTTCTAGCCATATACAAATTCATACTAAACTAGATTGCCTCTAGGGCATCTATTCCAACAGTCTCCCACTTGCACTAGAGCCAATCTGGCGCATCTCGTATGCCCATACTCCTAGTGTGCCCTTCATGCTTCCAATGAGTGAGAGGCTTCGTAAGCGGGTCTGGCAGATTATCATCTGTAGGAATCTTGCATATCCGAACGTCTCCTCTATCGATAATATCTCGAATCAGATGAAACTTCCTGAGCACATGCTTGGACTTCTGGTGCGATCTGGGTTCCTTTGATTGCGCAATCGCCCCAGTGTTGTCACAGAACAACTCTACTGGATCCGCAATACTAGGCACCACACCAAGTTCAGAAACAAACTTTCTGATCCAAACAGCCTCCTTTGCTGCGCCATTTGCAGCAATGTACTCAGCCTCTGTTGTAGAATCTGCTACCGTCTCTTGCTTGGAACTCTTCCAGCTCACCGCTGCTCCATTCAGGCAAAAAACATATCCCGATTGTGATCTAAAGTCATCTCTGTCGGTTTGGAAGCTTGCATCAGTGTAACCCCTTACACGCAACTCTTCTTCACCGCCAAATATCAAGAAAGCATCCTTAGTTCTTCTCAAGTACTTTAGGATGTTCTTGACAGCAATTCAGTGACTCTCACCCGGATTGGATTGGTATCTGCTTGTCATACTCAAGGCATATGACACATCTGGTCTAGTACATAACATGGTGTACATGATAGATCCTATGGCCGAGGCATAGGGAATTCTACTCATGCGTTCCTTCTCAATCTCATTGGAAGGACAACCACTCTTCGAAAGAGTGATTCCATGTGACATGGGCAAGAATCCCTTCTTGGAATCTTGCATGTTGAACCGTTTCAACACCTTGTCAATATATGTACTTTGACTTAGGCCTAGCAAACTTTTAGATCTATCTAGATCTTTATACCAAGTATATGGGCTGCTTCCCCTAAGTCCTTCTTTGAGAAACACTTTCCTAGCCAATCTTTCACAGATTGCAGCATGGGAATGTCGTTTCCAATGAGTAGTATGTCATCCACATACAAGACCAGAAAAGCTACAGAGCTCCCACTAACCTTCTTGTAGACAGAAGACTCATCTTCGTTTCTGATGAAGCCAAACTCTGTGACCACTTCATCAAAACGTCGATTCCAACTCCTAGAAGCTTGCTTCAATCCATAAATGGATCGTTGCAGCTTACAGACTTTGTTGGCTTGCTTTGGATCCTCAAAACCCTCCGGCTGTATCATATACACGTCCTCGAGGAGATTCCCATAAAGGAATGCTGTTTTGACATCCATCTGCCAAATCTCATAGTCGTAGTATGCTGCAATTGCAAGTAGGATTCGGATGGATTTGGTCATAGCGACTGGTGAAAAGGTTTCATCATAGTCAATACCATGAATCTGTCTGAATCCTTTAGCCACCAGTCGGCCCTTATAGGTAATCACATTACCATCTATGTCGATCTTCTTCTTGAAGACCCACTTGCACCCTATGGGCCGCGCCCCATCGGTGGTTCCACCAAAGTCCATACTTTGTTGGTATACATGGATTCCATCTCGGATCTCATGGCTTCCAGCCACTTCTGAGAGTCTGGGCCATTCATGGCCTCCTCATAGGTAGTAGGATCATCATCTATGAGCATCGTGTCACCGGAATCGGTTACGAGAAGTCCATACCTCTCAGGTTCCTGGCGCACTCTACTAGATATATGAAACTCTTATGTTACTTGAACAGGTGGCTCCACAACTGCTTGTGATTCCTGTTCATGTTCCATAATCGGTTCAGTGATTTGTGGTTCTTGAACTTCTTCAAGTTCTACATTCCTCCCACTTGCTTCTTTAGAGACAAATTCTCTTTCTAGAAACACGCCGGTCCGAGCAACAAACACTTTGTTCTCGGTTGGATTGTAGAAGTAGTATCCCTTAGTTTCCTTAGGGTACCCCACAAACTTGCACTTATCCGATTTCGGCCCTAGCTTGTCTGATTGTAAACGTTTTACATAGACATCGCAGCCCCAAATCCTCATGAACGACAGTGTGGGACGCCTCCCACTCCACATCTCATATGGTGTCTTCATGACTGATTTAGATGGAACACGGTTAATGGTGAAAGCTGCACTTAATAGAGCGTAGCCCCAAAATGATAATGGAAGATCGGTTTGACACATCATATATCGAACCATATCCAATAGGGTTCGATTCCTCCTCTCGGACACGCCATTCAATTGTGGCGTTCCGGGTGGAGTGAGTTGGGACACGATCCCACACTCTCTAAGATAGTCGTCAAACTCTTGGCTCAAGTATTCTCCTCCACGATCCGATCGTAGAGCCTTGATACTTTTGCCAAGTTGCTTCTCTACTTGATTCTTGAATTCTTTGAACACTTCAAAGGATTCGGATTTTGCCCTCATAAGGTACACAAATCCATATCTACTGTAATCATCAGTAAATGTAATGAAGTAGACATAACCACCCCTGGCAGGCGTGGCAAATGGCCCACACACATCGGTATGTATGAGCGCCAATTGCTCATTAGTCCTTTCACCTTTCTTATTGAAAGGGGACTTTGTCATTTTTCCCAATAAACAAGCCTCACATGTCTCAAATGATTCAAAATCAAATGAGTCTAGTAATCCATCCTTATGGAGTCTAGATACACGTTTCTCATTTTTATGGCCTAAACGACAATGCCATAAATAAGCAGGATTTAAATCATTTATTTTAATCCGCTTGGTATTAATGTTGTAGACAGGATTGCTTAGATCAAGGACATAAAGTCCATTAAATAATTGCGCACTAAAATAGTGAATATTATTCAAATAAAAGGAACAACAATTGTTCTTTATTGAAATAATAAAACCATCCTTGTCCAAACAAGAAATAGAAATAATGTTTCTGCTCATAGCAGGCACAAAATAGCAATTATTTAATTCTAAAACTAATCCTGAAGGCAGAGATAGCTCGCACACGCCTATGGCCAACGCAGCAACCTTTGCTCCATTCCCAACGCGCAGATCTACCTCCCCTTTAGCCAATCTTTTACTTCTCTTTAGATCCTGCATATTTCGACAAATATGAGATCCACATCCAGTATCTAATACCCATGATGTAGAGACAGTTAAATTGACATCTACAAAAAAAATACCTGGTGGTGGTGGAATCACTATTCCAAGCCTCTTGTCCTCCAGATATTTTGGGCAGTTCCTCCTCCAGTGTCCAGGCTGACTACAGTAGTGACATTCACCCTTCGTCACGACCTTGGCAATGCCACCAACAGGCTTAAGGGCTTGTTCCTTGGACTTGGCAACTGACTTGCCTTTGCCCTTGGAGGAAGAGGCAAACCTTTTGCCCTTTCCTTTCTGTACCATCATTATGGCTTTGCCCTTACCCTTGTTGATGCTCTGTTCAGCCGTCCTCAACATGTTGAGCAAATCTGGCAGTGGTTTAACGATCTCGTTCATGTTATAGTTCATAATGAACTGTCCATAACTCTCGGGCAACGATTGCAACACGAGATCGGTTGCCAACTCTTGGCCGACCGGGAACCCAAGCCGGGCGAGATTCTCCAAGTACCCGATCATTCGGAGTACATGGGGTCCCACCGGGTTCCCTTCTGCCAGATGACATTTGAACAGTGCCTTTGAGACCTCATACCTTTCTACCCTCGCCTGCTCTTGGAAGAGCTGCTTTAGATGTTCGATCATATCGACTGCATTCATGTTTTCGTGTTGCTTCTGAAGCTCAGAAGTCATGGTGCAAAGCATAAGGCAGGCCGCATCATTAGCGTCATCAACACGCTTTTGATACGCCTTTAAGGCAGCAGGTGTCTGGTTCTCTGGACCTTCTGGAACATGCTCCTCTATTGCGTACAGTTTCTTCTCTTGCTTGAGAATAATTCTCAATTTTCTGTACCAATCAAGAAAGTTGGTTCCAGAGAGCTTGTCCTTCTCAAGGACAGATCGTAAAGAATGTTGTGAACTCGATGAGTTGTTCGCCATTTGGAATTCTACAAAAAGGAAAATACGCAAGTTTTAGTATTTGTGAATTTTTTTTTACTATATTTAATAATGGCTAGTTTATTAAATATAGCTCCCACTATTTTTCTACGGATTAATAACCCTCAAGATATTAATGCGGAAAATATCTTTATATTTTCTAGTGGGCCAAGATCCATCTATCATCTCCTTATGAGCTTGCTTTGGCAAGTCACCCATAACTTGACTACTTTAGGTAGGAACAATTCCAATTGCATCCCATATGCAACTCTTGGTTCAATCGGGCAAATAACTCCTTATTTATCCATCCATATGGATAATCCCAATTGATTGCCTCTAGGTTTCTTAATCAAATTAATAGCCTAGTTGTGTTCAACCTCTTATCTAAACAATTGCACATTGTTACGTGCCATCGCATTCCATCATTATGAACCAAGTCGCCATGCTTTGGCACGCACGAACTTGATAAATAATGATGATAATGAGTGTTTAAATAACGAGAAGGCAAGAACACAATATTTAAAATTTGAGGGATTCTAAATTCAATTTTTAATTGTTTTGTTGATCAATATCAACTAATCTATCTATTTGAGTTTGGGCACAACTCCAAATAATAGATCCGGGTTGTCTAATTATCTTATTATCCTAATTGCATGCATCATCCATACACCAACCACACAAATAATAAGACAATAAATAAACAACCACATAACAGAAATTAAACGTGATGTGGATATGGCCTTTTCTAGACTAAGATAATTCCAAGCCAATGGAATTATCTATGAACCCTAAGCAAACACATCTCCATGCGTCTTGATCTTTTGGTCCATCCTTCATAGTCTTGTGGATTGCTCCATGCTCCATGCTCCATCTTTTGTGGCTTCTTTGGTTTTGGGCTTCTTTTCTCCAATCTTGGCTAACAATCTACTTTATCTAGTACTAACTAATATCTATACTAAATAAAACAAATCTCACAAGTTGAGAAAAAAAATGGCACGCAGGCCATAAAACCCTAATTAATTATTACAATTAATTGATCAGCTCGCAGGCCGTAAAACCAAACCACAAAATTAAACATCCACATCAAACCACATCCTAAGGCCATATCCAATCACCATGCGATTTGCACATAAACAGTTAAAATCCAATTTTAACGCGCTTGGTCAATTTTAATTGATTTTAGGATTTCTAGGGTTAAAACGGTCCATGGGCCCAACAATCCAATTGCCCGGGCCCATTAAAGTGAACCACAAGGCCCTAGGGCCGGCCCGGCCCAAAACCCGCAAGCTAGGCCCGCGGGTTAGGGCCGCCCGGCCCCTTAGGGCGGCCAAGCTTGGGCGGCAAGCAAGGGGGGCGGTCCCTAGGGGGGCCGAACCTCCTCTTGGGGGTTGTTTCCAAAACAACTCCCTTGCTTGGAGCCCAAGTTTGGTTGTTTCCTTGTTTTGGGAGATTTCCTTCTTCCCCAAGGATGCCCAAACCCTAGATCTAAGATCCTAAAATTTCTCAAACTCACCAATTCATGCATCCAATGCAAAAATTGGATCTTGTTATGAGTAATTATTGACAAATTGCATCCCATGCTTGATTTGTCTTGTTTTACGCGATAAACAATCAAATTAAGGTGTAAAACAACAAGAATGTAACACATAAACCACGTTTATGCTCTATGACCTGTGGCTCTGATACCACTGTAGGGTTTTGATTCATGGATCGCGCAACGGAAGCATAATCAAACAAATAACCATGCAAAACCCTCCAAGGATCACAAGTCTAGATGCATAACGATAGTAAAGGTAAGAAATCATAAACACACCTTTGGGTTCTCCTTGATGACTTCAAACGCGAATAATGTCACGTTCTGTATAGTTGATCCACAATTAGAGTTGATCCCAGATCTCCCAAACTCCTTGGTGCTAGCCCGGATTAGGAAGAGGATGAAGGAATCACACAAAACGAGACAAAGGGGGGGCTTCGGCCCTCTTTTGGCCGACGGGGTGAGGGCGGCGACAAGGGGTCGGGTCGGCCTCCTTGTTGCTTGCTCTCTCTCCTTTTGTTCTCTCCCACTCTTGTTATGTTCACTAATGAGCATAAGTTATGAGGAAGGAAGGAAGGAGGGTCCTTTATATAGTCCAACAACTCCTTGTTAACTACCTAAAGGACTTTTTCTAGTCCAACTAGAATTCAATTTAGTCCCTTCCTTGCAAATTAGTCCCTACTAAGTTTGCAAGGTTTTGCAAAGTGATCCTTCTAATTAATTAATCCAATTAATTAATTCCCAAATCTAGTTCAACTCTATATAGCGTGTGACCCCATAGGTTCTATCTAGTTGGTAGCAACTATTTGCTAATATGGAGCGGTTTCTAGCAAAACATCCATTCTAGCCAACTAATAGAATAGTCATCTTGACAACCTTTGTACAAGTAATTGTCTCATCCCTTTGCCTCCATATTCGGATTGGACACGAGACATACAAGTCACACTCCTATATCCAATCCATAGTTTCTCGATCCATGGGAATAGCCTTATTCGTGCAAATAACATCAATATCCTATATTGATTTATTTGAGTCTGGCCAGACATTCTATAAGCACTATCCCTCGAGTGGCCTAGGATATTTGCTCCCGTTATGTGGGAGGGGCAAATCCTCTCTACGTCCACTACGATCTCTAAGCTTGCTTCTCATTGTATCCAGTACACGCCTTTATAACTACCCAGTTACAGTGTAGCGCTTAACGCTACCAAGATCACAATGATCCACAACTAGAATATCTAGTGACTTCAAGTCTAAGGATGACAATACCATTGCACCGCGAGAAGCACTTGTGACTCAACATAACACGTATGTAGCCTTCTCGGAGATGGGTCAATCCAGTGCAACATTCCGTAATGCACACCTATGTGTTGGATCGTGATATCTCCATATCAATCCAACCCCATACTAGTCTATAGATGATTGTCCCATTAATCATTATACTTGACTAGGGATATTTAAGATAAACAACACAATTGTAAATCTAAGGACTTCATTATATTAAATATCCAATAAATAATAAATGAATTTTCTAGCCATATACAAATTCATACTAAACTAGATTGCCTCTAGGGCATCTATTCCAACACCCTCAACCACACCTCAACCTACATCATCCCTACAGTCCCTAAACGCCACCCCTTCCCCCTCATTACCGACACCGCCAATGCCACACCCTCCTTCTCCGCCACCTCCCGCACCGCAACCCCCTCCCGCACCGCAACCTCCTCAACCCACCTCCCAAATAGTCACTCGTCTCAAACATGGCATCACCAAACCTATATACAAACTCAACCTCAATGTCGAAGTCCATGACACCACCCTTCCCAAAAACATCACACAAGCACTAAAAAGCCCTATATGGAGAAAAGCCATGGAAACTGAGGTTCATGCTCTACAGAAAAACAACACATGGTCTCTTGTTCCCCCTCTTCCTTCCCAAAATGTCGTGGGCTGCAAATGGGTCTTTCGCATCAAAAGAGATAAGGATGGCACCGTCACTCAACACAAAGCTCGTCTGGTTGCGAAAGGCTTCACCCAACGAGTTGGCATTGACTATGGAGAAACCTTTAGTCCCGTAATCAAACCCACCACTGTCCGACTTGTTCTCTCTTTAGCCGTAGCCCATGGCTGGCCTCTTCGCCAGCTTGATATCAATAATGCCTTCCTTCAAGGCACTCTCACCGATGATGTCAACACCGCTCAACCACCCGGATTCTTAGACACCAAATTCCCTACCTTCGTCTGTAAACTAAACAAAGCCCTCTACGGCTTGAAACAAGCCCCTCGAGCGTGGTACACCGAGCTACGCCATTACCTACTTCAACTCGGCTTCCGCAATGCTATCTCTGACTCATCTCTCTTCATTCGCTCCACCAATGGTGTCACAACGTATCTCCTCGTCTACGTTGACGACATCATACTTACCTCAAACCACCCGTCTACTCTTGACACTCTTATCAGCACCTTAGCTTCTCGGTTCTCTCTCAAAGACCTCGGCAATCTCTCATTCTTCTTGGGTGTTGAAGTTCAACCTCACCCAAATGGCCTATTTCTAAGTCAAACACGTTACATCAATGACATCTTCGCCAAAGCAAACATGGAGCAATCCAAGCCAACTCCCACCCCCCTTTCCGTTCACCCACCTCTCACCTCTCACGGTACCCCCCTCCCTGACCCAACCCAATACCGCACCCTCATTGGTAGCCTCCAATACTTAAGCCTCACTCGTCCCGATGTTGCCTTCACCGTCAACAAACTCGCCCAATACATGCAGCGTCCCACCACCCACATGCAATCTCTCAATCGCCTACTGCGATACCTTAACGACACCACCACACTAAGCCTCATGATTCACAAAAATAACCCTCGCCTTTTCTGACGCCGACTGGGCTCGTGACATGGAAGATGTCATCTCCACCACGGCCTACATTGTTTATCTCGGCACAACTCCCATATCTTGGTGCTCCAAGAAGCAAAAGACACGAGCACGGTCCTCCACCGAAGCTGAATACAGAGCAGTGGCCGCCGCATCTGCAGAATTGCTATGGGTTCAAAATCTTCTATATGAACTTCATCATCCCTTATCCCACACTCCGGTCATCTACTGCGACAATGCCGGCGCTACCTATGTAAGTGCTAATCCGGTTTTCCACTCCCGGATGAAACATCTCGCACTTGACTATCACTTCGTTCGAGAAAATGTACAAGCCGGCAAGCTCCGCGTATCCTATATCTCGGCCAACGATCAACTTGCTGATGCTCTAACGAAGCCCCTACCCCGGATTCCGTTCTCTACACTCATTAACAAAATTGGACTTACATCAGTACAGTCCGTTTTGAGGGGGCGTATTAAGGAATGATCTCCTTATCTTTTCAATATTTGAATGATCTTCTTTTCATTTGAATATTGTATAGTTATTTGTTACGATCTTTAGAATATTGTATAGTTATTAGTCAAGATCTTTAGAATATTGTGTAGTTATCATTTTGATTAGCTACCATATCTTATCTCTTAGTGTACTATATATTTGTAATCTCCTCTTGTAAATGATCATGCAAAATACAATCTTTCTTCATTCATTCTATACATAATGGTTGTTGTATCTCTATATTTTCTTGAAGCTTTAGTCAGATTTTGTTGAATAAGGAAGAGGCCAATACTCTCCTAACTAGTCAAGACAACCTTGTGGACGTGTATTTGGATTTTCTATATATGTTGGTGATTGGGGTGATTTTTAGGGTCACCGAGATGATTCCATAGAGTATTCTCCTCACCAATATATTGTCGCACACTTCTATTCGAGGCTTCGGTTCACCTCACACACGGGTTGGGTGATATGGTCGATGATGGTCTGCCGGTGCATTGTCATACTTACTCTATGTTCAATTATATAAAGTTGAGTTATCCCACCTACTTTTCTACCAAAGGCATAAGAGAAATATTTATCTTGGGTAATAAACTTAAACTATTGATTACTTCTCCAAAAAAAAAGGTAGTGATAAGAAAACTCGTGAAACAATTGGTCAATAACCCTAGCGTCTCTTTTCATGGGCTTACATCAACAAGGGAACAAGAAACGTAAGACCGAAAGACTACGTCAAATTCCTAAAATAAATAATATTTAAAAAAAGTAAAAAATAAAATGCTTAAGAGTAAAACATAACCGAACTCAATTGGCTTCACATTTGTACTCATCCTCTAAACCCTAATACTTTCAGATCTCTCTCTGTACTATGGACAGTGGAACTGCACAAGTGAAGCCGGAGGAAGCCGATTCTACGGGAGTCCAATTGGAGGACAGTGTTCGATACATTCCGAATGATGTCAGCCTCAACATTCTCCGGCAACTCCCTGTTGAGTCGCTGCTACGATTCAGGTGCGTTTCTAAACCATGGTGTCGTATGATTCCCAACATTAAAACTCCAAGACAAAAGGTTCTTGTCAGATCACAAGACGGTTTCTGTGGACCTGTTTCATTCTCCTCCATTGACCAAAACACCCTCAACAAAAAAATCTGCGAATCTCACAGCTCACTCCCCGGTTGTGAAGATTTCGCACTCGAAGTCACCGATTTATCCAACCATGATTTGTCATACATGAAAAAGAAGAATGATGATTTGTTCTCAATCCGTTACTATCAAACTTTTCCTTTGACGCCAGAGATTTATGAGTTAAGGGATCGTCTTTGGAATGGACCCGAATGGCACCCTTCCAAGAGAGGGCGAATTAGGGCTTCCTGCAACGGTTTGGTCCTTATTCACGACGATATTGATTTATTCTTGTGGAATCCCTCCACAAGGTACTATAAAAAGGTACTCTCCTATGACAAATTGAGTGATCCCACGTACAATGTTGTTTTTGGTCTTTGCCTTGACACGGATAACAATGACTACAAGGCCTTGTTAGCTTTTTATCACGTAACCCGCGATTATGACGAACCACCTAAATACATAGGTGATTCGGTGATTGTGGGTTGTTTCAAAACTAAGACATGGACACATGTTGATTTCCCATATGATATTGGTTCAATTGATATAGGCCCTTTGATGAACGGTCATATTCACTGGTTTGGACGCGCAGAAAGAGACGTTCAGCTTCCTTCAAGCGAGTATATAGTCTATTTCGATACAAGAACTGAAAAATTTGTGGATGTTCCAATGCCGAAGCTGACCCATGGAAAGAGGCGTCGTGATGTTGTAGTTGGTTTGGGTGTTTTAGATGGACGTCTTTGCGCGGTTCGCAACAAAAAACGTTTGGCGTCCGGTGGTAAATATGAGGTTTTGAGCATGAAAGAGTACGGTGTTGAAGAATCGTGGGTAATTCTATTCAAGATTGAACTTGGCGGGTATGCTAAGTTGGAACCGCTGTTTTATTCATGTGATCGACGCTTGGTTCTTATGAAGATTACAACAGAGACGGATAGGGACATTGTTGCATTTGATAGTAGTAATGGAAAGTTCTGTTTTGATGCAATAGCCGGGCCCTCTGAAAATGTAATTGACTATCAAGGTTTTTTGGATAGTGAACGCGAGTGGTATACATGGGATTGTGAATACCAGTACAAAGATGCAATTGTGTATGATGAGACGACGTTTGAACCTAATGGTCATGACTGGGAAGAAAGACAGAAGAATGGTGAGGCAATATACGCGGAAAGGTTTCGTAAGACTTCCGTTTCATCGACATTGTAACCAATATTTTCCTACTTTAGTAGTTTCTGGTTGGTTGTCAATTTCCTTGGTACGTTGTAATTTTGCTACAATAAGAAATTTTACTGAAATTGATTTCTAAAATTCGGAACATATAGCATGACTCCTTTTCTCATGATAATCTTTTGTTACGAAAGAGGTTTAGGCTTTTCTTTTGGAGTTGCTCACAATCAATTTCATTGATCCTGGAGTGGTGTTGGAAATACTTGTAGCTTCATTGTAGTTTCACAGCTGGTAGATCCATTTGGTACTATTTATGAATATATTTTTTTTCCATGATTTGGAATCCTTGTAGTTTGATGCCATAGAAATTTTGTACTCTAACTTGTTGTATTGAATGTGTGGGTTAGTGTCCTTAGATGCACAACGCATTTTGATACAAAAACTGTTTTACAAAAGACCAGGGGCTCAGCTATACACAAGATCGTTTGGAATTGGACGATAGAGAAACTTAATGCAGGTAATTCCGTCCAAAACCTGTTGGTTAGTTTCTTCTTCCTTCTCAGGGGCTGGATCAATGTGAGTTTCCTTTCCTGTGAGCATGTATACTGATAATGATAATGTGTATTTTTGTTGGGTTGAACTGTTTTTTGCTATTCTTAAATTGCAAATTAGGGATTGATGATACCATCACCAGTGAAAATAGTGCTCAACTTTGTTATCCGTGCGTAAAGTTCTGCTTATGGAGACTGTAACTTCTTATTTATATAGTCTTGGCTTTAATTCCTCGTTTGCTGATTCCTCCTTCTTTTGTAAGACCCGCACCCGCCCTGCACTAAGTACTCTCTAGACACTACAGGTGCGGGTCGGGCTGGTTAAAATTGCGGGTTACTATTAGTAGGAGTATGTGCGGGTTTTGGTGCGGGAAGGGTAGAAACTCATTGCATTCACGCCTCTCTCTCTCTCGGTCTCTCTAAACCTTCATGCCTTTACTCTATCTTAAGTGGCGTCCGTCAAAATCCAGACCCGTTGTCGACCGCGATCAAATATCTCTTCGATCGAAGTCTCTCTCAAACAACAAGCGACGAGTGGAAACTGATCAAACTGTCTCAATCGAACAAAACCTTGTGTATTGGTTCTCCTATTCATTTACCAAATCATATGGCTTGTTTGGGTAGTTAACAATCTTGATAGATAATAATCATTGACTAAAATAATGGTCTAGATAATAATCATTGACTAAAATAATGGTCGTTAGCAATGCATTATTATTGTTGTGAATCGGACTTCTGAATGTTGAATCACGATTCTTTCTTCTTTGTAGCTGGCACCAATATCAAATTAAAGTTGAAACCATAACATCGTGTCTGGTTTATGATGTCTCTGTACCTGATATTTCAAATTAATGTATTCAATTATACAAGCAACGCACTGGGACGTGAACGTTCTGACCCAAGTTTTAGGTTTAAAGCCTTTAGGGAAGAAAAGTGTCACCACTTGAAATGCAAAATCACATGCATTACCACATATGATCACTGTATCATTGACATGACAATGAACATGTATCCATCAGGACAACCTTGAACAGACTTGAGCAACCTCCTTACATTGTTGATTTCTCACTAAGCAACATACACCGTGAGCTCCAAAAATACCTTGTATAGTATTTTTCATATTGAATGCGTGAAGGCCTACTCCAAAATTGAAGTTAAAGATATAAACAAACCAGCTGAGAAAGTATAATCATTGGGAAAAGAAAGTTCACACGGTATCAATCACGAAAGGAGCAGTACTAGTATTAGAATAATTCTGGAGATCTTGGTTGTTTAATTGTTGGTATTTGATTTGATATTTAGTTATTTTGAATTGTCGTTATCCAACTTGTGTTAGTTATTGAATTTTATATTTGTTTCAAACTTGTCAAAATGATGTTGTATTGAAGTCATTAGACTTAAAGTAGTTTGTTGATACTGCATAATTAAAGTTCTTAGGAAATCTCCAACCCCATGAGGGGAGGGGGCAGGGAGATAAGGAAAATCGTATAAAAATACGGTTCATGTCCAACCCTATGGAGGGAGGGGGAGGGGGAGGGGGAGGGAGAGGGGTGCTATGGGGAGAAATTTTACCTTGAGTGTAGGATGGTTAAAGGGAATTTCCCCAAGGACATCCCCTCCCCGTCCCCGTCCCCATCCCCCTCACCGCGTGGTAAATTAATTTAATATTTGATAATATTAATTACACTTAGTGATATTTTATGAATATATCATATATATTTATATTATAATTAATAACTTTTATTTATCTTTTTTATAAAAAAATATTGAATACTCACGATTGTTGAAAAGTATATTTACGAAAAATCATCGTTATCTTATTCACGGGTGTTTAATTCTCTTTCTTGTAATAACTACTTATTTTTCCGCACTTCTACTCGTTATTTTGCGAATAAAAGTGTTGTTATTATTATTATTACTATTATTATTATTATTGTAACTATTATTATCCATGTTTTTGTAAATATATATATATATATTGGTATACAAATATGTACGTACTTTTTTAATATTAATAATTTATTTTTATATCATTAAATAAATATTAAAATTATTTTTGTTGGGTGGGGGGAAAGGAATGGGTTGGAGATGAGTATTAGTTTGGGGAAAGAGGAGGGGGAAATGGTGGGCCCGTGAGGGGAGGGGGAGGTGCGGCGAAGGGGAACATGACATGGCTTGGAGATGCCCTAAGCGGGCCTTGATAGGGTTGTGCCTGTATGCGGGCTGAGCCGGGCCGAACTTGAATGGGTGCGGGTCAGTGTACAATAAATTGCAGAGCGAGCCTTGTTGCGGGTGGGCATACTTCTGGGCACTGTAGCGGGGTGTAACAAAATATGGCCCGACCCGCCCCGATTGCCATCCCTATCAACGACGTTTCTCTATGGTTTGTCGTCTCTAGGGCTTCCCCTCTTTTTAGTATTTCGTCGGTCTTTATTGAAAGAATATTTGTCTGTTCAATTTATCTTGTTCCTAGTTTCTAATGCAACTGCTGTTCACAGACTGAAAATGTTGATGTTCTAATTAATGTTGGGCATAATTTACATCTAACAAACATAATGTGCTTTGATGGGTAATTAATAAAAATATCGCACTAGTATTAAATACTTGCCGCATAGTGTGTTTCACACACCTAAATCGGTAATCCTAGTCCGGACTCTCTGCTGCTACATGGACTGTGGAACAGAAAACGTAGGCGGAGCAAAGACGTTACGGGAGGCCATTCGTTGGGGAATTTCCAGTCCATCCCGGAAGACATCATCCTCAACGTACTGCGAAGACTACCAATCAAGTCTCGTGGACGATTCAGGTGCGTTTCTAAACAATGGTTTGAATGGATATCCGACGACAAAACTCGGAGATTTAAAGCTCTGATTAGGACACGTAAAACAGACTTTGATGACGAGCGTCAGCCTACTACGCGCCATATTTCATTCAGCTCCATCTGCCAAAATCTGAAGTTTGAAAAAATATCTCAATGTGATTCGTTCGGTCATTCGTCTGATAAGAAAAGTGGTGTAATCATGGGCTCGTGTAACGGGTTAGTCCTTATTGAAGTGCTGGAATGTGGTTATTACCTGTGGAGTCCATCTATCGACTACTACAGCGAAAAACTCCCCCTCCCTTCCTCCCAATACAGAGGGCGTGTTTAGGGCTTTGCTTCGACTCCAACAATGGAGACTACAAAGCCTTGATGGTTATTTATCACAACACTGATGGTCGATTCATGATGGTAAGTAGTTTCAAAAGCAAAATGTGGACTCGTCTTAATTTCCCTTCTGAAATCAGTTCAGTTCACGGAGGGCGGGTGTTGATTAACGATTGTCTTCACTTGCTTGCGTATGATAAAAACTATTTGGACCACATTGTATATTCGACTCTCGAAAGGACGAATTTGCGGATGTCCCAATGCCATGCGTGGATGGGTTATATGTATCCAGATTGTGCCTTCTAGACGGATGTCTTTGCGTGGTCTGCTTCAGAGATGATGATGTGTCGCACAGTGGATTTATATGTAGCTATGAGATATTGGTAATGAAACAATATGGAGTCAAAGAATCGTGGGCTAACTTGTTTAAGATTGAACATGGACTTTTCCATGTTTACTATAACTATTAGAGCATTCAGTCCAGCCCAATGCTTCAAGGAAGTCCAAATCAGAAGGTCCAGCTTCTCAACCTCTGCTGGCAACCCTTTAGGCCCATTTATGCTTGTAAGCCCAATATTATTATAAGGGCAGTTAGGTCTTTTCCACCCGTTCTACCCTAAACCTAATCTCATCCTTATCGGCTCTTACGCAGCACCATCTGAGCCGTTAGATCCATCCGACCGTTGATCAAACGGTCAGATCCGTAGTCTTCTACATAAACACCTTTTGCTCTTCATTCACTGTATTCGTCTATTCATGTATCTGTGAAACCTTTATTCATCATCAATGAGATCTGTTCTTCTCTCTATGCATTTACCTTAGTCTCAAAAGTTTATTTTCCGTTCATGGCATCAGAGCCTTGGACGATGTTCTCCACCACATCTTCTTCTCCGGCGGCGGCTTCAAATTCGCTAGCCATACTCTCCAATATACACAACCTCATCCCATATAAGCTTGACTCTACAAACTATGTTCTATGGCGCCATCAAGTCTCTTCGATCCTTGGAATCCAGTCACTATTTGGCTACGTTGATGGATCGCACTGTTGCCCACAACAATACACTGTTACTCCCGCCAGATCTGTTACGACTGTTGTTGATCCAAGCTTAACCGCTTGAAAAATGATTGATCAAGCCATCTTCACTCTGATCAATGCTACTTTGTCTCACGAAGCTCTCAGACATGTGATTGGGCTCACCACCTCCAGATCTGCCTGGGTTACTCTCGAATCGTGGTATGCCTCACTGTCTCGCTCCCATATTCTTCAGCTCAAGTCCGATCTTCAAACTCTTAAGAAGAAATCTGACTCAATTGATATTTATATGCAAAAATTTAAAACCCTACGAGACAAATTAGCTGCGTCTTCTGTTCTTGTTGATGATGAGGATATGCTCCTCTATGTTTTAAACGGTTTAACACCAGAGTTTAACTCTTCTTGGTCGTCTCTTCTTATTACATCAAATCCTATTCCATTTCAAGATTTACACGTTCTTCTACGTGTCGAGGAACAAATGTTAGAATAACAAACTATTTCCACTGAGTCCAATCCTACTTCTTTTTATGCAACAAATTCATCTTCTTCTCGTGGTCGGGGAGGGCGTTACAACCCTTCTCCTACCCGTGGTTTTACAAATGGGCGTGGTGGTGCTCGATCTGGTCGTTTTTATCCATCTAGGGGTCGTTCTGGTTTTAACCGTGGTGGTGGTCGTAACCCTAATTACTCTCGGTGTGGTCGCTATAATAACTCTTATAACTCTAACAACAACTCTGGTTCTGGTTTTGGTAACTCTGGTTCTCGTTTCCAATATGTGCCTATAAATTGTCAAATTTGTGGGAATGATTATCATTCTGCCATCGACTGTTGGGATCGAATGGACTATTCATTCCAAGGGAGGCATCCTCCGGAGAAACTTTCTGCTATGGCTTCACAAACCTCTCAAGCTCACACAGATCCCAACTTTTGGCTTACCGATACTGGAGCATCCAACCACATGACTTCAGAGCTCAAAAAACTCTCAATTGCAGAACCCTATTCAGGTCAAGAACAGGTTCAAGTGGGTAATGGAAACTCTCTCCCTATTCAACATACTGGTACTGCCCTACTCTCCACAAATTCTTGTAACTTGAATTGATCTGATACTCTACATGTATCTGACTTAGCTGCAAACCTGTTATATGTTAACAAATTATGTTCTGAACATAACTTGAGAGCCATTTTTGATGCTCACTCATTTTGCCTTCAGGACCTGCATACGCGCAACAATTATTTATCAGGGCTTGAGTAAAAATGGAGTTTATCCCATTTCTGCATCTTCATCTATTCCTCCAAAGTCTTCTCCTCAAGCTAATTTGGGTCAAAAAGTCATGTCTACTCTTTGGCATGCCCGTTTGGGGCATCCCTCAAAAAATGTTTTGAAACAATGTGTTCATACTTCTGATACTGCTAGTACTATCTACTCTTCTTGTTTATCTGGAAAAATGGCTAGACTGCCTTATAATAATTCTACTTCTTCAGTTTATGCACCTTTAAAGTTATTACATTCGGATGTTTGGGGACCTGCTTCGTTGAAATCATATAATGGCTTTAGATATTATGTGTTATTTGTGGATGACTTCTCTCGTTTTACATGGCTATTTCCTCTTCACTGTAAATCTGATGTAGTTAAGTTTTTTCGTAAATTCAAAGCTTTTGTTGAAAAATTACTTAATTGTGCCATTACAGTACTAAGATCAGATGGGGGTGGTTAATACACCTCCTTCCTTTTTCAGAAAATTCTAAGTGATAACGGAATTAGTCACCAAAAATCATGTCCACATACACCACAACAAAACGGTGTTTCTGAAAGAAAACATCGACACATAGTAGAAACTGCTGTGACATTGCTACAGTCTGCTTGTTTGCCTAAATATTTTTGGTACCATGCTATAGCAGCATCTACTTATCTGATTAATCGAATGCCTAGTAAAAATACTTCTCAAAAATCTCCTTTTGAACTTCTGTTTGGCACTAAACCTGATTACTCCAAACTAAAAGTTTTTGGGTGCGCTTGCTATCCTTGTCTCAAACCTTACATTAACTCAAAATTAGACCCTAAAACAAGACAATGTGTTTTCCTTGGATATGCAGATGGTTATAAGGGGTATCTTTGTTTTGAGAAATCCACACAATTTTTTTTTATAAGTAGAGATGTAATCTTTGATGAGTTCTTGTTTCCTTTTTGCTAAACCTGTTTCACCTACTGCTACTACTACTGCTCCTTCTACTACTACTGATACATGTTTTGATTATTTTTCTGGTTACTCACATTCTCTAGCTGTATCTGTTTCAGGTTCTATGCACCATAATTCTGTCCCATGTCCCTCCAGTCCCTTTACACAAAACAACACTGAGAGTGCCCAGGTCCTGCAGCCAACTGGGATTCAGCATGACACAACATTAGAACATAATACTGTTGGGTTTTGACGTAGGTAACGCAGCGGAATAACAAAAATTAATCCTACTCAAAGCCCACCAAGGATCGCAGGAAGAGACATCATAACATGATTAAGGTCATAGAAGATGTGTACCTTTTGATTTGTGAGATCACACGAAGAATGATGTCCTCGTCTCTACGGTTGATCCACGTCTAGAGGTGAGATATAGATTCTTCCTTCTCCACAAGTGCTAGCTTGAACCCGGAGGAAGAGGGATGAAGATCAAAGCAACCAAGCAACAAAGGCACAAGAGGGAGGGGCGGCCTCCTCTTTGCCGTCGGGTAGAGGGGCGGACGGGGGCTAGGGTTTCGGCCCTAGCTCTTTGTCTTGCTCTCTCTTTTGCTCTCTCCCACTCTTTTGTTATGACTAATAATAACTCATGTGGTGGGAAGGAAGCTAGAGCCTCCTTTATATACTCCAACAACTCCTTGTTGTTTCCATAAAAGAGTTTCCTAATTCTAGATGAACTAGAATTATTCCCTTCCTTGCAAATTAGTCCTACTAAGTTTGCAAGGTGTTGCACAATGATCCTTCTGTTAATTAATCTATATTAATTAATCCCAAATCTAGCTCTACTATATTTGACGTGTGACCCCATAGGTTTCTATATAGTTGGTAGTAACTATTACTAACATGGAGCGGTGTCTAGAAACACATCCATGCCACCCAACCAATAGAAATAGTCAGTGATCCCGACAAACCTTTGTGCCCAATATATCATATTGCATTATCCCTTTGTCTCCATATCCGGATTGGACACGAGACATAAATAGTCACACTCGTATATCCAATCCATAGTTCCTCGATCCTGGGAATATGCTTATGCTTGCAGATAACATTAATATCTCTATATTAATTTATCTGAGTCTGGCCAGACATTCAATAAGCCTCATCCCTCGAGTGGCCGTGGATATTTACCCCCATTATGTGGGAGGGACAAATCCTATCTACATCACTACGATCTCTAAGCTTGCTTCCTATCACGCCCGATAGCCACCTTTATGATTACCCAGTTACGGTGTAACGTTTGATAACATCAAAGCGCAATGTTTCACAACTAGAGTATCTAGTGACTTCAAGTCCAAGTATTGCAATAATATTAGCACTACGAAAAGCGATTGTGACTTCACATAATCTAATGTATCCTTTTCGTCGTGGGTCAATCCAGTATGCCATTACTCCTAATGCATACCCATGTGTTAGACTTGATATCTCCATATCAATCTACCCACATACTAGTCTATATTTGATTGTCCTATTAATCAATATAATGGACTAGGGATATTTAAGATAAATAACACAATTTATCTAAGGACTTCATTATATTAAATATCGCCATAAATAATAAATGAATATTCTAGCCAAAACATTGTTCATACTAAATCTACGATTGCCTCTAGGGCATCTATTCCAACAAATACTACACCTGAACAACATACTACACAAGAACATGGTACTACACCTTTTTCTAATGCTCTGCCAAATCCCAGTTCTGGCATGGCAGAACCTGCAACCCACTCAATGATGAGTTCCCCACACCACCAATCTCAGCACCATATGCACACAAGGAGCAAATCTGGTATTGTTAAACGAAAAATTCTCCATAATGCTTCTGCCAGAACACACCATGTTGCTAACCCTTCACTGGGTTTTAATGCTACAATTTCTTCTTCTACTTCTTTAGATCCTACTATTTTCACCGAAGCTGTTAAATACTCACAGTGGTGTAATGCCATGACTGATGAGTATAACTGTCTCGTAAAGCAAAACACTTGGACTCTAGTAAGTCCTCCTGAATTTGCAAACATTATTGGCAAAAAATGGGTCTTTAAGACCAAATTTAACACTAATGGTACAGTTTCTCGATATAAAGCTCGTCTTGTGGCTAAAGGTTTCCACCAAGCTTCAGGTTTGGACTACGACGAAACGTTTAGTCCCGTAGTCAAGCACACAACTGTCCGGTGTATTCTAGCCTTAGCTGCTGCCTATGATTGGCCTTTACACCAACTTGACGTAAAAAAATGCCTTCCTTCATGGCACTCTTAGAGAAACTCTATACATGCAGCAGCCACAAGGGTTTAGTAATGCTAGTTTTCCTAACCATGTTTGCTAATGAAACAAGTCCATTTGCGGACTCAAACAGGCTCCCCGAACCTGGTTTGAGCGTTTTACAACTTATCTTTTGTCACTTGGCTTTACTTATTCAAATGTTGATACTTCTCTATTTACTCGTCATGATTCAAATAAAATTACAGTTCTACTTTTATACGTTGACGACATTATCTTCTCGGGTAATGACCACAAATATATGTCCAGTCTTATTCAAAAACTTGGACAAGAATTTGAGATGACAAATCTGGGTCAACTAAATTATTTTTTAGGCCTTCAAATTACTCGTTCTTCTTCAGGCCTGCTTGTTCATCAAGAAAATATATCTCAGATTTACTTAGACGCTATAATATGGCTACTTGTAAGCCTACACCAATGCCCCTTGCTAGTGGTGTTAAATATCATCTTTTAGATGGAAACCAATTACCAGATCCCACTATTTTTAGACAGTTAATTGGTTCTTTGCAGTATCTTACTTTGAGTCGTCCCGATATAATTCTTGCGGTTAACCATTTGTGTCAGTTTATGCATCAAACGACTGACTTACACTTATCTGGTGCAAAACGCATTTTGCGATATCTTCAAGGCACAAAAAGTCATGGGTTGTTCTATCAAAAGGGCTCTCTTCCCTTACAATCCTTCACCGATGCTGCTTGGGCTGGCAGCCCAACAGATCGGAGAAGCACTACTGGGCTTGTAATATTTCTTGGCCCAAATCCAGTACATTGGGCTTCAAAATAACAACCTACTATAGCCTTTGCTACAATAGCTGCTGACATTGCTTGGTTTAAGACTTTGTTTAGATATCTTCGTTTTTATCTCTCCGAAGCTCCAGTAATTTGGACTGATAACTTGTCCGCTTTAGCTCTCACAGCAAATCCAATTTTTCACGCTCGAACCAAACACATCGAGCTTGATTACCATTACATAAGAGAGAAAGTGTTACTTCGCGATCTTACTGTTTCTTTTATTTGAGTTAAAGCTCAAAATGCTGACATATTTACAAAAATTCTGCCGATCAACCTCTTCTCAGATCACAAAGCTAAACTTATGGTTCGCTCCACACCACCATAAGTTTACGGGGGTATATTAGAGCATTCAGTCCAGCCCAATGCTTCAAGGAAGTCCAAATCAGAAGGTCCAGCTTCTCAACCTCTGCTGGCAACCCTTTAGGCCCATTTATGCTTGTAAGCCCAATATTATTATAAGGGCAATTAGGTCTTTTCCACCCTTTCTACCCTAAACCTAATCTCATCCTTATCGGCTCTTACGCAACACCATCTGAGCCGTTAGATCCATCTAACCGTTGATCAAACGGTCGTATCCTTAGTGTTCTACATAAAAACCGTTTGCTCTTCATTCACTGTATTAGTCTTTTCATGTATCTGTGAAACATTTATTCATCATCAATGAAATCTGTTCTTCTCTCTATGCATTTACCTTAGTCTCAAAAGTTTATTTTTCCGTTCAATGACATGATTTGAGAAGCATGTAAGAGCCAATCTTTTCGAAAGTCATATTCACATCTTGACACATTTGCAACCTCCAGTCCTAAAACTAGCTGACTGGACCCCCCCCCCCCCACACCCCCCATTGCAGAAAAAACGTATATTTCAAACTGGTAAAAAAGTTTCCGTCCATTTTTAACGGAATAGTCTATTTGTTGACAATCAAGTCATTTTCTTTAAGGATAAAATGGTATGTTCAACAAAAATATGAACGCAATCCCAACAACCACCATTACCACTGCAGCCACAACCATCCCCGCTACACATACCCATATTCTGGCACCAACAACCCTCATCCCCGCCGCATCTACCCAGATTCTGGCGCAGATTAAACTCAACAAAAGTCCGACCTTGATTCAACTCATCACCATGAATAATCCCGCCTCTCTTCGCCACTCCACCTCAACCAACTACTGGTACTCAAAACTCGGACAAACCACACCAACACCGATTTGCCATGAATAATGGCGAGACCACCGTAGACACAATTCCAGAATAATCCCGTAGAAATACCTCAATTCAGTACTGAATTGAAAACAATCAACAAAAACCAACCTTCAACATTCCTTATCGAACCCAACACTCAGAAAATCCATTACAGTGTTCTAGACTAAAACATATCCACAAATCGATGTTACCCCTCTGAAATTGATTTCACCCGTTGTCCCACCCAATTCGAACCCAAGCCTCCAGGTGCATACTAGAAGTCTTGGAAAACAATGATTGTGTGCTAAAAGTGTCGAGCTTGAGAATAGGATTTAACTTGTGTTTAAACTTTAAAGAGTCAAGTCTGAACTTGGTGAAGCTCGTCTCAAGGAGTAATTATTGCTTGTTCCAAGAGAAAATATGACATGGTGTTCTAATCAATACATCATAGAACATGTCAGAGACATGTAGGAAATCCACTTTCTTTTGTCTGCCACTCACTCTCTTTCTTCTTGACGTGTCCTGTGCTGTTTAATTAGGCAAAGCCACATCAATTGTTCTAGAGCAAACAAAAATTTCTCCGAAGACATCTACCGCGGCCTCAGAAGCAAAGGCTCAAGTTCTCATTCTCACTAACCCGCAATAGGTGATATTCAGCTCAGATCGGCTGGTTGTTAATGAAACACATGACTCTACATATCCTTTATTCAACTTGTAATACTTATCAAACACTTAATTTTATGTAGTAAGAGGGATTTATTGAGACAGAAAACTAAGGGATAGCAGCTTCTGGGGTTGTATGAAGCAAAAAATTGATGTTGGGGCTAATTTGTAATAATTAAAGATTTGGAACTTTTATGGGTAATTAACCAAAATATTAAATTAGTATTTAGTATGTACTAGTGCTTAATGTTTCAACACATCTAAATCCTAGATTCCTAGTCCGTACCCTCCAAACCCTAGCAGTATCTGCCGCAACATGGAGTACTGTGAAACAACCGGAGAACAGGGGTGGAAGAAAGACGACGTTGCCGGAAGCCACTCGGTGGGAAGTTTCCGGTACATCCCGAAAGATATCATCCTCAACGTACTCGGAAGACTGCCGATCAAGTCTCGTGGACGATTCAGGTGCGTTTCTAAACAATGGTACAACTGGATATCCCATGAAATTCGGACATTCAAACTTATGATCAGGACAGTTCCAGAAGACTATGGTGAGCAATCGCCTTCGTATATTTCATTCAATTCCATGGATCAAAACATGAAGTTTGAAGAAATATCTGAATGCTGCGAGTACAGGTTCGACGGCTACTACGAGGATGATTGGTCTGAAATGAAAATTGGTAATATCAGGGGTTCGTGTAACGGGTTGGTCCTTATCGAAGTGTGTTATAGTGGTTTTTACCTGTGGAATCCATCCATCGGCTACTACAGCCAAAAACTCCCCAACCCTCCTCAGTTGGGCGAAGTTTTGAGATTGGGGCTTTGCTTCGACTCCAAAAATGGCGACTACAAAGCCTTGATAACTCCTACTCGCGGTGGATTCATGATGGTAGGTAGTTTCAAAAGCAAAACGTGGACTCGTGTTGATTTCCCTTATAGAGTTAGTGGTTTTAACACGGGGGTGGTAGTGAATGATCGAATTCATTGGCTTGGGCACAGGATATACCAATCGTACCAAATCGTCTCTTTCGAACTCATGAGGGACGATTACCAAATCGTCTATTACGACCCCAAGAAGGACGAGTTTGGGGATGTTCTTATGCCAGACAAGTATTATGATGCATCTTGTGTATCACCCAAATTATGCCTTCTAGACGGATGTCTTTGCATGGTCTGCTTGATAGAGTATTACAACTGCGGGTACGGTGGTAAATTTGGGATATCGGTAATGAAAGAATATGGATTGAAAGAATCATGGGCTTTACTTTTCAAGATTGAACCTCGTGTTGATTGTTTCTGGGAGATGAAGCCACTGTTTTATACATATGACAAGGAAACGGTTCTGATTAATGATGTACACGCTATTCTCGCGTATGATAAAAACGGTATCTTCCGTTTTAATGTAACGGAGAAATTGTTCCATCGTTACTACATGTCAATTGTTTATGAAGAGACGTTTGTCAGGCCCAAATGGTAAGATAATTGCGACAAGAGAGAGTGTAAATCGAGGGGAGGCTGTTTATGATGCAGAAAAACTCAGGAGAATCGTGTCGTCCTTTATTCATATTTTTCTTCATCTCGACTTGGAGCCATGGAGCTCGAATTGTTTCTTTTGTTTTCCCAGCTAGCTAGTTGAACTCAATTTGGTTTAAATTCTCATATCTTAAGCATTAACATTTTCTCTTTGATTAATGATCTACTCACGGATTGATCAATTTCATGCTTCCCTAACAACATGGAAGCCTGGAAAGGCGTCAAAATGAGTTTCATCAATTCATAAACTTGTCTTTGCTAGTTTTCTCTGATGGAGGTAACCTGTTTAATCTTGTAGAAATTAAAACATAAATCTCGCTTTCGGGTATGTTGGACCTTTGTGGTTTGGAGGTCGAGGAAATATTTTTAGTTATATTCTCTTCCTTTCCCACTCCCCTTTTCACTTTTCCGTCCTCTTCTCTCCTATTTCCTCTTATTAAAACCAAAGCATGGACCAAAATTGGCTTTCCTGTCCGGATTAGGTCAGAAAAATCAGGGGTGACGGTGAAGAATCGTCTAACATTGGTTGACTTCAAAGCAAGACTATCCTTATTTTCTACTTTCTACATCCATTTGCTTTTGTAGATTTACCAGAAATTGAAGGACATGGCGGATATTTGTAGCTTACTGATAGATCTACTGCAGTTCATTTTAGAGCATCTCCAACAGTAATATGTATATTTAATGCAAATTTTACATAATAATGTTGTTTTGCATTTTGAAAAATGTGTCCTACTCCAACAATGACTTGTAAAAGTTATGCAAAATATGTTTTTTCTATTTAATATTCACTCACAACACGTGCAAATGATGAATTGTGGATGAGAGAGAAAACTAAATTGTAGGAAGACATATATCATCATGTAATAATTGTAGGAACATGTGTTGAGAAAAAATAGGAAACATGTTCAAAATATTTTGCAGAACCAATAATCATCGCCAAGTTTGGCGAGAGTTTTGCATGTTCTGCATTTTGCCTCTCAAGATGCATGTACTGTTGGAGTCCTATTTTTTACCAAATCCTTTATAATTTGCATAAAATGTTGATTTGCATGATCTGTTGGAGATACTTTTAGCTAACTGATAGTCTAGTGTTGATCTATCACCCGCCATGTCACCACTTTAATCGGAAGCTATATTAACCTGAGGTAAGATTGTCCATGATGAGGGCTTACGTCGTTTTACTGCTTCAGCACTTTGACATATAAATTTATATCTTGTCATGACCTTTCAAACGAGAGAAGTCTCTCTGTACTGCAGAGGGATTTCTGGTTCTAGTTGTGGCAGAGTATGATGATTTTTTTTTTGTACATCTGATTAAAGAAAAAACACTAAAGCACCATTCTAACAGTGCCTAGACCATGCTGGTCATCTTCTAACTGAGAAATACAAAAAGCTGGAGCAGAGGTTAACACCATCCTAGCAGACAACTGTGAACCCTTCTTGGCCAGCAAATCAGCAACTTTATTTTGTTCCCTCCAAACATTCACCAGAGTAGAGCATGTAGACCCCAGAAGCTTCTGAATTGTTTGTACTAAAGCACAACAGTGCTTAGTCACCTCCTTGTTAACCATGGAAAAAGCTTCATGTGAATCAGTCTCTATAGTGGCTCCTACAATCTGCTTCTCTGCAAGAAGAGTGACACCTTCAAGAATAGCTAAAAGCTCCCCATAGAGAATTGAAGAGCCAGTAACAGGTTTCATACATCCCCATACCCAATCTCCAAAAGGGTCTCTGCAAACCACTCCCACAGAAAGACCAGATTGTGAATAGGAACAGTCCACATTCACCTTCAAAGAAGGAGGAGCAGAGTATGATGATTTTCATTTCTATGTGTTTCTGCTTCGAAAGCATTTTCCTTTCGATTCTTGTGGTTTCTCTGAGCTTTTCCTAGTTTCAGGAGATATACCACTATTGTAACTACTTTCACGCAATCTAGGGGTCATATCATGCATTGTCGTGTTGGCTCATATCATGCTTATTGTAGTCCAGTGCTGATTTATCATCACCCATTACTCATAAGCGAGATGCACCTGAGCCAACTCGTGTTTTGCCTTCCTCTAGTTCATGACATAAGGCCCATTCATACCATGGCTTAAACTTTGGGCTTTTTTCCACCTCTTCCTAATAAGTTCTCACTATGCAGGTCGTACAACTGACTTTCTTGGCGAAAATTACTTCCACATCCATGAATGGTTTCCTCGGATTTCACCAAATTCTTGTTAAATCTATGATCGGTTCCTTTCTATTTCTGGTTCTTTTGTTCTATGGTTATGCATCATTGTGATACAGTGTCAGATTTCAGAGGATGATCAAATGGAGAACCAATGGACAATTGAAGATCACTGTTTGTGAACCGTAGTGTGGATCCATCTTCAACCAACAGTTAGCAACTCTATTGGAAATGACTAGTATCAGTTGTAGTTGACTCTGCAATGGGAGAAAGCTCCACATGAATCTGTCTATGCAGGAACTTGTTTCTCTGTTCTGGAACAGTCATTAAGAGAGATTGTACACAATCACACGAGATGAAGGAATTGCAAGTATGCATCCATCACCTAATTGTTTAAAAAGTGAATAGAACAGTGTTATGATGATGGGAGAGGATTATATATGTCTTAAGACACTCCGTTAAATCAACAAAACTAAATACTTTTTTTATAATCTAAAAAAAAGAATACTTACTTCGCTGTCAAACCACTTTTCTTGCAGATGAAGGAATTGCATGTAAGCATCCATCACCTCGTCGTCAAACCACTTCTCATCGCGGAGGCGCCATGCGGAATACTTCGTCAGACTTGCCATGAAGGAATTGCATGTAAGCATCCATCACCTCGTCGTCAAACCACTTCTCATCGCGGAGGCGCCAAGCGGAATACTTCGTCAGACTTGCCATACCAGCCATGTCAACAACTTTCTCCCTGCAGATTATATAGCATACACAACCATAAGTACAAACATAATGCATATGACACATATGAATTATTTAGGAAGTTTGAATGTAAATAACACATACTCTTGCAATTCCGGTGGAACATGAGAATTCATGTGCTTGTCGTCTTACGAGCTCTCTAACTTGTGCGACATGTAGTAATTGAGCCATCATTCTTCTGAGGAAGGCATAGGTGGGAGAGATGTCAATTCATTTAGATTCCTGTGTTGCTTATTCAGCGATATCCTCTTCGACGCATTTACCTCAGTGCTAGAGCTGATTGTGTAGACCACCATCATCGGAGAGTTAACCTCAGCCTCTTCTATCTTTTGCTTCTTCTTAGCTCTTAATTCTTCATCGTACTTTTCCTTCCCTTTATTATTCTCAGCTCCTTCCTCTTCCCCCTTTTTCTTACCCCCTTTCTCTTTCTCCTTCTTCTCATCTTCTTCATTCTTCTTCTGTACTTCCTTCTTGTTCTCTTCTTCGTTCTTCTCCTTCTCTTCCTTCTTCTTCTCTTCTTCCTTCTTCTTTTGTTCCGAATTAATGGCATCGTGGGCTATGAGTGGCTGTTGAGGCGGTTGAATGTGATTGGACCAATCACTCAAATTTTTCGATTTTTTTTTTGCGAGAATCAATTTCAAAATTTTTAAATGCTCTACAAATTTCTAATTGTTCAAAACGAAATAACCGATCTTTCTTAAAATAAGAAAGAATATAACTTTGTGAATTTACTGACTCTTAAAACCTCACTCTAAAAATTTGAACTTAACTTCCAGGGTGCTAAACCCCATAGAGAGTTCTATCTTATATTTTAAAATATATTTTTCTGTTAAATACCATTTATTTTGGTTTCTTCATCGATTGAATGACTCAGGGTGTCACCATGTGTCATGAACAACATACAAATGTCAATTGTGGGAGTTATTTTGAACTTAATTCAAGTCATCTTCCTCTAAGTTACCTAAAAAGACCCAAAATGAATAAAAACTCGAGAATTCTACGAGTTCAACCATGAAATGTGCCATATGCATGCCAAATATGAGCATACAGCCTTAAATAAACTGTATAAGACCCAAAATGAAGGAAAACTCGATAAGTGTTGCAAGTCTCCAAATTGGTCTTAATAAGCTATATAGCCTTAAATAAACTAAACTAGACAGTTTATGTTCACAAAGAAAACACAAGCCTTTTAAAAAAAAACACAAACCATAAAAAAAAACACAAAAAATTATGAAAGACATTGTCTCATCAAACTGTATGAAAACTTGTAAAAAAGATGCAACATCCAAAACAACCCAGAACAACGAAACGGACATAAACATTGTTCATAAAACTAACCCACAACAACGTTACATAAATCTTCTTCTTCTCCAATGAAGCAACGGAAATAGTGGGAAACTTGTAGTACGACCTATAAAATTCATACTAACGGTCCTCATCCTCCACGAATTCTATTAACCCAATACAATTATGGTTATATACGCAGTTGTAAAATTTGATTGGCGTGGACAAGAGGTCCTGGGAAAGATCTCAGTGCAAACCTGTAACAGACAAGAAAAAGAACAAGAACAAGAACAAAGAACAAAGCACAGAGAGATTGAGAGTAAGTGTAGGGGATGAGTAAGCTCTAGCTAACTGCCTGAGAGAGAGAGACAATATGATGATTAGCAAAAGATCTGAGAGTTTCCATGGAAGGCCAACGTCTCTATATATAGGGCATGGGAGTGACCGTTATGAGGGGTTAATGCGTCCGCAAATGACAGCTAAATATCCGCCTCGGAACGACACATTCGCTTGTATATATGGGCATGTTACACAATTGGCCGTATATATAGGGAAAATTTGCACGTGCGACAGTATATATAGGGCACGTGATCATCGAGTCTCTCAGACAATTGAAAAAGGACGCGCGCAGCGCAACTGCTGCTTTCGCGCGACGTGCCTTACTCTAGCCTCCAAGCCACTTGAATCCTACAACTCCTGTGCGGTTAGTATCGAGGGCGACCCTGTCTCACAACCCCCACATATGTAAATGCAAACATAAATGGAATGATAGAGTAGTAGTGAAGTACCATCGAACCTCTTGGATGGGTGCCAAGTGGGTGGGGATTGATCTGCCTGGGATGCAGCATCTACATTAGCCCCCTTTTGCGCATATACCATGCGCGTTGCTGTATAATCGCGCAAAACCAGTCGTGTGTGGCTTCCACGCCAATTTTCAAATCAATTCAATTCAAACTCAAAAACCCTAGCCCCCGGAAGCAGTCATCATTGCCTAAGTATCTGTAACGTCGTATAGCATTTAATAGGGCGTGGGTATGATGCGTATTGCAAACGACATCCACATATTTCCGCCAATTACCGATGTAGTGATTGATTCAAAAAGATTTGAAAGGTTAGGGTCTTCAAAAGACTCTATATAAACCCTTCTACTCCAATAGTTAGAAATTTTCACGCCATTGTTGCTGTCAAGGTTTATGAGTGTGTACAAGGAAATCCTCAAGAGAGATCCAAGTGTACACCTCTAGTAGAAGATTGGAATACAGAGAGATGTAGGGTGTGTGTAGGGAGAGGGTAAGCACTGGTAACTTCTCGAGAGAGAGACAGTACGATGAGAGAGAGTGTAGTTTCGTAGCGTTCCAAGAGCTGAGAGATGATCAGTATGTATCTCGTTGTAATGGAAGGCTAACGATCCTATATATAGTTTCACTGCGGGGGCGATGAGGTCTTAAAGGGCAAGGGTCAGGCTCTGCAAAACCAAGTGTGTTACTCTCGAAACAACAGAGAATGGAAATTAAACCTCCACCGGTGTTTGAAGCGGCGTTCCCCCACTTATATGGGGTGTCCGCGCGATAAGTATGTCGCAGATTATCATCAACACCTTTCAGCCTAGAGTAACATGCTTATAATCAAGACATTAAAAGCCTGGCTCAATAGGAGTGAAGAGGGATGAGTATGTTGCGTGTTACCAAAGGGGTTACCTGAGGATTCCCCACACCGATCCCTTACCCATCTACGGATATCATATGGGGGCACACCATGGTGTAGTGCACCATTCACAATTTCATAGTTTTGATAAAGCAAACTTAAAACTTGTACCTTCTTCGTCTTTGTCATCGAAAAGTTCATGAAGGGCTAGTTGGGCTCGATGCAGTGCATTCATAGTTCCGGGAGAAGGACGAGGCGTGTGCGAATGTGTTGAGCGCGTGCGTGGTCTTTGCTCTCTAGAGCTCCCCTTGGCTATCTCCTCGAGGCTTTTCTTTTTAGCCATCTCGATTCTCTCTTCCTCTGATAACTTTTCTTGCAAAGATCTTTCCTCAGTCATATATTTTGATTCTTCGATGGCCTCTTCCTCGGTCATGACCACCGACCCTTTCAAGGGACTATCACCATCTGCAACAGAAACAATAAATAATGAGCATTGACACATTAACTTGCCCTGTTAAAATGCCACTTTATCTCACCTTCTTCTTCTTCCTCCCTAGCAACACAGCCTGCCTCTGGTTCTGGGGTTTTCCTTTTCTTTGAAGTAGTTCTCTTGGAAAAAGAAGTTTTCTTCCCCACTGGCTCATTCCGCATGCGTTTCGATTGCTACGTCACCAAGTCATCAGCCGAAGAAGGACCTGCGCTTCTCTTCTTTGTCGCTTTGACATGCGGAGCAAGGAAAAGTTCAAGTTTTTTCAAAATCGCTCGCTGGGTTTCTTCATCCATGGGCGTCTCTGGAAGGACGACGTCGTCAGGTTGGATTTTCTTTGAGCGACAAAGATCAATAAGACCCCCGCTGCGATCCCCCGAGGCAAAGCGTCTCAAGCAGCACTAATAAGGAAAGGGAAACAATATTTTCAGTCATAGGAAACAAAAGAAAAAGAGAATGAGGAAGTTCAGACAATACCGCTTCGGAAGTCTCGCGCGTACTAAGTCCTCGCATCAAGGGAGTTCTGTCCGACAACGGTAGTTTTCTCGTCCATTATTAATTCCGGAAAAAGATGGTGGTCTGCAGCTAGCAATGAGTAATATCCGTAATGGGCCGCGCTTCGGGTAAGAGTAGTCTTGAAAGAATAATCTTTTGATAAAGGCGCGGGGACTGTGCTTACTTGAAGCTGAGTCTGGGAATTGGTCAAACGGCGAGCCTGGGTATTCCAGAAAGCCACCCAACTTGCAAAAATTCTGCCTTTTCTTCCTCTGGAAGCCTCAGTTAACGGAAGTTCTGCAATGAGCAGTTTGTTGCTCTTCCCATAAAGCACTCCATTGTAACAACCTTTGGCAACAAACATGGACCACATGGGAGGCGCGATAGCATCATAACCCAGTTGAAAGGCCATGCGGAGAGGATCAAAAGAAATAAGATTCTGCACCAGGCGCGTTTTCAACCAGTGCAGGCAGATAACCTCTTCTGCACCAGTTCACGTACCTTCCATAACGCCGAGACCCTCTAGTAATGTGTTTTTCCTGGAAGGGGGTATCAAACTCGAGATACATATCCTCAAGATAAACGATGTTATCTAATTCCACCACATATGGCCGGGCCACGAAGAGGTCAGCATCATCACATACCAAGGAAAAGTTACGGCAAGTACTCTTTGTACCAAACCAACGCCACGAACGGGGACACATGTGTACATCCTTGGAGCTCTATACGTTCCACAGGTTGACAGCAGAAGGAATTGGAGCATATGCGGGCCAACGTTCAAAAACCCACATGGTCAAGAATCCAACATTGACGAAGGAAATGACATCGACCCTTCCACGCGACTGCTCGACATATGACACGGCTAAGTCGAGACGATAGTATAAAAACCCAAAACAAGGGGCCCAGAGGAAATTTCCGACCAAGCGCGAGCTTTACTGCAAGCGGGAGCACGTGGATAAAGACTCCGTCACGTGAACTTAGGGCTGTAAATGAACCAAGCCGTTCGTGAACAACTCGCGTTCGATTCGATAAAAGCTCGTTCGTGTTTGATTCGACTTATTAATCAAACAAACTCAAACATGAAAATGTGTTCGTTTGTTAAACGAGCCGAACACGAGCCGAGCAAGGAGCTCGTTCGTTGGTGTTCGCGAACAAGTTGTAGTAGTATATATGTATATATAGTTAGAAAAATTAAATTACTTTGTCATATTTATGTGTAATTTCTTAAATATGGCGCAATTAATTAGTATATCTCCATTTAATAGGAGTTTGACCTCTTAATTAGGATTCTAGAAGATAATTCTATAAAATATGATACCATATATACTTACTATATAAGAATAAAATAAGATGCTTTGAATCAATCATTAGTACAAATAAAGCTTTTCTCTATACCAATACATTTTATGTTATCTGATTTGTTCAAGTTTTTTATCTTAAGTAATAACACATGATATTTTAGTTTAAGAATTATATATTATCGTACCTATCCGAGAGAAACAAAGTTCGTCGAACCGAATTCGAGCCCGTAAATGAGCTAGTTAAACGAGCCACGAGCCGAACAACGAACAACTCGAGGCCGAAACGAGCCGAACTCAAACAAAGTTTTTCTGTTCGACTCGAGTTCGTGTTCGACTCGTTTAGTAGCAAAGTTAAACGAGCCAAACTCAAACAAGCGATATTCGGTTCGATTCGGTTCGTTTACAGCCCTACGCGGACTCCCGTCTATGAGGAAACGTGACAACCAAACTCACATGAAGACACACAACGACCAGGGGAGCCCTTCTCCATGAGTACAAATCACCGCGTTAGGGTTGCCTCTGAGCAATTTCTGGATGATGGCGGGTTTGGTCTAGTCTTTGTAAAAGAACATGAGCCATTAAGACCTGATTTTTTTGCGCTAGAAGAAACTGACATGAAAGTCTCGCAAGGCTTTATCTCGTCAGGTGCCCACCGCGTGACGGCTTTCTTCAGAGTCGCAATACACTCCTGCATATGTGTAAAGAGGGTAAGCTCCTCATCACCCTCTAATTTGTCCAAAGGGTCAAAGGCTCCCATGCTCGGAAGCATCAACATATTTTCCACATCTTCAAGGGTAGGCGCGGCCTCGAAAGAAGAAAAATGAAATGAATGGGTTTTTCTCGAGTAACGCTAGAATAGGACCCTTAGCATGTCCTGGTCGGCTCTGAGGTTGAAGCCTTTGGTCGGGGATGGCGTTATAAACCCAAGCTTGTTTTAACACCTCCTCCTGGTTGTTAAGGATGAACGTGGTCCATTCATCCATTCCATCAAGCCAAGAAAAGGTCATCATTGAATGGGATCAGGCCCGGCTCAACCTATAGGCAACCTAGGCAATTGCCTAAGGCCTCCCAAAATTTTAGGCCCCCAATTAGGAAGTAGATAAATATATATTACATTACTATAATTCATCTGTAATTCATAGATAGTTGGGAAATGATGCAGGAGGGAAATTAGGAGAAAATATGGGCAATTTGTTATCTTAGGAGTTAGAGAAAATGAAGGAAATAATCTTTTTTCTTTTACAACCTTGAATAGGGATAACGCTCTTGAGAGGACGAATGAATAAAATTACACAATTGTGAAATCCGTTTTCTTTTTTATTATTATTATTATTATTATTATTTTTTTTTAGAATTGAAATCGGTTTGCAAAGGGAGAAATGGGGGAGAGAGCTTGACCTTCAGAAATATTGAGCTTTGTTTTGTTATATATTAGATATGATTTATTCTTTATATAACCAAATAAAACCCTCAATTTTTACAACTTTTTTGTATCGTTAAAAAAATAGTGCATTTCTTCCTTAAAAAATAAATAAATAAATAAAATAGTGTATTCATTATATTCCAAATTCAATAGATTCATGGTATGAATATTTTTATGTCACTTTTACAGTTTTACTGGGTAAAAATCAATTTTCATCGCGTTTCTCTTATCCATTGAATGTATAAACAGAGTAGTAATAAATTTTATAAAAGATTTAAGAAGAAAAAATAAAATTGTTCAGGTATGTGGAGGCCCTGTTTTATCATTTCGCCTAAGGCCTCCAAAACTCTTAAGCCGGCCCTGAATGGGATCAGGCCAGCTTCAATACTAACCCTCTGTACATCATGGGCGTCTGCTAAATCCCAATCTTCCCTGTTTGGCTTGGGCTTCAATTCAAGAGCAGCAACTGGAGGAGATGCCTGGGGATCGTCTCCCCAGATTGTATCCAAGTAAAAATCATCACGACCCAGATATGGGGTCTTGTACCAAAGTTCCTTGGGAAGCTCCGGCAATTCAGCGGTCTCCTTGTTCGACTTCTTTGGGGCCATTGCTGTGAACATAAACAACATATTACAAATCAGCGACATGCAAGAGGAAAGAAAAAGGGGGGAGAAGAGTATCTGAATAATTCAACAACAAATTGACAAACGGTTAATTACTCACCTTGTTGACGATTTAGAGCTTGGATCGCTTGAGAAAATGTGTCGACAATCTGATCAAGAACTTGGTTTAAAGTTCCTGCTTCAATTTGAGGATTCTCTCTCTGATGCATACGAACTCAGAAGCAACAACAATGGAAAAGTTATAATTGGAGGAAGCAAAGGGTTTAAATAGCCTTCAGATTGAAGAGTCGCGACTACTGACGTCTGCTGAGTCTACAACGCTTCGGTACCCGGCGAGATTGACGACCCATCAAATCCTTCTGAGTTATTCTTGCGTCGAAAATAGGCGAAAAATCGCGGATGGCGTCTGATTAGCTTCACACTGGCCACGCCTCGTCAGAAATCAAACGGCGCTTCTAAACCCAAGGCAATCATGGCTATGGTTGGGGCTAGGGATCTGAATCCGAAATTCAAAATTCAAAGAATCTACGTGGAACCCACACACGACTGATTTTACGCGACTACACAACCGACACACGCGTGACATTCGCGTAAAAGGGGGCTAATTTAGATGGTGCGTTCCAGACAGACAGATCACAGCCACGTGGCAGCCATCCAGCACACCTAGCTGTGCTCCATGTACACTAAATAACTACCCATGCTTATCCACGTGGGGACTGCGAGACAGGGCCCTCGCGTACCAACACGGTACTTGTAAGGACTTAGTGGTTTGGAGGCTAGGGTAAGGCCCGTCGCGCGCGTGCGACATACTAGTTGCGCGCGACCCTTTGTAACTGTTTTGAGAGACTTAATGACCACGTCCTATAGACCTGACTTGACCTCATAACGATATCGGGTATGTATGGTCAGGTGCCTAACGGTTCCTATATACACAGTCGAACATGCCGTTACGGGGGCTACCATTAAGCCGCCATTTATGGTGCACTAACCCCCTCACAAGGAGCACTTCCCCACTATATATGGGATCGTTAGTCCTCCGTTGCGACACTCTAGTTCTTCTTTGGTTCAATACCAGTGCTTCTGGACTTACCGAAGCTCTGTCATTAAGCTGTCTCTCTCTCTGTCACAGTTACCATTGCTTACCCTCTCCCTACACACAACCCTACATCTCTCTGTGTTTCTATTTCCTACTTGAGGTGCACACTTGGATATCTTCGAAGGATTTCCTTACGCACAGTCAGAAAAAGTGGTCGGTACATATCTTTCACCGACCTGTGGATATCTTGTCGCCCCGTCGAACTAACGACGGAGCTATTCCGACGCACTTTCAACAAAAATATTTCGGCGTCTTTTTGTTCTAACGACGAAATTTATGGATTAACGACGAGATTACTCGTCGTAATAAACCAACTTTGTAGTGGGAATCTGGCGGAGTTGCAGTGGTGATGGGCAGTAGTTGCAGTGGAGATGGTGGCAGTAGTGAAGGAGATGTGTAGTGCTCTTATAATTATATAGTTTGACTTTACCCTCACAAAGTAGGACATACATGTCTACTAATGGAATATTATGTAACGGTGTTAACGATTGTTTTCCTAATTTGCAATAAGCTAGTACTTTTGCAAATGAGGCATGGTATCAGCCAATTTTAGAAGAAGGCATGCAACCAGCTAATTATGTCATACTGGGTGTATGCAATCAACAATTATGCTTAAATAAAAACTTAAGTTTCGCAAATTACATATTGTCTATTAGCTTTTCTAAAACAATAAAAATGGTGCTTTTGTTTAAGACCTTCATAGCTTAAAGAGAACCAAATTAGATTACAATGAGTAGATTACAACAGAAGTACACAACACCTTTCCTAAAAGAAAAAGAAATGACTTGGCTAAAACATAAGCCATATCAATCCACTCTCTGGACAACAACAAAACTACAAGAATAAAAATAAACGTCTAATTTAACACCATTTTTAACGGTAACCTTGAACTTTACATACTCTGATTACTTGAATTTAAGCACCTGAACCACTTCACAATTAAAAAATATTGAAATGCTTGTAAATTCTGAGCCAAGAAAACAATAGAATTAACTTAAGTATACGTCAAAATTGAGTTCCCTGTAAACAAAATCTCTAACTTTTGACATACCTACAGATTAGTCGGGACTAGTATAGCAATTTGCGGAAACTGAATTTTAACCATAAAACCGAAACTAATGTTAATTCTGTAATTTATTAAAATTAAAAGAAAAACACTCCCTAAACCCTATACACAAAAATTAATAAATCCGAAATTCATACATACCTAAGCCCTATCCTCAATTCAAGTCTAGATTCGTGATGAGTAGAGATATCTTTGTGCGTTGTGTTGTAGGAATATTCGAATGGTAGAGGTATATTGTTGAATTGGCGAACAACGTAATAGAACGGCAACTTCGTTGGTCGAAATGTCGTATGGCAATAGCTAAAATTGTTAACCCCGCAAATTTAAGAGGATGCATTTAACTCAAGAATCATTGCAACAATAATAAATCGTAGTAATGATGCTTTTTTGAGAAATACATTATGTAGGCGGGTTTTAACGCGAGATTTTATGCAGGGGCTTTAAACAATCTACCACTGAGCTACCACCCATTTGCAGTAATGACGATTGAATTTGCTAGAGAAAGTAATTGACAGTTGCGAGATTTGAAGAGAATTGTAGAGATAGAGTGAGAGATAGAGAAGTGATCGTGTATCACGAATCTCTCTGATAGCTGATTGTCTAAAGTAATGGGTTGATTAAAAATATATTAGAAGCAGATAATGATAATATACCAACTATTACTATTTACTTTATTGAAATTATGAAACTACCCCTGTTTTTTTTTTTTTTTTTTTTTTTTTTTTTTTTTTTTTCTTTTTTGAAAATATGGTACCCCTCTTGTTCTGGATTAGAAGTAGATAATAATAATATACCAACTGTACAGTTAAGCCAGCCCTGAGAAAAACGGTAAGGGTTTATGGACTTTTGTACAAAAGAGGGTAAAATTGTCACAAATAGTGTCGGCATAGAACATGACTAACGGAGCTGACGGAAAGGTGTACACTGTCCTAGCACGGGGTGGTGGGATGTGGAATTAATCAAAGCACGGGGTGGTGGCTGTCTTTTCTGACTCATCATGTATTGAACATTGTGCTGAATTCTAATGGGGATGGTTCCCCTTAACTCGGTTCCTATTTTCTAATAAAACTACTTTTCACACATACAAAAGATGTAGATGTTCTAATAATTGGTGGGGGATGATATCTAATTATCAAAGAAATTTAACTTCTAAGGGTAAATAACCAAAACATTGAACTGGTTTTGTTAAGAACACAAAGCTAGCAAAACCAAAACCAGTGGAAACTGTTTTGAGAATAAAGCTTATGACAGATGTGAATGGGACTTCTTGGAAACTGTTTTAAGAAAATTAGGTTTTGCAGAGAATTGGATAAGAATGGTTATGCAGTGTGTGTACAGTGACTATGGTAGTCAGACTGAGTGGGCAAGATTCAATTTCCTTTAAACCCCAGAGAGGCTTGAGACAGGGAGACCCTTTGTCTCCCTATCTCTTTGTTATCATTATGGAAAACTTTACTAGATTGATGAAGAAAGCAGCTATTTCAAAGGAGATTCAAGGTATCTCAATTTTCAGAAGTAAGATCTACTTAAGTCATCTGCTGTTTGCAGACGATTCTTTGATTTTTCTTCAAGCTAAAGAGAAGGAAGTAAAGCATTTTCTACAAATTCTAAAGATTTTTGGTGAAGCTTCAGGGATGGAAATAAACTTTAACAAGTCAGGTATTCTCTTCTCCCAAGTAATCAACTGGTTGATTCTATTACAAAGCTTTGTGGTATTCCAAGTTTAGATATGAAGAGTACTTATTTAGGACTTCCTGCTTTCTGGGGAAAATCAAAAGCTCAAGCTCTCCAATTTATAATTAATAGAATTATTGAGCTTCTTCAAGGGTGGAGGAAAAGAGAATCTGTCTTTTGCAGGAAGAGACATTATCTTAAAAGCAATAGCCTATTCTATTCCCTGCTATGCCATGTCAGTGGTTGAATTTCCTATAGCTACATGTAAGAAGATAGCCCAGTTAATCAGAAATTTTTGGTGGGGAGGCAATTTGAAGGAGGCAAAAATGAACTGGGTAAGCTGGGATAAAGTGGCTCAGAAGAAATTCAAGAGCTTTCAACTTGTCCCTGCTAGCAAAACAGAGTGGGAGATTAGTTAAGAATACAGATTCTCTTATGGCCAAGATTTTGAAAGCAAAACATTACAGCTCAAGTGATTTTATGAAGGCAAAATTAGGCAACAACCCAGCTTGGGTGTGGAGCAGCATAATAGCTGACAGAAATGTGTTTGAGAAATGAGCAATCTGGGTGGTGGGCAAAGGTGACAAAATCAGAGTGCTCAATCAAGCTTGGATCCCCAAAATGCCTGATTTTAAAGTTAGAGACAATGTAAATTTCTCTGAGGAAAGCTTGGTCACTGAACTGATTAGTCCAGATTCAAAGAAATGGAATGTATCTCTTGTAAAGAGAAAATTTGATGAAAGAACAGCAGAAGCTATCTTACAGATTCCTCTAAGCTGGAAAGAACAATATGATCAAGTGGTGTGGCATTTAGAAAACTCAGGTTCCTTCTCTGTAAAATCAGCAATGCAGGTGGCTGCTAAATGGATTGAGGAAAGTAAGAAAATTAAGTTAAAAGGTACTTTTAAACCCTCATCATCTTTCAATTTATCATAGAATTGTTGGAAGGTGTTGTGGAATTCTGAGATTACTCCCAAGATCAAGCTATTCTGGTGGAGATTAAGTCATAATGCACTTGCAGTGAAAGTCAATTTGGCTCTAAGAAAGTGTGCTGTTAGTGACATGTGTGGTATGTGTGGTTTCGAAAAGGAAACTGTGGAACACTGTTTTTTTCAATGTGCTTGGACTGTGCCAGTTTGGTTTGCAATGGGGATATTGAACCCAGATCAGTGCAGAAGAATAGGTAATATTAAAGTGTGGCTGCAAGAATTTGTGATCAAGAGTGAAGAAGGAAAGTATCCACATCAAAGAGTGACCTTAATTATTTTGGTCTTATGGAATATTTGGCTTGGCAGAAATAGATATCTGTTTGAGCAGGAATCTCTAAACCCAGTCAACATTGTGAAAAGCTGCAACTCCCAACTGTTTGAATTGAGGAACTTGAAGCTAAAAGATATGTCAGGTGAGAAATTGGCAAGCTTCCGGTACATCCCGGAAGGGATCATCCTCAACGTACTGGGAAGAGTACCGATCAAACTTGTGGAGGATTCAGGTGCGTTTCTAAACAATGGTACAACTGGATATCCCATGATATTCGGACACTCAAACTTATGATCAGGACAGATCCAGAAGACCGTCGTGAGCGTTCGGCTTCGTCTATTTCATTCAATTCCATGGATCGAAGCATGAAGTTTGAAATCATATATGAATGCTGCGAGTTCGCGTGCGACTGCTACGGCGATGATTGGTCTGAAATGAAAATTGGTGACATGGCGGGTTCTTGTAACGGGTTAATCCTTATTGAAGTGCTGCGAAGTGGTTTTTACCTGTGGAATCCATCCATCGGCTACTACAGTCAAAAACTCCCCAACCCTCCTCAGTTGGGCGAAGATTTGAGATTGGGGCTTTGCTTCGACTCCAACAATGGAGACTACAAAGCCTTGATAACTCCTACTCGCGGTGGATCCATGATGGTAGGTAGTTTCAAAAGCAAAACGTTGACTCGTGTTGATTTCCCTTATGAAGTTAGTGGTTTTAACATTAACACAGGGGTGGTAGTGAATGGTCGAATTCATTGGCTTGCACACAGGACATACCAATCGTACCAGATCGTCTATTTTGAAGGGCAGGAAGGATCTATCACATACAGATCTACAACATGAATTATAGCGGAAGATTCATGTGTTTACCTTGTCTTCCTAAGCTCCTTAATGCAGCGGATGATCGTTTGTTGTTTGCTTTCACGCGCCTCCTCCTTGATCTTGCTCCCACCAATCTAGTGTGAATCTCGAGGACGAACACTGATTTCCACACCACGTTCCACCTCCTTGGATGAAGTTGGAGAGAGACTAGGGTTCTCTACAACTAGTATGAATCTAGACAGAGTAACTTTATTCTCTGGAATAGCCCTATGCCTTAGCATTATTGCACACCATAATGTGTAGGAGGCTACCTCTTTATATAGGCAAAACTTCTCCTAGGTTTGCACATAAACCCCTAGGGTTTGAGACTTAGCTACTAACCCCTCTAGTTTGTGCATTAGTGCAACTAACCCCATAAGGTTATGATAATTACATTGGGCACCCCACATGGGCGCACCAATTGCTAACATCTCCCACTCGCACAGTGGGGTTGCACAATCCATCCAGTCTCTATCAATCTCCAACTTTCTATCATCTACAAAAGAGTATTGTGTGGCCGTGGCGTGTGACCGGTGAGAGTACCTGCATTTCGGGAGATCCGTACACCAAACTCGTGTAGCCAGCATGGGAAGGCACCCTCTCGGGAGATCCACATACCAAACTCGTATAGCCAGCGCAGGAAGGCACCCTTAAAACATATATCAGTAATAATGCTCTCCGTAACTCTCGTATTCCCCAGATTCCTCAGATTGTCATCTCGTGGATCATGAGCACCTGCCTTGTCCCGAAGGCCATGCTCCAATGAGTCCACATCTCCTTTATATTTTCATATCCTACACGATCCCATAAGATCTTGCAGGTGGGCCCAATGAAGATAATAAAGAGCGATGCAACGAGAATCTTTCCTTACATACATGTGTCACTTAGATTCGGCTCAGCTGCTTTCCCAGCAGTGTCCGGAAAGCCGAATCATCCATAGCCGTAAGGTGTCACGCCAAAGTAGCACCACCGACCCGTCTCCTCATGACACAGACGTAAGTACAAAGGGTATACAGTGTCAATCATCTTCATATGATCGACGAGGCTCACACGATGAGGAATCCCAGGGACTAATTCTACTCATCACCTCATGGTCACTCATAAGCGCGCGTTATTCAAGGGGGAATATGCGCCATAGTGTTTAGACTCTGATCAGAGCGCATGTCTTATCCTTACAAAGGACCACTATGCAGATGTCTATCCGGTAGCCCTTATGGCCACCAGCCCGAGTGCTGCCATGTCACACTATTGTGAACAATTATCAGCTCTCGCATCTGGCTTCTTCTACACAGACTATACATGGTTCGGGGTAATAACCATGTTCGATTGGCCATAACCAACTTCACCTTGGAACTTATTTCCAATGCGACAGTTGAATCCGTCTGACAGGCTCCTAGCTCTACTGATAGACATTTAGCTCTTATCATAGGCCATATGCTCGTATGATAGGTATCTCTTATCATATCGCAGGCTTTCAGCGCTTATCTGGATTCTGTCTCATCTTCCGCCACACCCAGACATATCCAGGATATTGCGAAGGCGATCGCTCGTGTGAGTGAGCCGACCTAGTGTCTGCGTGACATGCTCTATGCTACTACTGGAAATGTAACACATCATACATGTATCAAAACAACATGCTGCTTAAAACAAATCCAATTAAAATCCATTCTATCAACGTCTCTTGTTCTCATCAATCATATTGCTAGTTATCGACTACTAAGTCCCAATTTTCTAAAGCAATCCACAAAGACAATTCTTAAGTGGTTTAGGAATGGGATGAGCCAACATCCTGGCCCATAGTCGATCCACTCCAGGATTACTCTTTCTAGGTAGTTATTTCACCTTTTGTGAAATAGTACCCTCGACTATGTGTTTGTCTTTACCGCAATGTTATAGCCGTATGCTAACACTACTCATGGTAATAGGTTTGTTGATAGCTCATAACCTTACAAGAAACCTTCTCAGTTAAACACATTTCTGCCCTATGGCAGAACAGGCCATCGTGCTTCGCTTCCATGGTCAATGAGGCGGTCTAATACGATCATGCAACACTTATATTGCATTTGTTCCATGCGAGTCTATCATCGAGCATGGGCGATAGCCTGATTCGGATCCAAGTGCATCTAGGTCCCCACCCTAGTTAGCATATGTGGCTAACTAGTCGAAGCATCTTCTTCGATAGTCATGGCACGTGATCCATCATATAGAGTATCCTGGTTACAATCTTGTGTTTTAAATTGGAATATCCTGAAATCCAATTCTTCCGATTGCATAGCGTTCGCTAGGTCTGAGTATACACCATAGTGCATATAAGACTCATACTGCATCAGGCACTCTGGTTATCTGGTCATTCTTATATGGTGTCTCTCAGGGCACGTGCCTAGGCTCGTAAAGTCTTGCGCTGAGCTACAGGAGTACAATTACTCCTTAGGGGACTCGAACAATCCTTAAGCTCTACTAGCCAATAGTGTGTCATCGATATTAAGTGACGTGATCTTCAACTCTCTACTATTAAGAGTGATACACAACGGTTTCCATTTGTTATCGTAAACATATAGTAAACGATCCCTGATGAAATACAGTTGTCCAGAGGACTATATAAGATCCCATATGGACTTAAATAGCTTGCACACATTCTGTGCATTTGACCTTAGTCACCTCTAGGATTTCTCCATTGAGAAATTCAGTCGTCACGTCTATCGAGAATAGATCCACAACTATTGATGCTACCAAGCGAATCAACGTAATCCTTACCACCCAAAGCGTTGGGAAGGATACCTTGTTGAACCAACGCAAATTCGTCGGATCGACCCAAATTCGTCGATGTCTACTCTCAGAATGAGCGTAGCCTTTTTCGCTTCTACGCAAGTCATATGCCTTACCACGCTTCCGTCTGGGTCTCTGACTGACCTTGGAAATCCATTAATCTCCAATAGTCTTCCATCCAGTTGGAAATCCAACCTAGCCTTAAACTCGGTTGGCCCTTTATAGACTCTAATTCATCCTGTAAAGCTCACTATTCATTCTTCATAATCAGGGAACGATAAGGCCTATGATTCTATCCTATCGTATATGCAAGGTGATCCTTAAGATCATCCCTTCGATCTCAAGTAATCGAAGGGGTATGCTCCTATGAGCAATTCCTTTGCATAGGAGGATCATCATTTACTCTCATCCCTTATGGATGGAGTATCCTGCTTGGAAAGTCACTCCCACTGTCCGAAGGATCCTTGAGGAACTAATTCCTCATAATCAACTAAGGAACAGGGTATCTTCCAGCGGTTCCTCCATGCTCGTGGAGATTATTGTCTCTACGAACATATCCCTTAATTATGGACATATCTCATGAGAAATCATATGTATCGTGAATCCATTTACGTTACACTACTTATCGGATGTTGCGTTTCAAATACGCAACCCCTAGGATGCTCCGAATAGCATGAGAAGATACGTTACTCCATGAAGATATGTTTCTTCCATCTAGGGTCTAACTTCCAATTCCTTCTTGTCAGGTGATGAAAGATCCTGGGACAAACACCCTAGGTTCATCATTATCTTGCGTGATGACCCTTATGGTCTTCCTTTCGATGTCAATTCATCGATGGGGTACGCTCCAAAGAACGTTCCTACGCAAAGAGGGTTCCTCCTCATAGTCATAATCTATGATGGGCTTGTTCACTAGGCAAGTTACTCCCACTGTCCTGAAGATTCGTAGGAACTATTTCCTGTTGATCATTCAGGGATGGGGTGTCATCTAGTGAAACCTTTGTTTCGTAGAGACTTATTTCTCAACGAACCTCTTCCTGGCTAGAAATTTAGTTAGTACATAAGTTGCCGATCCCCATGGCCTAAGGTGACCTCATTCAGGTTGCCTTTTGGTCCACATCTCGTAGGGTGTAGTGGCTGCAGACTTGGTGGACTTATGGTTGCGTATGTTGATAGTCGTTTAGCAAAGTGTCTCCTCCGATTAGGGAGCTTGTACTTTGCACGCTCTATCATACATCAGACCATCTCTTACAGTAACCTATTCCTCTTATTCTCTACAGCACCCTGCTGAGGCGTGGGAATAGCCAACTGCCTTACTATTTTTCTCCATCACATAGCTCTTGCTAAGATAGATACTTCCAGTATCTTTCTGGCCAAGGACATATCCTTTTATCCAGACGGTTTTTCTACCTTTTGTAGAGACCTGTCTGAAGCACCCTTGTGCCTCAGACTTATGTGGCCCAAGCACACATAGTTGAGACGTGGACAATAATCTACGAATGTGATGGAACAGTAAGCACCATGTCTTAGCTTAACAATTTAATGGAACATAACAACAGAATGAATAAAATATAAAGAAGCAGTAGTCCTTAATGCTCTACTGGATAATTTTGCATTTTTGCCTTTCATGTCCGGCAAGAACTACACACAGGGAAGGGTACCTTGGGCAAAATCCAAGCAGGCCTGCCCTAGCTAGCCTGAACATCCTTTCCTGTCATCGTGTGTCTTAATCTAGCGCGCCACATATCAGAATCTTAAGTCGTACTCATAAGTTGACATCCAAGAATTCTGAGGCGTTACTCATGCTAGAATCTTAAGAACGCAAATACCATTATATAACCATATCCAAAGTTAAAACTGTGACCAAAACAAATTTTGGTGGCTACTCCCTCAAAGATGATCCTTTGGATCCTTAGACGAGAAATTAGTGCCAGGTCTGGCCTTTTCTCTTAGTCTTAGGAAAAACTCCTTTGCTCCTTTTGCGTTTGTCAGTCTTGGGTAATACTGGCCTTATGCCAATATTTCCCTTAAACTTCCTTATCCTTGCCCCACCTATTGCCTTGGTCCTAATACCGGGCTAGGGACTATATCTGCCTATCATACTTCACTAAGTATGATCATACTTCACCAACAGTCTTTAACAATCATTTATCGCTTAGACATCCGAAGTATGCTGGACTAGTATTCTTTGCAAACTCTTTTTGCTTAGATCCTAGAACAGAGTGATGTTTTGGTCTTATCCAAACATCCTGACACGTGCAAAGTGTGTCATATAACGTTCCATGAAACGTGGCAGAGATTGCAGTCAATTGCAACTCGGATAGGCTGTGCCTGACAACCCTTAACTCTATTATCATACATGGCATCAATCTCAGACGTTAAAGTCGAGTGCTCAATATTATGACATGAGCCATAACTCATAGTTAAGGTAGGATTATTATGAGTCATTACTCACAACTTATGTACGCAAATGGCTAGGATGGATCCAAGATTCTTCTTTGGCTTCCTACAATTTTAAAAGTGGTCTCGAACATGCTGAAGAGGTCATTTCCCCACCTTTTCATAGCATGCTCCATGACATTATCTTGACTGCTGCCTCCCACTATTGGTGAGCCTAAAGATAATGTGCATGTGCTGCTGTGACAACTTATTCATCACAGGTTAGACCATGTTTGTAGGTGGTTGACAACCTATGTCCAACGGATGGTTACATAGTACGACGACTCATCATATCGTTTGTTGTCACCATTTAGCCTTTACAGTTTCGATTTAGACACGATTGATAGAGACATTGTGGAAGTTAATCACTAGCATTTACTTAGCTCCAAAATAACATGTGACATCGATTAAACTCAATAGTTCCTCACAAGGACTCCACCAAAACCTAGCGTATATCCTAGGAATCAAATCGCATCACTTGTGATTTCCTATCAATTTTAATCATGTTATCATGTGAGCTCTTTTGTTTTAGTTCTTTAGCATGCGAGGTTAAACATATATATCCAATCACACGCAGTTATAACATAAAACAAGCATAAGCATAAATAAATATGCAATGGATGTGGCCCCTAAGGTGCACTCCCACTATTGAGAGCACTTCTTGAGCAAGTCTTGAACTCCATCTCATGCCATCTCGCCTACTTGAGGACTCCAAGCTTGAGGCTCCATTAGACCGTCTAATTGCTCCATGCACCTTGCGCCATAGCTTTTGGTTTGGCCACCTCTCTTGAAGCTTCAATCTTCAATCTCTACTAACTATCTTATTTCTAATAAGAAGTAACCTCATAGAGGCGAGTGGATGAGAAGAGAAGACACTAGAGTATAGAGAGGCACGACACGCAGGCCGTATTTTGATTACATATTCAAAAACCAAAACCAAAACCAAAACCAAAAACATCTATGCCACATCCATGCACCAAACACATCCATTCAACCCACAACAGCATGTATAACAATATAATGAACATACTGGAATTTTCTGGAAATTTCCGGAATTAAACAATAATTACTGGAAATTAATAAGCAATAATCTAATCAACTAAAAAGATCGAAAATTGCTCCCTACCACTTAGGGTCTCACCACCTATGGCAAAACGTAGGGAAAAATGACCTAAGTCTCCAGAAAAAAATTTGGGCTCAAAACAGTGTGTTTAAGGTCGTCAAACTGCCTCGGGAAGTGTGCTAAACACTAATTAATTAATCTGGAAATTACTAAAATTTTCCGTCGCTCCAAAAATTATGAAAAAATATCCACAAAATAGGAAATTTAATTTGGAGTCCCTAGGAAAAAACCGGACGAAAAATGACGGCGGGAGGAGGCCGCACGCGCCCTCACGCGCCGCCGCGCGTGGGCGCGTCCGCCTCCGCCACGCGCTGACGTCGGCCCATGTGCCACGTCAGCATGCCACGTGGCATGCCACGTCAGCACCTATGCTGACGTCAGCTGCCACGCCAGCCCGCCACGACATCGCCACGTCAGCTGACACGTGGCTGCCACGTCATCGCCACGTCAGCCACTTGCTGACGTGGCACCACCACGTCATCTGCCACGTCAGCCCTAGGGCCATGTCAGCAGCCGCCGCCAGCCCTTAGGCGCGTGCGGCGCGTGGCCGCGCGTGGGGGCGGCTTCGGTGGCGCGTGAAGCCCACGCGCCGCCTTCCCGTGCTCCGTTTCCGACGAAATTAATTTTGCCGTGATCGTCTTTTCGTCCTGATCCCGATTATGTGGTCAAAATCCAATTTTAACAAGTTTTTGAAAAACGTGTTCTATTATTGGATCTAGCAGTCCAGATTAATACAGTTCCGAAACTTTGAAAATTCATAACTAATTCATCGTAAATTCAAAAAATATAAAATTTATATATCTTGAATCCTCGTGAAAAACCCTACCTAACCATATAGGTTTCGTCTACTGGTTATGAAATTTCAGAAACGCGATTTTTAATACAGTTTCAGGAACGCTTATCGAGGCACGAAAAACAAACTAATGGCTCTGATACCAATGAAGGGCAGGAAGGATCTATCACATACAGATCTACAACATGAATTATAGCGGAAGATTCATGTGTTTACCTTGTCTTCCTAAGCTCCTTAATGCAGCGGATGATCGTTTGTTGTTTGCTTTCACGCGCCTCCTCCTTGATCTTGCTCCCACCAATCTAGTGTGAATCTCGAGGACGAACACCGATTTCCACACCACGTTCCACCTCCTTGGATGAAGTTGGAGAGAGACTAGGGTTCTCTACAACTAGTACGAATCTAGACAGAGTAACTTTATTCTCTGGAATAGCCCTATGCCTTAGCATTATTGCACACCATAATGTGTAGGAGGCTACCTCTTTATATAGGCAAAACTTCTCCTAGGTTTGCACATAAACCCCTAGAGTTTGAGCCTTAGCTACTAACCCCTCTAGTTTGTGCATTAGTGCAACTAACCCCATAAGGTTATGATAATTACATTGGGCACCCCACATGGGCGCACCAATTGCTAACATATTTCGACCCCAAGAAGGACGAATATGGAGATGTCCCCACGCCAGACAACAATGATGATTCATGGGTATACATTATGCCTTCTAGATGGATGTCTTTGCATGGTCTGCAACTGCAAGATAGAGTATGACGCGGACGGCTATAGTGGTAAATTTGAGATATCGGTAATGAAAGAATATGGATCGAAAGAATCGTGGGCTTTACTGTTCAAAATTGAACCAGGAGTTCATCGTTTGACAGTCGAGCCGCTGTTTTATACATATGATAAAGAAATGGTTCTGATTGATGTTGGAGACGCTATTCTTGCGTATGACAGAAATGGTATGTTCGGTTTTGATGTAACGAAATTGTTAAATCGTCCATACTACGTGTCATATTCAATTGTTTATGAAGAGACGTTTTTCAGGCCGGCATTCTAAGATAATTGCGACAGGCATTTTAAGATAATTGCGACAAGAGAGAGTGCAGACGGGAAGCTATCTTTGATGCAGAGAGAGTCAGGAGGCCGCCATGGGAATTGTGTCGCCCTTTATTCGTATTTTTCTTCATATCAACTTGGAGCTCGAATTGTTTGAATTGTTTCATTTATTTTCCCAGCTAGCTAGTTGAACTCAGTTTTGTTAAAATGCTCATTTTTTTAAGCATTAACATGTTCTCTTTGATGAATGAATGATCTGCTCACGGATTGATCAAAGTCATGCTTACCTAACAACAGGGAAGCCTAGAAAGGTGTTAAAACGAGTTTCATTAATTCATAAACCTGTCTTAAGTAGTTGTCTCTGATGGGGCTAACCTCCTTTAGAAAACATAAATCGAACATCGGCTGGCTTCAAAGCAAGACTCTCCTTATTTTCTACGTCCATTTGCTTTTGTAGATTTACCATTACAACTTCCGAAAGAAATTGAAGGGCATGGCGTGCTTTGTTGACGGATATTTCTAGCTTATTGATAGATCTACTGCAGTTCATTTTAGTAGTATACTTTTAGCTTATGTCAGCAGTTTACTCATAAGCTATATTAACCTGAGGTAAGATTCTCCCGTTGGACTAGAAACCCCTAAATTTAAGTTTTCAGATTCACTACGTACTTAACAATATGGCAAATTTCAGCAGCTTGTCATTCATCTATAGACCAGAATATCAAAACACTTCAAAGAATCTCAATTTCACGGTGATAGAAAATAGCAGCAGGTTTAAACTCAGAATTGCAATAGGCAGGAGCTTATTGAAAACTAAAGAACAAGATAATAACAACAAGAAATTGAATAATACTTATCTTGTATTCAGTCAACAAACTCGATACAAAATCAGCATCAGTACAACAACAGAAATCAAAGCTGCTGCTGCTGCTGATGATGATGATGATGATGACACAAATCACAGACACTCACTGGACAGAGCTTCGACTCTTCCTTTCTTTCTCACCCTCTGTTGTTTTATCTCTATTTTCTTAGTATCACAAGCACACAGAGACACCTCCTTTATACTCAATTTAAGCTGTCTTGTAGAGCTTTCCTCAATGAGAAGTAAATTATGATAGAAGTATTAGGGTTTTAACCCATAGCAGCGTGAGCGGCTGAGAGAAGATGAAGAGAAAGGAAGATATTGTGTATTGATTATGAAATAACCCTAATACAAACTATATATATCATGTCTAAGTAGTAACAGTAGGGTTTACATATCATATTGGGCCGTTCTATAGCTGGAGAGAAATATTTGGGCCTTGGGCTTCATCTGCTGTGGTATTGGGCTGGGCTTAGTCTTCTAGTGAAGCCTAGTAGCTCTAATACCCCCCGTCAAGCTGATGGTGGAGACCGAACCATCAGTTTGGTCTTTAGTTCTTCGAAGTGTGGAGCTGGTAAGGACTTCGCGAATATATCGGCGATCTGATCTGCACCAGAGACAAAAGAAACTGTCAGTTCACGATTTAAAACTTTCTCCCTAACGTAATGGTAGTCCAGCTCAATATGTTTGGTGCGAGCGTGAAAGAGGGGGTTGGCCGTGAGTGCAATGGCTGATTTATTGTCAGTCCAAAGAGTAGGGGGAGAAGGAAGTAGAAAATGTAAATCATAAAACAGCAGGTTAAACCAATAAGTGTCAGCAGCAGCAGTTGCTAGTGCACGGTATTCCGCTTCCGTAGAGGAACGAGCAACCGTGGGTTGTTTCTTGGAGGCCCAATGAACTGGGTTGGGCCCAAGAAAAACTACGAGTCCAGTTGTGCTACGGCGGTCCGTTGGGTTACCGGCCCAATCGGCGTCCGTAAAAATCTGAAGTGGTAAATGACCAGCTTGATAAAAAAGGCCATGAGCCTTGGTACCTTGAAGATACCGTAAAATTCGTTTTGCGCCAGAAAAATGAATATCAGTAGGCGCGTGCATGAACTGGAAGAGATGATTAACAGCGAACGAGATATCGGGACGAGTAAAATTTAAATATTGTAGTGCACCAAGCAGCTGCCGATACACAGAAGGGTCAGAAAGGGGGGTTCCATCCATAATATGGTACTTTTGCCCAGAGGCTAATGGAGTAGGACAGGGTTTGCAGTGGGGCATATTGAAACGCAGTAATATATCAGTAATGTATTTCTCTTGAGTAAGCAGTAAACCAGCAGAGGTACGCTTGATTTGTATTCCCAAAAAGTACGTCAAAGGACCGAGATTTTTCATCTCAAAATCAGTCCCAAGTTGGGGTACTAAAGTATTTATAAACTGAATATCATTGCCTGTGACGATGATATCGTCGACATATAAAAGTAAACGTGTAACCTTATTATGAAAATGGCGGATAAATAAGGAACAATCCGCATGAGAAGCAACAAACCCCAATGAAAGCAAGTATGATGTAAAACGATCAAACCACGCACGTGGGGCTTGTTTTAAGCCATATATCGACTTACGTAATAAAAAAACGTGTTTAGGGTAACGAGGATCAACAAAACCCATAGGTTGATTCATATAAACAGTTTCTCGAAGATGGCCGTGGAGGAAAGCATTTTTCACATCTAACTGTTGTAAAGGCCAAGCAAAGGAAGCAGCAAGTGCTAAAATGGTCCTGACAGTAGAGTGCTTTACTACAGGACTAAAAGTCTCGTCGTAGTCCAATCCCGGGGTTTGGTGGAACCCTTTGGCTACAAGGCGAGCTTTAAAACGAGAAACAGTACCATTCGTATTAAACTTGGTCTTGTAGACCCACTTGTTACCAATAACATTTGTGTTTGGAGGAGGGGGTACTAACAGCCAAGTCTGTTGCTTTTGGAGGCTCCGAAATTCATCAGTCATCGCATTACGCCACTGAGAATGTTTGGATGCCTCCTTAAAAGAAGTAGGGTCAGAAAGAATAGATAAAGTAGGAGCAGAGACAGTATGAAACAACTTCTTTTTGCAAATACCCGACTTACTACGGGTTTGCATCGGATGTCCTCCATGGAGTGGAGGATTATGTGAGTTGTTTGGCATCATTGAGGCAGGAGTTGTCACCCCAGAACTGGCTGGTGTAGGCACATGACCAAGTGTAGTATCAAGTGTAGTATCGGCAGGTGACATAGCCCGAACACTAGCAGCAGTTTGTGGCGACAAATCTGGACTCTCAGCAGTTGTGTGGAGAGGGGGAGGGACAAGGGGGGGGGAGGGACAATTCTCTGCAGTGTAGTGGGGGGGAGGGACATTGGGGGGGGGGAGGGACAATTTGCTGTTCCATGAAACATATCTGTAGAAGAATCAAACACAGTGGGTGAGTTTGTAGTAAAAAAGGAATCAGCAGTAGCAGTAGGAGCAGAAAGCGTAGAAGAGGTGATAGTATTAGTAGCAGAAGCATATGGAAAGCTAAATTCATCAAAGATGACATCACGGCTTACAATAAATTTATTTTTAGATCTATCAAAACACAAATAACCTTTGTAACCATCTGCATAACCTAAGAACGTGCATTTAGTTGTTTTGTCATCAAGTTTGGATGTATTATAAGGTATAAGACGAGGAAAACATGCGCAACCAAATATTTTTAAGTGAGAGTAATCTGGGACAGAATGAAATAAAAGCTCAAAAGGAGATTTATTTGACGTATATTTGCTTGGTAAACGATTAATCAAGTAAGTAGCTGTTGCAACAGCATGATACAAAAAAATTTTGGGTAATGAAGCAGTGTAAAGAAGTGTAATAGCTGTTTCTACGATGTGACGGTGTTTACGTTCAGATATTCCATTTTGTTGTGGTGTGTGTGGGCATGATTTTTGATGAAGAATACCATTTTCAGCAAGATATTTCTGAAAAATAAAAGCAGTATATTCTCCACCCCCATCAGAACGCAAAATTTTAATGTTATAACCTAATAATTTTTCAATAAAGAGTTTATATTTGCTAAAAACAGAGTGAACTTCAGATTTGAGACGCAGTGGGAATAACCAAGTAAATTGACTATAATCATCTATAAACAGAACATAGTAACGAAAACCAGAGTAAGCTGGGGTAGAAGAAGGACCCCAAACATCACTATGTATCAAATTCAAAGGAACTGCAGAACAAGACTTAGACAAAGTGTAAGGTAACCTAGTCATTTTACCGGCTAAACAAGATTCACACATAATTCCAGGAGCTCTAGTATGTAAAGAACAAGTAATGCATTTAGAAAGAACAGAGTCTGTAGGGTGGCCAAGACGCGAATGCCACAGACTGGAAGTAACACGTTGACCCATAAAGGCTTGAGGACCAGTCTGGAGAGGCATAGAAGACAAAGGATACAGACCGTTTTTACTGAGACCTTGGTAAAGTATTTTCCCCGTAGATATGTCCTGAATTGAAAACGAGGTCTTATCAAAAATAAAGCGGACATCATGATCACAACATAATTTGTTCACAGAAAGCAAGTTAACAGATAGCGCAGGTACGTGCAAGGTATTAGATAGTGTAAAAGAAGCATTAGACGTTGAGAGATAAGCAGTACCAGAGTGCCTTATAGGCAAAGAAGATCCGTTACCAACTGTGACCTGATCTGTGCCGGAGTAAGGTTCTGAAAGAGAGAGGTTGCTAAGTTCAGCAGTCATATGGTTGGACGCGCCGGTGTCAGTGAGCCAAATCTCAGGCTGAGCTGAGAAGGATGAAGAGGAGGCGGCCATGGCTGAGAGTTGCTCTGGAGGGGTACGGCCTTGATAGGCATAATCCATACGATGCCAACAATCGAGAGCGGTGTGGAAGTCGAATCCACATATTTGGCAACTTACAGGTGCAGAGCCACTTCGACCAGAACCAGAGGACCGTCCTCTTTGACTACCGCGCCGGTTCGAACCACCACGAGAAGAGTAGTGACCGGGTCCTGGACCAGACCAGTAACCCGAACCGGAGCCCGAACCATATCCGAGACTTGACTATTAGAGCTAATAGTGAGAGATAGAGATTCTGGGGTGAGGGTTTCATTAAGGATCGTTAAGACTGCTTGGTCTTGGAGATTCCAAGGTGTAAACGCCGGATTGGCGAGACGAGAACCATCATCGGAGGTAATGAACTCCGGCGGACAAGGCAGAGATCCATCTAGGTAACCAAATAGAGTATGGGTGCGGAAGATGGATGTGATTTGATGTCTCCACAACACAAAATTGGTGCTGTCAAGTTTGAAAGATAGAAGGTTGTGGATATTAGATAATTGATACAGCGGCGAAGATGTCGCCGGAGAAGAAAGAGCCATGGGCTCTGATACCATGATAGAAGTATTAGGGTTTTAACCCATAGCAGCGTGAGCGGCTAATATGCCACTTTATCTCACCTTCTTCTTCTTCCTCCCTAGCAACACAGCCTGCCTCTGGTTCTGTGGTTTTCCTTTTCTTTGAAGTAGTTCTCTTGGAAAAAGAAGTTTTCTTCCCCACTGGCTCATTCCGCATGCGTTTCGATTGCTACGTCACCAAGTCATCAGCCGAAGAAGGACCTGCGCTTCTCTTCTTTGTCGCTTTGACATGCGGAGCAAGGAAAAGTTCAAGTTTTTTCAAAATCGCTCGCTGGGTTTCTTCATCCATGGGCGTCTCTGGAAGGACGACGTCGTCAGGTTGGATTTTCTTTGAGCGACAAAGATCAATAAGACCCCCGCTGCGATCCCCCGAGGCAAAGCGTCTCAAGCAGCACTAATAAGAAAAGGGAAACAATATTTTCAGTCATAGGAAACAAAAGAAAAAGAGAATGAGGAAGTTCAGACAATACCGCTTCGGAAGTCTCGCGCGTACTAAGTCCTCGCATCAAGGGAGTTCTGTCCGACAACGGTAGTTTTCTCGTCCATTATTAATTCCGGAAAAAGATGGTGGTCTGCAGCTAGCAATGAGTAATATCCGTAATGGGCCGCGCTTCGGGTAAGAGTAGTCTTGAAAGAATAATCTTTTGATAAAGGCGCGAGGACTGTGCTTACTTGAAGCTGAGTCTGGGAATTGGTCAAACGGCGAGCCTGGGTATTCCAGAAAGCCACCCAACTTGCAAAAATTCTGCCTTTTCTTCCTCTGGAAGCCTCAGTTAACGGAAGTTCTGCAATGAGCAGTTTGTTGCTCTTCCCATAAAGCACTCCATTGTAACAACCTTTGGCAACAAACTTGGACCACATGGGAGGCGCGATAGCATCATAACCCAGTTGAAAGGCCATGCGGAGAGGATCAAAAGAAATAAGATTCTGCACCAGGCGCGTTTTCAACCAGTGCAGGCAGATAACCTCTTCTGCACCAGTTCACGTACCTTCCATAACGCCGAGACCCTCTAGTAATGTGTTTTTCCTGGAAGGGGGTATCAAACTCGAGATACATATCCTCAAGATAAACGATGTTATCTAATTCCACCACATATGGCCGGGCCACGAAGAGGTCAGCATCATCACATACCAAGGAAAAGTTACGGCAAGTACTCTTTGTACCAAACCAACGCCACGAACGGGGACACATGTGTACATCCTTGGAGCTCTATACGTTCCACAGGTTGACAGCAGAAGGAATTGGAGCATATGCGGGCCAACGTTCAAAAACCCACATGGTCAAGAATCCAACATTGACGAAGGAAATGACATCGACCCTTCCACGCGACTGCTCGACATATGACACGGCTAAGTCGAGACGATAGTATAAAAACCCAAAACAAGGGGCCCAGAGGAAATTTCCGACCAAGCGCGAGCTTTACTGCAAGCGGGAGCACGTGGATAAAGACTCCGTCACGTGAACTTAGGGCTGTAAATGAACCAAGCCGTTCGTGAACAACTCGCGTTCGATTCGATAAAAGCTCGTTCGTGTTTGATTCGACTTATTAATCAAACAAACTCAAACATGAAAATGTGTTCGTTTTTTAAACGAGCCGAACACGAGCCGAGCAAGGAGCTCGTTCGTTGGTGTTCGCGAACAAGTTGTAGTAGTATATATGTATATATAGTTAGAAAAATTAAATTACTTTGTCATCTTTATGTGTAATTTCTTAAATATGGCGCAATTAATTAGTATATCTCCATTTAATAGGAGTTTGACCTCTTAATTAGGATTCTAGAAGATAATTCTATAAAATATGATACCATATATACTTACTATATAAGAATAAAATAAGATGCTTTGAATCAATCATTAGTACAAATAAAGCTTTTCTCTATACCAATACATTTTATGTTATCTGATTTGTTCAAGTTTTTTATCTTAAGTAATAACACATGATATTTTAGTTTAAGAATTATATATTATCGTACCTATCCGAGAGAAACAAAGTTCGTCGAACCGAATTCGAGCCCGTAAATGAGCTAGTTAAACGAGCCACGAGCCGAACAACGAACAACTCGAGGCCGAAACGAGCCGAACTCAAACAAAGTTTTTCTGTTCGACTCGAGTTCGTGTTCGACTCGTTTAGTAGCAAAGTTAAACGAGCCAAACTCAAACAAGCGATATTCGGTTCGATTCGGTTCGTTTACAGCCCTACGCGGACTCCCGTCTATGAGGAAACGTGACAACCAAACTCACATGAAGACACACAACGACCAGGGGAGCCCTTCTCCATGAGTACAAATCACCGCGTTAGGGTTGCCTCTGAGCAATTTCTGGATGATGGCAGGTTTGGTGTAGTCTTTGTAAAAGAACATGAGCCATTAAGACATGATTTTTTTGCGCTAGAAGAAACTGACATGAAAGTCTCGCAAGGCTTTATCTCGTCAGGTGCCCACCGCGTGACGGCTTTCTTCAGAGTCGCAATACACTCCTGCATATGTGTAAAGAGGGTAAGCTCCTCATCACCCTCTAATTTGTCCAAAGGGTCAAAGGCTCCCATGCTCGGAAGCATCAACATATTTTCCACATCTTCAAGGGTAGGCGCAGCCTCGAAAGAAGAAAAATGAAATGAATGGGTTTTTCTCGAGTAACGCTAGAATAGGACCCTTAGCATGTCCTGGTCGGCTCTGAGGTTGAAGCCTTTGGTCGGGGATGGCGTTATAAACCCAAGCTTGTTTTAACACCTCCTCCTGGTTGTTAAGGATGAACGTGGTCCATTCATCCATTCCATCAAGCCAAGAAAAGGACATCATTGAATGGGATCAGGCCCGGCTCAACCTATAGGCAACCTAGGCAATTGCCTAAGGCCTCCCAAAATTTTAGGCCCCCAATTAGGAAGTAGATAAATATATATTACATTACTATAATTCATCTGTAATTCATAGATAGTTGGGAAATGATGCAGGAGGGAAATTAGGAGAAAATATGGGCAATTTGTTATCTTAGGAGTTAGAGAAAATGAAGGAAATAATCTTTTTTCTTTTACAACCTTGAATAGGGATAACGCTCTTGAGAGGACGAATGAATAAAATTACACAATTGTGAAATCAGTTTTCTTTTTTATTATTATTATTATTATTATTATTATTATTTTTTAGAATTGAAATCGGTTTGCAAAGGGAGAAATGGGGGAGAGAGCTTGACCTTCAGAAATATTGAGCTTTGTTTTGTTATATATTAGATATGATTTATTCTTTATATAACCTAATAAAACCCTCAATTTTTACAACTTTTTTGTATCGTTAAAAAAATAGTGCATTTCTTCCTTAAAAAATAAATAAATAAATAAAATAGTGTATTCATTATATTCCAAATTCAATAGATTCATGGTATGAATATTTTTATGTCACTTTTACAGTTTTACTGGGTAAAAATCAATTTTCATCGCGTTTCTCTTATCCATTAAAATTGAATGTATAAACAGAGTAGTAATAAATTTTATAAAAGATTTAAGAAGAAAAAATAAAATTGTTCAGGTATGTGGAGGCCCTGTTTTATCATTTCGCCTAAGGCCTCCAAAACTCTTAAGCCGGCCCTGAATGGGATCAGGCCAGCTTCAATACTAACCCTCTGTACATCATGGGCGTCTGCTAAATCCCAATCTTCCCTGTTTGGCTTGGGCTTCAATTCAAGAGCAGCAACTGGAGGAGATGCCTGGGGATCGTCTCCCCGGATTGTATCCAAGTAAAAATCATCACGACCCAGATATGGGGTCTTGTACCAAAGTTCCTTGGGAAGCTCCGGCAATTCAGCGGTCTCCTTGTTCGACTTCTTTGGGGCCATTGCTGTGAACATAAACAACATATTACAAATCAGCGACATGCAAGAGGAAAGAAAAAGGGGGGAGAAGAGTATCTGAATAATTCAACAACAAATTGACAAACGGTTAATTACTCACCTTGTTGACGATTTAGAGCTTGGATCGCTTGAGAAAATGTGTTGACAATCTGATCAAGAACTTGGTCGAAAGTTCCTGCTTCAATTTGAGGATTCTCTCTCTGATGCATACGAACTCAGAAGCAACAACAATGGAAAAGTTATAATTGGAGGAAGCAAAGGGTTTAAATAGCCTTCAGATTGAAGAGTCGCGACTACTGACGTCTGCTGAGTCTACAACGCTTCGGTACCCGGCGAGATTGACGACCCATCAAATCCTTCTGAGTTATTCTTGCGTCGAAAATAGGCGAAAAATCGCGGATGGCGTCTGATTAGCTTCACACTGGCCACGCCTCGTCAGAAATCAAACGGCGCTTCTAAACCCAAGGCAATCATGGCTATGGTTGGGGCTAGGGATCTGAATCCGAAATTCAAAATTCCAAGAATCTACGTGGAACCCACACACGACTGATTTTACGCGACTACACAACCGACACACGCGTGACATTCGCGTAAAAGGGGGCTAATTTAGATGGTGCGTTCCAGACAGACAGATCACAGCCACGTGGCAGCCATCCAGCACACCTAGCTGTGCTCCATGTACACTAAATAACTACCCATGCTTATCCACGTGGGGACTGCGAGACAGGGCCCTCGCGTACCAACACGGTACTTGTAAGGACTTAGTGGTTTGGAGGCTAGGGTAAGGCCCGTCGCGCGCGTGCGACATACTAGTTGCGCGCGACCCTTTGTAACTGTTTTGAGAGACTTAATGACCACGTCCTATAGACCCGACTTGACCTCATAACGATATCGGGTATGTATGGTCAGGTGCCTAACGGTTCCTATATATACAGTCGAACATGCCGTTACGGGGGCTACCATTAAGCGGCCATTTATGGTGCACTAACCCCCTCACAAGGAGCACTTCCCCACTATATATGGGATCGTTAGTCCTCCGTTGCGACACTCTAGTTCTTCTTTGGTTCAATACCAGTGCTTCTGGACTTACCGAAGCTCTGTCATTAAGCTGTCTCTCTCTCTGTCACAGTTACCATTGCTTACCCTCTCCCTACACACAACCCTACATCTCTCTGTGTTTCTATTTCCTACTTGAGGTGCACACTTGGATATCTTCGAAGGATTTCCTTACGCACAGTCAGAAAAAGTGGTCGGTACATATCTTTCACCGACCTGTGGATATCTTGTCGCCCCGTCGAACTAACGACGGAGCTATTCCGACGCACTTTCAACAAAAATATTTCGGCGTCTTTTTGTTCTAACGACGAAATTTATGGATTTAACGACGAGATTACTCGTCGTAATAAACCAACTTTGTAGTGGGAATCTGGCGGAGTTGCAGTGGTGATGGGCAGTAGTTGCAGTGGAGATGGTGGCAGTAGTGAAGGAGATGTGTAGTGCTCTTATAATTATATAGTTTGACTTTACCCTCACAAAGTAGGACATACATGTCTACTAATGGAATATTATGTAACGGTGTTAACGATTGTTTTCCTAATTTGCAATAAGCTAGTACTTTTGCAAATGAGGCATGGTATCAGCCAATTTTAGAAGAAGGCATGCAACCAGCTAATTATGTCATACTGGGTGTATGCAATCAACAATTATGCTTAAATAAAAACTTAAGTTTCGCAAATTACATATTGTTACTATTAGCTTTTCTAAAACAATAAAAATGGTGCTTTTGTTTAAGACCTTCATAGCTTAAAGAGAACCAAATTAGATTACAATGAGTAGATTACAACAGAAGTACACAACACCTTTCCTAAAAGAAAAAGAAATGACTTGGCTAAAACATAAGCCATATCAATCCACGAGGACAACAACAAAACTACAAGAATAAAAATAAACGTCTAATTTAACACCATTTTTAACGGTAACCTTGAACTTTACATACTCTGATTACTTGAATTTAAGCACCTGAACCACTTCACAATTAAAAAATATTGAAATGCTTGTAAATTCTGAGCCAAGAAAACAATAGAATTAACTTAAGTATACGTCAAAATTGAGTTCCCTGTAAACAAAATCTCTAACTTTTGACATACCTACAGATTAGTCGGGACTAGTATAGCAATTTGCGGAAACTGAATTTTAACCATAAAACCGAAACTAATGTTAATTCTGTAATTTATTAAAATTAAAAGAAAAACACTCCCTAAACCCTATACACAAAAATTAATAAATCCGAAATTCATACATACCTAAGCCCTATCCTCAATTCAAGTCTAGATTCGTGATGAGTAGAGATATCTTTGTGCGTTGTGTTGTAGGAATATTCGAATGGTAGGGGTATATTGTTGAATTGGCGAACAACGTAATAGAACGGCAACTTCGTTGGTCGAAATGTCGTATGGCAATAGCTAAAATTGTTAACCCCGCAAATTTAAGAGGATGCATTTAACTCAAGAATCATTGCAACAATAATAAATCGTAGTAATGATGCTTTTTTGAGAAATACATTATGTAGGCGGGTTTTAACGCGAGATTTTATGCAGGGGCTTTAAACAATCTACCACTGAGCTACCACCCATTTGCAGTAATGACGATTGAATTTGCTAGAGAAAGTAATTGACAGTTGCGAGATTTGAAGAGAATTGTAGAGATAGAGTGAGAGATAGAGAAGTGATCGTGTATCACGAATCTCTCTGATAGCTGATTGTCTAAAGTAATGGGTTGATTAAAAATAGATTAGAAGCAGATAATGATAATATACCAACTATTACTATTTACTTTATTGAAATTATGAAACTACCCCTGTTTTTTTTTTTTTTTTTTTTTTTTTTTTTTTTTTTTCTTTTTTGAAAATATGGTGCCCCTCTTGTTCTGGATTAGAAGTAGATAATAATAATATACCAACTGTACAGTTAAGCCAGCCCTGAGAAAAACGGTAAGGGTTTATGGACTTTTGTACAAAAGAGGGTAAAATTGTCACAAATAGTGTCGGCATAGAACATGACTAACGGAGCTGACGGAAAGGTGTACACTGTCCTAGCACGGGGTGGTGGGATGTGGAATTAATCAAAGCACGGGGTGGTGGCTGTCTTTTCTGACTCATCATGTAGTGAACATTGTGCTGAATTCTAATGGGGATGGTTCCCCTTAACTCGGTTCCTATTTTCTAATAAAACTACTTTTCACACATACAAAAGATGTAGATGTTCTAATAATTGGTGGGGGATGATATCTAATTATCAAAGAAATTTAACTTCTAAGGGTAAATAACCAAAACATTGAACTGGTTTTGTTAAGAACACAAAGCTAGCAAAACCAAAACCAGTGGAAACTGTTTTGAGAATAAAGCTTATGACAGATGTGAATGGGACTTCTTAGAAACTGTTTTAAGAAAATTAGGTTTTGCAGAGAATTGGATAAGAATGGTTATGCAGTGTGTGTACAGTGACTATGGTAGTCAGACTGAGTGGGCAAGATTCAATTTCCTTTAAACCCCAGAGAGGCTTGAGACAGGGAGACCCTTTGTCTCCCTATCTCTTTGTTATCATTATGGAAAACTTTACTAGATTGATGAAGAAAGCAGCTATTTCAAAGGAGATTCAAGGTATCTCAATTTTCATAAGTAAGATCTACTTAAGTCATCTGCTGTTTGCAGACGATTCTTTGATTTTTCTTCAAGCTAAAGAGAAGGAAGTAAAGCATTTTCTACAAATTCTAAAGATTTTTGGTGAAGCTTCAGGGATGGAAATAAACTTTAACAAGTCAGGTATTCTCTTCTCCCAAGTAATCAACTGGTTGATTCTATTACAAAGCTTTGTGGTATTCCAAGTTTAGATATGAAGAGTACTTATTTAGGACTTCCTGCTTTCTGGGGAAAATCAAAAGCTCAAGCTCTCCAATTTATAATTAATAGAATTATTGAGCTTCTTCAAGGGTGGAGGAAAAGAGAATCTGTCTTTTGCAGGAAGAGACATTATCTTAAAAGCAATAGCCTATTCTATTCCCTGCTATGCCATGTCAGTGGTTGAATTTCCTATAGCTACATGTAAGAAGATAGCCCAGTTAATCAGAAATTTTTGGTGGGGAGGCAATTTGAAGGAGGCAAAAATGAACTGGGTAAGCTGGGATAAAGTGGCTCAGAAGAAATTCAAGAGCTTTCAACTTGTCCCTGCTAGCAAAACAGAGTGGGAGATTAGTTAAGAATACAGATTCTCTTATGGCCAAGATTTTGAAAGCAAAACATTACAGCTCAAGTGATTTTATGAAGGCAAAATTAGGCAACAACCCAGCTTGGGTGTGGAGCAGCATAATAGCTGACAGAAATGTGTTTGAGAAATGAGCAATCTGGGTGGTGGGCAAAGGTGACAAAATCAGAGTGCTCAATCAAGCTTGGATCCCCAAAATGCCTGATTTTAAAGTTAGAGACAATGTAAATTTCTTTGAGGAAAGCTTGGTCACTGAACTGATTAGTCCAGATTCAAAGAAATGGAATGTATCTCTTGTAAAGAGAAAATTTGATGAAAGAACAGCAGAAGCTATCTTACAGATTCCTCTAAGCTGGAAAGAACAAGATGATCAAGTGGTGTGGCATTTAGAAAACTCAGGTTCCTTCTCTGTAAAATCAGCAATGCAGGTGGCTGCTAAATGGATTGAGGAAAGTAAGAAAATTAAGTTAAAAGGTACTTTTAAACCCTCATCATCTTTCAATTTATCATAGAATTGTTGGAAGGTGTTGTGGAATTCTGAGATTACTCCCAAGATCAAGCTATTCTGGTGGAGATTAAGTCATCATGCACTTGCAGTGAAAGTCAATTTGGCTCTAAGAAAGTGTGCTGTTAGTGACATGTGTGGTATGTGTGGTTTCGAAAAGGAAACTGTGGAACACTGTTTTTTTCAATGTGCTTGGACTGTGCCAGTTTGGTTTGCAATGGGGATATTGAACCCAGATCAGTGCAGAAGAATAGGTAATATTAAAGTGTGGCTGCAAGAATTTGTGATCAAGAGTGAAGAAGGAAAGTATCCACATCAAAGAGTGACCTTAATTATTTTGGTCTTATGGAATATTTGGCTTGGCAGAAATAGATATCTGTTTGAGCAGGAATCTCTAAACCCAGTCAACATTGTGAAAAGCTGCAACTCCCAACTGTTTGAATTGAGGAACTTGAAGCTAAAAGATATGTCAGGTGAGAAATTGGCAAGCTTCCGGTACATCCCGGAAGGGATCATCCTCAACGTACTGGGAAGAGTACCGATCAAACTTGTGGAGGATTCAGGTGCGTTTCTAAACAATGGTACAACTGGATATCCCATGATATTCGGACACTCAAACTTATGATCAGGACAGATCCAGAAGACCGTCGTGAGCGTTCGGCTTCGTCTATTTCATTCAATTCCATGGATCGAAGCATGAAGTTTGAAATCATATATGAATGCTGCGAGTTCGCGTGCGACTGCTACGGCGATGATTGGTCTGAAATGAAAATTGGTGACATGGCGGGTTCTTGTAACGGGTTAATCCTTATTGAAGTGTTGCGAAGTGGTTTTTACCTGTGGAATCCATCCATCGGCTACTACAGTCAAAAACTCCCCAACCCTCCTCAGTTGGGCGAAGATTTGAGATTGGGGCTTTGCTTCGACTCCAACAATGGAGACTACAAAGCCTTGATAACTCCTACTCGCGGTGGATCCATGATGGTAGGTAGTTTCAAAAGCAAAACGTTGACTCGTGTTGATTTCCCTTATGAAGTTAGTGGTTTTAACATTAACACAGGGGTGGTAGTGAATGGTCGAATTCATTGGCTTGCACACAGGACATACCAATCGTACCAGATCGTCTATTTTGAAGGGCAGGAAGGATCTATCACATACAGATCTACAACATGAATTATAGCGGAAGATTCATGTGTTTACCTTGTCTTCCTAAGCTCCTTAATGCAGCGGATGATCGTTTGTTGTTTGCTTTCACGCGCCTCCTCCTTGATCTTGCTCCCACCAATCTAGTGTGAATCTCGAGGACGAACACTGATTTCCACACCACGTTCCACCTTCTTGGATGAAGTTGGAGAGAGACTAGGGTTCTCTACAACTAGTATGAATCTAGACAGAGTAACTTTATTCTCTGGAATAGCCCTATGCCTTAGCATTATTGCACACCATAATGTGTAGGAGGCTACCTCTTTATATAGGCAAACCTTCTCCTAGGTTTTCACATAAACCCCTAGGGTTTGAGACTTAGCTACTAACCCCTCTAGTTTGTGCATTAGTGCAACTAACCCCATAAGGTTATGATAATTACATTGGGCACCCCACATGGGCGCACCAATTGCTAACATCTCCCACTCGCACAGTGGGGTTGCACAATCCATCCAGTCTCTATCAATCTCCAACTTTCTATCATCTACAAAAGAGTATTGTGTGGCCGTGGCGTGTGACCGGTGAGAGTACCTGCATTTCGGGAGATCCGTACACCAAACTCGTATAGCCAGCATGGGAAGGCACCCTCTCGGGAGATCCACATACCAAACTCGTATAGCCAGCGCAGGAAGGCACCCTTAAAACATATATCAGTAATAATGCTCTCCGTAACTCTCGTATTCCCCAGATTCCTCAGATTGTCATCTCGTGGATCATGAGCACCTGCCTTGTCCCGAAGGCCATGCTCCAATGAGTCCACATCTCCTTTATATTTTCATATCCTACACGATCCCATAAGATCTTGCAGGTGGGCCCAATGAAGATAATAAAGAGCGATGCAACGAGAATCTTTCCTTACATACATGTGTCACTTAGATTCGGCTCAGCTGCTTTCCCAGCAGTGTCCGGAAAGCCGAATCATCCATAGCCGTAAGGTGTCACGCCAAAGTAGCACCACCGACCCGTCTCCTCATAACACAGACGTAAGTACAAAGGGTATACAGTGTCAATCATCTTCATATGATCGACGAGGCTCACACGATGAGGAATCCCAGGGACTAATTCTACTCATCACCTCATGGTCACTCATAAGCGCGCGTTATTCAAGGGGGAATATGCGCCATAGTGTTTAGACTCTGATCAGAGCGCATGTCTTATCCTTACAAAGGACCACTATGCAGATGTCTATCCGGTAGCCCTTATGGCCACCAGCCCGAGTGCTGCCATGTCACACTATTGTGAACAATTATCAGCTCTCGCATCTGGCTTCTTCTACACAGACTATACATGGTTCGGGGTAATAACCATGTTCGATTGGCCATAACCAACTTCACCTTGGAACTTATTTCCAATGCGACAGTTGAATCCGTCTGACAGGCTCCTAGCTCTACTGATAGACATTTAGCTCTTATCATAGGCCATATGCTCGTATGATAGGTATCTCTTATCATATCGCAGGCTTTCAGCGCTTATCTGGATTCTGTCTCATCTTCCGCCACACCCAGACATATCCAGGATATTGCGAAGGCGATCGCTCGTGTGAGTGAGCCGACCTAGTGTCTGCGTGACATGCTCTATGCTACTACTGGAAATGTAACACATCATACATGTATCAAAACAACATGCTGCTTAAAACAAATCCAATTAAAATCCATTCTATCAACGTCTCTTGTTCTCATCAATCATATTGCTAGTTATCGACTACTAAGTCACAATTTTCTAAAGCAATCCACAAAGACAATTCTTAAGTGGTTTAGGAATGGGATGAGCCAACATCCTGGCCCATAGTCGATCCACTCCAGGATTACTCTTTCTAGGTAGTTATTTCACCTTTTGTGAAATAGTACCCTCGACTATGTGTTTGTCTTTACCGCAATGTTATAGCCGTATGCTAACACTACTCATGGTAATAGGTTTGTTGATAGCTCATAACCTTACAAGAAACCTTCTCAGTTAAACACATTTCTGCCCTATGGCAGAACAGGCCATCGTGCTTCGCTTCCATGGTCAATGAGGCGGTCTAATACGATCATGCAACACTTATATTGCATTTGTTCCATGCGAGTCTATCATCGAGCATGGGCGATAGCCTGATTCGGATCCAAGTGCATCTAGGTCCCCACCCTAGTTAGCATATGTGGCTAACTAGTCGAAGCATCTTCTTCGATAGTCATGGCACGTGATCCATCATATAGAGTATCCTGGTTACAATCTTGTGTTTTAAATTGGAATATCCTGAAATCCAATTCTTCCGATTGCATAGCGTTCGCTAGGTCTGAGTATACACCATAGTGCATATAAGACTCATACTGCATCAGGCACTCTGGTTATTTGGTCATTCTTATATGGTGTCTCTCAGGGCACGTGCCTAGGCTCGTAAAGTCTTGCGCTGAGCTACAGGAGTACAATTACTCCTTAGGGGACTCGAACAATCCTTAAGCTCTACTAGCCAATAGTGTGTCATCGATATTAAGTGACGTGATCTTCAACTCTCTACTATTAAGAGTGATACACAACGGTTTCCATTTGTTATCGTAAACATATAGTAAACGATCCCTGATGAAATACAGTTGTCCAGAGGACTATATAAGATCCCATATGGACTTAAATAGCTTGCACACATTCTGTGCATTTGACCTTAGTCACCTCTAGGATTTCTCCATTGAGAAATTCAGTCGTCACGTCTATCGAGAATGGATCCACAACTATTGATGCTACCAAGCGAATCAACGTAATCCTTGCCACCCAAAGCGTTGGGAAGGATACCTTGTTGAACCAACGCAAATTCGTCGGATCGACCCAAATTCGTCGATGTCTACTCTCAGAATGAGCGTAGCCTTTTTCGCTTCTACGCAAGTCATATGCCTTACCACGCTTCCGTCTGGGTCTCTGACTGACCTTGGAAATCCATTAATCTCCAATAGTCTTCCATCCAGTTGGAAATCCAACCTAGCCTTAAACTCGGTTGGCCCTTTATAGACTCTAATTCATCCTGTAAAGCTCACTATTCATTCTTCATAATCAGGGAACGATAAGGCCTATGATTCTATCCTATCGTATATGCAAGGTGATCCTTAAGATCATCCCTTCGATCTCAAGTAATCGAAGGGGTATGCTCCTATGAGCAATTCCTTTGCATAGGAGGATCATCATTTACTCTCATCCCTTATGGATGGAGTATCCTGCTTGGAAAGTCACTCCCACTGTCCGAAGGATCCTTGAGGAACTAATTCCTCATAATCAACTAAGGAACAGGGTATCTTCCAGCGGTTCCTCCATGCTCGTGGAGATTATCGTCTCTACGAACATATCCCTTAATTATGGACATATCTCATGAGAAATCATATGTATCGTGAATCCATTTACGTTACACTACTTATCGGATGTTGCGTTTCAAATACGCAACCCCTAGGATGCTCCGAATAGCATGAGAAGATACGTTACTCCATGAAGATATGTTTCTTCCATCTAGGGTCTAACTTCCAATTCCTTCTTGTCAGGTGATGAAAGATCCTGGGACAAACACCCTAGGTTCATCATTATCTTGCGTGATGACCCTTATGGTCTTCCTTTCGATGTCAATTCATCGATGGGGTACGCTCCAAAGAACGTTCCTACGCAAAGAGGGTTCCTCCTCATAGTCATAATCTATGATGGGCTTGTTCACTAGGCAAGTTACTCCCACTGTCCTGAAGATTCGTAGGAACTATTTCCTGTTGATCATTCAGGGATGGGGTGTCATCCAGTGAAACCTTTGTTTCGTAGAGACTTATTTCTCAACGAACCTCTTCCTGGCTAGAAATTTAGTTAGTACATAAGTTGCCGATCCCCATGGCCTAAGGTGACCTCATTCAGGTTGCCTTTTGGTCCACATCTCGTAGGGTGTAGTGGCTGCAGACTTGGTGGACTTATGGTTGCGTATGTTGATAGTCGTTTAGCAAAGTGTCTCCTCCGATTAGGGAGCTTGTACTTTGCACGCTCTATCATACATCAGACCATCTCTTACAGTAACCTATTCCTCTTATTCTCTACAGCACCCTGCTGAGGCGTGGGAATAGCCAACTGCCTTACTATTTTTCTCCATCACATAGCTCTTGCTAAGATAGATACTTCCAGTCTCTTTCTGGCCAAGGACATATCCTTTTATCCAGACGGTTTTTCTACCTTTTGTAGAGACCTGTCTGAAGCACCCTTGTGCCTCAGACTTATGTGGCCCAAGCACACATAGTTGAGACGTGGACAATAATCTACGAATGTGATGGAACAGTAAGCACCATGTCTTAGCTTTAACAATTTAATGGAACATAACAACAGAATGAATAAAATATAAAGACGCAGTAGTCCTTAATGCTCTACTGGATAATTTTGCATTTTTGCCTTTCATGTCCGGCAAGAACTACACACAGGGAAGGGTACCTTGGGCAAAATCCAAGCAGGCCTGCCCTAGCTAGCCTGAACATCCTTTCCTGTCATCGTGTGTCTTAATCTAGCGCGCCACATATCAGAATCTTAAGTCGTACTCATAAGTTGACATCCAAGAATTCTGAGGCGTTACTCATGCTAGAATCTTAAGAACGCAAATACCATTATATAACCATATCCAAAGTTAAAACTGTGACCAAAACAAATTTTGGTGGCTACTCCCTCAAAGATGATCCTTTGGATCCTTAGACGAGAAATTAGTGCCAGGTCTGGCCTTTTCTCTTAGTCTTAGGAAAAACTCCTTTGCTCCTTTTGCGTTTGTCAGTCTTGGGTAATACTGGCCTTATGCCAATATTTCCCTTAAACTTCCTTATCCTTGCCCCACCTATTGCCTTGGTCCTAATACCGGGCTAGGGACTATATCTGCCTATCATACTTCACTAAGTATGATCATACTTCACCAACAGTCTTTAACAATCATTTATCGCTTAGACATCCGAAGTATGCTGGACTAGTATTCTTTGCAAACTCTTTTTGCTTAGATCCTAGAACAGAGTGATGTTTTGGTCTTATCCAAACATCCTGACACGTGCAAAGTGTGTCATATAACGTTCCATGAAACGTGGCAGAGATTGCAGTCAATTGCAACTCGGATAGGCTGTGCCTGACAACCCTTAACTCTATTATCATACATGGCATCAATCTCAGACGTTAAAGTCGAGTGCTCAATATTATGACATGAGCCATAACTCATAGTTAAGGTAGGATTATTATGAGTCATTACTCACAACTTATGTACGCAAATGGCTAGGATGGATCCAAGATTCTTCTTTGGCTTCCTACAATTTTAAAAGTGGTCTCGAACATGCTGAAGAGGTCATTTCCCCACCTTTTCATAGCATGCTCCATGACATTATCTTGACTGCTGCCTCCCACTATTGGTGAGCCTAAAGATAATGTGCATGTGCTGCTGTGACAACTTATTCATCACAGGTTCGACCATGTTTGTAGGTGGTTAACAACCTATGTCCAACGGATGGTTACATAGTACGACGACTCATCATATCGTTTGTTGTCACCATTTAGCCTTTACAGTTTCGATTTAGACACGATTGATAGAGACATTGTGGAAGTTAATCACTAGCATTTACTTAGCTCCAAAATAACATGACATCGATTAAACTCAATAGTTCCTCACAAGGACTCCACCAAAACCTAGCGTATATCCTAGGAATCAAATCGCATCACTTGTGATTTCCTATCAATTTTAATCATGTTATCATGTGAGCTCTTTTGTTTTAGTTCTTTAGCATGCGAGGTTAAACATATATATCCAATCACACGCAGTTATAACATAAAACAAGCATAAGCATAAATAAATATGCAATGGATGTGGCCCCTAAGGTGCACACCCACTATTGAGAGCACTTCTTGAGCAAGTATTGAACTCCATCTCATGCCATCTCGCCTACTTGAGGACTCCAAGCTTGAGGCTCCATTAGACCGTCTAATTGCTCCATGCACCTTGCGCCATAGCTTTTGGTTTGGCCACCTCTCTTGAAGCTTCAATCTTCAATCTCTACTAACTATCTTATTTCTAATAAGAAGTAACCTCATAGAGGCGAGTGGATGAGAAGAGAAGACACTAGAGTATAGAGAGGCACGACACGCAGGCCGTATTTTGATTACATATTCAAAAACCAAAACCAAAACCAAAACCAAAAACATCTATGCCACATCCATGCACCAAACACATCCATTCAACCCACAACAGCATGTATAACAATATAATGAACATACTGGAATTTTCTGGAAATTTCCGGAATTAAACAATAATTACTGGAAATTAATAAGCAATAATCTAATCAACTAAAAAGATCGAAAATTGCTCCCTACCACTTAGGGTCTCACCACCTATGGCAAAACGTAGGGAAAAATGACCTAAGTCTCCAGAAAAAAATTTGGGCTCAAAACAGTGTGTTTAAGGTCGTCAAACTGCCTCGGGAAGTGTGCTAAACACTAATTAATTAATCTGGAAATTACTAAAATTTTCCGTCGCTCCAAAAATTATGAAAAAATATCCACAAAATAGGAAATTTAATTTGGAGTCCCTAGGAAAAAACCGGACGAAAAATGACGGCGGGAGGAGGCCGCACGCGCCCTCACGCGCCGCCGCGCGTGGGCGTCCGCCTCCGCCACGCGCTGACGTCGGCCCATGTGCCATGTCAGCATGCCACGTGGCATGCCACGTCAGCACCTATGCTGACGTCAGCTGCCACGCCAGCCCGCCACGTCATCGCCACGTCAGCTGACACGTGGCTGCCACGTCATCGCCACGTCAGCCACTTGCTGACGTGGCACCACCACGTCATCTGCCACGTCAGCCCTAGGGCCACGTCAGCAGCCGCCGCCAGCCCTTAGGCGCGTGCGCCGCGTGGCCGCGCGTGGGGGCGGCTTCGGTGGCGCGTGAAGCCCACGCGCCGCCTTCCCGTGCTCCGTTTCCGACGAAATTAATTTTGCCGTGATCGTCTTTTCGTCCTGATCCCGATTATGTGGTCAAAATCCAATTTTAACAAGTTTTTGAAAAACGTGTTCTATTATTGGATCTAGCAGTCCAGATTAATACAGTTCCGAAACTTTGAAAATTCATAACTAATTCATCGTAAATTCAAAAAATATAAAATTTATATATCTTGAATCCTCGTGAAAAACCCTACCTAACCATATAGGTTTCGTCTACTGGTTATGAAATTTCAGAAACGCGATTTTTAATACAGTTTCAGGAACGCTTATCGAGGCACGAAAAACAAACTAATGGCTCTGATACCAATGAAGGGCAGGAAGGATCTATCACATACAGATCTACAACATGAATTATAGCGGAAGATTCATGTGTTTACCTTGTCTTCCTAAGCTCCTTAATGCAGCGGATGATCGTTTGTTGTTTGCTTTCACGCGCCTCCTCCTTGATCTTGCTCCCACCAATCTAGTGTGAATCTCGAGGACGAACACCGATTTCCACACCACGTTCCACCTCCTTGGATGAAGTTGGAGAGAGACTAGGGTTCTCTACAACTAGTACGAATCTAGACAGAGTAACTTTATTCTCTGGAATAGCCCTATGCCTTAGCATTATTGCACACCATAATGTGTAGGAGGCTACCTCTTTATATAGGCAAAACTTCTCCTAGGTTTGCACATAAACCCCTAGAGTTTGAGCCTTAGCTACTAACCCCTCTAGTTTGTGCATTAGTGCAACTAACCCCATAAGGTTATGATAATTACATTGGGCACCCCACATGGGCGCACCAATTGCTAACATATTTCGACCCCAAGAAGGACGAATATGGAGATGTCCCCACGCCAGACAACAATGATGATTCATGGGTATACATTATGCCTTCTAGATGGATGTCTTTGCATGGTCTGCAACTGCAAGATAGAGTATGACGCGGACGGCTATAGTGGTAAATTTGAGATATCGGTAATGAAAGAATATGGATCGAAAGAATCGTGGGCTTTACTGTTCAAAATTGAACCAGGAGTTCATCGTTTGACAGTCGAGCCGCTGTTTTATACATATGATAAAGAAATGGTTCTGATTGATGTTGGAGACGCTATTCTTGCGTATGACAGAAATGGTATGTTCGGTTTTGATGTAACGAAATTGTTAAATCGTCCATACTACGTGTCATATTCAATTGTTTATGAAGAGACGTTTGTCAGGCCGGCATTCTAAGATAATTGCGACAAGAGAGAGTGCAGACGGGAAGCTATCTTTGATGCAGAGAGAGTCAGGAGGCCGCCATGGGAATTGTGTCGCCCTTTATTCGTATTTTTCTTCATATCAACTTGGAGCTCGAATTGTTTGAATTGTTTCATTTATTTTCCCAGCTAGCTAGTTGAACTCAGTTTTGTTAAAATGCTCATTTTTTTAAGCATTAACATGTTCTCTTTGATGAATGAATGATCTGCTCACGGATTGATCAAAGTCATGCTTACCTAACAACAGGGAAGCCTAGAAAGGTGTTAAAACGAGTTTCATTAATTCATAAACCTGTCTTAAGTAGTTGTCTCTGATGGGGCTAACCTCCTTTAGAAAACATAAATCGAACATCGGCTGGCTTCAAAGCAAGACTCTCCTTATTTTCTACGTCCATTTGCTTTTGTAGATTTACCATTACAACTTCCGAAAGAAATTGAAGGGCATGGCGTGCTTTGTTGACGGATATTTCTAGCTTATTGATAGATCTACTGCAGTTCATTTTAGTAGTATACTTTTAGCTTATGTCAGCAGTTTACTCATAAGCTATATTAACCTGAGGTAAGATTCTCCCGTTGGACTAGAAACCCCTAAATTTAAGTTTTCAGATTCACTACGTACTTAACAATATGGCAAATTTCAGCAGCTTGTCATTCATCTATAGACCAGAATATCAAAACACTTCAAAGAATCTCAATTTCACGGTGATAGAAAATAGCAGCAGGTTTAAACTCAGAATTGCAATAGGCAGGAGCTTATTGAAAACTAAAGAACAAGATAATAACAACAAGAAATTGAATAATACTTATCTTGTATTCATTCAACAAACTCGATACAAAATCAGCATCAGTACAACAACAGAAATCAAAGCTGCTGCTGCTGCTGATGATGATGATGATGATGACACAAATCACAGACACTCACTGGACAGAGCTTCGACTCTTCCTTTCTTTCTCACCCTCTGTTGTTTTATCTCTATTTTCTTAGTATCACAAGCACACGGAGACACCTCCTTTATACTCAATTTAAGCTGTCTTGTAGAGCTTTCCTCAATGAGAAGTAAATTATGATAGAAGTATTAGGGTTTTAACCCATAGCAGCGTAAGCGGCTGAGAGAAGATGAAGAGAAAGGAAGATATTGTGTATTGATTATGAAATAACCCTAATACAAACTATATATATCATGTCTAAGTAGTAACAGTAGGGTTTACATATCATATTGGGCCGTTCTATAGCTGGAGAGAAATATTTGGGCCTTGGGCTTCATCTGCTGTGGTATTGGGCTGGGCTTAGTCTTCTAGTGAAGCCTAGTAGCTCTAATACCCCCCGTCAAGCTGATGGTGGAGACCGAACCATCAGTTTGGTCTTTAGTTCTTCGAAGTGTGGAGCTGGTAAGGACTTCGTGAATATATCGGCGATCTGATCTGCACCAGAGACAAAAGAAACTGTCAGTTCACGATTTAAAACTTTCTCCCTAACGTAATGGTAGTCCAGCTCAATATGTTTGGTGCGAGCGTGAAAGAGGGGGTTGGCCGTGAGTGCAATGGCTGATTTATTGTCAGTCCAAAGAGTAGGGGGAGAAGGAAGTAGAAAATGTAAATCATAAAACAGCAGGTTAAACCAATAAGTGTCAGCAGCAGCAGTTGCTAGTGCACGGTATTCCGCTTCCGTAGAGGAACGAGCAACCGTGGGTTGTTTCTTTGAGGCCCAATGAACTGGGTTGGGCCCAAGAAAAACTACGAGTCCAGTTGTGCTACGGCGGTCCGTTGGGTTACCGGCCCAATCGGCGTCCGTAAAAATCTGAAGTGGTAAATGACCAGCTTGATAAAAAAGGCCATGAGCCTTGGTACCTTGAAGATACCGTAAAATTCGTTTTGCGCCAGAAAAATGAATATCAGTAGGCGCGTGCATGAACTGGAAGAGATGATTAACAGCGAACGAGATATCGGGACGAGTAAAATTTAAATATTGTAGTGCACCAAGCAGCTGCCGATACACAGAAGGGTCAGAAAGGGGGGTTCCATCCATAATATGGTACTTTTGCCCAGAGGCTAATGGAGTAGGACAGGGTTTGCAGTGGGGCATATTGAAACGCAGTAATATATCAGTAATGTATTTCTCTTGAGTAAGCAGTAAACCAGCAGAGGTACGCTTGATTTGTATTCCCAAAAAGTACGTCAAAGGACCGAGATTTTTCATCTCAAAATCAGTCCCAAGTTGGGGTACTAAAGTATTTATAAACTGAATATCATTGCCTGTGACGATGATATCGTCGACATATAAAAGTAAACGTGTAACCTTATTATGAAAATGGCGGATAAATAAGGAACAATCCGCATGAGAAGCAACAAACCCCAATGAAAGCAAGTATGATGTAAAACGATCAAACCACGCACGTGGGGCTTGTTTTAAGCCATATATCGACTTACGTAATAAAAAAACGTGTTTAGGGTAACGAGGATCAACAAAACCCATAGGTTGATTCATATAAACAGTTTCTCGAAGATGGCCGTGGAGGAAAGCATTTTTCACATCTAACTGTTGTAAAGGCCAAGCAAAGGAAGCAGCAAGTGCTAAAATGGTCCTGACAGTAGAGTGCTTTACTACAGGACTAAAAGTCTCGTCGTAGTCCAATCCCGGGGTTTGGTGGAACCCTTTGGCTACAAGGCGAGCTTTAAAACGAGAAACAGTACCATTCGTATTAAACTTGGTCTTGTAGACCCACTTGTTACCAATAACATTTGTGTTTGGAGGAGGGGGTACTAACAGCCAAGTCTGTTGCTTTTGGAGGCTCCGAAATTCATCAGTCATCGCATTACGCCACTGAGAATGTTTGGATGCCTCCTTAAAAGAAGTAGGGTCAGAAAGAATAGATAAAGTAGGAGCAGAGACAGTATGAAACAACTTCTTTTTGCAAATACCCGACTTACTACGGGTTTGCATCGGATGTCCTCCATGGAGTGGAGGATTATGTGAGTTGTTTGGCATCATTGAGGCAGGAGTTGTCACCCCAGAACTGGCTGGTGTAGGCACATGACCAAGTGTAGTATCAAGTGTAGTATCGGCAGGTGACATAGCCCGAACACTAGCAGCAGTTTGTGGCGACAAATCTGGACTCTCAGCAGTTGTGTGGAGAGGGGGAGGGACAAGGGGGGGGAGGGACAATTCTCTGCAGTGTAGTGGGGGGGAAGGACATTGGGGGGGGGAGGGACAATTTGCTGTTCCATGAAACATATCTGTAGAAGAATCAAACACAGTGGGTGAGTTTGTAGTAAAAAAGGAATCAGCAGTAGCAGTAGGAGCAGAAAGCGTAGAAGAGGTGATAGTATTAGTAGCAGAAGCATATGGAAAGCTAAATTCATCAAAGATGACATCACGGCTTACAATAAATTTATTTTTAGATCTATCAAAACACAAATAACCTTTGTAACCATCTGCATAACCTAAGAACGTGCATTTAGTTGTTTTGTCATCAAGTTTGGATGTATTATAAGGTATAAGACGAGGAAAACATGCGCAACCAAATATTTTTAAGTGAGAGTAATCTGGGACAGAATGAAATAAAAGCTCAAAAGGAGATTTATTTGACGTATATTTGCTTGGTAAACGATTAATCAAGTAAGTAGCTGTTGCAACAGCATGATACAAAAAATTTTTGGGTAATGAAGCAGTGTAAAGAAGTGTAATAGCTGTTTCTACGATGTGACGGTGTTTACGTTCAGATATTCCATTTTGTTGTGGTGTGTGTGGGCATGATTTTTGATGAAGAATACCATTTTCAGCAAGATATTTCTGAAAAATAAAAGCAGTATATTCTCCACCCCCATCAGAACGCAAAATTTTAATGTTATAACCTAATAATTTTTCAATAAAGAGTTTATATTTGCTAAAAACAGAGTGAACTTCAGATTTGAGACGCAGTGGGAATAACCAAGTAAATTGACTATAATCATCTATAAACAGAACATAGTAACGAAAACCAGAGTAAGCTGGGGTAGAAGAAGGACCCCAAACATCACTATGTATCAAATTCAAAGGAACTGCAGAACAAGACTTAGACAAAGTGTAAGGTAACCTAGTCATTTTACCGGCTAAACAAGATTCACACATAATTCCAGGAGCTCTAGTATGTAAAGAACAAGTAATGCATTTAGAAAGAACAGAGTCTGTAGGGTGGCCAAGACGCGAATGCCACAGACTGGAAGTAACACGTTGACCCATAAAGGCTTGAGGACCAGTCTGGAGAGGCATAGAAGACAAAGGATACAGACCGTTTTTACTGAGACCTTGGTAAAGTATTTTCCCCGTAGATATGTCCTGAATTGAAAACGAGGTCTTATCAAAAATAAAGCGGACATCATGATCACAACATAATTTGTTCACAGAAAGCAAGTTAACAGATAGCGCAGGTACGTGCAAGGTATTAGATAGTGTAAAAGAAGCATTAGACGTTGAGAGATAAGCAGTACCAGAGTGCCTTATAGGCAAAGAAGATCCGTTACCAACTGTGACCTGATCTGTGCCGGAGTAAGGTTCTGAAAGAGAGAGGTTGCTAAGTTCAGCAGTCATATGGTTGGACGCGCCGGTGTCAGTGAGCCAAATCTCAGGCTGAGCTGAGAAGGATGAAGAGGAGGCGGCCATGGCTGAGAGTTGCTCTGGAGGGGTACGGCCTTGATAGGCATAATCCATACGATGCCAACAATCGAGAGCGGTGTGGAAGTCGAATCTACATATTTGGCAACTTACAGGTGCAGAGCCACTTCGACCAGAACCAGAGGACCGTCCTCTTTGACTACCGCGCCGGTTCGAACCACCACGAGAAGAGTAGTGACCGGGTCCTGGACCAGACCAGTAACCCGAACCGGAGCCCGAACCATATCCGAGACTTGACTATTAGAGCTAATAGTGAGAGATAGAGATTCTGGGGTGAGGGTTGCATTAAGGATCGTTAAGACTGCTTGGTCTTGGAGATTCCAAGGTGTAAACGCCGGATTGGCGAGACGAGAACCATCATCGGAGGTAATGAACTCCGGCGGACAAGGCAGAGATCCATCTAGGTAACCAAATAGAGTATGGGTGCGGAAGATGGATGTGATTTGATGTCTCCACAACACAAAATTGGTGCTGTCAAGTTTGAAAGATAGAAGGTTGTGGATATTAGATAACAGATACAGCGGCGAAGATGTCGCCGGAGAAGAAAGAGCCATGGGCTCTGATACCATGATAGAAGTATTAGGGTTTTAACCCATAGCAGCGTGAGCGGCTGAGAAAAGATGAAGAGAAAGGAAGATATTGTGTATTGATTATGAAATAACCCTAATACAAACTATATATATCATGTCTAAGTAGTAACAGTAGGGTTTACATATCATATTGGGCCGTTCTATAGCTGGAGAGAAATATTTGGGCCTTGGGCTTCATCTGCTGTGTATTGGGCTGGGCTTAGTCTTCTAGTGAAGCCCAGTAGCTCTAATAAATTATCCTTCTTTGCCACCTTGTTAGGAAGATGCCTTAAGGACTAGAAGATACTCAAAGGAGCGCAAATAAGTGAAGTCGGGATGTCTTCGCAGGAAGACGAGAGGTCTTGGCACGAAGACATCCCGTAGGATGCCAGGAGAGCCAAAACTCTTCGTGGAATGCTATGTTATCTCAAAGTGTGAAGTCCATCGCCCGAAGACGCACATAGTCTTCACACGAAGACTTTCGCACGAAGACAATACAGGGGGCGGTAAATAAGGATTGAAATGTTTCCTTATATATCCGGTCAGTTTTGGGGGCTATAAAAGGATCGTTTGGGGTCCTATAAATGTATGTAAACATCTTTGATCGTTCCTACTCGTTCAATAAAGGTCTTTCTTCTCCGTGAACGTAGTTAGCTCGATTTGTGCTAGCGAACCACGTAAATCTTGTGTGATTGCATTGTTTCATTATCGTTTGTGAGGTGATAGTCATCGTGAGTTGCATAAAAAAATGGTATCAGAGCTTAGGTCAAGATAACTTCACCAAAGGCGATTTTCGGTTCGATGTTGAAGATTGACAGGTTCACAGGAGGGAACAGCTTCAGTCTGTGGAAGATAAAGATGGAGGATTGATGTTTAAAAACGCGATTAAGTTGGAGAAGATCCACATGATCCGAAATCCTGCAAATATGTTAGCTAAGGTTTTGACATTGGAGAAGCTGAGATAATGCTCGACTTCGTTAGCCTAGTCACATGATGAGGTTCTAATTCCACACTCATGGAGGATGTTCAATGAAAGTGGAAGGATAAGTACATTCAGATTTAATCAGTCTTCAAAAGGGAGATTGTTAAGTACGAAGACTATTTGTTGTATAGTCTAAAGTTGAGGAGCTTACAAGCAATTTCACAAGTTAGCTATCTCTATAAATATTAACCTCACTCTAGGATTATGGTATCACACTAGAGAGAGGCTAAGAGATCTTAAATGTACTTTTCATTCATTCATCATAGGAAAGGGGTGTGGACCGTTGTAGTATCCAATCTGACGAACGACGTATAATCGTCGTGTTTTTTCTTATTTCGTTTTTCTTTTCGTTTTGTTGTTCAATTGCCCCATACAATCATAACACTATAAAACTCAGTATCTCTAAATATTATCATTTTTTTTTTATTTGAAAGATCGAATCCTACTATTTGATACTATGTCATCGCGTCAGATCAACAATCAGGTGATCCAGTTCAAATATCACACCACACCGTCCCAACTATTTCTCTCCGAGTTGAATTTTTGACTCGTATCCGAGTCATCTTGAGTCACTTTGACTGGGTGATTTGGATAGCAAAACAACCATTTTATGGTAACTTTTTCACCGTGATATAGAGAAACTTTTAGTCTTCAGAATTTTGTGTTATTTTATTTGAAAGATCGAATCCTAGTATTTGATTCTATGTCGTCCCGTCAGATGCGGTCCTAATATCATACCACTCTGTCCTTACTATTTTCCCCGAGTTGACTTTTTGACTCCTATCTAAGTCACTTTGACCGGGTGTTTTTTTTCTAAAAATAGGAAAACAATGTGACTGTTTGATAAATTTTTCACTTTCACCGGGTAATTCGACTCATCATGTATCTTTCCACCTCTATTAAAAGAAGATCTTGGCATGCCACGTAGGCGCCAACTCACCTTTTTTGTACACTGTGGCCGTATCAGAAGGTGCCAACTTTTTCCTCAATTTCTCTATTTTGCCCCTGGGTTTATTTGTTATTTACAGCATGTGTGAGAGTGAGTGGCACTTGTCTTTCTGTCGCCCAAAACTTCTGACCTGACTAAGCTTCGAAGCTTCCAGTGCTTACCCTTTTCCTTCTCCCTCTTAATCGAAGGGGTTCTCCGCCAGGCAGCAGTGCTCTACACTTTTTCCCTCTCTCTCTCTTTGTAAGGGTTGGCCCTCTCTGTCATCCATCTGGGTTTAGGCCCACTTGCATGTTGATTTTTATTTGATGTTGCTCATTCTCTATCTTTGAAGCTGGTTAGATTGATCTCCAATGTGTGGTTAGTCTTCAATTTCTGTTGATTGATATGGTTTTCGTTTGATTGTCGATTTGATTTAGTCTTCATGTGGTTTCTGGGTTTCTCTGTTTGGCTGGAACACTGATTTCCATGTTGTTGTTGATTGGTTTCTTTTGCCTAATGAGATTAAATTGGACAAAGTTGTGTTCTTTGATTCTATTAATTGGGTAATCTATCATCTAGGAAGTACCTGCTGGTGGACCATGGGAATTTGTTGGCCTTCTTCCTCTATTTGATCCACCTCGCCATGACAGTGCTGAAACTATTCGGAGAGCCCTTGATCTTGGCATGAGTGTAAAGATGATCAAAGGTCTGAAAAGCCACATATTATTTGTACTTTTCATCTGATGTTTTTTCTCTGGAGTCAAACAAATATTGATGTACCTACTGACAACTTTATTAGGAATTTTACTTGCCCAATGAGTGATCCACGTACATGTTATTGACTTGATTTTTTGATACATTAGAATGTTAACCATAAAAAGTTTAGGAGGAATATTAGCATGACCCATAAAGCGATTATTTGGTGCTGAGTTTACCTTAACGGGTACCATTAGTGAAGAATCAAAATGAAATGACATATTAATAGCGATACTTACTGTTCAATTGGTACGTTTCCTTTCCAGTTAGCTCTGACTTTGCTAATGAAGATTATATAATTCCGTTACGTTTATTCCTGTTCTATGCGGCGCCTCTTGCGAACGACGAATTTAACAGAGAGAAAAACTTTTTGAACCGGGAGTAAAAAAGTGTGCTTTCCGTTGGTGTGACACATCAAATACTTCAGCAGGTAACTTCAAATCATACACATTTATGTAGTTTATGTAGCCTTTTTCTTAACTTGTAATTGAAAATCACCTACCTTCATTTTACTCTAACGATTCCCTCCATGTCTACCCTTAATAAAAATGGTGTAAATGATTTGGACATTCCAGTTCTCATGAAACCAATGAATGATCCTCCATTTATCGAGGCCTCAACTTTTATTGTTGTGGAGCAGAAAAATCATTATCATGGACTTCTGATCTTTGATAGACAGAGAGACAAGTTCAAGTTCTTTGTTGGTGATCCATATCTTGTCAACTTCCTTTGAATTTTCTTTTATTCAGATTACATAGAACATGCATATTAAAACTATACCGTGTGCCGCAGTCAGCAGTGGTTCTCCGTCCCGGTGTTCATTTTGCAGTCATTCATCTGGGGTATAAAATCGTGCGTGTTTATGAGATTAGCACTTACTTCGGTGGTTACAAATGTAGGTGTCAAATGGATGAACGATTATGTCTCTGGAGACCCTGCCCTGTGGTTACAGGTCTGCACAGATCTAGAAAATCTCAGGTATGATTTCCTTCCCCAGTGTCTATATTTGTGGGTGTTTTTTTTCAAAGACTTGGCTTCCATTGAAATGTATGTCTTTGTGGGTGTTTGTGGCTGCAATCAGAGGTTCTTTCCACGGAAGAAATATCAAATTGGCTCTTGATGTGGTTGTGCACTCTTCTTCAAGAGGTTTGTTGTCATGCTTCACCTCAATGTTGTAGTTCTCTTCCACATCTCAAATATCTATGGAAACTCATGAACAAATTCTGTATATGTATACATCCTGTATATGTCTACATCCTCGTTACTATTTTTTTGAATTTTTTCAATATTACAAACATAATTATGTCACCCTGTCAATCATAATTTCTGCGTATTTAGACATGTCTAGGCGTAGACATGTCTGTCAGCTCCATTCGAGAAAAAACAGCTAAGAGCACTCATATTTCAAAACTCAAGTGTAAACGGTTTTCATAATGTTCTCATATGACTTGCATTTTCTGGACCAGTGTTTTAATCCGAATATGAGTGTTAATCTTAGGACATAGGCCTTGCATAGAATTACTTTTTGACCAAGTTTGAATTGCATCACGAGGTTCCTTCTTGACGGAATTCACCAGAAGCTTAGTGTATTTGAGGACTGATGAAAAGTTACGGTGTGCGCTCTTTTTCATTTTTGATATCCAATTTGCTTCGTTGCAGGGGTAACTATTTCAATCTGCCAAGTCGAAGACTGCTGCTGGAGTTTGGGTACATTTCCAGCCAACATTTGTTACATAATCTTATACCAGTGACCGTTGGAGGCCGTGATGATAAATTATTATACCATTTGGCGGGGCAACCACAGGGCGCCTCTCCCCACCCTGTTGCTGCAGCCATGGCAATGTCGTTGCCTGATCGCAATGACCAATCTGATCCTCTTTAGATAAGAGTATATCTCTCTACCTGCGGATTCTCCACTGGCCTTTGCATCAATCATGGTTCAGGTGCGGATATCATTGACCCTCGTGGAGAGGTTAATGGATTAAGCCATTGATAAAAAATCATAAAGATGTAGACGTCAGCTAGATGCAGTTGGAAACTATGACATGGCATAGTTCAACTCGTGAGTTTGTTTATCTACCTCGTGAACATAAGTTATTTTGGAGACCAATCCTACTAGCCTTTCAAATGATATGACATCTACCGATACTTAGAATATAGTTTGCAGTGTGGTATTTACATATTCGCTTGGCTAAATTGAACTTTCACTCCCTTCTGGTTTTGGTTGATACGAGGCTGTGATGATGAATTCTCTCGATGAAATGATTTAGGCACGGAGATTGGTTCCGCGTGTTGGGGGGGGGGGGGGGGGACTCGGAGGTGTTTTGACCACCGTAGTTGTAGCCACGGTCGTTCTCGGCCATTCACTCTAACATATCTTAGCCTCTCCCTAACATTCAGTCTGATCTTATGATATGTTAAAGGAATGTGGATTTTGACTTAGTTGGCAAGATTACATGGCCCAAAGCACTTTTTGTAGTTCAACTTTAGTGTCAATAGGCCGAAGCTGAAGTGATGACCAGGGCATATTGAAGATCAGGTTTGTCCTGGATGAAGCCGATAAAATGGTTTCACACGGTTTCAAGGATCAGGTTTGTATCATTGGTCAACAGGATTTTTATCTAGGACCTCAATTAGGTTGATTTGATTCTTGCTAATGATGTTCTGTTTCTTTTTAGTGTTAGATCTATGATATTTTCACGTGGATGCCAGAAAAGACTCAAGTAGGTCTGCTCTCAGCTACAACGCTACCAGATACCAAGCTAGGTCCACCAAATGGAGTTCGATATTCTCCATTTGTTGAAGACGAATGGGATAATGGGGTGTTTATGGTGATTCCAGGACAAGAAGCTGGGATGAGATGGTAATTGGTGATGGTGCACGAGTTGAAGGCAATGAGATCGAGCAGGTTTGTTGTTCTCTTGATTGTGTTATTACAGTGCTCAGAATAGCAGCTACTGATAGTGATACTAAATACATTTTGCTTTTTGCTTAGGACGCTGCTAGGAACAACCTCAGTGAACCTAGGCTCAGTGGGCTGCCCACTAGCAAAAGTACCGATATCAGCGTCTATCTTTCAATAAACTGCATTTTAGCCCCCTAATTATAACTCCTTCCAATTTAGTACATATTTCAAAATTTACTACTTTTGTGACATTTTCTTGTGGGTATTACATTGTTTGGTTGGGGAGATGTAACCCAGGTATATGCTCTGTGATATACTTACTCAATATATGATCATCATTTTTCCTTGATTTCTCATATGTTTTATGTACGATCTTTTGTAGTATCTCATTGGGGCCAATATAGGGATCAATGATACATCTATAGGAGGCTATGTTTACTAACATATATTATGACAAACTAACTATTTTCATTCAGAAGCTTTGACACTAACTACAAAACTTATCATTTTAGGAATTTTTTGGAAGTTCACTTATGTTATAATCGCTGAATATTATTGAAGAAGAACAAATACTTATTTATAGATTGCACAAAATCTGGGAAAAAGAAACATTCTTTGACATATCAGATGGTAGTGCATGTGTATATTGATCATCATACAGTAACCGCTTAATATTTGTTGGGGAAAGAATTGGGAAACATGTAGAAAAGCATCACTAAACATAAATACAACACTACGGAGAACTAAAGTGATCCTACGTAAAAATTCAGCTAACATGAAGAACAAACAATTTAGAAAAGTAGATATAGCCAGCACCTATGTGTGACTACTATGCTCCAGCAGCTCTATGAAATCTTTCAAATGAAGTATACTAAAAAGAAGACCAATTTCTCATAAAAAATCAAAACAGAGAGGGGGTGGTTAGGAAAGCAATATACGTGCAGCGTAAGTATTGAATAGTGAGTACTATACACATACTACGAACACTGAAAGAATGGAAAGTTTGATCAAGCAGAAGAAGAGAATGAGGATCGATTGTTCAACTTCTTGGTGTAACCTTCTCCGGTAAGGAAAACATACAGCCGAAGTTAATATAATATTCTTTGCCATAAGCTGAATGTATAAGAGGCCAAGGAAAAATTGGATCCATCACGTGAGACATATAATGTAATCCATCCACGCCAAAACGGAAGTCCTGGTTGACTTTTCACAAATCAGATAGAGAGTAAAAACGGAATAATTTTCAAAAGGACTGATAACATGTAAGATAAAGCATACAATGTCAGTATAGCATAACAATGAGCTGGACTTTGCGAGATGAGGAGGCTTGGAACAGTCATGTCTCAAGCAAAAAGCAAATAGGCTAGAACACCGGAATGAGAACCAGTAAAGTATCATATAATCATGTTATTGTCAGTATTTAAAAATGTTCTTAAAAACTGAGGAGTAAAATGTTACTAATTCAGTTCACTTTTATAAAGGTAAAATATCCCCCAACTCAGCCACCAGAGCTTTCATCGCCTGCTTTTGGAGAACACTTGCAAAATCCAACGAGTTGGTATGTCCCTCTTACTGATTTCTTGTGCATTATCGCCAAAACATGATATTTTTTGTCTGATTAAATAGTGTTTGTGTGAAGCCTTATAAAGATACTTTCAGCGGATACGGATCCTTTGAGAAGATGAGGCGCACAAGCCACCCCTTCACAAAAGCAACTGAGGATTTGGAGGATCGATTACTGCATCCAATCAACAATGATGTGCATGTGCTTGATTTCATGCCCACTCATGGGAATTCTCTTAAGTCAAAACTCTTCAGTTGCTGTCACTTATTTTTGCTTCTTTTTTGTCCTTCAATCAACCAAAAATGACCTTTCATTTCATCCCCAAATCCACGACTTGAGCTCATTTTTATGGCTGAATTTGTTTGCAGGAGATGAGTTACCTATGCCCAGTTCAGGGTCTGATCATGGTCTTCCATCGCTCAATTATGGCTGGTAAAAATTACGGCTAGCAGTTTATGGTTTAAAGATGACTTGAAAATTTTTGGTTTTAGATCCTCTTAGTTTCCGATTTCAGTTCTAAATGATTTATAAATGTATGCAACAGAAAAGAGGTTATTCCTCATCCAAGCACAGTGGGAGCAGCGTAGAGCCAGTAGCTGAGGAGTATGTTGTGCCGTGCTCGAATTTTAAGTTCACGTTGCATAATGTATCTAGCTAAATTCCCTAAAATGTGCTGCAGTGATCCAACGCAACAACACTTTCCTTGTCATCCGACGCAACCAAACAATGTAATACTCGAATCAACGCCGATTATTATCTTTGATTGTAACAGTTGAAATGGAATTTGCTTACTTTGATTGTAACATCGCTGTTTGAAATTTGAAAGCAAACCTAGACAATGCAGCGCGCATCGCGCGCGGAGTGATGCCTAGTAAAACTAACTTGCTGACTCCAAATTTGGATGGTTCCGCTTAACTTGGTTCCTAGTTTCTAATAAAACTCCTTTTATGGATCCTCTCCGGCCTACCACCCACCAGCCCCTAGCCAGCTGTACAATCTCTTCTGTTCATTTTGTTACAACAACAAAGATGATGAAAACATTCATTTTGATAACTATTCTACTCACACCAAATAACTATCTCCACCTTCTTCTACATCCGTCTTCTTCAAGAAACCCACCCAACAGTTTCTCTCATCGGCCGATCAATTTCACAATCGAGACTCGGGACTACCAAATCGACATAAAAACATATCATCGCAAACGATATTTTTGGTTGTCCCTAAAATATCTTCTCTGAACTAACAGTTCTGATTCAGTCATAGTGCAAAATTGTTGGGTTAGGTTGGTTAGAAACAAAAAGTGCGATTTAGGTTTCTCTGCGATTTGGGTTGCTCTTCGATTTGGGTTGCTTTGACTTGTTTTCGAGATTAATGGCTCATATGTTTTGGCGGAAAACCGAATGAGTGATGCTTCTCCATTTTACCAATGTTCATGAGTGAACGGAACCTTAGAATTTTGTCCAAATCATCTGTTGATTTCATTTTTCTACAAACCTAATCACTGAATTTTTTTCCTACAACGGTGAGTGACTGTTTTCTTTGAAGTTGTCGAGGGAGAGAGAGAGTGAAATACGTTACAGGAAGCGGATTGAGATAGGTGTGAAGTTATTTGGTGTGGAGGGGAATATTGATCCAACTTTCAAATCTGGCCGTTCATGTTAGATGGACGGTTGGATCGTGCGGCCTGGACGGGTGGTAGGCTTGAGAGGATCCATTCCCACACTTTTCACACACTCAAAAAATGTTGTTGACGTTCCCATTCTTCAAAAAAATAAAGGATGTTGATATTCTAATCAATGTTGGGGCATAATTTATAATTATCAACTAAAGTTAACATCTATGGGTAATAAACCGAAACATTGAGCTAGCTTTTGTGTAATTACAGCATAATGTTTCCACACTACTAAACTCTACTCCGTACTCTCCAAACCCTAATAGCCTCTTCTGCAGCATGGACAGTGGAAGCGGAAAACTGAGGCGGAACAAAGACGACGTTACCGGAGTCCGTTCAGCGGCAAGTTTCCGGTACATCCCGGAAGAGATCATCGTCAACGTACTGGGAAGAGTACCGATCAAGTCTCTTGGACGATTCAGGTGCGTTTCTAAACAATGGTACAACCTTCGTATTCCGAGATTCAAACTTATGATCAGGACACATAAAGAATACTTTGGTGGGGATGTGCATATCGATGCTTTATTCAATTCCTTGGATCAAAACATGAAGTTTGAATTCATATCTGAATGCTGCGAGTACTACGAGGATGATCGGTCCGACGGGTACTACGAGGATGATCGGTCCGACGGGTACTACGAGGATGATCGGTCTGAAATGAAAACTGGTAATATCAGGGGTTCGTGTAACGGGTTGGTCCTTATCGAAGTGCGTTTTAGTGGTTTTTACCTGTGGAATCCATCCATCGGCTATTACAGCCAAAAACTCACCCTTCCTCCTCCCGAGTTGGACGATGGTCTCTCCGATCTCTACGATAACTACTGTGAACTGAAATTCGGGCTTTGCTTCGACTCCAACAATGGCGACTACAAAGCCCTGATGACTCTTAGTCACAGTGGACCCATGATGGTAGGTAGTTTCAAAAGCAAAACGTGGACTCGTGTTAATTTCCCTTGTAAAATTGTTCGTTCAATTAGCAACGGGGTGGTAGCGAATGAACGAATTCACTGGCTTGCACACAGGACACACCAATCGTACCAGATCGTCTATTTCGACCCAAAGAAGGACGAATTTGGAGATGTCCCCATCCCAGACAAGTATGATGATTCATTGGTATCACCCACATTATGCTTTCTAGACGGATGTCTTTGCATGGTCTGCTTGATAAAGTATGACAACCCTATTGGGATTGGTTCTATGCATGATTACAGTGGTAAATTTGAGATATCGGTAATGAAAGAATATGGAGTGAAAGAATCGTGGGCTATACTGTTCAAGATTGAACCAGAAGTTCATCGTATGAAGGTGGAGCCACTGTTCTATACATATGATGGAGAAATGGTTCTGATTGATGTTGGAGACGCTATTCTTGCATATGATAGAAATGGTAAGTTCCGTTTTGATGTAACGGCGGAATTGTTCCATCATGAATACGACATGTCCAAATCAATTGTTTATGAAGAGACATCTGTCAGGCCTGAATGGTAAGATAATTGCGACAAGAGAAAGTGCAGACGGGAAGCTATTTATGATGAAGAGAGAGTCAGGAGGCCGCAATGGCAATTTTGTCGTCCTTTTATTCGTATTTTTCGTCATCTCGACTTGGAGCTCGAATTGTTTCATTTATTTTCCCAGCTAGCTAGTTGAACTCGGTTTTGTTAAAATGCTCATTTTTTTCAGAATTAACATGTTCTTTTTGATGAATGATCTGCTCACGGATTGATCTATGTCATGCTTGCGTAACAACAGGGAAGCCTAGAAAGGCTTTCAAACGAGTTTCATCAATTCATAAACCTGTCTTTAGTAGTTGTCTCTGACGGGGCTAACCTCTTGTAGAAAACATAAATCTCAATTTTGGGTTAGTTGGACCTTTGTGGTTTGGAGGTCAAGGAATTATAGGTCATGTCCTCTTGTGGTAAATTCCCACTCCCCTTTTCACTTTTCCGTCCCCTTCTCTCCATTTTCTTCTTCTTACTTTCGCAAATGACACAAGGTCATGTTCTCCTTCCGATTCTTCTGGTTTCTCTGAGCTTTTTCTACTTCCAGTAGATATATGACTATTCTAACTAGTTTTACGCAATCTAGGAGGGGTCATATCATGCTGTACACACAAATTTGTTGTTCAAGAAGATAAACAAGTAAATCTGTGACAATTTTAATTAGAGGAAAAATAATAAAAGCGGGACTACAATCTCTGGTATATATTTTCTCAAACTGAAAACACTATCATTTGATTCTTCTCTCCTTCTTTGATCGAGGGGATCGATCTTCTCCGATTTAGGCGGATTTGATGTTCTCCGATTTGAGCAGAGTTGGGTTTTTCTCTGATTTGAGGGGATCTTGGATCTTCGATGTAGGCGAATGCGATTTCTCCGGTTTAGGCGGAGTTGGGATCTCTGATGAAGGCGGCATCGGTGATTTTGAGCAGCGATGAGGTCCTTCGGGCATTGAATGGCTTGTTCGTCAGAGCTCTGTTACTCATGAATCTCCAAGTGTGTGTTTTTCTCCTTGGGATGGTCCTCCATTTATTGAGGAAATGAGGGATGATGTGGACTTTCCAATATTTATCTCTTAATTTATTTATTTTGAAGAGATCATATTTAATAACATAAATACTTACTGACTCTCAATATTTAATTAAAGAACTGGCAACTTTCAGTTATTTACACAAAAGCCACCATTTTTCCTAGGGTGCTTTGTTTCAATTTTCAATTGTAACATACCGCTCGACGTACCATAATTTAACACGTGGAAATTAAATTTGTTAAAATTTGGATGTCTACACATCCATCATCGTGTTGGCTCATGTCTACACATCCATCATCGTGTTGGCTCATATCATGCTTATTGATAGTCCAGGTGCCGATTTATCGCCCCCCATATCAGCACTTTACTCATGAATGAGATGTGCAAGAGCCAACTCATGTTTTGCCTTCCTCTAGATCATAACCTAATGCTCAGGTTTATATTTTTGTCTTTTCTCCAGCTCTTCGTGATAAGTTCTCACTATGCAGGTCATACAACTGACTTTCTTCGCGAAAAATCACTTCAAAATCCATGAATGGTTTCCTCGGATTTCACAAAATTCTTGTTAAATCTATGATTGTTTCCTTTCTATATATTTCTGTTTCTTTTTGTTCCATAATTCTATGGTTATCCATCATTTCACTACAGTGTCAGATTTCAGAGGATGATCAAAGGGAGAACTAATGAACAATTGAAGATCCCTGTTTGTGAACTGTAGTGCGGATCCATCTTCAACCAACAGTTAGCAACTCTATTGGAAATGACTAGTATCAGTTGTAGTCTCGTGAACTCTGCAATGGGGAAAGTTTGCCATGATCTGACTGTGCAAGAACTTATTTCTCTGTTCTGGAACAGACATTAAGAGAAATTGAACACGATCGCAGGAACATAATTTTAAGTTTCAGAACCTGCTGGAGATGTTGAATGGCTCCTCATAACCTTATCATCGCTACAAGGTTATGTGCATTGACTTTATTGTTGTCTGAATTAGAGAATGACATTATTATGACCTGTAACGAGCAAGAGAACGATGATAATCGATGAAAAAGAATACAAACGATGTAACGTGGTTCACTAGCACGATGTTAGTTATATGATGTAACGTGGTTCACTAGCACGATGTTAGTTATATCCACGGCTCGAAACCCCATTTTGTTAGAGAGAAACGATACGAATACAACCACACCCTTAAACATATGCATATACATCTTTATATAGCCTACTAGGTTGCTTGGGCCCAAAGAAAACGTCCAAAACCGACCTAGAACACAAAAGGAGACTTTAAGAATTGCAAGCCCCCCGTACGACCTAGCCCAGTGATTGTGTGACCTACTTTCGTGTCCCCGTGGTGCTACAGTTTCTTCATTGGTTTCTTGCCTTTTTCTGATACTTTGTTTGGCCTGTTTCTTTTCCCTTCTTCATCGCCAACTCCTCGCCAAACTTCATGAGCCTATGCAAGGCATAATTCCCCAACAAATCTCCACATTCCCTTTGAATCAAGAATTTACATATATAGAAACTATTGTCTCGAGTGTGATGGCTGTTATTCCTAGCTGCTAGGGCACGGCATGTATAATTAATCTCATGCAAAGTGTATCAGGGTACCCTACTTCACTATTTCCAGGGTAGTGTTCTGAGGGCACGATTTATGCACTAGTTTGCAACAAAATAGAAGTCGGGGTACAGTGGATGTAATTTTTCAATTGCTTCAATTGAAAGAATGAACACTAAATTCATGGAAAGATCAAACTATGGGTACGATGGATGTAATTTTTCCTTCTATATTTATTTTATTTTTTCTTTCTAAGGTCTGGAGTGGCCTGTTCTAGAGACAGAGTTAAATCCGACTTTTGAAACCTAAATTCTCCACATTTGTTGAGTTTAAAACAGTGATTTCTCTCTTTCTATGAACCAAACGTTGAAAATCAGTACTATTCTTGACATCTGTTGGAGGGTGTTTTGCTGGAGGATGTATGAGGTGCTCCTCCTTTCAACCTCCAACTCTCTATGGTTATTAAAATGCATATTTTCCTAACAAAAAAATTATGAAAGTATATCCTACGTAGCTAGTTTAGTTAACTAATGTGAAACAGGTCAGAACTGCCGCATATTTACGTCCTATTAGCTTGTGTTCTACAATTTATAAAATTGTTACAAAAACAATGGCTCATCGTTTGAAGTTAATTCTCGACTCAGTGATTGCTAAGAATGAATTTGCCTTTGTCCCGGGCAAACTAATTTCTGACAATGTGCATGTAGCTTTCGAGTTGCTCCACTCTATGAAAAATCGTAACAAGGGGAAGAAAGGGTATTTGGCTCTAAAAGCATATATGAGCAAAACGTATGATCGTGTGGAGTGTGATTTCTTGAGAGCTGTGATGGAAAGAATGGGGTTCGGCTATCGGTGGATTTCCGTTGTTATGAACTGTATTTCCTCTGCTACATATAGTATCATCTTTAATGGTGAAGTTCATGGCTTTATTATTCCGGAGCGCGGCCTCCGACAGGGTTGTCCCCGCCCTACTTGTTTTTGCTTGTTTGTGAAACTTTATCTCGAAATCTCACTTATGCAGTGCAGGAAGGTCGGTTGTCGGGCTTAGCTGCATCTCGTGGTGGCCCAATTATTTCGCATTTGTTTTTCGCAGATGATAGCATTTTGTTTACTTGAGAAACGGCTGATGAGATTAGTGTGCCTCGTGGTATTCTTGCTGACTATGAAGTTGCTTCCTGTCAGACTCTTAATCTCCAAAAATCATCATTGTGTTCTCAGGTAATGTCTCAGAAGACCTGCGTATTTCTCTCAGTGGTCTTTGTGGAGTTCAGTTGGATGTGCAGCATGATAACTATTTGGGTCTTCCGACTCCGATAGGGAGAAGTCGTGATGCTAGTTTTAGTCCTGTTGTGGAGAAAGTGGTCAATAAGCTGAATGGGTGGAAGGGTTCTTCTCTCTCTTCAATCGGTAAGGAGGTGCTCATTAAAGCTGTTGCACAAGCTATTCCGACTTACACGATGAGTTGTTTCCTACTCCCTTCGAAGATTTGTCAAGATACTGAACGTGTTATCCGACAGTTTTTGTGGAGTGGAGATGGTCTGAAAAGGAAAATTTTTGAATTGCTTGGGAAAAGTTGAAGAAACAACTTGAAGATGGAGGAATTGGATTTCATGATTTCCATGATTTCAATAAGGCAATGTTGGCAAAACATACTTGGCGCTTTGTTCAGAGACCGGGATCTTTGGTGAGTCGTGTCTTTCAAGCTAAGTATTATTGAATTCCTCTATTCTTGATTTTGAGTTGAAGAAGACTTCTCAAGTGTCTTATGCTTGCAGAAGTATCATCGCTGGACGTGATCTTATAAAGGGTGGGTTAGTTAAGATTAAGGATTGGCGCAACGTTAGAGTCTTCGGTGATAAATAGGTGATGAGGCCAGACACTTTTAGTGTGATTACAACCTGTCCAGTTGGGCTCGAAGAGTTGAAGGTTTGCGAATTAATGACTCCAGATGTGAATACTTGGGACGAGAACAAAATTGCCACTGTTTTGCGGCCAATAGACGTTGCTGCAGTGATGGTGACACCGGTGGGTGCAAGGGGTTTGGGTGATACGCTTTATTGGGTGCATTCGTAGGGGGGAGTACACCGTGAAGTCCGAGTATAGAGCTGCGCGCCTTGTGTCGAATCCTATAGCGTCTTCATCAGGTTCCGTTCCGTTTGTGGGTTGGATTCGTAACTTATGGAATTGCAAACTTCCCAAGAAGGTTCTTGTTCCTTGTTGGCGTTTATGTCATTCTTCCCTTCCTCTTGCAAACAAGCTTTGACTCCAAGGTGTGGAAATTTCATCATTGTGTTGTTTATGTTTGGAAGATCATGAAAACGCAAACCATCTTTTTGGTCAATGTGCTCATTCACAGGAGGTGCTGTTAGGCATTATGGGGGCTGATTTCATGCGAATTCAACATGGTGACGTTCGAGAACGTATTTTTGATGTTTTTACCAGAGAAAATGACGAAAACCGTGAGAAGTTTGCACTATCTATGTGGGCTATTTGGAGGAATAGGAATGAGTATCTATTTAACCACAATGGTAAGAGTTCGGGAAAATTAGTAGAGGAGAGTCTCAATTACTATCGCTGGTGCAAGGAAACTTGGATAACTGGTAAATTGGATGAGTTATCAAACCCTCCTTTGTTATCTTCTTTCATTTGTGCTGCTCCTCCCAATAATTTTGTTAAAATAAACGTGGATGCTTCTTGGAATGAATATGGGGAGCGTCGGGATTGGGTATGGTGGCCCGTGATGTCAATGGAAGTTTCTTGGCTGCTAGGCGGTGCCGTTTCCCTCGGCAGCGATCATCTCTATTGGCCGAAGCCTGTGCTTGTAGAGATCCGACTCGGTGTGGAACTCGGCTATCAAAGGGCTCTAATTGAAAGTAACTGCAGAAGCCTTGTTCTCTTGCTCGGTAATGACTATGGAGGAGAACTGAAAGATATGCAGTTTGTTTCAGACCTTTAAGAAGTGCTAATGGATTGTAAGGAATTGGCTACCAAGTTTCTTGAAGTTAATTTCAGCTTCGTCCATAGGGAGGGGAACAATTTTGCCCATCTACTTGTCTCCAAAGCAATGTTGGAGGACGATATCTCTTACTTTTCGCAAACGCCAAATTGGGCTATTGATGTATCGAATTTTTATTTATCGGGAGTGACTACTCTTTAATAAGATTTACACTCTTTCACTCAAAAAAAAAAACACTCAAATGAAAGTAGCGGTTGTTTTTACACTCTGGATTGGATGAGCTGGCGTGCCTCAAGTTTCATGTTGTTTTTACAGGAATGGATGCTTAGCGGTTGATTTGAGGCATGAAAGGAACTTCGGAAGCAACGGGAGCTAAAGCGGAGTAAAGAGATGCAAAGCTGGAGAAGCTAGAATGACCAGTATCCACTATTTCGATCATATCTTGAGTTCTACAATGAATTTTGGAGTGAGACCGGCGGCAAATGAAATTAGACTTCAAGCGCTTTCCAACGATAGGTCACGGAGCTAAATCGGAGGTCGGACGAAGAAGTTACGACGTTTTGAAAATGGAGCTGTCGCTGATGTGCGTTCAGACGCACATGTGCGTTCAAACGCACATTGTGCGTTCAAACGCAGCCCCGAAGTCAAAAACAACTTATGTCCGCATGCAAGATTGGTGGCCGAACGCAAAAATTGAGTCCCGGAGGCCGAAATAGGGCGAAAATTGGCTAAACCCAAGAAAGTGCAGAAAATTGACTAAGTATGTGCGTTCAAACGCACAACATAGTGCAGCAACAGACAGGGAAAACTGGCCTGAAAATGACTAAGTATGTGCGTTCAAACGCACATCCTGCGTTCAGACGCAAGAAACTTCAAATTTCAGAAGGGTCAGAATCAAACAGAAATCAACCAGAAGACCAAGTATGTGCGTTCAAACGCACATTGTGCGTTCAAACGCACACCCAAAAAGTCAACGAAAGTCAAAGTCAAAAAAGTCAACTCTCAAAATGTGCGTTCAAACGCAGCCTTTGTGCGTTCAAACGCAGGTCAAGATTTTCAGAATTTCTGGAGACGGTGGAGAAAGTCAAACTTCGTCAGAAAAGTCAAAGTCAGCAGATGTGCGTTTAGACGCAGGACAGGATTTCCAGAAGCTTCCCAGGGCGGTTTAGACAGGGGCAGAACAGGAATTTCAGCACAGGACTATGGAAACTTCAGCAGTATATAAAGCAGCTCTGCCCACCAGTTTCATATACAACATACACAACACAGAACACAGGACAGACAGACACCGAATCAGAGTCAGACACAGCAGAGACAGGGAGCACCGGAGCAGTCCCGAAAATCGCCAGATTTCCGTCACCTGTTTGATTCTCTTCTCTTCTTTATGCTAGTTTTCATTAGCTAAACAATTTACCTAGGTTCTCGGTGAACCTAGGGTTCATGATTTCAGTACTCCAGATTTTGACTTCAGATTCATGATTGTTTAAATCTTAATACAGTAGAGGTTTTGTTTATTATTCTGTCTTTGGTTTTTACTGTTTATGCATGAACGGAGTCATGAACCTGGATTGCTACAGACAGGATCTGGTGCGCGAGAGTGGCCAGTGAGAGTTAGGAAGAGAATACTGAATTTAGTTTCCTGCCTTGATGGACCGAGAGGTGAAGAGAATCAGGGGACTAGCCCAGAAGCATTAGACCAACTGCTAGACGTTTAGGGGGAGACCGAGAGGAGAACCTTTAACCCTAGCAGACTTAGAACAAACCTGCAGATCTAGGTGGACCGAGAGGACCCGAAATCTGTAGGAGAGTGACAGGTGCATGAAACCGAGAGGAGATTGTATCAATGGTATGCTGGCATAAACAAAACTGCTGTGTGTTTCTGAATCGGAAAAACTGAAAAGCTGAATAGTAACCCTAGGGGATCCTGGAAACCTAGGTACCCGAAACCCTAGTTTTTACTGCCAGACTTTATTATCAGAAAATTACCAAAAAGATTGTTAATTCTGTTTTTACGTTCAGTACTTAGTTTAGATAAATCAACTAGGAATTCCTCCTTCTACTTTTTACGTTTTTACTCTTTAAGCCTAGTTTCTGATTAAGCAGTAACACTGTCCTCGTGGGATCGATAACTCGGGGTTGAAATACCAGCCCTATATTACTTGAACCGTGCACTTGCGGTAATACGTAAGAAATCGTGTCAAGTTTTTGGCGCCGTTGCCGGGGATAGTGTTTTATTGTTAATTAGGAATTAGTTTAGAGAGTTTCAAAAAAATATATATATATTGAAAAAAAAAGAAAATCGTAAAAAAAGAAATTCTATTTTTATACCTAGTTACCTCACGGGTATTTCTGGAGCCTTGTTTTCTCAGGAACGCAAGGAGCCAGAGAAATTATAGCCATGTGGAGCGGCAATCTTGAGTCGGGGCCAACTCAGTTACTGTGTCCTCCCTACTGTGAATACTGCCACAATTGGCACAGAAAAGAGGATGCACACCGTCCAGTTTATTGCTTTCAGTGCAAGAAGTATCATGAGTATGAAGAGGCGTGCATATTGCACTCACACCAGCGTCATCAACACTATTACCCCTACTGCATCCAGTGTGGGGGTGGTTGCGGGGCTGGGGCATGCAGAACTTATCAACCCTGGAGCTTTCAGCACTGCCAAGCAGGGGCGCATCTTGAGACTGCTCTGTACTACCCAGAGCCACCTCAATTTGTACCTCCGCCACCTTTGAACCGCTCACTCAAGAAGTTTTCTTCTCATGGATGTCTAAATTGGAGTGCATGCTGGCAAAAAAATTTTCAGCACGCCTTGACCAGATTTCAGAGGAGTTGAGAGAACTCTACAGTGACATATTGCGATTGACAAACAAGTATCAGGAACTTTCTCAGTCATGGATCTCAGCAGATACGCCAGAACCAGAAACAGAGTTGATGCCACCAGAAATTGAAGAAGTGCAGACTGTGACATCATCAGGTCCAGTTGAGCCAGAAATTGATCCAGTACCCACACCACAGGAAACAGGCTCATATATTCCTCACTGGCTTCCAGCAGTGCTGGAGATGCAGAAAGGCTTCTTCGCAAAGATGGCGCAGGAACAACATAAAGCTGCATCGCAAGTTGCTGTCATGGAAGATGATGTGTCCGAGCCCAGAGAAGTGTGTAATATTCAGGAGTCAATTCTGATATTTGATTCTGATGAGGAATCAGACTCAGATTCAAATTTGGAGGAAACAATGCCTGCATGGATGGAACCTCAAACAATTTCAATTTATGGGCATGATTTGAAAGACACTGATATTGAGCACTCGGGTACTGATGAGGAAACTGTTTTGGAATTTGCGTCCACTGGTATGGATGAATTTAAGGGAGGAATCCCAACTCAGCCTATTGAAGAATTCTCCAAGTCTTATGTTGATCAAGTATGTGATGAGTTGGAGAGACTGTTGTTTGCAGATTCTGACACAGAAGCTGACCATGGCCCTTCCCCAAACCCTTTTTCTATGGACTGTTCTCGTGACGTTGCACAGAACATAGAAAAGGGATTGGAAATTACACAGTGTGGGGGTACTGATAAGCTGCCTGCACGGGTTGTTCAACATCAAGAGTCAACTGGGTATGAGTTGAAATTCCAGGGTCCAACGCAAGCATCCAGGGATGAAGTTCATCGGCAGGATTTCGTGAAAATATTCACAGAGAAGCCAGTGAATAATGAGTGGAAGCTGATCAAGAGGAAAAAATGCAAGATCAAAGAAATCATCTTCCACAACTTTCCACCTTATGAAAAGAATGAGTGTGCACGTGAGATGAGGATCATTGAGAAGAGATGGTGGAAGAAGAAGAAGTGGAGAGATAAAGAAGACTAAAAATTTCTCAGAGGTTTAGGTAACAGGGTCGGGCCGTCGACCGTAAATTACAAGCACTTGTTGGGAGGTAACCCAACCTAGGAGTTGGTTTCAATTATTAAATTAGTTACCGTTTAAATAAATTTGAGAGGAAAGATGAGGGTGAGCTAATGTTTAGCTGCAAAAAGTTTCAGGAAACAGGTTACAGGAAGCTGAAGTACAGAAACTGGCTAGCTGTCAGCATCCAGATGCAGACTGGCGTCCAGTGGCAGCCTGTCTGAAAAAGACAGATTGGAAAAATCCTGAAGAATCGACCCCGTTGCACAGGATGCACTCGACCTTCACAGGGACTCGTATGAGTTGGGGATTTTTCAGAAACAAATTTCAGCAGGAAAGGAGCAATCGACCCCGGTGTACGAAAATACACTCGACCATATGGGAGCACATTGTCACAGACGATGGGTCTTGGGGATTGCACACTTGAAGAGCGCAACAGAGCCCGGAAGGTTGACAACTTCTGTTGAGAAATTTTTCGGCGACCGGTCAATGGTCCTTCTCTGCCGGAATCTGCAGAAAAGTCAGCACCTGTACGAACTGACTCCGGGTGAACAGGTTTAATTTCTGTCTCTTGCTTTATTTTTCTGAGTATACTACCAGCCGGTTGACTGACGGCCAGTCTCGAGCCAGCAAGCCAGTGGCTCTATCAGGCCATAAGTCAGTCGGTTGGTCTAGCATTAGGTCGTCCTCATCCCAATAGATGAGGCACGCCAGCTCATCCAATCCAGATTATATGCCTGGTGATAAGTACCATGAGGGCATGGCACCATCCAGTGTGGGGGTGGTGGCGTTGTAACTGAATTAGTTTTATTATACTAAAAAAAGAATTGAAAAGATTAAAAATTTAAAACTTTGAGAATGGGCAACAGATTTAGCTTAAAACTGGAGAGAGCTTAATGATAGAAAATTTCCCGAAAATTGATGAACTGAAGTGAGGAAGAGCTGCGAGAATCTGTCTAGGGGAGTTTATAGAGCCAATGCACTTCAGAAACGCAAGTAGTTGTCTCCCGAGCCATGTATCCTACTAGCTGCCAGACCACCGTCACCAGGTAGTCGTCAACCCGCCATCACGGTCACCACATCATTTGGTGGAGTAATAGGCCATAGGGGACCTCATGTCCTGTCTCGCGCCTTAGGTCCACTAGTGAGCCCAGTTGATCCAGTATCCTTTTTCTTGGTAACCTCTTGACCTAGGAAGCCGTTTTTTGATACTCGCATCATTGTTAGTATTTTCACCTTTCCTATGCGTCATGGCACGAGGGAGTTGAGTTGAGGGAGTTTCTGGGGTAGAGCAGATTTGTCATATTCGATAGTGGATGATCTTCATCGTTATATATGAGGGTGTGTAAGGGTAAGATAGTGACGGCAGCACACTTCGGTGTGGCAGTGACTCACGACATTACACCGTGAGCACAGGAGGAGAGCCTTAGTGCGTGACATTTTTCCGCACGACATGGGGGACTTGGGCTGATAGGATTATTTGGATTATGCGCTGTGCTAGTTAGACAACCTTGGAGTGAGGAGGTTCGGTTGGAAAAGCGCAATTATTTTAAAGATTGACTACGTGGTTTGGATCAGTGTGGGGGTGGTCGTTTCAGAGTTTATTTACAGTATTTTTCTGCCACCCAATATTTATGGTTTAGTGCAGAACTGGTCTGGTTTATGTTATTGTTATTTACTGTGTTGCCCCGCATTGAAAAAAAAAATGGAAATAAATCGAAAAAAAAGAAGAAAAAAAAAAGAAAAAGAAATAAAAAAAAAACAGCAAAGGCAGAGTTTCAGAGTGCTTAATTGATTTTATTTCAAAACGTCGGGCCAGGCAAATTTTATAAATATTTCGCATTCTTTCACAGTTGTGGTCGCGAGAACGGCATTTACACCAGGATTGGGAAAATTGAGTGTCTAGAATCTTAGGTGATTTGGGTCAGTTTCTGTCTACTTGGTGAGGGAGTGTGAGATTTGGGTACTTGTGAGTGTGCGGTGACGTTTAGGACTTCGCTTCTAAATGACTTATCCTACCGTCCCAAAGCCGGCAGATTTACATTACACCCGAAGGAAAAGCACGGAAGGTGTGCGTTAAGGGATACGTTCGGTTTGCGTGCCAAAGCAGAAGTAAGTAGTGTTCGTGCTTGTTCCTAACCTAGGCTGGCCGCGAGTTCTTCCGATCACTGCAGTTTCAGAATTTCAGGGGAATATGAGAGATTGATGATGTCTGGTTTGAGTTGAAGAAATTGCCCAGTCACACCAAAAAGTTAAACTGTTTTTATAGTATATATATAGTTTTTAAATAAATGCAGTTCCAACGCTCTAGATTGATTCGGGATAGTATGCAGTGGTAGTATACAGCTGAAGTTTGCTCGGGGCGAGCAAAGTTTAGTGTGGGGGTATTTGATAACTCCCATTTATGAATTATCTGTGAGCTTATCTTAGAATTTAATAAGTTGGGTTTCCATAAGATTGAGCACGTTTTATCTGACAAAGTCTCTGTAGTATGAAAAAGATGAGTTTGAGCTTAATTGTGAAATCCAGACGTTTTCATGCATAAATAGATATTAAATGACATATATAATCGCTTGGTAGAGTTGTTCATATTGTTTTTATAGGAATGGATGCTTAGCGGTTGATTTGAGGCATGAAACGAACTTCGGAAGCAACGGGAGCTAAAGCGGAGTAAAGAGACGCAAAGCTGGAGAAGCTAGAATGACCAGTATCCACTATTTCGATCATATCTTGAGTTCTACAATGAATTTTGGAGTGAGACCGGCGGCAAATGAAAGTAGACTTCAAGAGCTTTCCAACGATAGGTCACGGAGCTAAATCGGAGGTCGGACGAAGAAGTTACAACGTTTTGAAAATGGAGCTGTCGCTGATGTGCGTTCAGACGCACAGGTTCTGCGTTCAGACGCACATGTGCGTTCAAACGCACATTGTGCGTTCAAACGCAGCCCCGAAGTCAAAAACAACTTATGTCCGCATGCAAGATTGGTGGCCGAACGCAAAAATTGAGTCCCGGAGGCCGAAATAGGGCGAAAATTGGCTAAACCCAAGAAAGTGCAGAAAATTGACTAAGTATGTGCGTTCAAACGCACATTGTGCGTTCAAACGCACAACATAGTGCAGCAACAGACAGGGAAAACTGGCCAGAAAATGACTAAGTATGTGCGTTCAAACGCACATCCTGCGTTCAGACGCAAGAAACTTCAAATTTCAGAAGGGTCAGAATCAGGCAGAAATCAACCAGAAGACCAAGTATGTGCGTTCAAACGCACATTGTGCGTTCAAACGCACATTCAAAAAGTCAACGAAAGTCAAAGTCAAAAAAGTCAACTCTCAAAATGTGCGTTCAAACGCAGCCTTTGTGCGTTCAAACGCAGGTCAAGATTTTCATAATTTCTGGAGACGGTGGAAAAAGTCAAACTTCGTCAGAAAAGTCAAAGTCAGCAGATGTGCGTTTAGACGCAGGACAGGATTTCCAGAAGCTTCCCAGGGCGGTTTAGACAGGGGCAGAACAGGAATTTCAGCACAGGACTATGGAAACTTCAGCAGTATATAAAGCAGCTCTGCCCACCAGTTTCATATACAACATACACAACACAGAACACAGGACAGACAGACACAGAATCAGAGTCAGACACAGCAGAGACAGGGAGCACCGGAGCAGTCCCGGAAATCGCCAGATTTCCGTCACCTGTTTGATTCTCTTCTCTTCTTTATGTTAGTTTTCATTAGCTAAACAATTTACCTAGGTTCTCGGTGAACCTAGGGTTTATGATTTCAGTACTCCAGATTTTGACTTCAGATTCATGATTGTTTAAATCTTAATACAGTAGAGGTTTTGTTTATTATTCTGTCTTTGGTTTTTACTGTTTATGCATGAACGGATTCATGAACCTGGATTGCTACAGACAGGATCTGGTGCGCGAGAGTGGCCAGTGAGAGTTAGGAAGAGAAGGCTGAATTTAGTTTCCTGCCTTGATGGACCGAGAGGTGAAGAGAATCAGGGGACTAGCCCAGAAGCATTAGACCAACTGCTAGACGTTTAGGGGGAGACCCTGAGGAGAACCTTTAACCCTAGCAGACTTAGAACAAACCTGCAGATCTAGGTGGACCGAGAGGACCCGAAATCTGTAGGAGAGTGACAGGTGCATGAGACCGAGAGGAGATTGTATCAATGGTATGCTGGCATAAACAAAACTGCTGTGTGTTTCAGAATCGGAAAAACTGAAAAGCTGAATAGTAACCCTAGGGGATCCTGGAAACCTAGGTACCCGAAACCCTAGTTTTTACTGCCAGACTTTATTATCAGAAAATTACCAAAAAGATTGTTAATTCTGTTTTTACGTTCAGTACTTAGTTTAGATAAATCAACTAGAAATTCCTCCTTCTACTTTTTACGTTTTTACTCTTTAAGCCTAGTTTCTGATTAAGCAGTAACACTGTCCTCGTGGGATCGCTAACTCGGGGTTGAAATACCAGCCCTATATTACTTGAACCGTGCACTTGCGGTAACACGTAAGAAATCGTGTCACCAACACTGAGACTGGAACGGAAGCGCTGGAACAAGGGTCGAGGAAGACCCTTGGTGAAGATGCCGGCGTACTGATAATCTGCTGGAATGTGCAACACGCGAAGCTGACCCAAACGAACCTTCTCACAAACGAAGTGTAGATCAATCTCAACATGCTTAGTGCGCTGATGCTGAACAGGATTACCAGAGAGATAGACAGCACTCACATTGTCGCAATACACGACGGTGGCCCGGGGCGGGGTGACACGAAGCTGAAGAAGCAAATTCCGAACCCAACAGAGTTCGGAGACAGCGTCAGCAACACCGCGATACTTAGCCTCAGCACTAGAACGAGATACTGTGACATGTCGCTTGGAAGACCAACTCATAAGATTGTCTCCATAGAAGACAGAGTAACCAGAAGTGGAGCGGCGCGTATCCGGACAACCAGCACAATCTGCGTCAGTGTAGGCGGTGAGGGAATCAGTAGCGGAGGCAGAGAGCCGAAGACCATACTCTAGTGTCCCACTGATGTAGCGCAAGATACGCTTCAGGGCATGAAAGTGCGGCTCACTGGGATAATGATGAAGAGACAGACCTGCTGAACAGCAAAGTGGATGTCTAGTCGAGTGAACGTGAGGTACTGCAAGGCCCCAGCAAGGCTGCGGTATAGTGTAGGATCAACAATCAGTGGGCCAGATGTAGCTGTGAGTTTACTCCCTGCCTCAATAGGGGTGGCAGTAGACTTATATGTCGACATAGAGTCACAACGAAGAATGTCGGTCACATACTGATGCTGAGACAGAAACAGACCAGACGAATCACGAGTGACAGCGATGCCCAGAAAATGATGCAAATGGCCCATGTCAGTCATAGCAAACTCTCCAGAGAGCTAGGAGACAATATGATCCAAGACAACCGGAGACGACCAGTGATGACGATATCATCCACATATAGCTGGAGGTAGACGATGTCCGAGCCACGAATGTAGACGAAGAGAGACTCATCACATGAGCAACCAGAGAAACCGATAGTTTGTGTGAGGACGGTGGCAAATCGCTGAAACCAAGCACGGGAACCTGCTTCAGACCATATAAGGATTTGCGTAACCGGCAAACAAAGTCAGGATGGCGTGTGTCGCGGTAGCCAGGGGGCTGATGCATATATACCGTCTTAGAGAGATCACCATGAAGAAAAGCGTTCTTGACATCCAGCTGACGGATAGGCCAAGAGCGCGTGACGGCAATGCTGAGAACTGTACGGATGGTGGTCGGTTTGACAACCGAGTTGAAAGTCTCCTCACAATCCATCCCAACCATCTGGGACTTCCCATTAGCTACCAATCGCGCCTTATAGCGTTGCAGACTGCCATCAGCGCGAAACGTGTGACGAAAGAGCCACATTGATCGCAGAACATTAGCCCCTGCCGGGCGAGGAACCAGATCCCAAGTGTGATTCGTAACCATAGCTCCAAACTCATCATCCATGGCCACTTTCCAGTGAGGATCGAACAAGGCTAGGATGGGGGATTTGGGAAGGGGCGAGAAGGGATCTGGTGGCTGGGCCGCTAAAGTGAGACGGGTGACTGGTTTGACAATGTCGTACATGGATCGGGTGGTCATCTGAGAAGAGGTAGGAAGAGGAGAAGTAGCCAATGGGCTTGGTGTGGGTGACTCAGGAGGGTCAGGCAACACAGGCACAGATGGTACAGTAGGAGGGCGAGTGGACACATACAGACGGACGTAGTGCTGATGAAAAGGTTCCATAAGGGTCCTGGACAGGGTAAGCTGTGTAGGTGCCCTAGGAGGTGTGGGTGGGGATGTGGGTACCCTGGGAGGTGTGGGGGAGGGTGCGGTAGCCACAGGGTGGAGAGAACTATGAGTGAAGAGGGAAGACGGAAGACTGTCATCGGGATCAGACGTCCTGTGAACAGAGGGAGACACTGACCCAGGAGAGGAGAAAGGACACACCGTCTCATCAAAAGTGACGTGACAGGAAGTGTGAACACGACCAATGCTCAAGTCGAGACACCTGTAACCACGATGGTTAAGAGGGTAGCCTAAAAAACACATCGAACAGAGCGGGGTGCAAGCTTGTGAGGTGTGGTGGCAGAGAGGTTCGGGTAACACAAGCATCCGAACGTGCGAAGATGCTCATAGGAGGGTGAGCGATGATAGAGGGCAACAGTAGGGATAATTTTTTCAAGAACTTTGTTGGGAAGAATATTATGGAGGTAGACAGCAGTGAGAAGAGACTCAACCCAGAAAGAGGCTGGTAGAGAAGCCTGAGCTAGGAGAGCACGCGTAATATATTTTATTCTACAAATCATGCGTTCAGCTTTGCCATTTTGAGATGACGTCTGAGGACACGCAAACCGAAAGACTAGTCCATGATTATTGGCGTGGGAGTGAAAGGAGCCATTATCAAATTCTCCACCAAGGTCACATTGAAAACTCTTGATGGGTCGCTGAAATTGGGTTTGGACAAAGATAGTGAATTGTTTGAATTTCAATATTGCTTTGCTTTTCTTTTTAAGTGGGAAAGCCCAGAGAAAATGTGTGTAATCATCTAAGAGTAGTAGGTAGTATTTGTAGTGCTATTTGCTTAAAACTGGAGATGTCCATAAATCACTGTGAACAATGTCAAATGGACTAACAGTGGAAGAAGTAGAAGCTAAGAAAGGCAAACGCACATGTGTACTAATCTGACAAGCATGACAAAGAGTGTCTGATTTATTCCTACTACAAGCTATGAACTAACTACTACGAAGCAAATCTAATACTGGAAGCTCGGGATGACCAAGGCGGTTGTGCAAAACTGAAGCAGGAAGAGCAGCTTACGAGACAGCGGACGACTGTGGTGGGCCAGACTGGAATGGATAGAGATCACCCGAACTGTTGCTCCTCTGTAAAATAGCTCCTTAACGTAGGTCCTTCACAGAAAAACCAAAAGGGTCAAACTCAATAGAAACCTGATTGTCAGTGGTAAATTGATGAACATATACTAAGTTTTTGATAACATTTGGGTGAGTAAGACATTTCTAAGGTGAAGGGAACGGGTGTTGGTGGTAAGGGTGTGATTGCCAGATCCTTTCACTGGAATTCTAGAGCCGTTTCCCACAAGTATGTTAGGAAAATGACAAGATGAAGAGAGGGAGGATAGGATACCTGAATGCAGAGTGAGGTGAGAAGATGTGCCGGAATCAAGATACCAAGTCTGATCTAGGACGCTGAGTGTCATGCCTGAGAGCTGAGAACCCAAATCAGTAGCAGTCGGATGGCCAGAAGCAGCTGTGAGGGCCTGATGACGCGCGGCCGGTGGTGGACCGAGAAGGCCAACATGACTAGGCCGAGGAGTACTCCAGCCCGTAGTCGGATAAGGGCAGGGAGGCAGAGGTCCCGTGGGGCAGGGGCACCAAACCTAGGAGCCTTGGGAGCCCGAGGGTGCAGCAGGGGGTGTGGAGCAGCTGGTTGACCACCTCATGTCCCAGATTTTCGACGTCCGTTCCTGCTATTCCATTTCCGACGCTGTCCGCTGCCATGGTTCCCGTTCCCGCCACTGGAGTGGCCGCCGGGCAGAGGAGAAGTGGCATTCTGTTGTCGGTTCGAAGGAGTCGAAACCAACACCTGATACGAGCTAGGATGGACCGGCTCCTGTCGAGCAAGAAGACCCTCGTGTAGCCGGATCATGGAAACAGATGAGAGATACTCCGGAGTGGGACGAGTCTGCTGAATAATCATGGCAACCCTAGTGTGGGCAGGAGTGAGACCGTTGGTGAGTTGTATGACCAACCGCTGGCTCGAGATTGGAGAGTCGACATTCCCAATACGATCCGCCAGGTTCTTCAACCTGGTGCAATAGTCGTCGAGAGACGAGCAGTGGTCCATGCGCAGATTGACGAACTCCAATTCCAGCTCAGCTAGCCGGGATCCCTGATTTTCGTGGAAGAGGTTCTCCAACTTCAACCACGCTTCTCTAGCAGTCTGGCCAGGGGTAAGGATAGCAAGTGCTAAGTCGTCACTGATCGTTTGGTAAATCCAAGATAGGATTACCGAATCAATAGAGTGTTGGAATTGTGCCCTAGAGGCAATCAATTCATTGTGACATTTATGGATTTACGATTCATTATGTTATCGATATGGAGATATGTTAACATGAATGAAGTCCTTAGAATATAAGTGTTATATTCTTAAATATCCCTAGTCAATTATAATGATTAATGGGACAATCATCTATAGACTAGTATGGGGTTGGATTGATATGGAGATATCATGATCCAACACATGGGTATGCATTAGGAGTAATGGCATACTGGATTGACCCATCTCCGAGAAGGCTACATACACGTTATGTTAAGTCACAAGCGCTTCTCGCAGTGCAATGGTATTGTCATCCTTAGACTTGAAGTCACTAGATATTCTAGTTGTGGATTATTGTGATCTTGGTAGCGTTAAACGCTACACCGTAACTGGGTAGTTATAAAGGCGTGTACTGGATACAATAAGAAGCAAGCTTAGAGATCGAAGTGGACGTAGATAGAATTTGTCCCTCCCACATAACGGGAGCAAATATCCTAGGCCACTCGAGGGATAGTGCTTATAGAATGTCTGGCCAGACTCAAATAAATCAATATGGGATATTGATGTTATTTGCACGAATAAGGCTATTCCCAGGATCGAGAAACTATGGATTGGATATACGAGTGTGACTTGTATGTCTCGTGTCCAATCCGGATATTGAGACAAAGGGATGAGACAATTACTTGCACAAGGTTTGTCATGATGACTATTCTATTTGTTGGCTAGAATGGATGTCTTGCTAGAGGCCGCTCCATATTAGTAAATTGTTACTACCAACTAAATAGAACCTATGGGGTCACACGCCATATAGGGGTGAACTAGACATGGGAAATAATTAATTAATATGATTAATTAATTAAAAGGATCAAATCGCAACAACTTGCTAACTTAGTAGGACTAATATGCAAGTTGGACTAATCCATGTATAGACATGATTAGGATTTGCCAAGGTGGCCTAATTCATGTAGAGACATGATTAGGATTAATTTGCAAATAGAACTAATCCATGTATTGACATGATAAGGACTATTTTGCAAAAGGGACTAATCCGAACTTGAGTAGGATTATGAGGGGTTCTTTATGTAGTAGGACAAGGAGTTGTTGGACTATATAAAGAACACTCCTAGCTTATTTTTCTCTCTACACACACCACAAATCTATATGATAGAAGAAAGGAGAGAACAAAGCAAGGAGAGAGCAAGTCCCATAGAGGGCCGAACCCCCCTAGGGATTGCCGCCCCCTATCCGTCGGCCTAAAGGTGCCGCCCCACCTTTGGCACTCCATTGTTGGCGATTTCTTCTTCCTCCTCCATTCTTCCTAGCTAGCACATGGATTTGGAGGGTCTAGATCTCACCTCTAGGCGTGGATCAACCGTAGAGACGTGACACTATTCGCGTTTGAAGTCATCAAGGAGAACCCAAAGGTGTGTTTATGATTTCTAACCCTTACCATCGTTATGTCTCTTGACTTGTGATCCTTGGAGGGTTTTGCATGGTTTTATGTTTGATTATGCTTCCGTTGTGCAATCCATGAATCAAAACCCTACAGTGGTATCAGAGCCAGGGGTCGTAGAGCATAAACGTGGTTTATGTGTTACGTTTTAGTTGTTTTACACCTTAAATTGATTGTTTATCGCGTAAAACAAGACAAATCAAGCATGGGATGCAATTTGTCAATAATATATCATAACAAGATCTAATTTTTTTTTTGCATTGGATGCATGAATTAGTGAGTTTGAGAAATTTTAGGATCTTAGATCTAGGGTTTGGGCATCCTTGGGGAAGAAGGAGTTCTTTCCATACAAGGAAACAACCAAACTTGGGCACCAAGCAAGGGAGTTGTTTTGGAAACAACTCCCAAAGGAGGTTCGGCCCCCCTAGGGGACCGCCCCTCCTTGCTTGCCGCCCAAGCAAGGCCGCCCTAGGGGTCGGGGCAGCCCTAGTCCGCGGCCTAGCCGCGTGGGCTAGGGGCCGGCCGGCCCTAGGGCCTTGCGGTTCACCTTTATGGGCCCGGGCAATTGGATTGTTGGGCCCATGGACCGTTTTAACCCTAGAATATCCTAAAATCAATTAAAATTGACCAAGCGCGTTAAAATTGGATTTTAACTGTTTATGTGCAATTCGCATGGTGATTGGATATGGCCTTAGGATGTGGTTTGATGTGGATGTTTAATTTTGTGGTTTGGTTTTACGGCCTGCGAGCTGATCAATTAATTGTAATAATTAATTAGGGTTTTATGGCCTGCGAGCCATTTTTTTTCTCAACTTGTGAGATTTATTTTATTTAGTATAGAAGTTAGTTAGTGCTAGATAAAGTAGATTGTTAGCCAAGATTGAAGAAAAGAAGCCCAAAACCAAAAGGAGCCACAAAAGATGGAGCATGGAGCATTCCACAAGACTATGAAGGATGGACCAAAAGATCAAGACGCATGGAGATGTGTTTGCTTTTAGGGTTCATAGATAATTCCATTGGCTTGGAATTATCTTAGTCTAGAAAAGGCCATATCCACATCACGTTTAATTTCTGTTTTGTGGTTGTTTATTTTATTGTCTTATTATTGTGTGGTTGGTGTATGGATGATGCATGCAATTAGGATAATAAGATAATTAGACAACCCGGATCTATTATTTGGAGTTGTGCCCAAATTCAAATAGATAGATTAGTTGATATTGATCAACAAAACAATTAAAATTGAATTCAAAATCCCTCAAAATTCAAATATTGTGTTCTTGCCTTCTCGTTATTTAAACACTCATGATCATCATTATTTATCAAGCTCGTGCGTGCCAAAGCATGGCGACTTGGTTCATAATGATGGAATGCGATGGCACGTAACAATGTGCAATTGTTTAAATAAGAGGTTGAACACAACTAGGCCATTAATATGATTAAGAAACCTAGAGGCAATCAATTGGGATTATCCATAAGGATGGATAAATAAGGAGTTATTTGCCCAATTGAACCAAGAGTTGCATAAGGGATGCAATTGGAATTGTTCCTACCTAAAGTAGTCAAATTATGGGTGACTTGCCAAAGCAAGCTCATAAGGAGATGAAACATGGATCTTGGCCCACTAGAAAATATATGAATATTTTCCGCATTAATATCTTGAGGGTTATTAATCCGTAGTAAAATAGTGGGAGCTATATTTGACAATTTAAATCCTTGTTGAATATAGTTAAACGTCACAAACTTTGCATATACCTATTATGTTGAATACCCATGGCATTAAACAAATAAAAACGCGAATCTATCTATTTCCTAGACTGGTATAAAATTGAGAAATGTTCTCAAATAAAAGAGAAATTGTTGTACATCGTAGAACATAAAGATCTCTTCCTACCAACTACCAAATCACACTAAAACCAAATGGAAGGGACATCAAAGAATGGTTCTTTGGATGTGACTTGCCTCATGTTAGCTGCCATGAACTCTGAGCTTTGGAAGCAAGATGAGTAACATGGAGAAGTATGATATGATCATACATTGAAAGAAGCTCTTTCAAACTAGGGAGCTAGGCATGAAAGGTTTGAAGTGTTGCTCTACTTTGGGTTATGCAAATATACTAATTCAATATGATTGAAACATTAGTAAATATGCATTATCTATGAGATAGATAAAGAATAAACGGTTATTCACCCAAGTGGACCAAGAATTGCATTGGATGCAATTATAGTTTTGTTTTAAAGTTGATTTATTCAATATGATTGAAAAATCACTAAACAAAACACTGATAATGGGCATGGGCAAAGTTGTTAAAGGTTAACAGCATGGGCAAGGGCAAATGGTTTGCGCCGACCCCATGGGTATAAACCAAGGTGCCTTGGAGTCCCATAGGTGGTGTAGAGGAAGAGAGGCTACCCAAAGTACCTGGAAGTAAGTAATAAAGGAATTATGAATTCCTATTTGGGTATTTTTGTTATATAAATCAATGTGTCTATCTCATCATCATAAGTATATGATACTAGATGAGGATCTCACATTTATAGAAATGTGGAGGATCTCAAGAGACGAAGACAATTGGATAAGGAAGAAATAATCCTACACGTGGGGCTATGAAGCAAAAGGGTTGCTGAAAAGCCGTAGGGAATTATTTCTACCTTTAAGAAATTGTTCATGAATTAGACAAAAGCGATAATGTCCCTACTATGAGTAGGACCATTATCATAGTTTCTTGTTTGGACAAGAAAGCTCCTTATCATAATAAAGGACAAATGTTGTTTCATTTATTATGATATGCATTATTGTAATGCAATTTTGTCTAAGTGGATTCTATATCCACGATCATGATAATTTCATCTATAACATTAATACCTAGAGGTTTGCATATAATGATATGAACTTCACTTATCTTTAGCATTATCGTTTAGGCCCCATAAATAAGAGATACATATCTAGAACCCCATGAGGATGGATTTCTGGAACTCATTTGATTATTGAATCATATGAGACATGTAAGACTTATTAGGCAAAGATATGATCTTTTGGGAATCATACATATCGATGTATGAAGGCCACTAAGCACAAATTCTAAAGATGGTTTTCAGTACTTCATCATATTTACTGATGGGATCAGGGAAATATGGATTTGTGTATCTTATGAAGAAACAAATCAGAAACCTTTGAATTGTTCAAGGTATTCAGGAATGAAGTAGAGAACTAGCTTGGCAAAAGTATTAGGCTCTACGATTGAATCGTAGAGGAGAGTGCTTGAGCCAAGAGTTTGACAAGAATCTATGGGAGTATTGGATATGATCCAAAACTCGCTCCACCTAGAACGCCACGTGGGTTTGGCATGTCTAAATGGAGAGTTCGAACCTTGTAGGACACGGTTCGGTGCATGATGAGTCAAACAGAACTTCCAGTTTACTTTTGGGGCTATGTTCTAATTACAGCAAATTTCGCCCTTAACCTTGTTCCATCAAAAACGGATTATGAATAACGCCATATGAGATATGGACTAAGAAAATGTCCTAGTATGTCATTCATAAAGATTTGGGGTTATGAAGTTTATGTAAAAGAGTTTACAAATAAACTTGGACCCAAGTCGGATAAATGTTTTGTGAGATATCCTGAAAAGGATATTATTTCTACAACCCTATCGAGAACAAACTGTTTGTTGCTCGAACTACAGTGTTTCTAGGTAGAGATTGTCTCTAAGAGAAACAGTGGGAGGACAGTAGAACTTGAAAAGTTCAAGAACCACTATAGAACATTGATCCGTTTGATGGAACATGAGCAGGATCACAAGGTGTTGTGGAGCAACCTACTCAGATAACACAAGAACCTCGTAGGTCAGGTAGGATATGTCAAGGGACTAGAGAAATAAGGATTTCTCATAACCCCTGATATATTTCTCATCGAGATGAGCCTACAACCTATGAGATGGCCACGTGTGGCCATACTCTCAGAAATGGCATGGAGCCATGAGATACGATATGGAATCCATGTATACCAACAAAGTATAGACTTTGGTGGAACCACCTGAAGGGTAGGACCCATAGGGTGCAAGTGGGTTATGAGGAAACCAACATGGATGGTAATATGATTACCTTTAAGGGAAAATTGGCAGGAAAGGGATTTCATGTGAGTTCATAGTATAGACTATGACGAAATCTTCCCCAATTGTGATGCTTAAATCCATTCGCATCTTGCTTGTAGCAATCTATTTATAGATTGGATCAAGCTTCTAGGAGTTGGACTCTTCAAATGGATGATGTAATCAAAGGAGTTTGATTCCATCAAAATTGAAGATGAGACTTGTGTTTACAAGAAGGTTAGTGGGAGCATAGTTATTTTTCTGGTCTTGTATGTGGAGACATACTTAATCATTGGGAATGTTGCCCCTACTTGGCAGTCTTACGTAGATTGACTAGGGAGTTGACTTTCTAATGGTAGACCTAAGCGAAGCAACTTGTGAAGATCTATTGAGGTAGATCAAGATGGTTGTGTAGCTTAGGTCATAGTACATAAATTGACAAAGGTGTTGAAATGGTTCAACGTGAAAAGAATATTGATTCTTACCCATGTCACATGGAATTAGTCTTTGGAAGGCTAATTGTCTTACCAATTAGATTGGGAATGGACCGTATGAATTAGATTCACGAGATACGCCATGAGAATGTACTAGGCCAGACGTGTCATAAAGCATGACACAAAGATACCAGTCATATCCGGGTGAGAGTCACTGGATAAAATATCAAGATTATCCTTTAGTACTTGAGAAGCACTAAGGATGAATTATTGGTAAATAGATAATATGAAGAGTTTGCTGTAAGGGGTTACAGTGATGCGAACTTCAAATCTGACAAAGAAGATTTCAGATTATAAGTCAAGTTTTGAGTTTTGCCTTAGTGGGAGCGACTGTGAGCTGGAAAGGTTCCAGGCAAGATTCAGTCACTGATTCTAACATAGAGGACTGAGTAAATTAATGCATAAGATGCATTTATTCAGAATATTCAATCTCAATCAAATTGTTGATAGAGGAGATGTGAATATTTGCAAAGTGCCAGCGGATGTCTCGCCTCTGCGCAGCGGAAGCGTGGAAGGCCGTGCTAGATCAATAGGCATATGATGCAGGAGATTGACTCTAGTGCAAGTGGGAGACTGTTGGAATTGTGCCCTAGAGGCAATCAATTCATTGTGACATTTATGGATTTACGATTCATTATGTTATCGATATGGAGATATGTTAACATGAATGAAGTCCTTAGAATATAAGTGTTATATTCTTAAATATCCCTAGTCAATTATAATGATTAATGGGACAATCATCTATAGACTAGTATGGGGTTGGATTGATATGGAGATATCATGATCCAACACATGGGTATGCATTAGGAGTAATGGCATACTGGATTGACCCATCTCCGAGAAGGCTACATACACGTTATGTTAAGTCACAAGCGCTTCTCGCAGTGCAATGGTATTGTCATCCTTAGACTTGAAGTCACTAGATATTCTAGTTGTGGATTATTGTGATCTTGGTAGCGTTAAACGCTACACCGTAACTGGGTAGTTATAAAGGCGTGTACTGGATACAATAAGAAGCAAGCTTAGAGATCGAAGTGGACGTAGATAGAATTTGTCCCTCCCACATAACGGGAGCAAATATCCTAGGCCACTCGAGGGATAGTGCTTATAGAATGTCTGGCCAGACTCAAATAAATCAATATGGGATATTGATGTTATTTGCACGAATAAGGCTATTCCCAGGATCGAGAAACTATGGATTGGATATACGAGTGTGACTTGTATGTCTCGTGTCCAATCCGGATATTGAGACAAAGGGATGAGACAATTACTTGCACAAGGTTTGTCATGATGACTATTCTATTTGTTGGCTAGAATGGATGTCTTGCTAGAGGCCGCTCCATATTAGTAAATTGTTACTACCAACTAAATAGAACCTATGGGGTCACACGCCATATAGGGGTGAACTAGACATGGGAAATAATTAATTAATATGATTAATTAATTAAAAGGATCAAATCGCAACAACTTGCTAACTTAGTAGGACTAATATGCAAGTTGGACTAATCCATGTATAGACATGATTAGGATTTGCCAAGGTGGCCTAATTCATGTAGAGACATGATTAGGATTAATTTGCAAATAGAACTAATCCATGTATTGACATGATAAGGACTATTTTGCAAAAGGGACTAATCCGAACTTGAGTAGGATTATGAGGGGTTCTTTATGTAGTAGGACAAGGAGTTGTTGGACTATATAAAGAACACTCCTAGCTTATTTTTCTCTCTACACACACCACAAATCTATATGATAGAAGAAAGGAGAGAACAAAGCAAGGAGAGAGCAAGTCCCATAGAGGGCCGAACCCCCCTAGGGATTGCCGCCCCCTATCCGTCGGCCTAAAGGTGCCGCCCCACCTTTGGCACTCCATTGTTGGCGATTTCTTCTTCCTCCTCCATTCTTCCTAGCTAGCACATGGATTTGGAGGGTCTAGATCTCACCTCTAGGCGTGGATCAACCGTAGAGACGTGACACTATTCGCGTTTGAAGTCATCAAGGAGAACCCAAAGGTGTGTTTATGATTTCTAACCCTTACCATCGTTATGTCTCTTGACTTGTGATCCTTGGAGGGTTTTGCATGGTTTTATGTTTGATTATGCTTCCGTTGTGCAATCCATGAATCAAAACCCTACATAGAGCTCCAGAGAGGATCACTGTCAGCAGGTGGCGGGTCTTTCTCGAGATGATCCGAAACGCCAAAGGAGTGCGTTTGGATGTGAAAGAACGTAGCCCAGTGATCATACTGGACTTCTCATTGTCCAGAACAAAACGAACTCGTTTCTCGATGTTAGTGACCAAGAACACGGGGTGGAGGGGTTCCTTAGTGTTGCCGGAGGTGGAGGCAGTGGTGTTGTCGGAGGTGGCAGAATCAGACGACATCGTGAGTGCGCAGCGAAAATTGACAAAGCAGAAGAGATCAACCAGCCGAAGGGAAGCACGTGACTTGGGGTCTGCTTGTATTTTAAAAGAAAACAAAAAAAACAACCTAAAGAGACATAAATGCAGATCGTCTTTTTGTAGAGGTGGCACAACCTGAAGAGGTGGCACAAACTTGAAGAGGTGGCACAACCTGAAGCACGTGACCACTGGAGATGTGATTGCAACAAAGAGGCAATCACCGAACCCTAATATCAGTGGCGAAGGCAATCACCTGGATGGAAGAGAGGGCTGAGAGCAGCGACGGTGATTTTGAGGACTTGGGGTCTGCTTCGGCAATCTTGAACAGAGAACAACAGTGAGATTGCAGCGGAAGAAGAACCGATCGCCGGAGGGAGGTAGCCCCGTTCACGAGCAGAACTTCCGGAGAAGAGAGAGGGACTGCGTCCGTGTAGAGGTGAAGGGTTGCGGCGTTCGTCCGTGAGGGAGGACGATTACGCAGTGTTCGGTGGCGTGTGGCCGGCGCGACGAGAAGAATCAGAGGGCTAGGGCACGAGCTCTGATACCATAAAGGTTGATAAAACTTCCGTGCTTTTCATCGATTATTTACACCCTTAAATAGGTAGTTACAACACTTAATTACACAACTTAGTCCTCTAGTAAATTACAAAAAGATTCCTACAACTATTAGTTACACCTGGATGTACTTGTACTAAGTTCATCCATAGTTTTAACTATGGGTACCATGGTTGCAATTTTGACGTCTATTTTTGTTTGTTTTGCATAAAAGACACTTTGCACGCTTGTGTTCTAACAATAAGATACCTAAAACCCCCTGTATTTTGATTAATTCCACCTTGCACCCTCATAACTTATTTATAGTAATGGAGACCTACGAAAGACTATTTTTCCTGCACAATTATCTTCTTCCCCTTCTCTCCTTTCTTCTCTCCCCGGATTTTTTCCCCCAAATAATCTTCTTCTCAAACTGTAGTCGCCATTGATCTCCACCTCTGCCATCTTCATCTCGTTGCTCTCTCTCTCTCTCTCTCCCTATCCCTCTCTCTCCATATGCTAGTGTGTTTTAAGTGAAGGTGGATCTCTACATCGGATTCGGCTGTAGCTGTACTCGATCTAGAACCTAAGATCGTCACCACTAGAAATTACACATTGATACCCCCCCTTCTATCGTCACATTCGCAAACATAGAAATGTTGTTGTTGGATTGGGATTCGATACTCGATTGGTGCTCATGGTTGGTTTGTGAGGATCTGAATATTGAATCTGAGTTCCTCTCATCTACTTGTCAGGTTCTACTAGAACTGCCACTAATTATTCTGGTGCTGATTTTGCCTATGTTACTTGCAGTCTCAGTTTGATAGATTAATTATGTGCCACAAACTTTGGGTTTTTTATTTCTATTGTGTGTGTTTCGGAATATTATTGAGGCGGTTTATTGTTGATCTTCATCATCAATTTCATCATCTAGAGGAACAACAAGAACAAGAAACAATCACTCTAGTAATTGAGGGAAAAGAGTCTCCTACTTCACCAAAGATGAGCGGTCCTTGACCGTTTTCTACATCACCAAATGCGTCTCTTGATTTACTCCCTCTCGTGGGCTGTGATAATTTAGATTTATTCATTTCAGATGCTGAGAAATTATTACTTTCATGGAGAGTCATATGGTTTTGCATGAATGGTAGACGTAATCTTCTGTTGCTTGTTTTCATTTAAAGATCTAAGCCTCATTGATTTTCTATGTCTTTCCGTCAAGCAATTTCTATAAGGGTTAACTCCAGTTTACCCCATGTGGTTAGGGGTTTGTGTGCAACACTCATGGAGTCTCAAATGCTGCATTTTACGCCCCTGTGGTTTGGTCTTTTGCGCCAGAGGGTTTTGTCATTAAAAAGGGTATGAATTGATGAAACAACCCTCCTTTATTTACACTAAGACCACCATTCTCTCTCTCTCTCTCTCTCTCTCTCTCTCTCTCTCTCTCTCTCTCTCTCTCTCGTTAGAGCATCACGTGGTGCTCTACAGCCTATTTGAGTGTAATACTTAAACAAACTGTTAGTAATTGATAGACACTCACTGGTTGCCAAGCACCACGTGGTGCTCTTTTGAAGCACTAAAATATTGCTCCTCTCTCTCACTCCTTTAATCTCTTTTTACACTAAGGCCTCGTTTGGGTAGAGGATAAGGAGGGAGCATAAGATAACTTATACCCTCTCTGTTTTTATCAAGTGTTTGGGTGCCGGATAAGAGAGGTGATAAGTTATGTTGTCTTATGATGATGGAGCTTTTAATGAACAAATTTTATACCATCAACATGGAGGTATAAGCTCGGATAAGAAAATATAGCATATTAGGATGCTAGTAGGTTTACAAAAATACCCCCACAAACTATCAAATTTCCCGCCCTTGTCCCCAAACCTTATTAGTTATTTCACCGTTTAACCTCCCTCCTTCCCTTTCAAGTTTTGGTACCTTTATTTTGGATGAGGTCCTCATGGGTTTGATAACTATTATTTTGAGATTCCGTAACTTCATTTGAGTATGTATGGTTTTGCCACATTGTACACCAATTGTGGTTGTGACTATGTATGGTTGAGGTAAATATGAAGATATTTTTCCGTGCTTGCTCAAATTTCGTTAGTTTGATTTAGCTTGTTTATTGTAGGTTTTGTAACACCATACCAACATGCCAATAAGTAGTAGTAATTTATACTTCATATTTTGCTATGGACATGTTGTATCTATGAATATTTGTTATGTTACTACAAGTTTATTTCGCGTATTAATACACATTTTGTATACATTTTAACAATGTCACTACTGTATAAAAAAATAGTATTAAAATATAAACATAAATACTGATACATTTTGTATACATTTTTCCTTATCAATTATAATATACAATATTTTATAAAAAAAATAACAGCACTAAAAGTATTACAGTCATTTTGGCACATATCTTGCTTCATATCCTGCATCATATCTGACAACACCCAAATACAGACAGCCAGCATATCTTATCAGGGCTTATCAGACAGCATTCATGTCCTTGCTCATATCCCAGCATAAGCCTTATCCCTACATACCATATCCTCTACCCAAATGAGGCCTAAGGGATTTGGGCTTGCCGTAATGGGCTTGCAATCTTCGGAGTCTTTGGGCTTTGATATAAAATGTCTAATACTCGCTACTAAATCAGAGTATTGGTAAAGACTGCAGAGTCTAGAGTACTCTCCAAACCCTAGTACTATCTGCTGCAACATGGACTGTGGAACAGGAAAACGGAGGCAGAACAAAGACGTTACCGGAGGATGTTTCCGGTACATCCCCGAAGATGTAATCCTCAACGTACTCCGAAGACTACCGATCAAGTCTCGCGGACGATTCAGGTGTGTTTCTAAACAATGGTGTACCTGGATATCAAATGATAACACTCAGAGATTTAAACTTCTGATCAGGACAGCCGAAACAGACGTTAATGACCTGTGGGAGCCTTCGTCTGTTTCATTCTATTCCATGGATCAAAACATGAAGTCTGAAAAGATATCTCAGTGTGATTCCTACGGTGATTTGTATGAAAAGAAAAGGGCTAGAATCGTGGCTTATTGTAACGGGTTGGTCCTTATTGAAGTGGCAAATGGATTTTACTTGTGGAATCCCTCGATCGGCTACTACAGCGAAAAACTCCCCCTCCCTCCTCGGTTGGGCGTTCTTAAGTACGGGAATTCTTTAGGGCTTTGCTTTGACCCTAACAATGGCGACTACAAAGCCTTGATGACTGTTTCTAACCGAACTGATGGCGGATTCGTGACGGTAGGTAGTTTTAAAAGCAAAATGTGGACTCGTTTTAGTTTCTCGTATCAAATTGATTCAATTCGCACTGGTCCCGTACTGAATGATTGTCTTCATTGGCTTGCACAAAATGAAGACTCTTTGTACCAAATCGTCTCTTTTGACCCCAAGAAGGACGAATTTGAGAATGTCCCGATGCCAGATAAGTACAAATTGTATGCATCATTCAAATTGGGCCTTCTAGACGGATGTCTTTGCATGGTCTACAACTTAGAGGATGAATGGTCGCGCAACTTATACTGTTGGAACTTTGAGATATTTGTAATGAAACAGTATGGAGTGAAAGAGTCGTGGGCTATATTGTTCAAGATTGTTGAACCAGATGTTGATCTTTGCCAAGAGCTAGAGCCGCTATTCTATACATATGACAAGGAAATTGTTCTAGTTAATGTCAAAGGTGAGAATGAATCCGCTATTTGTGCATATGACAGAAGTGGTAAGTTCCGTTTCAATGTTAAGGACTTATACCATAACTACGAATCATATTCTACAACAATAGTTTTCGAAGAGACGTTTGTCAAGCCGGCATGGTAAGATGATTGGGATAAGAGACAGTGGAGACTGAAAGGTATTTATTATGCAAAAAAAGTATGCGGCCACAACGGGCATAGTGTAGTTCTTTAGTGTTTCTCTTCAATTGATTTTAACTTGGAGCTCGAATTGTTTCTTTCATTTGCCTAGCTAGCTAGCCAGTTGAATGAAATTGGTTTGCTTTGAATGTTCACCTTCAGGCTTTAGTTTGTTCTTTAAGATGAATAATTTTGTTAATCAATCTCTGTTTAATTTAAACTAGTTGAAAAGCGATGTACTAAGTGTTCAGTGTCCTTTAGATCTACTGATTTATGGTCCTTTAGATCTACTGATTTATGGGTTATACCTAATTAACTATAGTAGGAATCTATGACGTTTCTGGGAACTCAATTGGTTTCTGAGTTGTACTCAATCTTGCTGTACCAGGAACCTATTGGTTTCTGATTTCCGAGTTGTACCCAATTTACTGTAGCAGGAATTTGAGAAAGGTGGGTTCCAATCTCTACACTGAATAGAATAAATTTCAAATCTTGTGTGGGTTTCATCATTAGCACAGAGATGTAGGATTTTTGGTCAGCTTTCATTTCTGAATAGAGAGGGCTACAGCATTAACATATTCTTTATAAGTAAAGGTGAATTGTTGAAGGTGCTCTTTCGATTTCCTCAATTCGTATTTGGATAGAAGAGATTCCCTGTTTGATCAAAGCGGTTTATGAGAACATACATTGATCATCAGATGAACTTTTGTGATAAGCATAGTAAAACGAGAATGGCATACGTATTATCGTTGTTATGGTTGTTGATGGCGTTGATAATTTTTTAGAAACGAGAGGGAGTGAGGGAGAGATACTGCCAGAGATGGGGAAGGGGCAGAGGAGATGTTTTGTGATGGATGAGGGGTAAAAGGGTAAATGATATAACTTTCTTAATAGCTATGTCAAACCCCTTATGGTGTGATAGAGAAGATACGGACGTGGTATTATATAACTAGTTGACGCAATCTACTAGGATAATATCTTGCTTATATATAGTCCAGTGCTGATTTATTACCCCGATATTAGCACTTTACTCGTAAGCGAGATGTACCAGATGAGCGGACTCGTGTTTTTGTGTTCCTCCACTTCATGAGCTAGTTAGGCCATTCATAATGTCTTATACTTGTTATCAGTGCTTCCGGATCTAGATGTACTCTTTTGTTGTGATTATACAGTCCAGTCATTCAGTATTACATTCCAGAGGAAGATCAAAGCGGAATCTGTAAGGGTTTAATGGAATTTTGAACATAAGAGGGTAAAATTGTCACAAATAATGGAAACATGGCACATGACTAATGAACCCGGACAGAAATGTGTGAACTGTCCTATCGTTTGGCACGACGAAAGGTGCAATATGAAATTAATCAAAACACGGGGAGTTGGTGGTCTTATTGCCTAAATATAATGGTGCAAAGTATCTTTTACCCAATTGTTTCTTCTTTTCAATGCATCAATTGTCCCTGTTTTAGGGACCGAGGTGTACTTGAGTTTTAGAACTTAACTATTTCGATTTGTGTTGAGTTGAAAACAATGTTTCTCTTTCTAAATGTTGAAAACTATAATTAACAATATGAGATATTTTGACAAAAAAAAAAAAAAAAAAAAAAAAACAATATGAGATAGGACAGGCATAGTTATTAAACTTGGACCGGTAGTTGATCCGGCGAATATGCCGGGTTACTGGGTCACCGGTCTAACCGATGGGTCACTGGTCGGACTAGCGGGTCAATAACAAATTATTAGTCATATATTATAGTACAAATTTCTGGTAAAATATATTAATATGTGACATATAATAGTTCAAATTATTACTTTTCGTGAGTTGTTTTAACATTTTATTTCCATTTATTATGAATAAAATCACACAAACGTTCAATAAAATGTTGGCTAATGTTTAAACGAGCATTTCAATATTTTAAACATGTAAACACCGGACCGATTTAACCCAGTTTAGGTGGAGTGGGTCACCGGGTTGATCACAAACCCGCCAAGTTTGACTGGGTTTGGCCGGGTCACTGGTATATACGAAACGGGTAGTGACCCGGACCGGTCCAGGGTCCGGTTCACCAATTGGACAGGCCGGGCCGGTCCGAGTTTAATAACTCTGATCACAGGTCCCAAAAGAAGAATTCGGCTCATCATGTGGATGGTTGGTTCCGCTTACTTGGTTCCTAGTTTCTAATAAAAACCCCTTTTCAGTTTTCCCACACAAAAGATGTTGTTGATGTTTGCCATTCTTCAAAAAAAAAAGGATGTTGGTTTTCTAATCAATGGTGGGGCATAATTTACAATTATCAAAGAAATTTAACTTCTATGGGTAATTAACCGAAACATTGAGCTAGTTTTGGGTGTAATTACAGCATAGTATTTCCGCACTTATAAATTCGTGTCCGTACTATCCAAACCCTAGTAGCCTCTGCTGCAGCATGGAAAGTGAAAGCGGAAAATGGAGGCGGAGGCGGAACAAAGACGTTACCGGAGATCATTCGGCGGCAAGTTTCCGGTACATCCCAGAAGAGATCATCCTCAACGTACTCGGAAGACTACCGATCAAGTCTCGTGGACGATTCAGGTGCGTTTCTAAACAATGGTTTAAATGGATATCCCATGATATTCGGAGATATAAACTTCTTATTAGGACAGCTGATAAAGACTTTGGAGTTATTTCATTCAATTCGATGGATCAAAACATGAAGCTTGAAAACCTATATTGCCTCCCGGGCAAGTCTGACGGTGACTGGTCCAAAATGAGAATGGGTAATATCATGAGTTCGTGTAACGGGTTGGTCCTTATTGAAGAATTGCGGGGAAGTGGTTTTTACCTGTGGAATCCATCCATTGGCTACTACAGCCAAAATCTCCCCCACGCTCCTCAGTTGGACGATCTCCATCATGATAACAGAGGTGTTTTAGGGCTTTGCTTCGACTCCAACAATGGCGACTACAAAGTCATGATGACGTCTCTATCTCAAGATGGATCCATGATGGTTGGTAGTTTCAAAATCAAGGCGTGGACTCGTATTAATTTCCCTTATAAACTTGTTGGTTTTAACATGGGGGTGGTAGTGAATGATGGAATTCATTGGCTTGCACAAAATGGATACAAATCGTGTCAAATCATCTGCTTCGACCCCAAGAAGGACGAATTTGGGGATGTCCCCATGCCAGACAAGTACCGTGATTCATGTCATGGATCACCTAAATTATGCCTTCTAGAAGGATGTCTTTGCACGGTCTGCTTGATAGAGTATGACTACGACGGTTACAGTGCTACATTTGAGATATCAGTAATGAAAGAATATGGATTGAAAGAATCGTGGGCTTTACTGTTCAAGATTAAACCAGGAATTGTTTCTTTCGTGGAGCCGCTATTTTATACCTATGACGAAGAGATGGTACTAATTGATTTGGGGTACATTATTCTTGCGTGTGATAGAAATGGTATGCTCCGTCATCACAACTACAACAACTCAGATTCAATTGTTTATGAAGAGACGTTTGTCAGACCAGCATGGTAAGATGAGTAGGACAAGAGACGGTGGACACGTGAAGCTATTTACGATGCAGAGAAAGTAAGGAGGCCGCAATGGGAATTTTGTCGTACTTTATTTGTATTTTTCATCAACTCGACTTAAAGCTTGAATTGTTTCTTTTATTTTTCCCAGCTAGCTAGTTGAACTCGGTTTCGTTTAAATGCTCACTTCTTAAGCATTAGCATGCTCTCTTTGATGAATGATCCGCTCATGGATCGATCTCTCTTTTATTAGGTGTTCGTAGTATTCAAAGTTATACTTCACCTAACTACAGCGAAGGCTAGCAAGGCGTTAAAACGAGTTTCATCAATTTGTAAACATGTCTTTGGTAGTCGTCTTTGTTGGAGATAACCTGTTTGATCTTGTAGAAAACATAAATCTCACTTTCAAGTTAGGTTACTTGGACCTTTGTGGATTTATGGTTCTAGTTCTGGCAAAGCATTTTCCTTTGGCAAGCATTTACCTATCGATCAACTTCATAGAGCTTTCATATTACACCCCAGCTTTTAACAGTGTCACTTTACCTCCTCCAATCTTACCAGGGGATACCAAATAGGCTCACTAAGCAAGAGCTCAAATAAATAGGACGGTTTTTCACTTTTTCTACTAGTAAAGAGGTTGTTTCCAATTGAGAGGACTAGCAAAGACGGGTTTGGACGCAAACTTGCTTGCTAGTCTTCGCTGTTGTTAGGGAAAGTATGACTTTGAACACTAAGTACATTGCTTTTCAACTAGTTTTAATCAAACAGAGATCGATCTGTAAAAGAATCATTCATCTAAGAAAAACAAATTAGAGCCTGAAACATGAACATTTGAACCAAACCAAGTTCAACTAGCTAGCTATTTGAGCTTCAAACAAAAATAACTGAAGGAAAAATACACAATTCCCATTGCGGCCCTCCTGACTCTCTCTGCATCATGAATAGCCTCCCGTCTCCAACGTCTCTTGTCCCAATCATCTTACCATTCGCCCTGATAAATGTCTCTTCATAAACAATTGAATATGATATGTCGTGGTTATAAGGGAACAATTTCGTTACTGTTGGAAAACTTTGAATTTTGAACATTTTAATCATGTAGAGTTTGATTCTACAATTCATGTCCAAAATAAGTAATGGGTGAATGAAAATTGTCGTCATACATGGGTGTACAAAATAGTCATTTGATGGACGACATAATGCGATATTAACTATAGTGCCAAACTAGTAAATATATAACTAGTAGGGGCAGTTATGGAATTACTAATAAATTTTATTAGTTACTAACCAAAGTTAGTTATTGGTAGTTACACTATGAAAGGTCACACCCCTTTGAAAGGTCACCTACTCTATTATAAATAGAGTACTTCTTCACCCATTTGATTCATTCCAACATTCCTCCTGCTCTTCTAATTTTCTACTATGCTATCATATAGTCACAAGTTTCTCAAGCAATCAAACTTGAGACTTCCATTACTATTCGGATTCTATTTCTACGCCTTCCAAGAGAGATATCATAACACAATTATGTTTGATGGGCACGAGAGGCAAGTGCTTTGCCAACTCGTGTAGGTAGAGGGAAGATTATCCTGGGAGGCTATTCATTCGGATACAGTGAGCAACTAATGGGTGGACGAATAAAGTCTTAAGGACATCGTGTGAGTACACGATATCGTCCCTCAAACGTTATGTACGACTTTCAACACATAAAATATGGGCAACGCCTTATCCAATGGTACAAGTAAGTATGATTTTCAATATTTATTTTCAGTTTATGTTCCTTCTTCTTCTCCACTTTTTATTTTCGTTGATATTTTGCAACTGATTCTCTAACAGTTACATCAAAACGGAACATAGTATCTATATCAACGTAAGAATAGCGCATTGGTTATCAATTACAACCATTTCCTTGTCATATAAAATAGCGGCTCCACCCTTGGACGACAACTCCTGTTCCAATCTTGAACAGTACAGCCCGCAATCCTTTCACTCCATATTCTTTCATTACCGATATCTCAATTGTAACATTGTACCCGTTGTCAGACTCATCACACTCTTTATCTATCATGTAGGCCATGGAAATACATACGTCTAGAAAGCATAGTTTGGGCAATACACACGAATCATACTTGCCCGACATGGAGACATCCCAAAATTCGTCATTCTAGGTGACGAAACAGACGATTTGGTATGCTCTGTATCGATTGTGTAGAGGCCAATGAATTCGATCATTCACCATCACCCCCTGTCAAACCAACAACTTGATAAGGAATATAAACATGAGACCACGTTTTCCTTTTTAAACTAGCCACCATCATGGATTCATCGCGAGAAAGATTCAACAAGGCTTTGTAGTCGCCATTGTTGGAGTCGAAGCAAAGCCCTAATATGAGGCTGTCGTTCAAGTAGGAATCATGGTAGAGATCGCCCAACTGAGGGCGAGGGAGTGTTTCGCTATAGTAGCCAATGGTTGGATTCCATAGGTAAAATCAACTTTCCATCACTTAAATAAGGACCAACCTGTTACACGAACACCTGATATTACCAATTTTTTAATTTCCGATCAATCATCGTCATAGTTTTTCTTGTTCCCGAGGTGTTAGGAATGATTCAATAAAGCAACGAATTGTCAAAGCATTAACGATTTGTAGCAACGAACAAACACGGAGAAAATTGGCAAAACAGTTCGACATGATTGGAGGAACAGTTCGACGGGTACGAATAGTTCGATATTGTCGGTTGAATATAGTTTCCTTGTTCGTTTTGGTATCTTATTTGTTTCTTAGACACTAAGTCAGTATCTTAGGTCTATATAAGGACCTAGGGTTGTGACTTACTGGAGTGTGGTGGAACATGGTGTATTGGGGTGGCCATGTGGTTGTTGTGGCCACGGTGTGCATTGTAATCGGGTTCTCCCTCAATAAATTTTAGGTTATGGCCGTGTTGTAGCTAGCGGATTCGTGAGGGGATCCGTTAGTGAATCACGTTAAATTTGTCTCTCGATCTTGATTTTGTTTCATCGTGCTTTCTCGAATACCCCTAGGTTTAACAAACGGGTATCAGAGCCGTGTTCAACAATTCGGGTGGAGCTAAGATCTGGGGTTTCATATTTTGGTGGAACTCGAAGGTCGGGTTTCGCGATTCAGGTGGAACAGGATATGTGGAGATTGTGTTTTCAAGATTCTTCTAAAAACAATGTCTGCTTTGGAAACCAAGATCAATCTGTTAGTGAGGAGAAACAATTTCGGTTCGTTGGCCTCTGAAACAGTGGGCGTAGGTACACCCACCATCTGAAGCCCCATGGAGGGGGCTATCCGGGCTCTTGTTGGAGCAATCTCGGGTGCATCTAATTGGGCGTGCGAGGGATCTAGAAAATTCGGCACACGCATCTGGCGCGCATCTGGTGTTCTGGCAGATGGCGGTCAGGCGCAATCGGGCTCCCAGCATGGAGCATCCAGCATCGGATCTGGTGTGTTACATGAACTCGTTAGAGTTGAAGCAACGACAAGAGCATCTGGCTTGTAAGATTTATGGCACGTGCATATGGTCCTAGTTCAAGCTTGCATTCTGCACGAATTGGTTCTAGCGTGCATCATGCCTTTTTGAGCATGTACCATGACACGCATTGAGCTAGCATCTGGTCCAATTTGTTTCTAGTGAGCATCTGGTGCATCTAAGGCATACGGGGCGCATCAGGCATGAAAAATCTATTTGGGCACTTGTGATTAGGTGCATCGGATCTGGTGAGTAATCTCATATGACACTTGTCATAGTGCATCTGTCTGATGCAATTGGGCGCATCAGGAATACATTATTTCATGTCTCTCAGTGGTTGTATTCGAGTTTGGTTATGGTAGAGGATCTTGTTTCTGTTTCCGGAAGTGCATGTGTATAAAACAGCAGCTTTACCCTGTGGTTAATGAACAATACATCCCATGATCCTTTCACTCCAAATTATTAAACTTTCTGAGAATCGAAAACATTATTTTGGTACAATTTCTTAAACTTTGGCGTTGAGTGAAACCTGATGCAAAACGTGCAAAATGGACATGGTTCCTCTTTGCCTCGCGGAAGCAGGCAGATAATAAGTCTATATTGAACTTGGTTCCTCTTTGCCTCGCCGAAGCAGGCAGATAAAAAGCCGGTGGTGAACTTAGACATCCGAGACGTTATTGTAGGATTTTGAAAAAAGGAAAACGTGACTGCAAGACAAAGGGAAATTAATGTTGATGTTGTATTTTGCTAGAGAGGTGGCTTTGATGTTTTAATTAATGTTGGGGCGTAATTTATAATTATCAAAGAAATTTAACATCTATGGGGAAAATACTTCGTAATGTTTCACACTTCGACAAAATCCAGTCCATACTATCCAAACCCTAGCTTCCCCTGCTGCAACATGGACTGTGTAAATAGAAAACAGATGAGGAACAAAGACGACGTTACCGGAGGCCATTCGGCGGGAACTTTCCGGTACATCTCGGAAGAGAAGACATCATACTAAGATACATTCTTTTCATACTAAGATACATTCTAAACACTGAAACACATTAATTTGTGTTTGAAATGCGTATTTTCAGACATGCATATACTTACTGTATCATTATCCTTTTTTATTCTTTAGAAAACAAACAACTTGCTGAATTTTTTTTAATACGTATGGATCCCCTGATGTTGGTTCCTAGTTTATCATACAACTCCTTTTCACAAACACACAATTGTTGATGTTCTAAACTATGTTGGGGCATAATTATAATTATGAAAGAAATTTAACTTCTATCGGTAAATAACCAAAACATTTAACTAGATAGGTGCGATTAATACATATGTTTCCACACTTCTAAACTCTAGTCCGTACTCTCCAGTCTCCAAACCCTATCCCCTGCTGCAGCATGGACTGTAGAACCGCCGGAGAACGGAGGCGGAAAGAAGACATCACCGGAGGCCATACAGCCGCAAGTGTAAATAGAAAACAGAGGAGGAACAAAGACGACATTACCGGAGGCCATTCGGCGGGAACTTTCCGGTACATCCCGGAAGAGATCGTCCTCAAAATACTCCCAAAACTACCGATCAAGGCGTTTCTAAACAATGGTGTAGCTGGATATATATTCCGAGATTCAAACTTCTGATCAGGTCAGAGGGAATAGACAATAGTAGGCCTAAGGGTGTGTATATTACATTCAATTTAATGGATCAAAACATGAGGTTTGAAAAAATATCTGGATGCTTCGAGGACAAGCACGATGACGACGATGATTGGTCTGAAATGAAAATTGGTGATATCAAGGGTTCGTGTAACGGGTTGGTCCTTATTGAAGTGGTGGGAAGTGGCTTTTACCTGTGGAATCCATCCATCGGCTACTACAGCCAAAAACTCCCCCTCGATAACTATTGGATATACGAGGGTGTTTTAGGGCTTTGCTTCGACTCCAACAATGGAGACTACAAAGCCTTGATCTGTGGTTATCCCCATCCTCACGAACGATTAGTGATGGTTGGTAGTTTCAAAAGCAAAACGTGGACACGTGTTAATTTCTCATATCAAATTGCTGGTTCTATTCGCACGGGGGTTGTAGTGAATGATTGCCTTCACTTGCTTTGCAAACACAAATCGTACCAAATCGTCTGTTTCGACCCCAAGAAGGACGAATTTTCGGATGTCCCCATGCCAGACAAATATGGTTTGTACACATCACCCAAATTTTGCCTTCTTGATGGATGTCTTTGCATGGTCTGCACGACAGGGTATGTTGAGTCTTACAAAGGATACGGTGGTAAATTTGAGATATTGGTAATGAAAGAATATGGAGTGAAAGAATCGTGGGTTATAGTGTTCAAGATTGAACCTAGAGTTTTTCGTTGCTGGGAGATAGAGCCACTCTGTTATACATATGACAAGCAAATGGTTCTGATTGATGTTGGACACGCTATTTTTGCGTATGATAGAAATGGTATCTTCCGTTTTGATGTAACGTCACTGTTCCAAGGTTGCTACTCCTTGTCTGATTCAACTGTTTATGAAGAGACGTTTGTCAGGCCGGATTGGTAAAATAATTGCGACAAGAGACATTTGGATATTTATGATGGAGAGAGAGTCAAGAGGCCGCAATGGGAATTGTGTCGTCATGCCGGCATGGTAAGATAATCGTATTTTTCTTCATCCCGACTTGGAGATTGAATATGTTTCTTTTATTTTCCCAGCTAGCTAGTTGAACTCGGTATGGTTTAAATGCTCATTTTTTTTAAGCATTAACATGTTCTCTTTGATGAATAACCCAGTCATGGATCGATTTCTCTTTAGTTAAAACTAGTTGAAAAGTGACGTTCCTAGTGTTTGAAGTTATACTTCCCCTGCTGGCAAGGTGTTAAAACGAGTTGCATCAATTTACAATTTGTCGCTGTTGGAGCTAACCTGTTTGATCTTGCAGAAAGCACATATCTCACTTTCGGGTGAGTTAGACCTTTGTGGTTTGGAGGTCAAGGAAATTTCAGTTCGTGTTCTCTGCCTTTCCCACTACTCTTTTGACTTTTCCGTCCTCTCTTCTCCATTTTCCTTTTCGCTTCCTTCTGTAAGTAAAATATAAAATAAATAAAGACACTAGGTGTTGTATAAATGCAGCGGAAAACTAAAACCACCCAATGCTTTCAGCGCCAGGTTAGTAACGCCGTTAGGTCAAATTTTACGGCAGAAGAACAAAAGCTCCGTAAGATGAACACATAAACAGAGCGTTATAAATGCAAGAACCGTTTCAAATTGGATTCTCCGCCCCAAGTTATGACGGAGAATTTGTTTTTGTGGGTTATTTTAAAACCAACACATGGATCAGAATTGGCTTTTGGTGACAGGATTAGGCCTGTTAAATCAGGGGCGACGGTGAAAAATCGTCTTAACATTGGTTTTCTTCAAAGAAAGACTCTCCCTTTTGTTCTACATCCATTGCTTCTATAGATTTACCATTACCACTGCCCCAAAGAAACTGAATGACATGGTGTGCTTTGCTGACAGATATTAGATTTGCATTTGTAAGCTATATTTAACCTGTGCCACCTTTAGTCATTCGATTCCTTTAGCTCATGAGGTAAGAATGTCCATGATCAGGGCTTACATGCATTTCCTGTACGTCTACAGCCCTCTCTCAACTTCTAGAAATTTGACATAGAAATTTATATCTCGTCGTGACCTTTCAAAACAGAGAAGTCTTGCTGTGATGTGATGCACAGGACGTGTATTCTATTGAAAGGTATAACGTCACTTTTACGTCTTAAAACACCGCATTCACATGTAAGATTTACCTGCTTGCAGATCGTCAAACCAGGCTTAGAATAGGCCTTCGAATTTGACGCACTTGTTCAGGTGCCAAGATCACATTGATTATCAAAAACTTTTTTTTCCATGTGGATATTACTTTTGGGTACTAACAGATTATTATCATGCTTTGCATGGTTTTAGTTGTGGCAGAGTATAATGATTTTCATTTCTATTTGTTTTTGCTTGCATTTTCATTTCGATTCTTCGGATTTCTCCGAGCTTTCACGCAATCTTGGGTCATATCATGCTTATTGATAATCCAGTGCTGATTTATCAGCCCCCAAATTAGCACTTTACCCTCTGAGCCAACTAGCTTTTTTCCTTCCTGTAGTTCGTGAGGTAAGGCCATTCATAATGCGGCTTATACTTTTGGCTGTTTTCAGCTATTCCTGATAAATTTTCTCTATTCAGGTCATGCGAACGACTTCTTTGTGTAAAATCACTTCAAATCAGGACATGTTCCTTTTATTTTTCTGTTTTCTTTTTGTTCTATGGTTATGCACTACAGTGATACCGTATCAAAATCCTGTGGAAGATCATGCGGGAGAACCAATAAACAATAGACGGTCACCGTCGTGTGGTTCCATCTTCAACCGACGAAACGCAACTCTATTGGACATGACTAGTATCAGTCTATCAGATGTTGTCTCTTGAACTCTGCAACGGGAGAAAGTTCGTCCTGATCCGGCCGTGCAGGAACTTCTTTCTCTGTTTTGGAACATTGATACGAGTCAGTCGTATCTCTATCACCGTATTATTATTCATTATTAGTAGTAATATTATTATTTGCTAAGTAGTTTTATTTTATTTAATTAATCGTTTATTTAATTAGTTAATAGACTGGGCTTGGCTTGTAAGAGCTATGGTTAGTTTTAGTTTTCTATTTAAACATATGTTGTGTTCAGTCATTATCAGAGAATAAGAATTGTTTTGTTGAGTTTTTCAGTTTTTTTTCGTATTCGTAGTTTTTCCTTAGCGCCACGAACTACTGGTAGTAGGGGTGTTCACTGTCCGGTTCGGTCGGGTTTAAAGTATATGAGACAGCTAAACCGAAATGTTCGGTTTCAATATTTTTGAAATCGAAATACCTTCGGTTTGAAACTTAGTAATTAAAAAATCGCACTAAAATTTTCGGTTCGGTCTGGTTAAACCATTCGGTTTAGAACCCATTATATTATGTATTAATTCATAACTTCGACGCAAAGTAAACTAACTATAATATATTAAAAAAAAAAAGTGATTTACTTATATCTTTAATACTTACCGAATAACAAACCGATGTTACTTTTTGATAACTTTTTCATGGTGTTGTAGGGTAAAAGGTGCTCTATAATATGGTGAAAAAATTATCAAAAAATCGTATTATTTTGCTTTCCAAATCACCCGGTCAAACTGACCCTGATACGAGTCAAAAAGTCAGATGGGAAGAAAGAGCTGGGACGGACTGGTACATTTAAAAAAACTAAGATAAACTCAACATTTAAAGAAAAATAGTGGTTCCCTACTTCTCTTTTATCTCAACATGGAGAGAAAAAGTTTTTTGTTTAATAAATTAGGACTATGGTGCGGTTGTACGACTTAAACTGATAAACTAAAACTACAAGGAGTAAGTCAGAACATGGGAGACAGTAAGAAAAAACTAAAATTTCTATTCAAAAAATGTCTCGGTGCAGTGCGGTTTTTTATCGGTTTTGTCGGTTCGGTCTCGGTTCGGTTGATGCCCGGTTCAGTTTTCAAAATAATAAAACCGTTCTTTAAGAAAAACAATTGCTGAACTATCAATTTAGGTACGGTTCGGTTTGGTGCGGTCCGGGTTTGCCGGTGCGGTCGGTTTATGAACACCCCTAACTGGTAGAGATTCGTGAGACTACGAAAACCTATGAATAAAACTGAAAATAAACTGAATAAACTGAAAAACAATTCTCATTCCATATCAATAACTGAAGAATTACACTGTTTAAATAGTAAAGTAAACTAACCCTAACCTAGACAGCTTGACCTAGTGGGCTAGGCCCGATCTATTAACTAAATAAATAAACAATTACGTAACTTAAATAAATAAATAACTCACTAACAAATAATACTAGTTAAGTATATATATAAATAAACAGTTGAAGATACGGCTGACCCATATCAACTCCCCGGCGGTTGAAAATTGCCTTGTCCTCAAGACGGATAAGCGTGAAGAATCAGCAAGGCGTCCACAATCATTCTTGCCCGCGCAAGACGTTTACCCGGATCAAATTGACGTCGTGCGAGCTTGAGAATATGACTTGAGCCTAAAAATAGTTGGTCTGAGGTGTTGTAGCTCATAGAAAATGGCTGACCCATACTAGACTTGTAGCCCAAATCAGCACAAAACACAAACGATTGGTGCCCATATAAATAATTAGGCCCAAATAATGATAAATATTGTCCACTTGAAGAAGACTCAACTGAACACTGAGGCCCAAGTAAAGAAGGAAGGCCCAATTGTTAGTCCAGCCGAATTCGATGGCCAGACCTAGCTGTTGAAGGCTGCGGCCATTGCTGGCGTTCGGGGTCATCGGCGACGGATTCTCGGTGTGGACGGTGCGGATCGTGTAGGAAAACTGGGTGGTGTTTAGAACGGGAACGATTGAACTTGGATGATCTCTGAGTCGTGATATCACTCTCAGATTAAAGTATTTCGGCGTTGTGCACGAAATCTCCAATCGGATAAAACAGAGAATTCAAGAACGAATATGAGTTCCTCCTATGTTTCTGAATTCGACCAAACTGACAAATAGGGAGGGAGAAGGCGGTTAATCTGGCGGTTACAACCGCCAGATTTCAGTCCGTTTTTTAACAGAAAATTAAATCGGAGACGTTTTTTGTGAAGCACTGACCCCACCGGGGGCGCTGCCCCCGGACCCCCGTCGGGGGCTCCGCCCCCGAACCCCCGCAGTCGTCCGCGAGTTCCTTGTCCAAGTCATTAACATAGTTGTGTGCACGCGTGTACTCCACACCTCCTAACGTGTACAACGTAATGCCAATGTCTACTTAGTCGTAAGTAAATCCGATTACACAAATGGCCGATGACACTAAAATCACCAACAGATCGGGAGGTATGAATGACGTCGAGTTGAACGGCGGTGGGATTGGTAGCGGTTGAGCCGTCGAGAGGACCTGGACGGAGAACGCGAACGATGGTGGCGCTAGGAGGCCTTCGCCGATCGATTGGGTTCCTTGGCGGGGCTTCGATCGCGCTGAACCACACTATAATGGCCGGCGCAGGGTGCGACGAAACCGGCGATGTTCTGCTGGAGGAGGTTGTCGATGGGATCCGGAGGGGTGGCCGGCTTCTCGAGCGGCGTGAAGGTCGCCGGAGAAGGGTGGGTTGGGTTCGACGCCTGGTTCAGCTGTTGTTGCGTCGAGTGAAGCGGCGCTAGTGTTAGTGTCGGTCGTGCATGCAGTTTTGGTGGTGGCTCCTGTGAGAACCCTAGTTGTGTTGGCGGCAGAAATCCAAGGAGGGGGAGCGTGGTCTGGTTTTGGGTCGTCTGTTTGAGCACCGGATCTGGGGAAGATGGCGGCAGTGGCGACGCTTGTTGCTCCTGCTGCTGCTCTTGTTCTTGCTTGGTTGGCGGCAACGGCGGCGGCTCTAGCGTCTTCTGTTGCTGCTTATGTTGTTCTTCGAGCCGTACTTGGCCGATCAATTCCTTGACCAGAGATAGTTGCTCCATAATATCAGCGAGGTCCGTTCTCATGTCAGGGAAGAGTTGCTGAAACTAGTCTGGGTGGTGAAAATCAATGAAAGCACCAAATTGATACAACTAGTATCGTTACCAGTAGCTTGAGGCTACGAATCTCTACCAGTTGTCCGTGAGACTACGAAAAAACACGAATAAAACTGAAAATAAACTGAATAAACTAAAAAAAAATTATCATTCCATATCAATAATGAATAATTACACTGTTTAAACTAACCCTAACCTAGACAGCTTGACCTAGTGGGCTTGGCCCGATCTATTAACTAAATAAATAAACAATTAATTAAATTAATTAAATAAATAACTCACTAACAAGTATTACTAGTTAAGTAAATATATAAAGAAACGGTTGATGATACGGCTAACACGTATCAAACATACAATAAGACAGAGATTACACAATCAGACTGATGCTTCTCTCCATGAACCAAAACGGATGCGTCTCCCAAATTAGAAATGAGAACGCCCTCCACAAATAGCTGCACTTCCAAGAACTCAATCAAGTGTTCCACCCATAACCTAACTCCAATAAATTCACTCAGAGACAGGACCGAATGTATTCGCGATGTGCCCATTTTCCAGACAGATTCACCACGACAAGCGCCAGATGTGATAACTTACCAGATCTGATTGCACTTAATCAGAAGTACCAAGAAATATTTTCCCCTGATGCGCCCTGTATGCCTCAGATGCGCTAGAAACCCGAGCATCTTGCACAACACCTACTACCATGGCTTCTTGCAAGCGGATAAGAAAAGTGAATCACAACATACCTCTCTATGTGACAGTTGTCGTTAATGGGAATTAGTTCAATAGAAATTTAGTGGATGGATATGCTTCAGTAAACATAATGTTCTTAAATACCTTGAAGATAGCATGGATTCACGAATTCAAGATTGCCTGACACCATGTACCACAATGTGGCTTTGGAATTGATTGCAATATGACTATAAGATCCGCTTCTGTTGATGTACAGTTTGGGAATACCAATTTCTCTGCCGAAATTCATGTCATTGACGCCAAAGCGGCGTATCACATCATTCAGAAATAATGATATGGACTTGCAGTTGTCAACCCCCACTGCTCCACGACGGAGTATGCGGGAACGTCACCCGCCCAAGTATAAAGCACATTCTATTATGCAGGCGTAATTTATTGTATTTTTATTTATTTAATTGTTGTACCATGGGCGGGGTTTTTTTGAATGGTTCCGTGGCCCGTATAGTCAAACCGTTTTAAATTAGATTAGTCTTTTCTATTTAACTAGTCTTTGTCATTTCACAATTTCAGTTATGAATTCAACGTAAAAAAGTTCAATTGTGTTAAAGTGTTCATGTGTGTTGGAGACCCGGAGCGTCTCGAATAGCTCTAACCTGATACTTCATGTATCAAGTGGTGCTTTCATCGAGTTTCACCACCGTCAACAGGTGATTTTCTCAATGACGAACATGGGAAACAAACCCGACACTCACGAAGCTGAATGTGTAACAGTAGTCAAGGACCTTCAAGCCCCGATAACGAACATTGAAACCCGATTGGCAGCCTTAGAGGCTCGATCCCGCAACCGCCATCACCAACAGAGACACCAACAGTACTCAAGGACCCTTAGCGCGTGGATGCTCTAGGAACCAGACAAGCCGCGCTCACGGCTATCCAATAAAAACGGCTAGTGGCGCTGCTTAGACTGTTCGCTGCCACAACTCGGACAGAAAGCAGCGGCCACCAGCTGCTAGGTCCCGTGATCCCGTCCTCCGACAAAATTCCCAACGAAACCAGATATTCTTCCCACTCGCAAGGCTGATCAGGAGCTCCGGCAATCGAATCGATTCACCGAGGACATGAACTGGATTTTGATGCCGTTATTAAAGACAACCCCACGAGGGTTCCTCAGGGATGCTGAAAACCCGATTTTATCTGACACCAGGTCTGGTTTTTTCACCATGTTACCAGACCCATCTTGCACACTTGATCTCTTACCCTCCGTGTATTGCACTGTGTTCTTGTCTATTGCAGGTGCACGTCTAGATCTACTCTACTGGAATCCTTATCTACACATGGTGTATTAGTGGGCAACATGTTCCTTATGGTAGGGCTATATATTAGGATATCATCAAAGAAAACTAACACCAATTTCCTCAACTGATCCCGGAACACATAATTCAACAACCTAAACTCATACAAGCCTTCATGTGTTCTCAAAATTGTTTGATACTCATCTCATTTTGCCATTCTCACTTGGTGATAGCCACCTCTTAAGTCCAATTTGGTTACTAATGCAGCCTCCTTTAGATCATCCAATAACTCATCAATTATAGAGATTATAACTTTTTTCTTGATTGTAACTTTATTTAACCCCACGTAATCTATATTTATAAATTTAGACGGTTGACTTTAAAATGTCTTTTAGACCGTTATATTGAATTAACCCAGCCCTTAGATCAGACTTACCACCCACTTAACTACCCATTACTTAACTACCCACTTAACTACCCACTCTTTTTATCATAATAATTATAAAAAGGGCTTCATTTGTTCCTGCTTATTTAATACAATTATTTATGTTGTCTTCGTTTTCTGCCCATGTTTCTAGATAAAAATACCCATTTTATTTATGACATTACAATAGGTCGTGAAACTTATTTTTGGGGTAGTGCCCTCGGGCACGGACAATCCCGTAGTCTTTAAAAAGCCTCCACGTGCCATCTTCTTTCTTGACTAACAGTCCGCAAAAAGGCTTGTGCTTGGTTGTATAATTATCTTCTCAATCTCATTCTTCTGTGTATATGTATCAATAATGTTTGAGACAGAATTGTGTGGTGCCCTCTTTCAGAGGAATTTGGTGGTCATGTGTTCTCTGGGGAGGGAGATGTATTGGTACCTCAAATCTATCCGCATATTGTTCCAATCTTTTTTTTGCACTCCGGTTATTAAGAATTTTTTTGAAACTTATTTCAATAAAAAGAAAAGTATGTTGCTTACAGTGCTATGCGATAGTAATTTATAACAAAGTATTTGTATGCACCTGCTTCAAAAGGAATTTTACGAATCTATATCAAATTATTACTTTTATCGTCAATACATAGGCCTTTGGTAAATCAGCCTTACCTCACCGAAAATCTTGAATCCGCCACTGGTGATGGTTCTGCTGAACTTGTTTCCTAGTTTCTGGTCCACAGCATCTTTCACACAAAAAATAGTGATATTCTAATTTATGTTGGGGCATAGCTGCATTTAAAGTATTTCACTTCTGTGGGTAATTAACCAAAATTTTGAGCCAGTGTTGTTAATTACTGCATAATGTTTCACACTTCTAAGTACACACTATCCAAACCCTAATAGTTAGGACTGCAACTCGGGCGGGCTGGGCGGGTTGATGCCCTTGTCCAAGCCCGAGCCCGAGTTTTGTTGGGGTTGCCCAAGCCCAGCCCAGCACGGGTTAGAAGTATTGTCAACCCGTCCAAGCCCAAATTCGAACAATCCAATTCGGGTTCGGGTTGAATTCGGGCTAGCCCATTCAACTAATAAACTAACATAATTATCACATTCAACACAATTAAAACTGTCCCCTTAAAGTTAAGTTAATCACTTACATATAAAAATAGATACCGAATGTAGAAAATTCAATTTTTTTGTTATTTAAGGCTTAAAAGTGATGACTATATTGTTAGAGGGAATTAAAAAATTATCCATTTATACAAGAGAAATACTAGATATTTAATCTAAAAACTCTTTTTAATTGTGAACATAAACACAATTAAAAATATCATTAATAATTAATAAAAAAATAAATTCTTGATAAATATGCTATATAATACTCTCTAAATATAACATTTATAGGTAATGAATATACAAATCGGGCAATTCGGGCTTGCCCATCGCTTAATATCCGTACCCAAGCCCGACCCTAATTGTAATTCGGGTTGAGAATTTCAGCCCGAGCCCGTCCAAATTACTCAAAACATGTGCCCAAGCCCGACTTTAGTCCGGGCTGGGTTCGGGTTGGTCGGGTTCAGCCCGTCCAAGTTGCACCCCTACTAATAGTATCTGTTTCACACTCTAAGTTACACACTATCCAAACCCTAGTAGTCTCTGCTGCTGCAACATGGACCGCGGAAGGAGAAAACGGAGGCGGAACAAAAAGGACGTTACCGGAGGCCATTGGGCGGGAACTTTACGGTACATCCCGGAAGAGATCGTCCTCAACGTGCTGCCAAGACTACCGATCAAGTCTCGTGGACGATTCAGGTGCGTTTCTAAACAATGGTGTACTTGGATAACGGATGACAAAACCCGTAGATTCAAAGTTCTGATCAGGACAGAAGAAACAGACATTGGTACTTACGAATATCAGCCGCCTACGCATATTTCATTCTTTTCCATCGATCAAAACATAGAGTTGGAAACAGTATTTCAATGCCACGAGTACGACAATGGTTGGTCTGAAATGAGAAGTGGTAAAATCACGGGTTCATGTAACGGGTTGGTCCTTGTTCAAGTGCAAGATGGATTCTACCTGTGGAATCCATCCATCGACTACTGCAGCGAAAAACTCCCCTTCCCTCTGGGCGATGAATATTTCTCCCAATACACAGATTTTTTAGGGCTTTGCTTCGACTCCAACAATGGCGACTACAAAGCCTTGTTGGATCCTTCTCTTGGAACTAGAGGACCCATGATGGTAGGAAGTTTCAAAAGCAAAACGTGGACTGCTGTTAATTTCCCTTATCACAATTGTTCAATTCTCACAGGGCCAGTATTTAATGATTGTCTTCACTTGCTTGCAAACAACAAATACTACGAATCTTACCGAATCGTCTGTTACGACCCCAAGGAGGACGAATTTGTGGATGTCCCCATGCCAGTGCTTACGACGGATGATTTGTATGAACCTAGTTTGTGCGTTCTAGACGGATGTCTTTGCATGGTCCACAACTCATATAAGGAGCCATACAACTGTGAGGTGTTGGTAATGAAAGAATATGGGGTGAAAGGATCATGGGATGTGTTGTTCAAGATTGACCAAGCGGTGAAGCCACTGTTTTATACACATGACAAGGAAATGGTTCTAGTTAATTTTGAAGAGGAGAAGGAGTCTTCAATTTGTGCGTATGATAGAAATGGTAAGTTTTGTTTTGATGTTGAGGTGTTTCCCAGCCTCTACGAATCTCATACAAGCATAATAGTTTATGAAGAGACGTTTGTCAAGCCGGCATGGTAAGATGATCGAGACAAGAGAGCGTGGAGACGGGAGGCTATTTATTATGCAGAAAGAGTCGTCAATGGGCCACGATGGGAACAGTGTCGTTCTTTACTCGTTTTTTTCTTCAATTTAATTTCAACATGGATCTCGAATTGTTTCTCTCATTTGACTAGCAAGCTAGCTGAATTTGGTTTGGTTTAAATGTTCTTTCCCAAGCTTAATTTGTTTTCTTAGATGAATAATTTGCTTACAGATCGGTCACTCTTTAATTAAAATTAGTTGAAAAGCAATTTACCAAATGTTCTATACTTCCCCTTGCGACAGTGAAGACTATGAAGGAGTTATAACAAGTTGCATCCATTTGTAACCCCGTCATTGCTAGTTGTCTCTATTGGAAGCAACATGTTTGATTTTGGCGGGAGCATAAATCTTTGGTCGAACTATAAGTCACGGCCGAAAGCATAGTGACCACAACCCTATGTTTCTTGTTGTAGAGCGGGGGCGTTAGGGTAGCCTCTGGTCCTTTAGTCTTTGATTTACATACTTGGCGAGCCTCGAAGCCCTGAGAGGCTTTTCAAGATCCCTGGGCAGAGGGAGTTCGGAACATCAGCCCTGGTCATCACACTTTCGGATTAGTTAGACATTTGTGGTTTGGAGGTTGAACAAAAATATTGTTTCTTTCGTTTGTCAAGCTAGCTAGCTGATTGCAACTTGGTTTGGTTGAAATGTTTGGTACTTTTACTAGTTGGTAGCACGTTGCACGTGAGCATACTCTTATGATTTTGAGTGGTTATGTTGTGATCTTATGTGTGGTTTCCTAATAGTTACAAATAAAGACATTTCATACAAGGCTTTCAAACAATTATGTACAACGTAAGCATCCTAGATCCCTCCAGCTTAATCAACTGCATGATGTTTTCTGTGAGGAGTTCTTGAAAGAACCTACAGTTATGAGACTACGTTGTAAATAAAGTAATAAAGTTTCTTTTTATCAGCTCTCTATTTCTCCCCCATCTTGCCCGTGAAGATGCACAAACTGTAAACATACTCTAATGACAGATCCATGCCTCATAGCAAAAATCATCTTTACAAAATAAAAAGAGGATATAGTGGCACTATGAAGAAAAACGAAGGCAAATGCCATCTACGTCCTAACTTTCTGTAAAAGTAAAATGAAGATGTCATGTTTGTGTTCAACAAACATACTCTATGCTTAAAAAAACCACCACTGGCGTCATAACTCCGACTTTTACATCTCCAGCCAGTTAAAAAAATAAAGAAAGGCATATTGTGAGTGCATCGCCAGAAGTAAGATAACATTTCTATGCAATTTGGAGGAATGGTTCTTAATTTTAGGTCCTCGCCCTAGTTATACTAATGTATTTTCTCGAATAGTCATAATAGAACTGTAAAGGAACCAATAATGGTACTTTGACGTAAAGAAAACATGGTTAGTTATGTGCTAACATATGACCTAAATGCATTTATCACATTGACTAATAACAAATCTGTATAATATGGACTATATCCAAAATTTGAAGAATATAAATTACTCATTAACGGTAAGGATAAAATCATTAGTGCACATAGGTTACATGAATTATGAAATGTATCTACTCATTTAAGATTAAACTTTCTTCAACTTGTTTGTAAACTTGTTTGTAAAAGGTATCGAGGTCATATTTTACTCGTGCCTATAGTCAAGTTCCATAAATAATTTACATTTAACTGCAACAACTTATGGATCTGTACTTGTTTATTCATAAAAATTATTACAAGTTCACTTAGTTTTAGTAAATTCAAATATGTGTAGGGCTATAGGCATAACATAGTTGGAAAAGGTATATTATCAACATCAAGAGTACCACATTAGATGTGTCCAAACATAAGAGTCGATTGTTAACTAAAGCTCCAAGTGCATTTAGATGTTCAAAGCAAAATCACTAAATAAAATACTACGATTAAGATTTTGAATTCAACTTTCTGAACATCAGTTTAGTAGAATAACCCTAACAAATCTCTCAACCCCTAACAAATCATTCCCAGTATTTCGTAAACAAAGTGCGTTCATTTCTTCATATTTTGACCCCAAAAAATTTTCCAGGGGAAGAAGAATGGCCTACTGTCTAGCCCATCCCCTTCCCACTATAACCCTTGATTATTAACAACTATGCATACAGGGTTGGCCTAAGGGGAAGGCATGCAGAGTAGCTACTTTTTTTTTTGGGGGGGGGGGGGGAGAGGGGGCAAACACGGGCTGGTAACTGTCAAATATGATCAGGACACAATAGCTATATTCAATCGGTTTTCAATTAGTATTCAGTTGGTACTCTATTAGTATTTCATCGGTCTGGGCAGGGTCCTGTAATAAACAAAATTACAATCGATTTGATCAAAGACTTCAAGATTTAAAATTATCAATGTTCCACACATTCCTGTTGTGTAGAGAAGAAAACTTGGCTGGTCGATTGTTTATTCTTTTCGTTCAGAGAGGAACATGATAGTTCTCATTTTTTGGGGTGAGATTATGCACATGATATTCGATTCAAGTTACTTGTTTCTCGAAGCATTTCAGTACAAAGTTTAGACAAGGTATATAGAAAACAATCAGACATCAACAACCAGAGCCTCATGATTTGGCAACCATAATAACCCTGGCGTCTTCCAGAATTATTATTTTTAATTTAAATAAAAAATTAAAATCAAAACAGAAAAGAAAAGAAAAAAAAAAGACCAAAGTACTTACATAACAAATAAATTGCTCTCTCTTGAAAAATATTGAAGTTTCAATGAGGACATCCAGCCACTCTTCGCATGTGTGATGCTTGATTTTGGCTTGGTAGCATGAAGAAGGAAAATAGACAAAAGTCTCTGTCCAACATGAACTTCTTGCATTAGAATCTTTTTAAGAAATCTCGACTGACCAATATGCAACATAGGTTGGTTTTGATTCAAGTTGCCAATAATCTGATGCATATGGTCAGAACAAAAAATCAGACATCCACCAGACGAATCCAGAGAAAACCCATTGTCAGATTATTTGCTACACAATAAATCAGACATCCACATGGCAGTTCAACTGTTTTGTTTGAGTAGCCATTAATCTGATGCAACCAATATGCAACATAGGTTGGTTTTGATTCAAGTTGCCAATAATCTGATGCATATGGTCAGAACAAACAATCAGACATCCACCAGACGAATCCAGAGAAAACCCATTGTCAGATTATTTGCTACACAATAAATCAGACATCCACATGACAGTTCAACTGTTTTGTTTGAGTAGCCATTAATCTGATGCCACCAATATGCAACATAGGTTGGTTTTGATTCAAGTTGCCAATAATCTGATGCACATGGTCAGAACAAACAATCAGACATCCACCAGACGAATGCAGGGAAAACCCATTGTCAGATTAGTTGCTACACAATAAATCAGACATCCACATGACAGTTCAACTGTTTTGTTTGAGTAGCCATTAATCTGATGCAAATGAACAGAACAAACAATCAGACATCCACAACCAGAGCCTCACGAATTGACAACCGTAATAACCCTAACGTCTTCCAGAAATTGGCCGGCGATTGATAACTCTATATTAGAGTTATATTTCTTCTACGTTTGTGTACCGTTTTGTGTAGTTTCCGTGTTGAATATATTATAAATACACTATGAACTTGAGGAAATTTAGTAAGTGTAGCTTTGAGCGATAAATTGCTAATCCGGGCGTTTCTCGCGTTATTTTATGATATTTTGTCACGTTTGATCGCACGGGTGTGTTTCGTGTTGTTTTGACAGGAAACGTAACTCGGAGACTGAAAGAAGAGGAGAAACGAACTTCGGAAATTGAGACAAAGCTCGGGATTGGAGAGAAGAAGACAAGTTCAGCAGATCACACGACTTGCAAAACTGAGGTTGTGTGATCTGGAGCAAGACTTAGAATAAATTTGGAGGAGAAAATTGAGCAACTCACTGCTTCCACGATCAGAGTGGATGGTCGTAGGATCTAAGGAGATCACATGATCAGAGATAATACTTGAGCAGATCACATGATCAGAGACAATACCTGAGCACAAGAGAAGCAGATCGCACGATCTGCTTTAAGGAAGTCATGCAATCTGCTTAAGAAGAAGAAAAACACACGGAAGATCTCCTAAACCTAATGGGAGATAATTAATACCTAAAAGACTACAACTAAGAGGAGTCTCATTGGGAAGAAATAAGACGAACGGGGGAACGTGGGAAGAGAAGGAGGACAGACGCAACAAGAGACGGACGCAAGAAGAGGAGGACTTCTCCTCCATTGAAGCTCTAGTTTGATTTCTTCTTCCTTTCTCTCAATCTTTGTATGGAGAAACTTGTAAGTCTTGTTTGGTTGACTATTATTAGCTAGACGTTTTGCTAGGCGTCTCTATGAGAGCCTAGGGTTCATGTAAACGATGATATTTTTCCGGATTTGATCTTTGCTTCACGATTTATTGATTTCTTCTTTTGAATAGATTCTAGATTCTTGTTTATTTTAGTATCCTGATTAAGTGACACGGTTAGGAGATAAAACTAGGGTTCAAGAACTAGGGTTTGTTCAATAGTTGATTCATGCTTAAAGTTAGCAATATTTTAATTCAATTGTTCATGTACTGTGCTTAATACTCAGTGTTAATGGAGTAGCTAACCGGAAACACTGCTTAGTTAGCGAATGCACGATAGTGATTCTAACTAACTAGGATGAGACTTGAACATCAATCCCGTATCACTGAGACTGAGAAGAGACGTGTTAGGATTGGCTAGTGTGGGTAGATTCGGTAGGTGAGATTCGAATGTTTCGTGCAACGGTGGACCGACAGGACCCGTTGTCTTGCATGTCGTTAGCCTACTAGAACGGACCGGTAGACACAAGAGACCGACAGGAGATTGTAGTCTACCGTGAAGTAGAATGACTTGAGACCGATAGGAGATAGTCAGCGTTGTTACCCAGCTTAGTTAAAATATAGTTAACGTGTTGCTCAGATAATCCGGAAATCGTCTACAGCCCTAGGTGATCTAGAGATTGCCTAGTTTCTCCATATCTTGTTAATTAAATAAAAAATACAAATATATTAGCTTAGTTGTTATTTAATTCTTAAATCAATCCAATCTTTCCTCTTGCAGCGTACTCTAAATAAAATAACTAATTAGATAATCTCAAGTCTGTCCTCGTGGGATCGATAACTCGGGGTTGAAATACCAACCCTATATTACTTGACCGTGCACTTGCGCATACGCGTTAGTAAATTCGCGTCAAGTTTTTGGCGCCGTTGCCGGGGACAGCGGTAGATTATTTAGTTAGTAGTTAGTTTAGAGTACTTTTATTTTAGTTTGATTTTAATATTTTTATTCTATATCTCTGTGCTTCACGGGTGTCTTGTGAGTTTGTTTCTCAGGAACGCAGGAAGCAAGAGACAATATAAGCATGTGGAGCGAAGACTGTTATTCGGGTCCCCCTACTGTTTCCACTGTAGGGGTTACCATGAAGACGAGGACGCATGCATAACTTGGTGCTACGTATGCGGAATTTGGCACGAACGTAGAGACTCATGTCAAGTATATGACCCCCAGCTCCATCAGCACCAGGAAGACTCATCAGCGGATATGGCAGAACGGCGTAGTATTATGAATGACATCGAAGTGTGCGCCAATTTTTTGTCCATAGATGCAAAATTACCACAAGAGGATTCAGCCACAGGTAGGGAATACGTGAGGGAGATGTTGGAGAGGATAAAGAAACGAATAGAAAAACTGTCAACAGCAGGGGAATCTAGTATTCAAGAGCCACAAGAGGAGCCCTTGCCACATGACACTGAGCCTCACATTGAACCTTCATCATCCCCACCAGAAGTGGAAGAAGAGATACCTGAGCCGAACGAAGACTGCAGTGTCCAGGAACCATTGGTGGACACCGCCATTATTGAGGACTCAGACTCTGATTCAGACTGGGGTGGACCTGTGTGCCAAAGATGGGAAGATCTGCCGTATTGCGAGCTAAAACTGCACGCACCCTCACATCCTTGGCATGAATGGGAAGACACCAAAATTGGAACCCTGTGGTGTGCCGACGATGAAGCTGGTGAAACACTTGTGCTCAATGCTATTGAGGTAAAAGCCCCAACTTTGATTAATAATGAATTCTCCAAATCTTATGTCACGCAAGTCTGCGACGAGCTGGAAAAATCATTGTATGGAGATTCTTATGGGGAAGAATGTGATGAGCAACTTCCAATATCTTGTTCTATGGGCGATTCTATTTATCATCCATATGCCATAGTCAAAGAGTTGGAAGTCAGCAAGTGTGGGGGTGTGGATAATTTTCATGGGTCATTTGAAGAGCATATAGCATCAAGGAAGTACTACTGGGATGATTTTATGGCCAGAGATTCATTTGAGCAATGTGGTACTTGGTGGAAGTTTCTCAAGAAGATCAATTGCAAAATGAAAGGAGTCAGCTTCCACAATTGTCCACCTTCTTCAGAGCACAGGGGTGCACGTGAAGTTATCGAGAAGAGATGGTGGAAGAAGAAGAAATGGAGGGATAAAGCAGTCTCCACTATCCTTTTCGGTTGAGGTAACCGGGTCGGGCTGTCGACCTTAAATTACAAGCGCTGCTTGGGAGGCAACCCAATGTAGATTAGGATGCAATTTGTTTCTGTTTTTGCTTTTAGTTCTCCATATTTAATTTTGAGGGGTGAGAGAGAGTTGTGTTAATTCTTCCAATCAGTGTGCAGGGACACAGGTACAGAAGACGCTCCGGGTTCCCCTTCTTGATGCGTGTGATAGAGAATGTGAGTAGGCGCATCGGAATCCGGACGCGAGGTGAGACTTTTCCGGAAACTGTCAACGGTCCACAAGACCCCTTCTTGTTGCAGTTTCGCGGCAACGGTGCCCATGTAGGTCCGGGAACCCAGGTACCTCTAACACTCTCTTTCTAGTCTACGTTTTTGAGCGATGAATGTTGCAATCCACCGCCTACACATTTAAGCGATGAGTCCTCCTTCATTATCTCTAAATTCGTTGAGGACAACGAAACGCTTAAGTGTGTGGGGGTTTGTATCTATGTTCACTAGCCATGTCTTTGTTTGCATAGCCTTGTTACATATAGTTATGTGTGCATATTGTGTTGGTTTGTGGTAGGAGTGTGTAGTTTATGAATTTTGTTAGCACTTTTACATTATTGAGTTCCCTACCCAAAACTTGTGTTTAATCGAGTTGGCCAAAAGCATATAGAGTTACGATTTAAAAAAAAAATAAAAAAATAAAAAATAAAAATCATAAAATTTTAAATTTTTGAGAAAGGGCAATCGAAGAGAGTGAATGTGGAGAGGGCTTAATGATAGAATTCCTTAGGAGTATGAAAATCTGAGGTGAGGTAGACGCGAGAATCTGGAGTAGGAAGACTTAGAGGGCTAATGCACATTAGAAATGCGAGTAGCTGCCTCTCAGACTAGTTATCCTACTAGCGCTACACCACCGCCACTTAGGTAGTCGTCAACCCTCCTCGTAGTGGCAACGGAACAGCTGTGCGAGTGATGTTTATGGGGGCCTCACGTCCCGTCTCCATCTCCTAGGTCCACTAGTTACCCCTATTGATCCGTTTACCCCTTTTATTCACAGCCTCTAGCCTAGGAAGTCTTTCATTGTGACTTTCATCACTTGTTAGAATGGTCCTTTCCTATGCGTCATGATAGAGGGAGTTGAGTTAGGGAGGTTCGATGAGGGTGAGCTGATTTGATACATCTTACGTGGATTCTCTTACATGTCGTCTTTTGAGGGGATGTGAGGGTGAGTTAGAGACGGTAGCACACTTCGGTGTGGCGGTGAGTCGTGTCCTTACACCACGATCACAGGTGGAGTACCGTAGTGCGTGGTATTTCTTCCGCACGTCATGGGGTGGGGGTTGGTTGATCTTATAGGAGGTCGTGCTTATGCTTTATTTATATTCTCTATATCTTAGGTGATGAGGAGGATCGGTTGGAAAAGCACATTTACACATTGACTACTGGGTTCATGATTTGCTTTGCATCAAGTGTGGGGGTGTCGACATCTATGTTATTACATCATTAATTTGACACATTCCACCCCCATGTTATCTAATTATGATATTTGATCTCCTCGGATATTACTATCGTATTGTCGGCTCCATGTGCTTAATGTTAGTGTGTGGAAATTAAAAAAAAAAAAAAAAAAAGATAAAAAAAAGAAAGAAAGTAAAAGAGAAATTGAAAGTGAAAGAAAATAAAGGAGCAAGCTTGAAATTGAAGACCGGGGATATTAGCTATTGTTCGAGATCACTTCTTCACATTTGTGGCCGCGAGAACGGCTTTGCACCAAGATTGAGGGAATGAGGGCCGGAGTAGTGAGATTCGATGTGGTTCCTTGGATTTTGGTGAGGGAGTGTGAGAATCGGGTTTTGTGAGTAAGATCATGACGTCTAGGACTGCGCTTCTAAATATCCTATCCTACCCGTCCTAAGCCTTCAGCAACGTAAACCCGTGGATAAATAGCTCGGATGGTAAGTGCTAGGGATATGTTTGATGAGTGTGCGAAGCAACTTATTTTGTGTTCGTGCCCGTTATGTCTAACGAAACTGGCCGCAAGTTCTACCGATCACCAAAGTTATAGAATTTCCGAGGGAATATGAGAGCCTTATGACTTGCCGGTTTACTTTTTGAGATTGCCCAATCTCTAACTAAAGAAAAAATAAATGTGTCGTTTCAATATTTGCATTGTGAAATAATCGAGTTGCATTGTATAGTCATGTAGATTGCATGGGTGTGTGTGTTGTTTGTGTCACATGGCTAGTGAAGTTGAATGCAATTCGGTGGATTAAAAATCATAGTGTGAGAGATGTTTTTGATTTTGCTCGGGACGCGCAAAAAGGTAGTGTGGGGGGATTTGATAACTCTATATTAGAGTTATATTTCTTCTACGTTTGTGTACCGTTTTGTGTAGTTTCCGTGTTGAATATATTATAAATACACTATGAACTTGAGGAAATTTAGTAAGTGTAGCTTTGAGCGATAAATTGCTAATCCGGGCGTTTCTCGCGTTATTTTATGATATTTTGTCACGTTTGATCGCACGGGTGTGTTTCGTGTTGTTTTGACAGGAAACGTAACTCGGAGGCTGAAAGAAGAGGAGAAACGAACTTCGGAAATTGAGACAAAGCTCGGGATTGGAGAGAAGAAGACAAGTTCAGCAGATCACACGACTTGCAAAACTGAGGTCGTGTGATCTGGAGCAAGACTTAGAATAAATTTGGAGGAGAAAATTGAGCAACTCACTGTTTCCACGATCAGAGTGGATGGTCGTAGGATCTAAGGAGATCACATGATCAGAGATAATACTTGAGCAGATCACATGATCAGAGATAATACCTGAGCACAAGAGAAGCAGATCGCACGATCTGCTTTAAGGAAGTCATGCGATCTGCTTAAGAAGAAGAAAAACACACGGAAGATCTCCTAAACCTAATGGGAGATAATTAATACCTAAAAGACTACAATTAAGAGGAGTCTCATTGGGAAGAAATAAGACGAACAGGGGAACGTGGGAAGAGAAGGAGGACAGACGCAACAAGAGACGGACGCAAGAAGAGGAGGACTTCTCCTCCATTGAAGCTCTAGTTTGATTTCTTCTTCCTTTCTCTCAATCTTTGTATGGAGAAACTTGTAAGTCTTGTTTGGTTGACCATTATTAGCTAGACGTTTTGCTAGGCGTCTCTATGAGAGCCTAGGGTTCATGTAAACGATGATATTTTTCCGGATTTGATCTTTGCTTCACGATTTATTGATTTCTTCTTTTGAATATATTCTAGATTCTTGTTTATTTTAGTATCCTGATTGAGTGACACGGTTAGGAGATAAAACTAGGGTTCAAGAACTAGGGTTTGTTCAATAGTTGATTCATGCTTAAAGTTAGCAATATTTTAATTCAATTGTTCATGTATTGTGCTTAATACTCAGTGTTAATGGAGTAGCTAACCGGAAACACTGCTTAGTTAGCGAATGCACGATAGTGATTCTAACTAACTAGGATGAGACTTGAACATCAATCCCGTATCACTGAGACTGAGAAGAGACGTGTTAGGATTGGCTAGTGTGGGTAGATTCAGTAGGTGAGATTCGACTGTTTCGTGCAACGGTGGACCGACAGGACCCGTTGTCTTGCATGTCGTTAGCCTACTAGAACGGACCGGTAGACACAAGAGACCGACTGGAGATTGTAGTCTACCGTGAAGTAGAATGACTTGAGACCGATAGGAGATAGTCAACGCTGTTACCCAGCTTAGTTAAAATATAGTTAACGTGTTGCTCAGATAATCCGGAAATCGTCTACAGCCCTAGGTGATCTAGAGATTGCCTAGTTTCTCCATATCTTGTTAATTAAATAAAAAATACAAAAATATTAGCTTAGTTGTTATTTAATTCTTAAATCAATCCAATCTTTCCTCTTGCACCGTACTCTAAATAAAATAACTAATTAGATAATCTCAAGTCTGTCCTCGTGGGATCGATAACTCGGGGTTGAAATACCAACCCTATATTACTTGACCGTGCACTTGCGCATACGCGTTAGTAAATTCGCGTCAGCGACTTAGAATTGAATCACAAACAGTTGAATCGGAAGCACGGGCAAAAGCAACAATAGGGATTTCTTTAGCTTTCATATAATCGTTTGACCAGGAAGAATCGGCTTGATGCTTTGTGTGAGACTACCTATGAAGAGACCGATGAATGACGGAATGTGTGGAACTGAAGAAGACGTTTGCCTCTACAAAGCATCTGAGCAGTTAGAAGTTGCATTGCATCATAGGTAACGTTTCAGAGAGGCGACGTTTCAGTAGGTTTCTACTTTCTATGTTGATTGATTTGTAAGACATAATAGGTATTATATGTTTTCATTAGGGGTATTTTAGGGATTTCAAAAAGGTTAGGAACACTTCAACCTTTTATATAGTAGAGATAGAGATAGTCTTGGAGTATCTAAAATTTTCTCGATAGATAGAGATTGGTACAAGATAAACAGAATCAAAATAAAACAAAACTGAAGGGGCATTTTAATGCTCGCTTGACCAAGCTGGTCTTACACCACCAAAATTGGCACAGAATTCAGGAGGAGACCAATGCAAACGCCTAGCTACAAAACTTAGCAATGGCATCTGCCACATTGTTACCTTACCTCCAAACATCACATAACTTGGTATTCGTGAGCCTTTGCAGCCTTCTCACATCAAGAATCAAAACCCATAAATGAGAAGAACTAGTACCAGATTTGATCGCCTCCAAGGCATTTAACTACTTCCTTCCATTGCGTCCGATGGAAGAAAATGTAACGTTGCGTACGTCTTTGTGATTTCCATGGCGTCTCTGTTGAGATTCTTTGCTTCCACCGAATCTCAATTCTTTGTGACTAATTTTCATCATCTCGTTCGACTTGATTCTTCTAATTACAGCGTTTGGAAGCTTCCGTGTGAAGGTGCTCTCTCTGCGAGTCTCCTTCTCGATCGGCTACAATCTTCGGTAATTCTAGCAACGGAGTGTGTTGATTCCAACGGTAATCACTCTCCAAATCCTTTCTACTTTCTTTGGCGTATTGAGGATTCCTATATTCGTAGTTGCCTTCTCGCAACCTTGACTCCTTCTGTACTTGTTCATGTCAAGCAATTTACTACTTCTTTCGATTTATGGAAATTTCTCGAGCATAAGTTTACGTGCTTGAACTCTACCGATGTCTATAATTTTCGTTGTCAATTGCACAGTTTGAAGAAATCATCTTCTGAATCTGTTAAGGATTTCTCGGCACGAATTCGTCAAATTAGTGACCAATTGACTCTTGCGAATGCTCCTGTGAATCATGTTTATCTTGTGTTCCATTCACTTCAAGGTTTATCTAGTGAATTCAACTTTATTAAACCAGTTATTCGCAATTTGCCTCTATATTTGGACATTAAAGAAGTTCACTCTAGGATTCTTTCTGAATCTGTTCTAATAGTTGTAGGACTACTTTGTAATTACTAGTTACTATTTAAATGGGTCGATAATGAATAAAATACTTACGGAAGATTTATCTCACTCTCATGGTATCAGAGCACCAATTCTAGGTCTCTGTTTTTTGTTTTTCCGTCGCAGGACTCGTCTCTGGTTTTTGTTCTTCCCGTCGCCGGCCTCACACCACCGCAGCCACGTCTACGCCGTCGTTCTCCTTCTCGGACGACCGCCATACCTGCGACGTCAGCTTCCGCCTCTGCCTCCGGTCGCATCCTTCTCCGGTCGTGCTCTTCTCGATCGCCTGCGACATCGGACGAGTGCCCCTGCACCGTCCCCTCTGCAAACTCCGGCGAAACGCGCTCTCACGCGTCAGCAGCGACCTTCGGCTCCGATTCACGCGTCCGGCTCGCTGCAGGCTTCTGTTCCACGCGTTCGGCTCACACGCGGCTCAGATCCACTCGTTTCGGCTCGGCTTCCGCGTAACCCTCACCGGCTCGGCTCGGCTTGCGTGTCTTCTCCAGCTGCGTCCGCGTCTTCTTGCCCAGCTCGGCTCCAGCTCTCCAGATCGGCTCGGCTGCATCTGTTCATCAACGTATCCAACGCCGCAGCAGTGTCTGGTGTTCCTGTTCGACCACCAGGGGAAGAAATTTGACGAAGGAACTCTGGGTCTTGCATCATCTCTCTGAGTTGGGGATTTGAATCCATCACAGTACGAAGTGCAGGATCAATAAGCTGATTCATGCTCTGAGGATTGGTAAGGAGACTTTGCACCATCTGTGATATAGCTGGACTTTGTAAAAATTGAGCAGCAGTGGGTTCTTGTGTTAGTTTTCGGCAGCAGCAACAGTGGGTTCTTTTGTTAGCTTTCTTCAGCAGCAGGTTCTTGTGTTAGCTTTCTTCTTGTTAATTTTGGGCATCAGCTTTTGTTAGTTTTTCGGAAGCAGCTCCATTCCTATACGACATGTCTTCCACCACCGACACAGCTTCTTCCGGCAACACAAAGGAGCCCCTCCACCCCGTGTTCCTTGTCAACAACATTGAGAAGCGTGTTCGTTTCACCCTGGACAATGACAAAGTCCAGTATGATCACTGGGCTACGTTTTTTCGCATCCAAACACACTCCTTTGGCGTTTCGGATCATCTCGACAAAGACCCACCACCTGCTGACAGTGATCCCCTCTGGAGCTCTATCGATTCGGTAATTTTGTCTTGGATTTATCAAACGATTAGTGATGACTTGGCGCTCGCTATCCTTACTCGGGGCCAGACTGCTAGAGAAGCGTGGTTGAAGTTGGAGAACCTCTTTCACGACAATCAGGGCTCTCGGCTAGCAGAACTGGAATTGGAATTTTTCAATCTGCGCATGGACCACTGCTCGTCTCTTGACGACTACTGCACCAGGATGAAGAACTTGGCGGATCGTATTGGGAATTTCGGCACTTCAGTTTCGAACCAGCGGTTGGTTATACAGCTCACCAATGGTCTCTCTCCTGCATATACCGGGGTTGCCATGATCATCCAGCAGACTCGTCCGACTCCGGAGTATCTCTCAGCCGTTTCCATGATCCGGCTACACGAGCGTCTTCTTGCTCGACAGGAGTCGGTCCATCCTAGCCCGCATCAGGTGTTGGTTTCGACTCCTTCGAACCGACAGCCGAATGCCCCCTCTGCTCAGCCCGGCAGCCACTCCAATCGCGGGCACGGGAACCATGGCGGCGGACAGCGACGCAATGGGAATGGCAGGAACGAACGTCGCAGATCTGGGACAGGAGGTGGTCAACCTGCTGCTCTGACACCCCCTGCTACACCCTCGGGCTCCCAAGGCTCCTGGGTTTGGTGCCCCTGCCCCACAGGACCCGTGCCTCCTTGCCCTTATCCGACTACGGGCTGGAGTACTCCACGGCCTAGTCACGCTGGCCTTCTCGTTCCACCACCGGCTGCACGTCATCAGGCTCTCACTGCTCCTTCTGGCCATCCGACAGCTACGGATTTGGGGTCTCAGCTCTCCGGCATGACACTCAGCGCTCCGGATCAGACGTGGTATCTTGATTCCGGCGCATCTGCTCACCTCACTCCGCAGCCAGGTATCCTCTCTTCTCTCTCTTCATCTTGTCATTTTCCTAACATTCTTGTAGGAAACGGCTCCAGCATTCCAGTGAAAGGATCTGGCAATCACACCCTTACCACCAACACCCGTTCCCTTCACCTTATAAATGTCTTACTCACACCTAATGTTATCAAAAACTTAGTCTATGTTCGTCAATTTACCACTGACAATCAGGTTTCTGTTGAGTTTGACCCTTTTGGTTTTTCTGTGAAGGACCTACGTTCGGGAGCTCTTTTACAGAGGAGCAACAGTTCGGGTGATCTCTATCCTTTTCAGCCTGGCCCACCACAGTCGTCCGCTGTCTCTTTAGCTGCTCTTCCTGCTTCAGTTTGGCACAACCGCCTCGGTCATCCCGGGCTTCCAGTTTTAGATTTGCTTCGTAGTAGTCAGTTCATAGCTTGTAGTAGGAATAAATCAGACACTCTTTGTCATGCTTGTCAGATTAGTAAACATGTGCGTTTTCCTTTCGTAGCTTCTACTTCTTCCACTGTGAGTCCATTTGACATTGTTCACAGTGATTTATGGACATCTCCTGTTTTAAGCAAATCGCACTACAAATACTACCTACTACTCTTAGATGATTACACACATTTTCTCTGGGTTTTCCCACTAAAACAGAAAAAAGCAAAGCCATATTGAAATTCAAACAATTCACTACGTTTGTCCAAACCCAATTTCAGTGACCCATCAAGAGTTTCTAATGTGACCTTGGTGGAGAATTTGATAATGGCTCCTTTCACTCCCACTCCATTGATCATGGACTCATCTTTCGTTTTGCGTGTCCTCGGACGTCATCTCAAAATGGCAAAGCTGAACGCATGATTCGTAGAATCAATGACATTATGCGTGCTCTCCTCGCTCAGGCCTCTCTACCAGCCTCATTCTGGGTTGAGTCTCTTCTCACTGCTGTCTATCTCCATAATATTCTTCCCACCAAAGTCCTTGGCAACGTTATCCCTACTGTTGCCCTTTATCATCGCTCACCCTCCTATGAGCATCTTCGAACGTTCGGATGCTTGTGTTACCCGAACCTCTCTGCCACCTCACCCCACAAGCTTGCACCCCGCTCCGTTCGATGTGTTTTTTTGGGCTACCCTCTTAACCATCGTGGGTACAGGTGTCTCGATTTGAGCACTGGTCGTGTTCACACTTCCCGTCATGTCACTTTTGATGAGACGGTGTTTCCTTTCTCCTCTCCTGGGTCAGTGTCTCCCTCTGTTCACAGGACGTCTGATCCCGATGACAGTCTTCCGTCTCCCCTCTTCACTCATCGTGCTCTCCACCCTGTGGCTACCGCACCCTCACCCACACCTCCCAGGGCACCTACACAGCTTGCCCCGTCCCGGACCCTAGTGGAACATTTTCCTCAGCACTACGTCCGTCGGTCTGTGTCCACACGCCCTCCTCCTGTACCATCTGTGCCTGTGTTACCTGACCCTCCTGAGTCACCCACACCACGCCCAGTGCCTACTTCTCCTCCTCCTACCTCTCCTCAGATGACTACCCGATCCATGCATGGCATTGTCAAACCAGTCACCCGTCTCACTTTAGCCGTCCAGCCACCAGACCCCATCTCACCCCTTCCCAAATCCCCCATCTTCGCCTTGTCAGATCCTCACTGGAAAGCGGCCATGGATGATGAGTTTGGAGCTATGGTTCGGAACCACACGTGGGATCTGGTTCCTCGCCCGGCAGGGGCTAATGTTCTGCGATCTATGTGGCTCTTCCGCCACAAGTTTCGCGCTCATGGCAGTCTGCAGCGCTATAAGGCGCGATTGGTAGCCAATGGGAAGTCCCAGATGGTTGGGATCGATTGTGAGGAGACTTTCAGCTCGGTTGTCAAACCGACCACCATCCGTACAGTTCTCAGCATTGCTGTCACGCGCTCTTGGCCTATCCGTCAGCTGGATGTCAAGAACGCTTTTCTTCATGGTGATCTCTCTGAGACGGTATACATGCATCAGCCCCCTGGCTATCGCGACACACGCCATCCTGATTTTGTTTGCCGGTTACGCAAATCTTTATATGGTCCGAAGTAGGCCCCCCGTGCTTGGTTTCAGCGATTTGCCACCGTCCTCACACAGACTATCGGTTTCTCTGGTTGCTCATGTGATGAGTCTCTCTTCTTCTACAGCCGTGGCTCGGACATCGTCTACCTCCTGCTATATGTGGATGATATCGTCATCACTGGGTCGTCTCCGCTTGTTTTGGATCAGATTGTCTCCCAGCTCTCTGGAGAGTTTGCTATGACTGACCTCGGCCATCTGCATCATTTTCTGGGCATCGCTGTCACCCGTGATTCGTCTGGCTTGTTCCTGTCTCAGCATCAGTATGCCACCGACATTCTACGTCGTGCCTCTATGTCGACCTGTAAGTCTACTGCCACCCCTGTCGAGGTCGGGAGTAAGCTTACAGCCACATCTGGACCACCGGTTGCTGATCCTACCTTATACCGCAGCCTTGCTGGGGCCCTGCAGTACCTCACATTCACTCGACCCGACATCCAGTTTGCTGTTCAGCATGTCTGTCTCTTCATGCATGACCCCCGTGAGCCGCACTTTCATGCCCTGAAGCGCATCTTGCGCTACATCAGTGGGACACTTGAGTATGGTCTTCGGCTCTCTACCTCCGCCGCCGATTCCCTCACCGCCTACACTGACGCCGATTGGGCTGGTTGTCCGGACACACGCCGCTCCACTTCTGGTTACTGTGTCTTCTATGGAGACAATCTTCTGAGTTGGTCGTCCAAGCGACAGGCCACTGTATCTCGTTCTAGTGCTGAGGCTGAGTATCGCGGTGTTGCTAACGCCGTCTCCGAACTCTGTTGGGTTCGGAATTTACTTCTTCAGCTTCGTATTACCCCGCCTCGAGCTACTGTCGTGTATTGCGAAAACGTCAGTGCTGTCTATCTCTCCGGTAATCCTGTTCAGCATCAGCGCACTAAGCATGTTGAGATTGATCTCCACTTCGTTCGTGAGAAGGTTCGTTTGGGTCAGCTTCGCGTGTTGCACATTCCAGCCGATTACCAGTACGCCGACATATTCACCAAAGGTCTTCCTCGACCCTTGTTCCAGCGCTTCCGTTCCAGTCTCAGTGTTGGCACGCCTACAATTTCGACTGCGGGGCGTAATAGTTGTAGGACTACTTTGTAATTACTAGTTTTGGACTAATTTGTAATTAGTGTTGTAATTACTATTTAAATGGGTCGATAATGAATAAAATACTCACAGAAGATTTATCTCACTCTCGTGTTCATGTTGAACTTGAGCACAAGTCTTTGTTATCTGATACTACTGCTCCTTTTGCCTTGGCTGTCAATCACTCCGGCTTCAACCATCACAAATTTCAGTCCAAATGGTCTCAATCTAAGCCTGCTACATTCTCTACGGGCTCGAGTTATCAAGCTCACAGTTCTCAGAGACCTCCATCTGCTCCTACTAGCTCAGTGGCTTGCCAAATCGGCACCAAAAGTGGTCATACTTCTCTTAATTGTTGGCACATGTTCAAAGAGAACTATCATCCTAGAGCTCTCTTTGCCTCTTCTTCTACCTCTCCTAAACCACAACAGTGGATATTTGATTCTGGAGCAACTAGACATCTTACAGATGATGAAACTCAACTTCATAATGCTCATGCAGTTCATACAAATATTTCAATTGCAGATGGCTCTCACACACATGCAGCTCATGTTGGTGATGGTATCTTACGTACTCCATCTAGTACTGTGTGCCTCAGAAACTTACTTATGTGCCTCATTTGAATCACAACTTAGTTTATGTTCAAAAGTTGGCTCAAGATAACAACTGTTTGGTGATCTTTGATGCCTGTTCTTTCACTATTCAGGCAAAGGATACCAAGAAGATTTTGTATCAAGGTCTTGCTTCGGAGGGTCTCTACACTATGGTGCCACTCTCTTCAAATACTTCTCCTGCTGCACATAGCTCTGAGTTTCTAAACACTACTCTTGTTTCTAAACTCTCTCCTAATTGGCATGAGAGACTTGGGCATCCCTCTTTGAGATTAAAATTACTTTCTCCAAGAAGTAAAACATTGTGTGTACAAACCACACTCGCTGCTCAGCTTGTGCTATGGCTAAATGCAAGAAGCATTCATTTCTCTCTTCTCCCTCCAGGAGCTCTCAGCCTTATTGCATCTGGATGCTGGGGACCATCCTCAGTGGTCTCCAATTAAGGTTATAAATACTATTTACTAATTGTGGATGACTTTTCGAGGTTCTCATAGGTGTTTCTCCATCTGAAACCAGAAGTACATGCAGTGTTTGCTACTTTTTTCATCAAGTTCAAATTCAGTTTAATACCAGGATCAAACTATTCGTACAGACAGCAGTGGGGAGTTTTGTAATCATGCTTTGAAGGCCTTTTTGGCTACTAATGGGATTGAACATTATGTCACTTGTCCTCGCACACCTCAACACAATGGTGTTGTTGAGAGAAAACACAGACATATCACTGAAAATCTAAGAACTTTGCTTACTCATGCTGCTGTTCAACCATTGTTCTGGGTAGAAGCTCTCCTCACTAAAATTTTTCTCATTTACAAGATGCCTTCACCAGTTTTGAACTTCATCTCCCCACATGATTTGTTGTATCACAAAGCTCCATCTCTTGAAAACATCAGATTTTTTGGGTGCTTGTGCTACCCATGGGTTAGACCATATACTCATGGCAAGATTGACAAAATAAGTGTTCCATGTGTGTTTCTGGGCTATCACAATCCTTGTGGATTCAGATGTCTTGACCCTATCACTGGACGGGTGTATGTTAGCAGACATGTCACATTTCTTGAGGATGTGTTTCCTTTCAAAATTGTTGCTGATACTTCTAATAACTGTGCCACTGCTACAGAGTCTATCTCTTCTCTACATGGACTCTATTTTCCTTCTATAGTACCTTCTCCCACTTCTTTTTCTTTCATCCCCATCACATACATCTGGTGTTTCTGATAATTCTGCAGCTCATGTGGGGTCACCTTCTCTCTCTGTTCCATTTGTTAATCATTTTACTTCTCCTACAGTTGTTTATGACCATGCACATGGGTCTATGTCTTCTTCTATTTTCTCGCATGGCTCTTCTGCACATGAAATGAAAAAACCTCTCTCTGCTTCACCATCCTCTCACAGTGGTTCAACCCCTGCTCCTTCTTCGTCTGGGTCACCCTATGGTTACTAGACTAAAGGACGATATTAACAAGCCTAAAAAGATCACCTCTCTCTTGTTTATAGCTCTTCTGTCTCTGAACCCACAGAACCTCACACAGTTGCAGAAGTTGTAGGACATCCACTTTGGTATAAATCCATGTGTACTAAGTTTGATGCTCTCAAGCAACAACGAATTCGGACTCTTGTTCCTCCTCCTCCTGATAGGAGTGTTACTGGTTGTAAATGGGTGTTCAAGCTTAAGAGAAACTCTAATGGAACTATAGCCAGATATAAGGCTAGTCTTGTTGGAAAAGGCTTCAATCAACAAGAATGTCTTGATTATTCTGACATCTTTAGTCCTGTAATGAAGCAACAGGCCATTAAATTGGTACTCACAGTGGATAATCACTTCAACTGGCCTCTTGGGCAGTTTGATGTGAATAATGTTACGCCGAGTATAATGGATGATGGAAGAAAATAGGACTTGAGGCACGATGAACGTTTTCTGTAAGGGATAAATCGCCCCTACTATGCTGTCGGGTTCTGGCGATTCCCCTCCAGGATACAACAAGTCGCGTCGGTTCTACAGCCAGCAATCTGCAGAAGTTCTGTAGAATTCTCTGTGAAACTGGGATTGAAATTGATGGATAACTTTCTAGATGTTTGTCTTATTTATAGTACACGAAAGAGCATGAATGAAGGGCTGTGTTTGTTCATAACAGTTATGTCTGTTTATAACAACACATCCTTACACCAACCAATATAACCGCCATAACCGTCAGAAAAATAAAAACAAAAAACCAATTATTGTTTAAACTAACTTGCGTCGCGCCACACGCGCACGTGCCATGTCGCCAAAGTGCCTATGTGCGCCTACAAAAGCGCCACTAAAGCTCCACATTGCGCCTTGCGCGCGCGCGCGTGTGCGAGTTGTACAGAATATCACTCTATATGGTAACTCAATTAAATGTCATTAATGAGTTTCCATATATAAAGTTCACAATAAATCTATTTTCTAAGATGTCGGACAAATTTATTCAAGACTTTTACAAGCTATCTTCAACAAATAATGCATTTTTACATGGTCCTCTGGAAGAGACACTATATGGCTCAACCTCCTGCCTTTGCCAATGCCTCTTGTCCTCAATATGTTTGTTTCCTGAAGAAACCCTTGTATGGGTTGAAACAAGCTCCAAGGACTTGGTATCAGCTGTTGCATAAGTTTCTCACCAACCTTGGGTTCCACACTTCACCCACTGATAGTTCTCTCTTTTATAGACACTCTTCTGTCGGGGATACAATTATCCTTGTCTATGTTGATGATTTGATGCTTACAGGGAGTGATAGTGTGTTCATGAGCTCACTTATAAAGGCCATGCAACAACACTTCTCTATTAAAGACCTAGAGAGCTCTCTTATTTTCTTGGCATGAAGTACTCCAAGACCAATGGAGGTTTTGTTCTCAGTGAAGTGAAGTATGCCAATGATATTTTAATAATAGTTGGTCTTCTTGAGTGCAAACATGTTCCCACTCATTTACCAACCAAAGTAAAAGTTGATGCTGATATGACTCTCCTTGAAGATCCATCAAAATTTAGAAGCCTAGTTGGCTCTCTACAGTATCTTACTATCACTATACCTGATCTTACCTTTGTTGTAAATTATGTTTGCTAAAGAATGCATGCTCCTACTGTGGCAGATTTCAAAGTTCTTACCAGAATCTTGAGGTATATAAAGGGCACTCTTTATCTTGGTTTGCAATTTCAACGGTCTTCTCTTGTGCTTCAAGCTTACTCAGACAGTGACTGCGCTGGAGATCTCAGGGACAGAAAATCAGTGACCGGCTCTTCTATCTTCTTAGGTACAAATTTGAACGCTTGGTGTTCTAAGAAACAAGCAATAGTCTCCAGGTCCTCCACTGAAGCTGAGTTTCGAGCTCTTGCTCACACTACCTCGGATCTTTTATGGTTGAAGATTTTATTGACTGAACCTAAAGTTCCTATGGTTGCCCCTCCCTATCTATTTTGTGACAACATTTCTGCCTTAAGGCTTTCTGTGAATCATGTTCTTCATTGTAGAACCAAGCACATGGAGCTTGACTGCAACTTTGTTTGAGATAGAGCTCTTTGTGAAGATATATATGTCCATCATGTGTCTACTGTGTTTCAGCTAGCTGTTCTCTTGACCAAGCCTTTAGCTGCTGCTAGATTCAAGGAGTAAGAGCATCTCCAACAACAAAACGTTCTTTGGACTAAATTTGTTCATGTCTTAAATTTTATTCCTACACTTTTTGAGTTGTTGCTCCAACAGTAGGCCTAAATATAAGCCACCATCACTTTTTTATTACTTTTTAGTTGTCATCATCAAACAATCAGTGTCTCCAGATTAAACTTGAATCTTTTATTGTTTTCCACCAGTGAATAGTAGTCTTTAGTTTTGTCCAAAAACTAGGCTGGTGTAAATTTAGGCCAGCTTTTACACCAGCTGTTGGAGCTGGATTTTGGACAAAACTGGCATAAATATAGTCCAAAGAACGTTTTTCTCCATCTGTTGGAGATGCTCTAATGTACTCATCTTGGCCTTTTCTATGTTGATTCTCTCATTCAAACTACAGAGCAGTCTCATTCTCGTCCTCTCTAGTTTGAGGGGAAATGTTAAGATTACAAGGGTGTTTATGATAGTATATTAAAGTAGGAGGGTCTCTCTACTATTTCTATAATAGAGTCTGTTGCATCTCTATTATGTAGTGTATAATGTGTATGAGTTTAGTCAATGACCAATCACTTTACCAATTCATACTTTCTCTTTCTCGACCTAATTTCTGAAACTTTTATCGTACAGGAGTAAATTTTGGTATCTCCACAATTGCGGAATAATTCATAATTGTTCTGTTTGAACCCATTTAGGATTATTTTGTTTTGTAATTTTGTAACCTCCAATTTATAGAGATTTGATGCGCTAGACGGACCTTTCTTCTAGTCCGCTAGGAAAAGTCCAGACACGTAACTGCCGGATATAATCTCAATTTGGTCTACACCACATTGATCTTTTGTTTTTTTTTAGAGAATACACCACATCGATCTCGTGTAATTTATTTCACTTATGGGCTTCACATGTGGACTCGTAACCTTTTTTATGTCTACAGGCTCATCATGTATTAAATAACTTGCTGAATTTAAATGGGGATGGTTCCCCTGTACTTTGGTTCCTAGTTTCTAATAAAACCCCGTTTCACACACACAAAAGATGTCGATGTTCTAATCAATGTTCGGGCATAATTTATAAGAGATATGCTAGGGAATTCACCCATATCTCCCACTCATCTCTCACATTCCTTCTAGAAAAATGCAATCATGTCAAATGAATATTCATGTTGCCAATTTTACACTTGGGTGGGAGATGAGTGGAAGATAGTGGTGGGTTCCTTAGCATTTCTCAATTTATAATTGGCTGTCAAAGAAGTTTCACTTCTATGGGTAATTAACCAAAACATTGAAGCTTGGGTGTAATTACCGTATAATGTTTCCACACTTCTAAACTCTGGTCCGTACTCTCCAAACCCTAGTAGCCTCTACTGCAGCATGGACAGTGGAAGCGGAAAACTTAGGCGGAACAAAGACGACGTTACCGGAGTCCGTTCAGCGGCAAGTTCCCGGTACATACCGGAAGAGGTCATCGTCAACATTCTGGGAAGAGTACCGATCAAGTCTCTTGGACGATTCAGGTGCGTTTCTAAACAATGGTACAACCTTCGTATTCCGAGATTCAAACTTATGATCAGGACATATAATGAAGACTATAGTGAGCGTGGGGATTCGTATATTTCATGCAACTTAATGGATCAAAACATGAAGTTTGAATACATAGATGATTGTAGCGAGTACAATCACTACAGCGAGGATAATTGGTCTGGAATGAAAATGTGTCAAATGGCGGGTTCTTGTAACGGGTTAATCCTTATGCAAGTGCTTTGGAGTGGTTTTTACCTGTGGAATCCATCCATCGGCTACTACAGCGATAAACTCCCCCTACATTCCTCCCAATACATACAGCGCGTTTTAGGGCTTTGCTTCGACTCCAACAATGGCGACTACAAAGCCTTGACCTGTGGTTATCCCCACTCTCACGGTCAATTAATAATGGTTGGTAGTTTCAAAACCAAAACATGGACTTGTGTTAATTTCCCTTATCAAATTGTTGATTTAATTCACATGGGGGTGGTAGTGAATGATTGCCTTCACTTGCTTCCAGAGAAAATCGTCTGTTTCGACCCCAAGAAGGACGAATTTATGGATGTCCCCATGCCAGACGAGTATGGTTTGTATACATCATCCAAATTGTGCCTTCTAGACAGATGTCTTTGCATGGTTCGGATGATCACAGAGTTTGACGAGTCTGACAAAGGGTACAGTGATAAATATGAGGTATCGGTAATGAAAGAATATGGAGTCAAAGAATCGTGGGTTATATTGTTCAAGATTGAACCTGGAGATTATCGTTGCTGGGTCATGGAGCCACTGTTTTATACATATGACAGGGAAATGGTTCTGATTGATGGAGACTATATTCTTGCGTATGATAGAAATGGTATCTTCCGTTTTAATGTAACATGCTTCCATGGTTGCTACCGCATGTCAGCTTCAATTGTCTATGAAGAGACGTTTGTCAGGCCAGAATGGTAAGATAATTGCGACAAGAGACGGGGGAGACGGGAGGCTATTTATGATGCAGTGAGAGTCAGGAGGCCGCCATGGGAATTGTGTCGTCCTTTATTCGTATTTTTCTTCATCTCGACTTGGAGCTCTAACTGTTTGTTTAAATTTTCCAGCTAGCTAGTTGAACTCGGTTTCGATTAAATGCTCAATTTTTAAGCAATAACATTTTCTCTTTGATGAATGATCCGCTCATGGATGGATATCTCTTTAAATAAAGTTAGTTAAAAAGTGATTTCCCAGTGTTCAAAGTCATAATTCTCCTAACAACAGAGAAGGCTAGCAAGGCGTTAAAACGTGTTGCTACTTGTTGAAGTATTGATGCTCAGGCAAGTGACTAGAGGCTGATTAGATGCTCTGTTCTTCAGCAAGTTACTGCTCATTTGGTATCTGACTAATCAAATGAAACTCTTCGTGTAGCAGCTACCGTTCGATCGACTTCTCAGAAGAAGCAGCTACTGTTGGATCACAACGTTTAAGTGTTTTAAACGTCTGAATGTGACTGTGTTGTGAGTCCTAACTTCATGGCCGTCTCTAGCGTTTTGGGGCCCAAGGCGAGCATTCAATTTAAGGCCCCTCAGAAATTTTCTTCACGTGTTTTATATTGTATATTTTATTTTTACATTTTTCTTGCTTCAATAGATGTAAATGTATTAGTTTAATTATCATATTCAAACTAGATTAAAACTATTTACGGAAATATGTCATAAGTCATATGTACAACTACTAAAATACCCATAGTTTTTATAGAATTTGGGGCCCCAAGTTTTTGGGGGCCCTAGGCGGTTGCCTCAACGGCCTAGTGGTAGAGACGGCCCTACCTGACTTACATGGCTACTGTGTGAGAGGAATTTGTAAGAGTGGGGGCGGTTGAGTACCATGATTGGGAGAGAACGAACCCGAACATGAACCAGTACTTGACTTTGTCTCAGAGATCGAATGAGAAGCTTCTGAGATACACTAGTCAGGAGGTACTCTTAAGGATTGATGTAATTTTCTTTGGCAAAGCCGCTTCACCAAACTTTTCCCCCTTTGAAACCAAACAGAAAACCTTTATCTTGCAAACATTTAATTATTTTGCAGAGATTCACTCCTAATCCTGGTTTTGCAAGTAATCTATTTCCATTTTCCCTTAAACGAGTTATAGTGCTCGATGAATTGTTACTACTGCCTTGGGCAATTTGTGTTTTCTTCGAACGCCATTTAGTTTGAAGCAGAGAAAGGATCAAGAACCTTCTTGAGGAGACAAACATGGTGGAGGTTCTGCTGGGCGTGCCAAATTCGTGAACACAAACTTTGCGAACTAGGCAAATAGAACGTAAAAATAAATGCACAAATACAATTTTATTGGTTTCAGAAATTTAAACGGGTACAATCCTCTGAACTTTACACGTGATAGCGACCTCTGATTAAATGTCCTAGCTCCTCCAACTCAACGGCTAGATTTCTTGTTGTTGAATGGATAACGGCTTCTTTCGAGGTGAAGCTTTTTTATGGATTCAATCGAGGGCCTTGTTGGCTTGATCTAGTGCAATTTCCAAATGATTCTCTTTAAAGTCAATGGTGTATTAGAAGGGACTCTTGAGACTATTTTTCAGGGATTTAACACGTTTATGTGCTTGCGGAATCTCTAAGACATCTAAGAGTGATTGAAGTCTTCAGATTTGGTGAGAGCGTCTTACGGAATTCTGCACGCTGTGTACTTGATGAATCCTTGAGAAACTCGAGAGTAATGTAAGATTTGAGGCTTTAAGAATTCGGGGAGGTGTTTCGAGAGCTAAGAGTGTTATTAAGTACGTAAGAGTAGTATGATTCCAGCATAAGTTCTACGTCTCGCCTATTTTCTCATGAGAAATAGACCTCTGCCGGAGTAAAATTTGGTAACTCCATAATTTGGGAATAAGTCATAATTATTCCGTTTGACCCCATTTAGTAATATCTGGTTTTGTAATTTTGTAACCTCAGATTTTCATGGGCTAAATGGACATGTATTCTAGTCCGCTAGAAAAAATCTAGACACGTAATTGGGCCGGATATAACCTCAATTTGGTCTACACCACATCAAACTTGTGTAATTTATTTCACTTCTCGGCTTCACATGTTGGTCCAATTTTGTTATTTTTTTTTTTTTTTTGAGTAATGGTCCAATTTATTTTGCTAGAAAACAAAATAAATATAATTATTTATCTTTTTTTTGAGAAATTATTTTTTATCATCAACCGGGTTTGAACCCGGGACCTCATGGGGCTTTCAAAATTTAACTTTTTTATGTCTATGCTCAATATGTATTAAACAACTTGCTGAATTCAAATGGGGATGGTTCCCCTGTACTTGGTTCCTAGTTTCTAAATAAAAATTCATGTTCACACACACAAAAGATCTCGATGCTCTAACCACTGTTGTGTCAGCAAATGGGTGCTAGCTCAAGTGGTAGAGCGTTTAAAAGCCCATATATGAGTAAGGATGGCAATATGGTCCGATCGATCTGACATCCGAGCGTTCCGAGCCGAATGGATCGGATCCGAATCCGATTCAATTAAAAATGGATCGAATTTGGATCCGTAAAGCCAGACTCGATCGTATTTGGATCTGGATTTGGGTCAGAGGGCAGATCCACCGGGTACCGACCCGATCCGATCCGATGTATATCTGTTCTTTTGAAAAATACCCATATTACTTTCCCACTTATACATCGAAGAAGAATACAATAGTAACTCCAACCTACAAATCCATTTCTTTTGTGTGTTAGGCTTCCTAACCTACAAACATGCAGTGTGTATGAACTACTGTTTATTTTTTTTAAGTTCTTATTGCATTTTATTGCAAATGTGAGTCTGACCCGATCCGAATCCGATCCGACCACGTACTATATGGATATCCGCTGAATGAAACCCGATCCAATTCTATCCGAATCCGGTGACGATCCGAACGGATCTGGATCTCATTTCTCCTGGTCGGATATAGATCAGGAAGTGCCTGATCCGATCCAGATCTAACCCAACACTATAGATGAGGTCATGTATTCAAATCGGTATGTCTTGGGTTCAAACCCGGTAAACAACAAACACGTAAGTCTAAAAAAAATCAATGTTGAGGCATGATTATAAAAAAATAAAAAATAAATAAAAAAAAAGAAAAAAAAAAGGAAAGCTCATAATTTATAATTGTCTATCCAAAGAAATTTAAATACAATGGGTAATTAACCAAAACATTGAAGCTTTGGTGTAATTACAGCATAATGTCTCCACACTTTCAAACTTTTGTCCGTACTCTCCAAACCCTAGTAGTGCTGCAGCATGGACAGTGGAAGCGGAAAACTGAGGTGGAACAAAGACGACGTTACCGGAGTCCGTTCGGCGGCAAGTTCCCGGTACATCCCAGAAGATATCATCGTCAACGTACTGGGAAGACTGCCGACCAAGTCTCTTGGACGATTCAGGTGCGTTTCTAAACAATGGGGTAGCTTGATACATATTCGGATATTCAAACTTATGATCAGGACATATGTTGAAGACTTTAGTGAGCGTGGGGATTCGTATATTACATACACTTCCATGGATCAAAACATGAAGTTTGAATACATATATGATTGTAGCGAGTACAATCACTGCAACGAGGATAATTGGTCTGAAATCAAAATTGGTCAAATGGTGGGTTCGTGCAACGGGTTAATCCTTATTCAAGTGTGGGGAAGTGGTTTTTACCTGTGGAATCCATCCATCGGCTACTACAGCCAAAAACTCCCCCTCCCTCCTCAGTTGAACGATCTCTTACACCATAACTTGCAGTATGTCGGATACAGGGGTGTTCTAGGGCTTTGCTTCGACTCCAACAATGGAGACTACAAAGCCTTGATGGGTGTTATTCCCGACCCTCACGGTCAATTAGTAATGGTAGGTAGTTTCAAAAGCAAAACATGGACTAGTGTTAACTTCCCTTTTCAAATTGTTCGTTCAATTAGCGTGGGGGTGGTAGTGAGTGATTGCCTTCACTTGCTTGCACAAAAAATCGTCTGTTTTGACCCCAAGAAGGACGAATTTTTGGATGTCCCCATGCCAGACAAGTATGGTTCCTATGTATCATCACCCAAATTGTGCATTCTAGACGGATGTCTTTGCATGGTCCGGATGATGACAGAGTTTGATGAGTCTGACAAAGGGTGCAGTTATAAATATGAGGTATCGGTAATGAAAGAATATGGAGTGAAAGAATCGTGGGCTATATTGTACAAGATCGAATCTCGAGATGATAGTTTCTGGGACATGGAGCCACTGTTTTATACATATGACAAGGAAATGGTTCTGATTGATGATGGATACGCGATTCTTGCGTATGATAGAAATGGTATCTTCCGTTTTGATGTAACGATGGCATTCTTCCATGGTTGCTACCCCATGTCATCTTCAATTGTCTATGAAGAGACATTTGTCAGGCCAGAATGGTAAGATAATTGCGACAAGAGACGGGGGGCTATTTATGATGCAGAGAGTCAGGAGGCCGCCATGGGAATTGTGTCGTCCTTCATTCGTATTTTTCTTCATCTCGACATGGAACTCTAATTGTTTATTTTATTTTCCCAGCTAGCTAGTTGAACTCGGTTTCGTTTAAATGCTCATTTTCTAAGCAATAACAATTTCTCTTTGATGAATGATCCGCTCACGGATCCATCTCTTTTTTTATTAAAGCTAGTTGAAAAGTGATGTTCCCAGTGTTCAAAATCATACTTTCCCTAACAACGGGGAAGGCTAGCAAGACATTAAAACGAGTTGCATCAATTGATAAACCTGTCTTTGCTAGTTGTCTTTGTTGGGGATAACCTTTTTGATGGTGCAGAAAAACTAAAGGGTAAATTACTAACCTGTGGTGTGGGGCCGGTTCTCTTAGCTGACCCGTGGTTTAAAAACAAATCACTTAAGTGACATGTGGTTTGCACTGTGTTCACATAGCGATTCCGGTCATAAATCTGTTAACAAATAAAATGCTTAATTGCACTTTACCCCGGCCATCAAGTTTTTATTTTTTTAAATATCTCAAGTAAATGAGTAAATAAAAAAGGAAAAAAAAAACAAGAATAGAAAATAGCAAGGAAATGTTTGGACGTGGAACACGATAAGGCGACCGGAGTGGGAGGGAGGATAAGGAGATGAGCCTGCATGCCTACTTTCTTGCTAGCTATTAATGGAGTGGATGGTGCATGTTCTGCAAAATGCATGAGCCTATGCATTGTCTATTGAAGGTCAATTTTTTATCATATTCTTTATATTGTGCCTAACACTAGATTTTGCATAGACTATTGGAGATGCACCCGTCCCAGAACATCTAATTAACCGACATCTCCCATACATAACCACCCTCAACTCCACTTGGACTTCTTCCTCCACTTTACCCCAGTAGTAGAGTGTTCCTTTTAATGGTGGTTGGTTGCCAATTTTAAGGCCTAATTGTTACTGATGTGTTCACTATGTTGTGGCGAGATAGATGGGTTTGTTATTAAGTCTATTTAGGGTGTTTTCCAAGTAGAGCTAGGGCTGCGACGATGTTGAAGCTCCGGCGTCGTTTGTTATGAGCTTCATGGGAAAATAATAATAAGAACAAATAAATTTGAGAATGATTTGGCTATGAATTAACTTTTGGTGTAAATTTTGGCTTGAACCTACTGGATTGCCGAAGGACCTGGTCGATTGTTGTTCATTTGGGGAAATTCTGGTATTTACTCATTCATAGTGGTGTTAAGTAGAATATTGGGAGAACAAAAAGATCACATGTGCTTTAATTTTGGTGTTTTATGCTATGAAACACGGTCCAAATCACAGGTCACTTAAGTGAAACTTTTTAAACCACATGTTAGCTAAGATAACCGAGCATATATCATAGGTTAGTTATCTGTAATTTATCCAAAAATAAATCTCACTTTCGGGTTAGTTGGACCTGTCTTGTTCTCTCTCTTCCCCCACTCCCCTTTTCACTTTTGCAACCTCTCACCGCCATTTTCGGCTTCTTATTTTCCCCACCTTTTGTAAGCAAATTGTAAAAGAAATAAAGACACAAGATGTTATATAAACGCAGCGGAAGACAAAAACCACCCTATGCTTTAACAGCACCATGTAAGTCACTCGGTTAGGACAAATTTTATTGCGGAAGAACAAAAGCTCCGTCAGATGAACCAGTACATGGCGCATTGTAAATGCAACATGCAAGAGCCGCTTTAGATAATATTCTCCAACCCAAATTATGGTGAAAATTTTGTTTTTGGTGGTTACTTTTAAAACTACTCCATGGATCGAAATTGGTTTTCGTGTATCCCCCGGTACGTGCTTCTCAGCTAAGAGTCCGAAGCAAAAGCTATAAGAAAAAAAGCAGCTGATTTAGCCATTCAACTTGGGTACAAACATGTTATTTTTGAAGGAGAGGCAAATGTTCTAATTCAAGAAATTGAGAATTGCAGAAGTCAGAAGAGGAGCCAAAATGACTGACGGATGTGGAAGATGAGATAAATACTTTACTTTCAAAAGTGTGTTTTTTAGCGAATGGTCAGTCGGTTTTATGGCTCTAACATGGCTGCGCACTCCCTAGTGGGTTTTCATAGAAATGATGCTGGGTTAGTATAATGGATATAAGATTTCCCCCCTTGATTGATAGCTATAACTCTGAAAAATGTAATAAGTGATGATCAGTTTCCCCTAGTGGATTCCTAATATTATCTCTTTTCTCAAAAAAAGAAAATCGTTTTCGTGACAGGATAAGATCTGCTAAATCAGGGACGATGGCGAAAAATCGTCTTACATTGGTTTCCTTCAGAGAAAGACTCTCCTCTTTGTTCATTGCTTTTAGGAATAGTGCATAATGTTTCTCACCCACCGGCCACCTTCCCGAGTCTCTTGTTTCCTAAACCCTAGTCTCTAGAAATCTCAATCTTCCATGGAGTGTGAGATTGGAAAATGAATGCGAAACGAAGACAGTACCGGAGGCCAACGTTCCCGCTACATCCCAGATGAGATCGTCCTAAAAATACTCCCAAAACTACCGATTAAGTCTCGTGGACGATCATCAGCCTTCGTATAGATTCAAGCTTCTTATCAGGACAGTAAAAAAAGATTTTTGTTACGATCATCAGCCTCCGTATATTTTGTTAGAAAATGTGATTTTGACCCGACTTCAAACCCGGGTTCGACAAAATTCACTAGAGAGCTTACATAAAACTATAGAAGTAAAAGAGATTAGTTCGTGATCTCACCCGTCAAAATCACTGATTGATGAATGAAAAATGAGACATTGAAGGTTGGCGTCTCTTAATTGAGGAAAGAAAATTAGTTGCCCGTTTTACTTTGAATTGAAAAGTTGTAACCTTTCAATTTGAAATGAACAATTGCAACTATTCGTACAGGTGCCTTATATCTATAAATAGCAGCCTCTCCTCTCATTCTAAAAATTCCAATGATCATCTTCTTATTCTCCCAATCTCTCTCAAACATAGTTTCGTTCGTCGTGTACTGTACACTGGTGCATCGTCTACAGTACAGGAAGGACTTTTATCCTGGGGAGCAGTTCGCCTTGTAGTATTCCACAAAGACGCACCAACTGTGGGGGCGAATAATGCTTTACGGAGATCGTCATTAAACGAGACTGTCCTTCAACTCATCTCTGTTTTAGTTGGCTTTTATTCTGTAAGTTTGTTTTTTATCATTTTTGTGTTATTCTTCACTTCTGTTTTTCTTCTTATTAGAACAAATCGGAGTCAACCCTTCTAACAATCGTAAAGCATTATTAGACTCTTTATGTTCTCTCTAATTCTCTGAAAACAGTTTGTGAAGTCAGTCTAGTAATTTGTTTTGCAATCAGATTATTTTGTAAGATGTTGCTATATGCATTTGAGAAATATCACATAGAATCTGAACCGTTAATTTGATCAGTCTGCAACTAATCTATATCATATGTTTAAAAAAGTTTGTCTAAACATGTGCGTAAAAATATTACTGCCTCACATCTTTGTGTAGGCACTAATGATGGTTCCATTCTTATCAAAGCATTGTTTGATTTAAGAAAGGTTTTAAATCTTATGGTTATGCCTCTATAACCATGCGAGTAGAGTTTTGTGGCCTCAATCTTGTTGTCATAAAGAGGCATATAATTAAATACATCTTGTTACTAATGGCAAACGAGCCATACAGTTGGTCACTCGGGAAGACCAACAGGTGCCATTAAAGGCCATTTGACCGACTAAAAGATAAACCTCTCGAAGAAGGGAGAAGTACTCTGAACCAGAGCCTGATTGCTCCCGGTGGTCATTGTTGGCACACGTGATAAAGACACTGATACTTCTTCCAGTGCGTTAATCGACATCCCTAAGATTTCCTTCAGCATTATACCAAGTGCTCTCTATCCATCCACCTACGGGTGTATCTTCTTTGAATGTTGTAGCACAAATGCATGAAGGATAGAGATTAAAGAAAATTTGAGATTTGTTTTGCATTATAAACTTCAGTAAGGGTTGAAGAATATGCAGGAACAGGATCTCGTCTCACACTCCAACCAACCATCGTGTCTGTTGGCTGAAACATGAAACAACCAGAGTGCGATTTCCTATTTTTGGTAATAATAATGATCTCGGGTCTGGTTTATCAAAACAAGGAAGTTGTAGAACTCGGAAATTCAAAGACATGGGATAAAACGGCGGGTAAATCGGAGTTGTATACCCTATTCATTCTTACTTTTCGTCTGAGTGGTATGGTCGGTCGGCAAAAACGCTAGGCAGGTTGCGTAACTGTTCGTCGTTATTAACCACAGCGATCTTCGTCTCCAGCGTGCATGTCAGAAAACACTAAGTTATTCGATTGGTTTTGTGTGGTGTTATCAGTTCAGATTACTTTGTTTTTGAGTATTCTTTAGAAGGAACAAAGAAAGCCAATGATGCAAACGTAAGAAGGGCACGAGCAACGACATCCAATTATGGCGTATCGCGATTTCCGAATCAGGTGACATGATTTCTGGTTTAGTACATTTGTTGTACTTTAGAAAGAGAAAGGAAAAATATATTGATTTTGTTTTGTGAAAAATCGGCCAAAGTCACTTCTATCTTACATATGGTAAAATTTCTCTTGTGATCCAAATTTGTTTATCATCAGTACAGACAAGTAGAAATCATGGACAATGGTCACCTGAATTGTTACAAAGTACTCTTTTGGTGTAACAGTTAGATGATCCTTACTGTTGCGTCCACACTTCGGCTCGACGATGGTGTGAGATATTGGTCCGTTTGACGCTCGTCGTTGGACACTCATTTTGGAGCAACGCACTGCCATTGTTGGCTGCTAGATAGAGTCAGAATTTTGATTATATTTTGTCTCTAAATAGGATCGGAATTGCGCCCGATCAGACCTGACTTCGACATGGTGATCATCCTTGGTTCGCTACCCGTTTGCTGCTGGTTTTGAACTGTTGAAGGCTGTTGTTTGCTGGATTTAGCACCAGACCTGTAGCATTTCTGCTGGTTACTACAGAGTCGTTTTGTCTCATTTTGTTAACCCAATAGAGCCACGGTTCGCTGGATTTATTGGGTGCATAATGGGACAGTTTTAGAGTCGAGTAGCGGTAGTTTTCGGAGGTTATTTAGTCAGAAAACTGAATGTAACCGCATGTAAAGCTGGCTATAAAAACCACTGCATTTCAATATTTAGAGAACTGATCAGAGGGAGGCATTTTAAGCCTTGGAGAGGAGATCACAGGGTTGATTTGTGTAGGTGTAAGTCGTATTTTTATTTAATCGAGCAAAGGTGGAGAAAACAATTTGATCAATTAGAATTTCGGTATTTCGAAATATTGAAAGCGACACGGGAGGACGGCACTTTGACCCACACTCTCAATCTGGCAAAAAATTATTCTGGCATGTACATCTGTGTCAGGCAACAAAGACCCGCCGAGAAGGAAGGACGCGATAGCAACAACACTTACTTGTGGTAATTAGAACGCTTGCTGTAAAGTCTCATCTCACTTTTGGATATGCCAAGAATATGGAGTTGCTCGTAAAGGTAAGAAAAATGGATGTTATGGCAATGCCATCTCTGAAAACGGTGTTAACAAAAGGGAAAGGAGGCGAGGAAATTCTTACATAAGGAGAAAGGTGTTTCAATGACCCAACTTTATAAAGCAGGGCACAAGAAACAGTTATAGTGACAGTTCTTATAAAGCAGGGCACAAGAAACAGTTATAGTGACGGTGCTTTGAAGTTGAGTTATTGTTCAAAGTGGGCGTCAGCCAACGAGTACAAAACATTCTTGAGAAATGATTTTCTAGACCATGGAAGCCACCTGGAGTGGATGAAACTCTCCATCTTCATGTTGAAAGACACGGGAGAATTTTTAAGAAAAGCGCTAGCGACGTCAAAGTCCCTCCGTCTAATTACTCAGAGAGAGATGGAAAACTATAAACACACCGGGTATAAATGATCCTGGTTTTTTTTTTTTTTTTTTTTTTTTTTGAATTCCGTCAGTGAAGGAGGAAAAGATTATTCTCCCTTTTTTATGCTCTTAAAGTACAATCGTCCAATAACCATTCAAGAGCATCTGTTGAAGACAACCGGAATTTTCCGTGTGCCTTGTGAAAGGCTACATTACAAAGGATTTGAAGTAGTCGTTGTGATTGATTATCAATTACAAAACACTCCAAGAGTTTTCAAGCACTCATGAAAATCCAAGAGTTTTCAAGCACTCATGGATATGCGATTTAGTATAACACAAATCAAGAGTTTCATAGTACTTATGATTTGTTTTCTAAATAGCAGTATAATTCGGACAACATAAAGTTCATGGATATTGGTAAATTAAACCAAGGGATTACAAATGATAGGATCTCACTAAGCACATAATATTTCGATGGAAAATTCATGATTCAAACTCTCATGAATGGGGGGAGTTGTTTATTGGATATATCATTATCTTTTAAAGATAAACTATCATCCAAGTTGAGTTGGGGTAGAAATTCTCGTAGTTACAAAGAACTTTGTAAGTATTATAGTGTGTTGTTACCTTTGGTAAAGCATGGAAATGAGTTATATGTAAAATTGTGGGGGGTATCCCACAAAGTGGATAAGTTCATGCTCTAAATGAATGGCATGATAAATGCTAACACTGTGAAGGAGTTTTATAGTCGTAATCATCGACTATAACGCATTTGCAACGATACATCAATTACAAGTAAACAATGAGGCTTGTTGAAACTGTCCTAGCAGAAGGAGAATTGTTGTAAATAATTTACAAAGAGCAAGAAGAACGTGACTCATGAAATATGAGTTTTTGCACGTGTTTGCAAACATTTGTACCAATCCTTGTGATTGTGTACTAGTAAGTCTCCTAGAAACCTTAATTATTCGCTTTACCAAATATGGATCGGTAAGAAAGACCAAGTGGATCTTTAACTAAAGAGATTACTCATACAATTTATATTCACTCTCACGCGAGCGGCACTTTGTTGGAAATCTTCAAAGCAGACGTGCATTGCAAGGTCTACTATGAAAGCGTAATTCATAGAATTAGACAAGGCAGGGGAAGAAGCATAATGGCTTCGTTACTTCCTCGAAGGTACTCCAACGTGGCCGAAATTTGTGCCTCCTATATGCATTTATTGTAATAGGGAAGCACAAAATAATATGTATAATGGTAAGTCTAGACATCTTCGTCAGAGACATAATACCATTAGGCAACTTCTCTCACGAAGAATAAGATCGATCGAATATGTAGAGTCAAAAGAAAACGGATCCGTTGACTAATGGTTTATCGAGAAAACGAGTTACAAGTTCGTCAAGGGGAATGGGGCTAATGCCAATCTCGTAAAGAGTTCCACGATAGCGGAAAACCCAACCTAGGTGACTGGAGATCCCAAGAACTAGGTTCAAAAGAGACAACCTAACTGTCTGTGCAAATACCAAAATCACTCATTAAAGAAATTATGTTTCCTTCCCATTCCTAGGGCGACGAGTGATAGGACCAGGGTAAGCTATGCTTTTAATGAGATCACATGTTAAGACGAGTATGGGTAGATACCCTTAAATGTGTCTCACCTATGTGAGTAGGAACTGAGGGCCGGTTCTAGGAGGATGACAAGGCATACTCCTCTAAGACTACTCATGAAACCAGGCAATAGTGTCTCAAGGCCAAAATGAGCACAACATGAGAACAAACTATGTTCTGGAAATTAATTGTGTGGTTACTATCGACTAGGTTTACACCACGGCAAAACAGTTCAAAGCGCTTCGCACACTGTCTAGCCAGTATACCCTATAGTATCTCACTAATGGAAAAGTTCAAGGCCTAAGGCTACTTTTCTTTATGCAATTAATTACCTACTGAGAGAATTGAGTCTAGAATAACGATTGACACATTCTGCTTCAACGCTAATTTGTCATTCATGTGGGGGATTGTTAGAAAATGTGATTTTGACCCGACTTCAAACCCGGGTTCGACAAAATTCACTAGAGAGCCTACATAAAACTATAGAAGTAAAAGAGATTAGTTCGTGATCTCACCCGTCAAAATCACTGATTGATGAATGAAAAATGAGACATTGAAGGTTGGCGTCTCTTAATTGAGGAATGAAAATTAGTTGCGCGTTTTACTTTGAATTGAAAAGTTGTAACCTTTCAATTTGAAATGAACAATTGCAACTATTCGTACAGGTGCCTTATATCTATAAATAGCAGCCTCTCCTCTCATTCTAAAAATTCCAATGATCATCTTCTTATTCTCCCAATCTCTCTCAAACATAGTTTCGTTCGTCGTGTACTGTACACTGGTGCATCGTCTACAGTACAGGAAGGACTTTTATCCTCGGGAGCAGTTCGCCTTGTAGTATTCCACAAAGACGCACCAACTGTGGGGGCGAATAATGCTTTACGGAGATCGTCATTAAACGAGACTGTCCTTCAACTCATCTCTGTTTTAGTTGGCTTTTGTTCTGTAAGTTTGTTTTTATCATTTTTGTGTTATTCTTCACTTCTGTTTTTCTTCTTATTAGAACAAATCGGAGTCTACCCTTCTAACATATTTCATTCTCTTCAATCGATCAAAACATGATGTTGAAAACAGTATCTTCACGTCTGAAAGTTCGGATCCCTTAGGTATCATCACCGATGATTATTATGATTATAACGAAATAAAGGGTGACATCATGGGTTCATGTAACGTTCTGGTCCTTGTTAAAGAATCGTATAATAATTTTTTCCTGTGGAATCCATCCATCGGATACTACAGTGAAAAACTCCACAACAAGGAGCTGCTCGGAGACAACATTGTTGCTTCAGGGCTTTGCTTCGACTCAAACAATGGAGACTACAAATCCTTGATGCCTCTTTCCAAACAATTTGAAGAGAGATTCGTAATGGTCGGTAGTTTCAAAAGCAAAACGTGGACTCATCTTAATTTCCCTCGTGAAAGAGTACATACAACTAACGTAGGGCCAGTATTGAATGATTGTCTTCACTGCCTTGCACGAAACATGTTAGCATGTTGTATTCGTCTGATTGTCTTCACTGGCTTGCACGAAACATGTTAGGAGGAGAAAGTATCGTTTGATTAGAAGTAATGTTAGCAAGAACGATTCAAATATTTAGTGAAACATGTTGTATTCGTCTTAGTGCATTCTTAATAATCATTTACTTATTATTTGTAGATCTGTTAGATGATTGTGAATAGTAAGAGGAAGGAGAAGAAGATGATTAATAGTAAAAATTATTTCGACAAATTCTTATCTCTCTGATTTTGTTGTTCTCCTTTTCCCTATCTCTTTTCCTTCGTAAGTCAGGAGTTGTCCATAATAACTAGTTTGTGACATATTGGTATCAAAGCCTCCTTCCGTATCACTCTTATTCATGGCAAGAAGAAAGAAGCGCCAATCCAGAGATGGATCCACTTGAAGGTGTCCACAGCCACCTCCATCTGGTGGATGAGGCCATTCCAATCTCAAGAACAGTCAGGACTTAATCCATGGCCAGCTAGTACCATTGTGTATTACCATTGTGTCAAATCGGGGAGATTCAAGAGGTCAGGAAATTGATAGAATTGTATAAACATTAGGCTTACGAAAGCAAGAAGGCACAAAGCATAAAATGTCAATCTGCACACTTCGACGAGCCTCTAGGGACGAGTGAAGGTGGTTCAGAACTCTAACTAGCCCAATCTATGGATCCGAATTGTGGGAGAAGAATGAAGATTTAAGCTCACGAAGACCTAGGAGTTAATCAATGTAGTAGCTTGTCTATCCCCAAAACTGAGTGTTCAAAATGAGGGAGGCGTCCTTTAGTCTTTGGTTAATTATGTTGTGGAAAATCCACTAAAAACAATCAATTTCAGAATTATGGTTAGTATCAAAACTTGAATTGATAAATTCAGAAAATAAATAGAGAAGAACGGTAAAAGAGATAAAAGAACTTATCGATTTCGTAGGAGATGAGAGACTGATGGTGTAGGCTAAAGCGGTCTAGGACCTATCTTTAGGATAGTAATTTCCCCGACTATACGGTGCAAAATTGGATACACGGAAATGCTACCCAACGATACAATGCCTACCACGGTGGAGAGGAAACAAGATTGCACTTCTTATCTTCTCCTAAATTAGAACCCAACCCAGACAAGAAATAAGTGAATTGAGAAGAGATACACCAGTCTGAAAACTTTATTTGACACAAAATACATACTTGTATTTATAGGAACCAAAGGGTGCTTGAAGCACCTTTTAAGAAAAGACACGATGAAAAAACACAATTGTTGAAAAAGTTAAAACTATTTGAAACAAGACATCTTTTCATGAAAAGTCAAAAATTTAAATTTAAGCATAAAAATAATATTTTGGAATTTTTACACAACAATCCCCCATTAAAAATTCTCAAAATTTTAGACGCGAATACGAAAAAATATGAAGACACAGAAAACAAGGATCGGGTATAGTACCACGTATCGCCAACGGTGGACTGGGCTTTGAACCGTGGTTTGAATAGAGAATTGTATCCGCGAGGATAGTAAGAAACTATTCACGTAGGTACTGGGTTCTAATTCTTCAAGAGACAGCGCTTTATTAATGGGCCTTGCGCTGAATCGGTCTTAGCAAGTACTCTCAGGATCTTACCGAGTAACCCCTAGAAAGCGGCCCTCACTTTCTTACTTGCAAAGACAAACTCATCGAGAGCGTGCACAACCGCTTAATCGCTCTACCATAAAGGCTATGAGTTCTGTTAAGGACATTATGTCCAACCTACTAAAATTGTTGTGGATAAACAATGCATTAGTCAGATACGGGACTTTGAAGGAATATCATTCATTTCTTAGTAAGAAGCTTCTACCCCCACTATTCCTTAAATGATGCAATGCACTGGAAATGTAGTCTCACACTAAACATTCTGCGGATAGTCTTTTAATTGAATTGCCCTTGAACCTCCATGCATGTGATTTTCGATAATGACCGACATCATCATGATGAGGTAGGTTTCAATTTAGACACCTCTATAGATCGGCAATAGCCCCATATCTCCCATGACTTTAAATTCATCAACCAACTAAAATTTGGTTGAAAATTCACTCATTATCTCAATTTGTCATGACAATTTGTCGCCAACGACAAAAACCATTTTATGGGGATTTTCATATGTTCGCAAAATTATTTGCAGCACACATTACGTTTTTCCACGACACTGCATATGTCGTGAACGTCACATCTCGTTTTATGAGAATTTCTCATTTTTCATACCCCGCTCAATATTTCTTGTGGTTGACGTTAACCCGAAAATTATTCTTTCATCTGTCAACTTCACAAACACAAAGTTAGCAAAATAAGATAATAACAACATAATAATTGACATCCCATCAATATAGAAAAATGACTATTCTCTTTCTAGTATTTACCTTGAGTAGAACTTGTAATGGCTGCACTATCTTCTACACCTTTTTGTAGCTGCCTCACAGCGTTATATTTTTTCTATCCGGGATAGAAAATGCATTTGGTAAATCCAACCAAACTTTAAAAAAAATCTGCAAAAAATTGTAACACTTCCCACAATAAAACTAACAATTAATATTTGTTAACTTTAAAAAAAACACGTTGATCTTTCTCCCTGTTGTTGAAACAGTGCTCTATTGTTTGGCCTTTGCCATAATATCATGACAGGCAGATTCTCTTACTTAAACCATGAAACCACTAAAGTAAACGACTATTTTTATTTTTTTTTAGATTACTAAACAGGCTTTGACAAACAACATTCAAGACCAAAGATTGAATATTTCTCTCATAAAGAAATATACACGCAATGATCTGCAGTAAAACAGTTTTCTTTTTCTTTTTGAAAGAACAATAAAACAGTTAATTGATACTATATAACTACCATGATGGTAAATTTAATCAAATTTGTGTGCAAACAAAACCCTTCAACCCTTTTCGAAGTCTCTAAGTTTGCTCCGACAACCTCGGAACAAAAAGTGAACCCAAGTTTTAGTGCGGCCGCGGGCGATGGATTCCGAGAAGCAAGCTTCGGAGTACAATGCAGTGGAGCGACAGATCTTGGTGATTGAAGACGAATACTGGGAGCAAGGGGAAAAGGATTTTGAACACTGTCTGATTGGTGTATTCGCTGCAGATGAACAGGTCAATACGAAAGCGATGCGTTCTACATTCTGTAGGATCTGGAATAGATGTACGGAAGTTAACAACATTGAGGTTGACATTAATACGTATTTATTTGTATTTCCAGACCAACAATTCTTGGATCGGGTAGCTTCTGGTGATCCTTGGGTATTCAATGGTAAAATATTGATGCTCAAACCCTGGTTTCTGGGGGATCCATTACAAGAGGTGAATATAATCAAGTTGAGCTTTCGGTTCAAATAAGTAATATCCCCATACAGATCATGAAGCCCGAGATAGGTCGTAGGGTTATTGATCTTGTAGAGGAGGCGTTACTTGCTGACAGGAAGATAGAAAGTGATGATGGTATAAACTATATAAGGGTGAGAAGATGTTTCAAGATTGGTGAACCATTGCCGAGAGGGGTGCATATCCAAGGCAAGAAAGAACTGTTCTGGTTAGATTTCAGATTTGAGAGAGTCCCTACAATCTGTCAGTGGTGTGGTCGTATAACACATGAAGGAGATGAATGTGAGATCATACCAATGGATATACAGCTGGTCTCAGACTCAAGGTATGGAGACTGGATTATCTGCCATCCGAAGAAGAAGAAGATGGGTCCAAACACACCTGGAAATCAACAACAACAAGACAGGACAATGAAAGGGTATGGAGGCACTACTAGAAATATTAGCAAAAGCGTCATTAGATTAATGCTGTTTTTGCTAAATTTAATGCTGTATTTAGCAAAAACAGCATTAATTGCAGCATTAATGCTAATGCTGCATTAGCCAGTGCTGTTTTTTGCATTGCAGCATTAAGCTAATGCTGCTAGTAAAAAGCAGCATTACTTGCAGCATTAGTTAATGCTGCACAGTTCTTCTCACACCCTGCAGCATTTACATTAATGCTGCATTTTGGAATCAAATTGCAGCATTATTGTTGATTAATGCTGCATTTTTACACACTATTTTGCAGCATTATTGTTGATTAATGCTGCATTTTTCTTCCTCTGTTAGTCTATTTTCTTTGGCAAAGTTCCTCTATTTTTTCCTTTTTTTTTTGAAATACTCTATTTTTTCTGTTTACCAAAAAAAAATACTCTATTTTTTCTAATTCTTCCCTTATTCTACATTTTTGCACTTTCTTTACCCTTCAAAAATCTGCTAATTGATAAACACCCTTCATCCAATAACAAGAACACATTTCAAAAGAAATAAATCCAACAACAACAAGAACATTCTTACATCACAACAACAATAACAATTTCTCATCCTTCATACATATAAATTTATATACATTTACAAATTTACATCATAAGAACAAATTTACAACAATAAAAAATGTGCAGATTTACATCTTCTTCGTTCTTCAATCTGGTTCTTCCCTTGTTCTTCGATCTGGTTCTTCTCTTGTTCTTCATTCTCCTCCAATTCTTCCCATTCTTCCCTTGTTCTTCAATCTGCAGATTCAAACACCAAATAGAACACAGTCAAAGAACACAATCGTCTCTGCCTTCGATTAGAAAGGTTGAATTATCTAAACACGATTAATGCTGGAACACAGATGAAATTAATGCTGGAACACGATTAGAAAGGTTGAATTATCTAAACACTGTCAAAGAACACGGAGGACACAGTCAAACAGAGTCAAAGAACACGATTAGATTAATGCTGGAACACGATTGAGACGGTGGCGACGACCCTGTCCTCCGTTACCACCGCCGGATCTGGAGATCCATCGCCTCCCTCTCAGATCTGGAATACGGAGGGAGAACTAAGATCAGAAGAATACACAGAGAGGGAGAGAGAGAGATAGAGAGAGAGGGAGATAAGGACAGAGAGGGAGAGAGAGAGAGACTCACCAGATCTGGAACGCAGAGGGAGAGATGCTCCGTTCGGCGGGACACAGAGGCGAAGACGACGGCGGATGCTGCATCTCCGTTCGGCGGTGGCGTCCGTTGGCGGTGGAAGAGATCGAGACAGAGAGAGGGGAAGATGAAGAGGACGACGGATGCTCCATCTCCGTCTCCCTCCCTCTCTCTCTCTCTCCCTCTCTTCCTCAACTCCATCTCCGTCTCCCTCCCTCTCTTCTCATCTTCCGTCTCCCTCCCTCTCTTCTCATCTCCGTCTGTCTGTCTCTCTCTCTCCCTCTCTGTGTATTCTCCGTCTGTCTCTCTCTCTCCCTCTCTGTGTATTTTTATCTTCCCCAACTCTGTGTGATGTGGTTGTGGGCGGTGGGGTGGGTAAAGAAGAGATAGGGTTTGTTTTGTGAAAGTTTCAATTTCCCCCAATTTTTAGTGAAATTTTGAATGTCCCCCCAATTTTTTTTGTCATAGCAGCATTACAAGTAATGCAGCAATACTAATCAAATTTTTTTTTTAGAAAATAGCAATTTTTTGTAAAAAGCAGCATTAACTCACTTTAATGCTGCAATGTTTTTTTTTTTTTGGTTTTTTTTTATTGCAGCATTAGTTCGTTAATGCTGCAAAGTAAAACATTGCATTTGTAAAAAAACAGCATTAATGTGATTAATGCTGCAATTTTGTATCATGTATAGTCAAACATTGCAGCATTATTGGATTAATGCTGCAATTTATGTGCTGTTTGCAGCATTATTGGATTAATGTTGCAATTTTTACCAAAAATTGCAGCATTATTGGATTAATGCTGCAATATTACAGCATTTGCTTTGCAACATCAATATTAATGCTGCTTTAGGGTACCAATTACCGCATTTGTTCAAATGCTGCAAAAAAAATGTAGTATTTGCTAATATTTCTAGTAGTGAGGAAAATACGTCCAACAATATGGGATATGACCCATTCAGACTTGATAAGGCAATCGTAAAGTATGGTGGGACAACTCGCAAAACAAATAGACCGAAGTCACGACAGGCAATAACCCCTAGGGGTGAAACGTAATTCTCAGAGGAAGGAAGCTTGGCTACTCAGGGAGAGAAAGGACTATCAATTCGTGACAGAATCCAAGTGTTGAATGGGACCATGAACGAGAAAAAGACATGAATCTAAAAGACCAAGCGAGGAGAAAAATTGCAAGCAGGGGAGAAAACTTAAACAACGCAAAGAGGAAAGGGTCTGACACGATTTTCAGCCCAATTGCCAATAAAACTTTCGAATCTGAGGGTCCAAAGAAAGGTCGCCAGCTTGACCTAAATGTGCAGTCTACCCCGCCCCCAGGTGGACAGTGAGATGGTGGATCACAGGGGTGTAGAGGAAGGAACTCCATAAACTGGTCCGGCAGTGTCTGCTATGCAGCATTGCCATCCCCAATGAATTTGTTGAGTTGGAACGTGCGAGGAATCGGGAATCTGGACACGTTCCTAACTCTTCATGATGAAGTGAAGAGTCAATCTCCCGACATGGTGTTTTTGATGGAAACTCGACTTGATGTTACAAGAATGGAACGCATACAACAACGACTTAACTTCCAAAATGGATCCCACGTCAGTAGTGTGGGACTTAGTGGAGGACTGTCGTTAATGTGTCTCATTCAGTTAATCTCAGGTATATCAAAACTTCGCGTTTTCTTATTTCAGCTTAGGTATGCAATGACAGAAATGATAAGGATTTTATGGTGATCCAGCAACTAGTCAGAGAGATAATTCATGGGAACTTTTTTATCGCCTAAAACAAGCCCCTGGTACGTTTGGTTGGTGGTAGGTGATTTTAACGCTATTTCCTCAGCGTCAGAGAAAGAGGGAGGCCGTGACATAAGGTTCTCACAGATTGAACCCTTCATCCAAGCAATCGATAGATGTAACTTGCGTGACTTAGGGTTCACAGGAGTGCCGTTCACATGGTCTAATAGATAAAGTTGTGGAAACACTATCCGAGAGCGTCTTGATAGGGCGCTAGCTAACGTTGAATGGAAGGACAAGTTTTCTAACACCCGAGTAATTCACAGGGTGTTGGCAAACTCGGATCATGTAGGCATCCAAGTAGTTACGGACTGTGGACTAAGGAAAAATGGGAAAGAAAAAAGATTCTTTTTTGAAGCATGCTGGCTTTCTCACCCCACTGCAGAGAGCAAGCTTCAGCAGGGTGGAACCCACAAAACAACTTGGATAGTAAGCTGCAAGGCAACGCAGCAGTTCTGAAAAGATGGTGGAAGCAGGAATTTGGAAGCGTAAGGAACAATGTCTCCAAGTTGAAAGGACGACTGCAAACACTTTGGCAACAAGCGCAAAGCAAAGATGTTATTGAAGAACAGAAAAGAACTCAATTTGAGCTAAACAAGGCACTACAGCATGAAGAAACGCTATGGAGGCAGCAAGAGCCGTTTGGCTTAAACAAGGTGATCGTAACACCAGTTTTTTTCACAAAAAGCATCACAGCGCAGAGCAAGAAACAAAATCAACGGCTTTCAAAACGCAGATGGGGTTTGGGTAAATAACGAGGAAGGAATTCGGGCAATTTTACAGCAGCATTTTGGAGCGGTATACAAATCGGATCACCCATCAGCTGAAGATATCAACAGAGTGACAAATTGTGTTGATACTTTGCTTTCAGAAGATCAAAGACTTGAGATGGACGCCCCGTATACGGAGGAAGAAATTATCAACGCACTCAAAGGAATGCATCCGTTAAAAGCGCCAGGTAAAGATGGCTTCCCTGCGTTGTTTTTTCAGAAATTTTTGAGTATTGTGGGTTCTGAAGTCTCACAACAGTGTCTTGTTTTGCTAAATTGTGGGGACACTCTTGAAAACCTCAATGAAACAATTATCACTTTAATACCTAAAGTGAAACAGCCACAAATCCCCGCAGAATTTAGACCGATTATTTTATGCACTACGGTGTATAAAATTAGCGCTAATACAGTTGCTAGTTGAATGAAACCGTTCCTCAATACAATTATTAGTGATAACTAAAGTGCTTTTGTGCCGGGGCGACAGATCACTGGCAATATTTTGGCCGCATTCGAAGTTATGCACACGATGAGGACGAGAGTTA